>JAJOZX010000158.1:185000-850000 GCA_023014485.1 Bathynomus jamesi | reverse complement strand
TAACTGGCTGAGTCCGACGAAGATGCAAGGTGCCGGTAAAGTGATGGTGTGGGCCGGGATATGGGGTGACAGAATTATTGGACCAATTTTTGTCAGTGGAAATCTTAATGCCGAAAGGTATCTTAACATGTTGCAAGAAGAGATTTTCCCATCCCTGCTAAACGAGGAAGGTAACTTCCCAGTTTACTTCCAGCAAGATGGAGCTCCACCTCATTATGGTCTTCACGTGCGTCGGTATTTGGATCAGCAGCAGTTTCCGGATGCTTGGATTGGTCGGCGTGGTCCTGTGGAGTGGCCTCCCAGATCCCAGATCTCACCCCCCTTGATTTCTATCTTTGGGGGCACTTGAAGGCCATGGTGTATCAGGAAAAGATACGAGACATAAATCATCTAAAGGAACGTATCACCAACGCCATTACAAGCATAACGTCAACTGTGCTAATGCGTGTTCATCAACAGTGGGGAACACGTATTGAAATGTGTTTTCAAAACAATGGCAACCATGTAGAGCATATTATATAAATAAAAATGGTTGTCCATAAAAAAATGTTTATTTTTCCTATGTATGGAAACTTACGGCCCACCCTGTATATATATATCAGTTAATGTTCAAGCCGCAGACCGTGAAGCCTTTTACGTGTATCAACTCTCTTACATAAAGTGGTGGGGACACTGCGTAACATTTTAGTAGAGACGTTGCCACATTCCTTTCATGCATGTTCACCTTTAGTTCTTCATTGATGCGTGACCGTCAGTGTTTAAACCACATAATTCAGGTGATTTCACTAAAAAGTGAATATTCGAAAATGTGCCAACGTCTCTACTGAAATGTTACCCAATGTTTGTATTAGTGTATGCGAGAGATCTGACATACGTTAATACTAAAATAACTACTCCAACTTTAACGATGCCAGAACCAACCAACTGTACCTTAAAACCAAATGTAATCTAAACCTGCATGAATTGAACGTATAGCGAAGCCTACTAATAATATCTAGTCGGTTCACCCTCGCATTGTAACGTGAAAATCATTTTATTCAGACGATTTTCAATAGAAAATTTTAAGCCAGTGAAACCTTAACATTTACATTATAAAGCTCAAGAGTCACTCATATTTTGAGTGCAGCTTCACAGCTTTCGGCCCATTGACTTTGAATACGAAGCTCAAAATTTTTATGGACTAACTGGCTTTTCTCGATTTCACAAAAGAATATGAAATTCTGCACAACCGTTGCCTGACGAGGCACAGTCAGCCTTTGACTATATTAACCATAATAAATCTTATATAAAAATAAACTCTTAAAATTACTATAATATATATATATATATATATATATATACACACAGTATACTCGTATGTAACCATAATAATACTTAGATGCTCTAATAACAGCGAATCACTTAATTCCATTATTCTTTCAAGATAATTTAGCCCTTTTATTACACATTTTTATACGAAAGACCGTTAAATTTCCATTTTATATGACAGGAAACAACGCATGAAAAATATGCGCAAAACGACCTTCAAAGATTTGATGCGTATTCCTATTTCATTTACCGTATACAAAATAGAATCCCTTATCTATTATTTGTGTCCCGTTTTCCATATATTTATTTTTCCCACTCAAAAATCTTCCCCAGAGAAACGATAATTTTGGCAGCGTTCCAATTTGGTCGCGAAGCTTCTGAATGGTAACGTCCAACGAAGGCTGTTGGCGAAGAGCCAAAACAAACTACGGGAGAGTTCCGTCAATGATTTCTTTGATGATCTTAAGTTCCGTTTCCGGCGGCCGTGGAACAAATGCATTCATAATCATGCTAGGAGACCCCGTGCAACGTCTTAAGGTACGTCCTCCCCCCTTACCTCATTCGAGAGGTTAAGCTAGATAAGATCTTATGTACGTTCTGGTGTAGTCACGATAACGAAGTAAATGTTCTCTAATGGAGATAGGTCAGTTTTATATAGGTGAATGACATGGCCTCGACCTCATTTCAAATGGAAGGCCTTTAAGAGGTCTTAATCCTTTTACTTATTTGCTTTGGAACTGAGAGTTGACCGGAATTTATGCACGAGTGTGTGAAGTAATTAACTTTCATCTTTAGTGAAATACGAAGAAAGTTGTAGAACGTTTAAATACTTTGAAAATACTGCAACCGGTACACAATAAACTCGTATAAGCATATAATAAGCCCATATTAAGCCCATAATCAGTAAAAGTGATTCAGTAAAAAAGCCTTTACGCTCTATAACTACAGATGGCAATGCTGCGTCACACGTAGTTACTACGCATTAAGCTTTTAAAGCGTCACGTCTGGAAATGTAATAAAGCTTAAAAATAAAATAAAAATCCTTCTCGCGCTGATTTATTTGCCGATTCTGCTAAAAGGTAAAAAGGATTGTCAATTAACATCCTTTAAATTAAAATGGAAAAAATTCACACAAAGATTTTTCAGCCATTTTTAAAATTTTGCTTTCGAGAAGAACAAAAGGAACAATACTTCAATTACATTTTATCATTCTTCAAAAACGTCTCCGGAATTTCTATTAACCATTTCCATCTCTGTGGCAGGATGAATAGTGTAGTCACGTAGGCTTAGTTTTAGCGTTATCATTCAATTTAAGAAGAGGATTTGAGGGATAAGACCCTGCCGAAATTTACGCCTTTTGAAAAGTTTTATTTCAAGAGAAATCAGTTGTTCGTGGGACACAGCGTGGGACGCTTACTGAAACGAAATGACCAATAAGTATTTCGTTGATGAGGAATTTCATCGGCACATCAATAACCTGACTTGGCCTAACCTAATCTATATCCGAACCAAACCTAACCTAGCCCAACCTACCCTAATACAACCTCAACCTAATTTAATACAATCCTCAACAAACTTCTCTATAAAATGTCAAATCGATGGAATATCGTTAACCTGAAACGGACAACAAAGACTTTTTAAGACTAAATCGAAATATCGAAGGAAATTTGTGGGAAAAGAGGTTGTACATAAGACATCTCTGTAATTTTCAAAATTAGAAAGGTTTACAAAGGCTCTGTGCGAAGTTCACTCTTCTCACGAAAATGAGCTAAAAAAGTATTTTCCACGGAATCGTACATGCGATACATGCAATTCATTAGTGGCCCATTACATATGTGCAGGAGGGGATTGTAGAAACCAATCGACCAGGGAAGTACTCCTGGGGAGGACAAAAGGAGACAGGGAGTGCTGAAACTCCCGTTTCTTCTGTCACTGTCCTCCTTAGCTGATCTTATTCAGTGTCTCATCTACCCTATGAGCAGTCCAGCATGATCTCAAACACACACTTCTTCCTATATTCTTCACTACACATACACCCCCATCTTACTACACAGTCTTTTCAAAATGAATATTTGCATTTTGGCTCTCTTCTTCTCTTTCTATGAAGGGGCGTTTCTGTGGTCATTCGCCCTTGACCCCTCCTTCCTGCATAGTATATATATATGATGAATAAAACCACGAAGGAAAGGAAACACAGAATGGTGCTCAAGCGCTTCCGTCTAATGACATCCTCAGGAACACTGAAGTAAATAAAGAGTTCGAGACTATATATAGGTTACAAAAAAAAAATATATATATATAATAAATATAGAAATAAAAATTGTGGGAGGAGCATACAAATTTGTAAGGAAAACTACCAATTTTAGCACTTTGCCCTTCTTGTCTAAATCCGTTCTGAACGAATTCAACACAAGATCAAATGGATTGTTTACAACCAATTTTATAGATAATGCCTGAATGATATATATATAGGTCACAAAAAATAAAAAAAAATATAAAAATAGATTGAAAAATAAAAATTGTAAGAGGAACATACAAATTTATAAGGGAAACTACAAAAGTTTTAGCACTCTGCCCTTCTTATCTAAATCTGTTCTGAACGAATTCAAAACAACAGGATCAAGTCAAAAAACCTTGGCTCATGTTAAAGTTATTTGTAAGTTGGATAATAGCAGACTCAAGAATATTTCTATTAACAATGTTGCTAGAGTGAAACAAAACTGAAGCATTATTCCAATCAATACAGTGGGATAACTCTGACAAATGGACAAAAAAGGGCACTGGACGACTGTCCCGTTCTAACGGAATATTGATGCTGTTTTACACGCGTGAGCAAATCCTTTCCCGTTTGACCATTGTAAAAGGAATCACATTGTTTAGAACCAGTTTTATAGATAATTCCTGAATTATTGGTAGGGCTATTTTTTACTTTGATATTTTTCACAATATTGTTATATGAAAATACTACATTAATATCCAAAAGTTTAAGTACATTAGCAATGCCTAAAAAGCTTGAGAAAAATGGAAGTACTAAAATATTCTTTGACAAAGTGCGAGTGTTATTATTCACACGATAGAAGGTTCGTTTTGCCTTGGTAAGACAAGATTCCATAAACGCAGGTGGGTAGCACAGATCACTTCTAATACCGTTGATTTTTTCCAATTCGGCATCGATGTATTCCGGACTGGCGATCCTAAGAGCGCGGAGAAACATTGAAGAAAATATGGCCTTCTTAATGGGGGTGTCATGTCCAGAGTAAAAGTGTACGTAGGACAAATTGTTTTTTTTTTTCCGATAGATACTAAACTTAAAACCTGGGCTTTCCCTATGTACACGCGCATCCAAAACGGGATTGACACCCCCAATAAGAAGGCCATATTTTCTTCAATGTTTCTCCGCGCTCTTAGGATTGCCAGTCCGGAATACATCGATGCCGAATTGGAAAAAATCAACGGTATTGGAAGTGATCTGTGCTACCCACCTGCGTTTATGGAATCTTGTCTTACCAAGGCAAAACGAACCTTCTATCGTGTGAATAATAACACTCGCACTTTGTCAAAGAATATTTTAGTACTTCCATTTTTTCTCAAGCTTTTTAGGCATTGCTAATGTACTTAAACTTTTGGATATTAATGTAGTATTTTCATATAACAATATTGTGAAAAAATCAAAGTAAAAAATAGCCCTACCAATAATTCAGGAATTATCTATAAAACTGGTTCTAAACAATGTGATTCCTTTTACAATGGTCAAACGGGAAAGGATTTGCTCACGCGTGTAAAACAGCATCAATATTCCGTTAGAAGAGGACAGTCGTCCAGTGCCCTTTTTTGTCCATTTGTCAGAGTTATCCCACTGTATTGATTGGAATAATGCTTCAGTTTTGTTTCACTCTAGCAACATTGTTAATAGAAATATTCTTGAGTCTGCTATTATCCAACTTACAAATAACTTTAACATGAGCCAAGGTCTTTTTCAACTTGATCCTGTTGTTTTGAATTCGTTCAGAACGGATTTAGACAAGAAGGGCAGTGCTAAAACTTTGGTAGTTTTCCCTTATAATTTGTATGCTCCTCTTACAATTTTTATTTTTCAATTTATTTTTTTATTTTTTTTTATTTTTTGTGACCTATATATCATTCAGGCATTATTTATAAAATTGGTTGTAAACAATCCATTTGATCTTGCGTTGAATTCGTTCAGAACGGATTTAGACAAGAAGGGCAAAGTGTTAAAATTGGTAGTTTTCCTTACAAATTTGTACGCTCCTCCCACAATTTTTATTTCTATATTTATTATATACATATATATATTTCTTTTTTGTAACTTATATATAGTCTCGAACCCTTTATTTACTTCAGTGTTCCTGAGGATGTCATTAGACGAAAGCGCTTGAGCACCATTCTGTGTTCCCTTTCCTTTGTGGTTTTATTCATCATAAATATTTTTCACGTGTTACTTTCGTGAAATAATTTTCATATATATATATATATACACACACACACACAGGGTGTCCCATAAGTCCGGCATCATAGGAGAAATTCATATTTTTCTATTTTTACAAACCATAATTCATATTTTTCTCTTTCTACAGGCCATAATGTCTGTGAGCAAGGAAGAACGAATCCAGATAATTCTACTCATAGGAAATCGGAATCAAAGAGAGGCCGCTGCTGAATTTAACAAACTGCATCCAGACCGCGAGCCAATAACACAGAGTTGTGTCAGCAGATTTGTTGCAAAGTTTAAGGAAACAGGATCTATAGAAGATAAACCACGCAGTGGACCTTCAAGGAGGTCCACTGACGATGATACAGCGACTGCAATCCTGGCTCATTTTAACAGAAGTCCCAATAAGTCTCTTCGGCGATTATCCGCCGAGACAGGAGTGTCGAAAAGTAGCATCCATCGCATTCTTGAGGCTCACAAATGGCATCCATATAAACTTCAGACATCCTACAGAAATTAAGCGAAGATGATCCCGACCGGCGGATGGAATTTTGTGAATGGGCTACGGAACAACATGCTCGGGATGCCAATTTCCCGTCCACCATTCTGTTCAGTGACGAGGCTGTTTTTTATGGAAATGGTGAGGTAAATCGACAGAACACCCGCTACTTCTCTCAAAACAACCCTCACTGGTATACCTCTTCAAAGGAACAAGGTGCATCTCGGGTGATGGTATGGTGTGGCATTTGGAAGGATCGCATCATAGGCCCCCCTCTTTTTCGATGAACATGTCACTGGAGGCACCTACCTACGTATGCTCAAGGAAGAAGCATTTCCCAGTGTCTTGAACGAAGAAGGAAATTTCCCAACATGGTTCCAGCAAGACGGCGCTCCTGCACATTACAGCACCCAAGTAAGGGAATACCTGTACCAACTTCCCTGGTCATTGGATAGGACGTCGAGGCCCTGTGGAATGGCCAGCTAGAAGCCCGGATCTCACGCCACTAGATATTTATCTCTGGGGCCACTTGAAAGCGCTGGTATGCGCAGAGAAAATTAGGAGTGTTGAACATTTGCGGCAGCGCATTATTGGGGCATGTAACACCATTATTCCTGACATCATTCACCGTGTGCTTGCTGACTGGGTATCACGTCTGAATTTGTGTATTGAAAAGAATGGTGGACATATTGAGCACGTTCTGTAAATAAAAGCTTTTGTTTTGCCTTTTTTTATTATTTTTCCTATGATGCCGGACTTATGGGATACCCTGTATAATTAAGATGCAAAGTCTCCCTGTGAGCTTTAACTTTAGATTAATGGATGCAAATTTAATAGAACACCTTAATTGTGTGTCTTAAATTTGATTCGTTATATGGTACAAGTAAAGTATATTATGCAAAGTACGTTACTTCGTTACCTAACCCTATATTCTCTTCCCAAATTACACAGACAATGCAACATATGAGAGAGAGAGAGAGAGAGAGAGAGAGAGAGAGAGAGAGAGAGAGAGAGAGAGAGAGAGATAGAGATTTCTCCGGTTAATGAGGAAAAATGCGAAAACAGCACACGTCCCCCAACTCTCTTCACCCCCTCCCAAAAAATAAGATAGAAAAAGTCTGCAATATTTTTTTGGCTATCTCGGAAAATGAAAGATATGCTCCCACGCAAAGGGGAATTCCGACTTGATATATCAGACCAAAAATCCCAATTACAGCCTTTCAAAGTTCCTTCATAAATAAAATACATTAAATGGCTGCATCACAGAATTATGAAAGAGACAGCTGTAATGGCAGTTCTTTATCTTCGGAGATCCCAAAATGGTGCTGGAATATAAAAACAAAAGATAAGAGAGAGAGAGAGAGATATAAGGAGTTACAAAGGACAAGAGGAAGCCTCAAAGACCTTTCGGTTCACTCGGGAATCTTCCTGTTATTGAACCGATTCATTTTTAAACTATTCTAGCAGTAATATAAAAATGAATACATAAGCATAAGACTCTCTCTCCACTCTTCGCTTCCTCCCCGCCAGGACTGGTTTGATTGGACCCGACCCAGTTATCCCCATTGGTTTTTTTTTTTAAATCCACCTGGGTTTAAAAATTTTTTTTATTTCATAAAACACTTAATTTGATATACATGTTATTTATACTATGGCCTTCTAAAAGAAAACGTTTGTTGTTTTACTAAGAAATCAAAGGTGTTCTCTATTTCATTCAAGTAAAAACTGTAATTCACTTTACTACCATGTTTCACTATTCTTTCCCCAGAAAACTATACCTACTACTGGAATTTATTCAAGAAAAGAAGACATTGCACAGCGGTATTAGTTTTATTAGATTGCCTTTCTATTAAAAAAATAAACAACTAAATGACCTTATATGTACAGTACATATTTTTTGTGATACTGTTGACCTTGACTAAGTAGACTTCTGTAGAATGTAAGAAAGTAACAAAAGATGTACATATAAAAACTTTAAAAATAAAAATAAACGATGCAAATAATAATGGGATCCTCTCTTTGGTACAGAATAACAATTTACAGCAGGTATGAGACATGGACGCTGGAGAGAAATCTGTACCTGTTAGAAAGCTTGTATATAGGACAGAAGATCCCAGAAAAAGAGAACAAGAGCGAACTCCTAAAATGGGCATTTGAAAGGAAGGAGTTCGATGAGAATGACTACATGGTATACAGGTTCCAGAAAAGGTACACAGATCATATGGTGGACCGTAAAAGAGTGATCGGGCAGAAACATCATATCCTAAAAACAATCGCGGAAAGGAAAACTGATCATGAGAGAAAACAAAGAGCCACGCTACCAACATATGATGAGGCAAAAAAAAGTAAAAGAAAGGGCAATTAGGTTTGTACAGAAACAACTGGCAATAACTGCTGACATCCTAGAAGAACTAAGCACAAGCAAAGGGACAGTAGATAGAGGAAAGAAACAAGCCAAAAAACACAAGCCTGCCAAAACACCAGAAAGCCAAGTGGAAACCTCAGTGAATGAAGAAGCACCAGTAAGAGAAAACAAAGGAGATAGTCCAAACTGCTGTAAAAAGAACATCTACCAGAGACAGCACAAAAGAAGTGGAGCACGATGTCTGCCCAGGGCAGGATGAGAGGAATGGAAGTGAGATGGACCACTGGCAACCTTGCCACCACCTCCCCCTCCCCCAAGTGAACCATCAGATGATGAGGGGGAATCTACATCAGGGTCAGACAATGATAGTATGAGAGAGATGGGGGAGGAAAGTGAAGAAGAGAAGGAAATGAAAAGGAGGATCCTGATCCACAGAGAAGAAGACATACATCGGGAACTGAACCACAGAAGACTACTGCCCAAGCTGAAAAACACCTACAAGGTCAGAAAATATATAGGACTAGCAAACAAAGTACTGCCTGCAATAACACCCCGGGAAAGTAACCTTACAGAGATAAACAGGTTATATTAGGCAGCAGCAGTCAGCATAACGGAGATGGCAGGAATAAACATACGCAGGCATAACAGCCAGGAGAAAAACCAGGGAAGAAATGGAAATGAGAGGAAGCCAAGGTGGCAGCAAAGACTAGAGAGCGGAGTGAGTAACCTCAGGAAAGAGATCTCAATTCTAACTACCCATATGAGGGGGGAAATAAGATCTGAACTGGGAAGGAGGAAGGTAGATGTACTAATCCAAAGAGAAAAACTGGACAATGAAAGAAAGATCATAGAAAGCATTGCCAGGAA
Source organism: Bathynomus jamesi (assembly GCA_023014485.1). Taxonomy (NCBI): domain Eukaryota; kingdom Metazoa; phylum Arthropoda; class Malacostraca; order Isopoda; family Cirolanidae; genus Bathynomus; species Bathynomus jamesi. The sequence goes on along the minus strand of JAJOZX010000158.1, from coordinate 840,511 downwards.
AAAACTAGACCTGTCAGCAAAAGCAAAAAGATTGACAAGATATATACGCTTAGACAAAGAAAAGAAACAAAATAAGATGTTTGAAGATAACCCAACGAAACTATTTAGAGAATTAAAAAATACCCAGATAAAGGTAGAAAGACCACCTGAAAAAGAATGAGTGGAGCATTTCTGGAAGAACATCTATGAGAATGAAGTGAACCATAATGATGGTACAGAATGGATTGGGAACCTTTACAACAGCGAAAAGGTGACAAACATCTCAGAGATGAACATGGACAGAATAACCATGAAAGAAGTTGAGGAGAAAATAAAAAAAGCAGTAACTGGAAAGCGCCAGGCCCAGACATGATTAAGAACTTCTGGTTGAAAAAGCTAACATCACTAAGTAGAAACTAACAAGGTGCTTCAACAAGATACTAACAGCGGAAGAAGAAGCACCAGAATGGTTGACAAAAGGAAGAACAACGTCACTACCAAAGTCCCATGAAACCCAGAACCCAAGCAAATATAAACCAATAACATGCTTGCCAACAACCTACAAAATATTAACAGGAATCATAGCAGACAGGATTTACAGCCATGCAGAAGAAAACAACATTATAAGCCCAGAACAAAAAGGATGTAGTAGAAAAACGTATGGGACAAAAGACCAACTGTTAATCAACAGGGCTATATTGGAGAACAGCAGAAAGAAACAGATAAACTTAAGCATGGCATGGATTGACTACAAAAAGGCGTATGACAGTGTACCCCACTCCTGGGTGAAAGAAGTGTTGAGATTATATAAGATCCACCCCACCCCACTTACCCAACTAATAAATAACTTAAACAAAGGCTACGTGGTGAGACCAAGGGAAAAGAGCAGCCCAAAAATATCTCACTTGTTCTACATGGATGACCTAAAACTGTATGCCCCAAACAAAAGCGAGCTAACAGAAGAGATCAAAAAGTTCAAAAAGTTCTCAGATGACATCCAGATGGAATTTGGTCTTGAGAAATGTGCCACTGTCACACTAAAGAAAGGCAAAAGGTGTGACTCAGAAAACATCAGGGTGGAGAATATCGTGATAGAAGAACTAGAGCAAGAGGCTACATATAAATATCTGGGAATGGAAGAATCTGAAAAGATGGAAAATGACATCATGAAAGAAAGATTGCGGAAAGAATATTTAAAAAGAATAAAACTAATCCTAAAATCCCACCTAAACAGTAAAAATAACATCTTATCCATAAACTCACTGGCAGTACCCGTACTGTCATACAGTTTTTGCATAATCATTTGGACCCAGCTAGAAATCAACAAACAGGACACAATCACCAGAAAAATGCTCCATGCACAGAAGATCATATATAAAAATCAATGCACACCAAGACTATACCTGCCAAGAAGGTCGGTGGATTAGGGCTTGCGCTAATAGACCAAGTGCACAAAGCCACAACAATAGGATAAGCGTAGTGCATAAAGGAAGGAGGAGGGCCAGTCAGATTTGTAAGAGACAATAAACGTGAAAAGCCTCGAACAACATCACTTTCAAAGGCGGCAAATTATTATTTAGTACAGGCGTTTTCAAACTGGGTTCCGCGAGAACTTGATGGGGTTCCGTGGGGCATGTCATGAGAGACTGAGAAGGAGAGAGAGGCAAGATAAAATAATATCAACTGCATGGATGAATTTACGATATATATTCTGCGAATTCAGTGATTGTGTTTTGAAAGGCGTAGGCAAAGAGAGAGAATTTTAATTCAAACGATGAGATATCCAGAATAAGCGTTGCCCTCTCGCAGCCACAGTAAGAAACAGGAGCCCATTTTGTAAACAAAAAACAGCTGATGACCACGAGCACTGGTCTGATTGATTTGGTGAGTTTTTCTGTTTTTAGGTTTAGTTTTCTCAGTTCACGGAAGTTATGATCACAGTAATGTAATATTGAACTTTTATCCAAAGAAAAGCAATCACATCCAAGTCGTTGAACATTTATTTGTTTGATTAACTATTAAAATTACTCCTCAATAACTGTAAAATTCCGCTTTTAATTATTTTGCATTGAAAACTTTAATTTTACACTAAACATGATATTTTTCATACTTATAATTTCTTTTATGCTGACAGTAATGTGGGGAGGGGAATTTAAAATAAATACGTCAATAAAAGTAAATTGTCTTTTTTTCTAGTAAATTTCTAAACTTATATATTTTTTTTGTGAAATTCATATAACTGTATATGTATATTTCATAAATTACATAAATAAACTGCAGTGAGCATAAATTGCGTTTTATTACCATTTGCCTTATATCATTAAAATTTTACCTGTTGGTCAAGGTTCCGTGAATTTTTTTTTTTTTTTTAAATAAAGGTTCCGTGGCTTCAAAAAGTTTGAAAAACTCTGATCCAGTGGACACCGGCATACGACCTGAACAGCTTCAAGACATTGCAAATAAACCTCTCATGGAAAAGATAAGCACCATAAAAAGAAGATATAACAAGAAAATATCAGAAGAAAAGGAGAAGAACAGGGAAGCGCACAAATTCAGCAAAGTATACAAAGAGGAGGTGCTAAACAGAGCATACATAGAGAGGGAAAAAAAACGTGGAGTTCCTGGTAAAAGGGTCATTGAGACCAGAAGATGAACGGCTAGTCGTGGCAGCACAAGACCAGGCACTACGGAGAAACTGGTTCAAAAGAGATATTGAGGGTAAAACTGAAACTGAGATGTGCAGACTGTGCTGAAAGAGCCCAGAGATTGTGAGTCACATACTATCTGGATGCGAAATACTCCTACACAGACAGACGCAATGCAGTCTGTAAGCTAATCCACTTCAAGCTGTGTAACAAATATGAAATAGGGCTAGAACAGAAAAGCATTGGGAACATATTCCACAAGGAATAGAAAACAATGATAAAGTGCTGCTCCTATATGATCATGAGATACCAATTGACATCAGAGTATCAGGATGTAGGCCAGACATAGTAGTGAGAGAGGAGGAGGATAACAAATGCCTCTTGGTGGAAGTATGAGTCCCAGCGGACTGGAATGTGGCTAACTATGAAAGGGAAAAGGTCTTAAAATACCAGAGATTCAAACATGAAATAAGGAGAATGTGGAATGTAGAACCTGAGATCATCCCAATAGTGGTGGGAGCGACATGGGCAGTAAAGAAATCTACAGTAGAGTTCCTTGACCAACTGCCCATAAGTATAACATCTGAAGAAATTGTAGGGGAGATACTACGATACAGCACCTCTATCCTACGCCTAAAAATTCCTTAAGGTTAAGGTTTAACCCCGGAAGTAAGAAACTCTCTCCAGCTGGAGTAGAAGGGAAAAAAAAAGAAAACGAGAAAAAGTATATACAGTATACCTCCCTCGCAACCCGGCGAGAAAGGCAGAGAACTGAAGCAAGCTGTGTGTGTGTGTGTGTGTGTGTGTGTGTGTGTGTGTGTGTGTGTGTGCTAGTAGTGTCCTTGTGTGAAACAGGATACAACATGTTTCAACTTGAGTATAGGGGCAGTTTACAAACAAAGATTTACAGGTTTACAATCCTACATATATTAACTGGTTTGAAGTGAAAGTTGAAAAGAAACTGATGCAATAAAGATTTAAAAATATTTATGAAATTAGACATTTTGTTGTTGAGCAGAGAGAGCCTCATGTATTTACCAAATCTTGCTGTTTTTCAAACTTTTTTCTTATTTATTTTTCATCATGTTATACTTAAAGATCCATAAGGTGATAAAACCCAATTAAATCCGAAAAAAAACGGAAAAACCGGAAAACCCAGGTGGGTTGGTGTTTTTTCCTCAATAAAACCCCGGGCTTTGCCAACCCTACTCGGAGGTGGGTACAGAAAAGGGTTGAAAATATACACTAACCCTGGAAAGTAACCAAGGAAATTTTACGGGAAAGAGGAGAGTATAAATTATAAGCTAGCTCTACAATTACGCTATGCACACATGAGATCGTACACTAGATAGAACCGTTGTATAAACTAACCAATAATATAATATACTTGTGCCGATCGCACATCAACCACTTCGTATCGTCACAAAAACCTCAAACATATGGTTTTCATTTTATACAAAGTATTTACACTCTACTTACCGAGGTATCGGTCCAACAAAGACCCCCATGACCCACTTCAGGCTCGCCCCAAAAGGATAAAGAGAGAGTAGGTTAAACTCTCCATGTCTACACCCATGTACGCGCAAAGCCATCACGCCGGCAAAGTGATGAAATGCTTCTACAGGAAAGGAGTGGAAGCAGGAATTAAAAACAGAAATCAGATTTTCCACACCATCCCCTCACCCGTCACGTGCATCCAGCCACCCAAGAGAAAGAAGATAAAAAAAATCGTGACGGCAGAGACGCAACTCTACCTCACCTAATCCATGCCATGCATTTTTTTTAGTTTTTTTCCTTCGTTATGAAATTATGTGTTTCTACAAAATATTTTTCTACTCTATTCTTAGACATATTAACGAGGCAGGCAAGTGTGTGAGCGCGGTGTTTTCTGCAATTGGATGTCTGTCATGTGTATGTGTTTGCCAAGTCTTTGAATGTCGCAGAGTTTCAGCTTGGGTCTCCCGCCGTGAAAGGTGTTTATGCACCAAGTGATATACGTATTGAGTCAGTCACACTTCACAGTGTTTTGCTACCATAAGAGTAGAGAAAATCTCTTTCCGGAAAGAGAGAGAGAGAGAGAGAGAGAGAGAGAGAGAGAGTTAATATTTAAAAGCGGCACTTCATTTCTTTCAAATATTTACGAGTTAAAAGGGGACATAATTTTTAAATATAATTTTACGCAGCAAATTAACTCAACGAATGAATTGATGCGAACGAAATCGAATTTCATAATACTGACGTTCCATTTTATTTGAATTGGACCTTATGCAGGTTCGTTCATTTAAAATGTAAATGAATATGAAAACTTTGTTTAATATTCTTATTGTAAGCGACTTCAGATTTTAGATTTTAAATAAAATGACTAACCTAGTCTAATGTAGCGTAACCTAACTGGGCATAATATAACTTTATTCCGTTACATCCAATAAACTGGCTTTATAAAAAAATGTAAAAATCAGGCTAAAAATTAAACATTTTTGGATCAGTAAAAATTAAATTAGTGGATGCCGAAACGTTGGTAACAACTCATTCGAGCTATTATTAATCTTTAGTAAACGTGTTATAACGTTATGTCTCTTCCTTAACCAAAACGGGCTTTGCACGTGAAGTCAAGCAAAGTGAACACTTCCAAACATGGCTGAACTCCGAATTCCTTTCATAAGAGAACAAAAATAATGAAAATATTATTACTGTTAATTCTCATACTAGAAATAAAAAGGATAACAACCAGGGCCGTTTCCTGGCATAAGCAGACTAAGCGGCCGCTTAGGGCCCCGCTGCTACTAGGGGGCCCCTAGACAGGCTGTTAGCTATTACACGATTGTATCGTAGAGTTAGTAATTGTTTGGTAGTTGATAATTGCATTATTTTTTTATACATAGCTCTGTGTCATTTATTCTAAATAATGTATAAGCTAATTTTCAGGAATTTCATGAGTATTTTTTCTGTTTGTCTTCTGAAAGTACATATTTGTTGTTTTGGACATAAATGTTTCATAATTGTTTTTTAACAGAGCCATTTTTTGTATGTGTGCGCTGAGGTGATGTAGTAAGGCGTGAGTTGGTGGATGGAGGGATGGGGCCTCAAATGGGTATACTGCTTAGGGCCCCCTAATGGCTAGAAACGGCCCTGATAACAACATTGAATTTTGCTATAAATACCTAAAATTTAAATTCCATTTCAGATAACCTTCATTCGAGTACTTTTGCAATATTTAATAATTTGTTCCATTTTTATATCGAAAAAAGTTAAGAGCAAATTCTTCTTTTTCATTCGTTTTAAACGTTGCCGAAGTTAAGCCAACGAAAGCCGGGCTACCGACATCTGATCGACAAGTTATTGTAGGTTTGATTAAGTTGGGGTATGTTATGTTAGCGCGGGTTAGGTTAGGTTTAGTTAGTTTTTTTTAGTGTCGATGTTATGTCTTGTCGAGCAAATGGGTATAGGTCTACGGAATCGGCTTTCGCTTTCTTTCACACACAGAAGACGTCTTTATAGGATTTATAGGCTACTAATCACTAAGAACATCAGGCTGTCGATAGAAAAGATACCCATCGTACATTTATATATAGTAATGGATTTCAGGTGTAAAAAAAATATTTTTCATCCTCTGATTGGTCAACCTTTGGAAGAAATGAAAAATGGTCCCTGATTGGACAGTTCATAATCTGTAATTCACTTTTCTGATCCTTAATTGGACAGTTCATAATCTGCACTTGCTTTTCTGATACTTGATTGGACAATTCTTAATCCGCAACCGGGAACCCACTTTTCCGCGAAAGTGACAAATATTTTCGGAGACGATGCTCGTATTATTTCGTACGGATATCATACCGAGCCATTTTGAGGGTAAATGAAATATTTTGACATTTTCCTTTCGCAGATTTGCATTTCGTTCGTTTAGATACGTAAGAGCGTGAAATAAGAAGGAAGAGAAAAATTCTGAACTTCACTTTTTCTTTTAAAGCTCGAAGCGGTTCCATTATTATCGCGATGCAGTTTTTATTTCTAACTGGTTTCCAGAGCATCTCTGTTAAATCTTAATTTAAGTATTACCTAACGTTACATACAGCAATTATATAATTCTTGCGAAATATTTCCTTTTAAATCATCTTGAAATAAGTGAAAGATTGATCAATAAATATTAGAGATAATAAATGCCATTTCGATTCGAGAAAATAGATCTGCATCTTCAAGTGAACGTATAATCCTCTACTATTAGTAAATGTGGAAATAAAAGTGAAAGCTCAATGACTCGCATTTAATTCATTCTCATTAAATCGTATAGCAAATGCAGCCAATTACAACTTAGTCAAGTGCAAGATAATTTCGCTAATGCATTAGAAGATTACAGTTTTCACACACACACACCTTCGTTTGTATGAATGATTTGGGCGGGACTGTTGACAGAAGTACATATATGTAGACAGATAAATCACCATATCCCACTATGTATGCAATATATGTGTATATTGTGTTTCTGTGTTCAATAAGAGTTTTTAACGGCTTTTCCAAATAAAACTATACACTTTTTCCTCTTTCTGCAAAAGGGTCAAACATCGGGATTACGACACCTGATCGACTTTACATTCTAGTATCGACGAGTATATTGTGGGTTAGAATAAGTTAGGTTAGGTTAGCATAATTTAAGTTAGTGTTTTAGACTGTCAGTGTTATGGTCTTGTCAATCCGATGGATGTACGGCCGAAAAAAATTATATATCATATATGAAAAATAAATTTGACATGGATTCAAAATAGTATGCCCGAATTAAACGTTTTCTTCTGCCGCGAAAGCAAAATAGAAAACGTTCCTTTATTTACAAAGCATATACTAAATCAAGATAAAAATCAGAAAAATCATTACTGAGTCATGTTTTTCTTAAGATAACAGAATGATATACAAAAACGTTGTTGAAAAGATAGAATTGTTTTTGTTTGTTTAACTTGTTTGAAATATTCTACTTATGGCTTCAAATTTTGGATATAATATGAAAGAATAAGCATACAACAATATTCTCGTACTTGTCGAGTGTGTCATGTTGCGCAGATCTTTATACAGTAATAGAATTCCATCGACAAATGTGGGTTAGCTTAGTTTAGTTATTATGAAGTTGATAAAATTGAGCGGGGATTCCTCACTGTTCGGATAAAGTATATTAGTCTCTCTTAGCGTAATCATCGTGAGATAACTTATTCAACAAAGGACATACATAACAAAGAAAGTCAGTAAAACCCAAAACACAAACTCTATAAAGTGATTCCCAAAAATCGAGTGAAAACACTTCCTTCGCAAAAACTGGTCGAGATTTCATTAATTTATTCCGTTGTCAACAGAATAAAATTGTCGGTAGAAAGCAATCCAATCTTTCCTTCGAAGATCTGTACATTGAAGAAGACCCTTGAGAAAGGCCATATATATGTAAATGAAGTCATCCATAAAATTGTAATATATTAGAAAACATTGACTAAAATATAAAATGGTACAGTTTACGCAGGGCAAAACGGCTTGCCAACTTCAAATTCAAATTGCTGAACATAGAGGACGTAACAGTCACTCAAAAAATGTACTTTGTAACCTCACGCATTCTAATATAAGAAACAAAGCATTATTATATTTGGAAAACATGAATCCACTTGAGTTATCGAAAGAGAAATCTATACTATAATAAGAGAGCTGTCCGTCTGTCTGTCCGTCTGTCCGTCACACTTTCAGAAATTGAGAAAAAATTGTGAGAAAAAAATTCAGAAATTGTAAAAAAAATTCAGAAATTGTAAAAAAAATTCAGAAATTGTATTACGGACGGAAATGTGAAGCTCAAGATTTTCATGACTGCGTTCTTTTCTGTAGTTTAGCAATGGGGGAAGGGTGGGGGTGGGGGTAATGGGGGATGGGTGGGGTAATGGGGAGGGGTGGGGGTAATGGGGGAGGGGTTAGCCCCCAAGTTGTATGAATGGGGGTGAGGAGGTTTTGGGAGATACCAGATTCAGAAATGTTGACACAATGTGAAGCTCAAAATTTTCACGGCTGGGTTCTTTTTTTGTAGTTCAGCCTGTCTAACCGTCAGCGAAGCGGCGGGAACTGTACTAGTTTAAAATAATTTGCGAAGGAAAAAAAAAAGAAACCTTTCTTATTTTTCAAAAATTTCTAAATTTGCACGAAAATTTTATGCCTTTCCATATTTTTAATAAAATGTATACTAATGTGATATTTTTTTACACTATACTTACTTCATTCGATTAAGTATACATATATTATTTTTAGATTATATTATTAATACTATAATTCACTGTAATTCACCGGAAATGTGTCTGTCTGTCTGTCTGTCTGTCTGTCTGTCTGTCCGCAGAAAAAACTTTTACGTTTCTGGACCAATTTCGACCAAACTTCGTATGGTCGATGGGGATGATGAGTAATGAACGAAAATATGTGTGACCAGCCCCACCCCCCAACAATTACTGGGCCCGAAGGCCCCAGTATCGCGATAAAACTATAGAAAAGAACGCAGCCATGAAAATCTTGAGCTTCACATTGTGTCAAGATTTGTGAAGCTTAACATTTTCATGACTAGTTTTAGTGACCAAATAATTGAACCCCCCCCCCCCGTAAGCAACTGTTATCATATCTGTGCTCCAACTCCCCACCAGTGATGTAGGTCTCGAGATCGGTCTCGGTCTCGAGACCAATCTCGAGACCCAATTTGCAGATCTCGATCTCGGTCTCCGCTATTTAGATCTCGGTCTCGATCTCGGTTTCGACAGACGCGGTCTCGGTTTTTCTCCCCGAGACCTTTCGAGACCTCTCGAGACCGTAATGAAAAATACATGTTATTGGCATACTCATGATGGTGGCTTGGTTGCACAGACACAATTCGAAATGTTTATGAAAGTTTGTAAAAGTAAGGGACTCCAGGTATTCACTAATCAGTCACCCCGTTTTGAGTTGCCACGTTTGTCTTGCGGGAGGTGGGTGGGGGGTCTGGATTTTTTTAGGTTGGCGCTACCAAAAAATTATCACAGAATTCATTATACCGGTATATTTTTTATCATTAAAATTCATTATAGATCTCTTTGGCTGAGTGAATGTTGAATTAATGTTATATATATATATATATATATATATATATATATATATTATATATATATATATAATATATATATATAATATATTATATATATATATATATATATATATATATATATTATTTAGACCTTATGCTAATTGCTATCCTCTGTTTATAGTACCGATATGTCAATTTATTTTTCATAGAAAATGGTGGTGGAAAAATGCTATACAGGAAACTCAAGCACGGAGAATGAGCAGATACAGAGAGACAGCGCTCATTCTCACAGCAGCGATGACGAAATAAAACAGAGTCAAACCAAAGTTCTGAGACTAATGGCAAATATCAAAGCTATCGGTCCAAGCAGAAGAACGTTGAAACTGAGAAAATTTTGAACCGCAGGGAAGAGTTGCGGCGGTACCTCTTAGAGATCGATGACTCTCATATTTAGACAACTGCTCTCCAATAAAGTTTTGGCACCAGAAAAGGGATAAATTCCCATCACTGGCCAATATTGCCATGACTGTTTTAACAGTGCCTGCCTCTAGTGCTCCAATTGAGCGTGTATTTAGCCATGGAGGCATAATAATGAGGCCCCACAGAAGTCGAACTTCAGCAGATCTTCTGAGCATGCTGATATTCCTTAAGTGTAATGAGCACCTATCATGCTTTAAATAAATGCACAAGTCAAACTGGGTAGTGGGTACGTTCATTAAACCTTCTGTAACAGATATAAAAGAAGTAAATAAATAAAAAGTATATATATATATATATATATATTAATTTGTTAATTTATAGGCTACCCTTTTTGCATTCAACACACTACATCTGAGAAAGTAGTTATTAGTTTATTAATATACTTAACATAGTCTAATTTCCATAGTAGTGTAAAACAAATTGAAAGGGCATGAGCTTGGTCTCGATCTCGATCTCGGTCTCGAATTTTAAGGGTCTCGATCTCGGAAGGTAGATCTCGATCTCGAACCTTTGATCTCGGTCTCGATCTTGGTCTCACAGGATCAGGTCTCGGTCTCGGTCTGTCTCGGACTTGGTGGTCTCGACTACATCACTGCTCCCCACCCCCCAATTACTAGGCCCGAAAAGTGTACGTGTACGACAAAAAATTAATGAATATTTACAGGAAGAAATAATAAAGAAGAAAAAAACGAAAAACTAAGATTCATTGATGAATTTAAAAGAAAATCATAATATATTGAAAATATGAAAGAAAAGGACATGAAGATTATAATGGAAATCCGATTAAATATGGTAGAGGTGAAAGAAAACTATAAAGGAAAATATAAGGATATGAAGTGTGAAGTATACGGGAGAGAGAATGATACGACAGAACACTCGTTTCATTGTGAAAAACTAAGAAACATAGTGGGGGAGATGATGGGAGTAGAGAATATAAACCAGAAAGTACAAAAAATTATATAGTAAAAGTAATGGAAATTGGAAGGAGACTCTGCTAGACAGTTAAGGTATAAAAGTACGTAATAGGAGATACAGTGTAGAGGCTCTGCACCGGAAACGTGTGCTGATCCGCAGGATCAAGCGAGCAAATTCTGGAACCTTGAACCTGGAACCCAGCACCGCAGGTCTAGCTGAATGGGCCCGTAGGGCCCCGTTCAGCTAGTAATAATAATAACAAATAATAGGACTGGTTTGCTATGTATAACAAAATTCAGATTTCCATGAAATAAATCTTTAAGTGTATATAAAACTTTTCAGCTTACTTCCCCTTAAATTATAATTAAAGTTGTTTTCAACACTCATTATATATATATATGTTACTTTCGTGAAATAATTTTCATATATATATATATATATATATATAGTATAAAGAAAGTCCTTTCCCGATTATAAACTTTAATTAATTACATAAAATCGAAAGAAGACACAATAATGCTTTGTTTTACACGTTGCATAACACCAATTTTTTTTTGTCAGTTTGGTGTGGATTAATGCATGATAGGGTGATGGGCCTATTCTTCTTTGTTGAAAAGAATGTTACGGCACGAGTGTACCTGGTAGTGATGTAGGTCACATCCGCATCCGCATAACATCCGCACATTTTCTCGCATCCGCATCCGCACTTTGGACTGCGGATGTCGTGCGGATGTGGACCGTTGAGATAAAACGTCATTAATAAGCGGAAATTATCAAATTCTACTATATTAATAGAACTAGTTCATTGTGCGCAAAAGTGATGCAAGCGACAAGACGAGAGGCTGTTCTTGTATGAAGTTACTCTCTTGCAACCTACTTAGATCCACGTTACAAAGCTAAGTTATTTTCACCAAGTACATTAGAACGAGTTAAATCATCAGTTGGCAAAGCAGTTGAAGAGCTTCAATCTCTTGAATCTGTCGCTTCGCCACCCACCAAAAGAATAAAAGTTTCAGTGACAGAACCAACACCTTCAACAAGCAAATCTATCACAGAATCTGTCTCTCAGTTTCTTGAGTCAAGCAGCAATGACGAGACCTACGCGATGTCAAAAGATGTAGTAAAAATGATCGAGAGCTATCACCAAGAAAAACGCCTGGCTGCATGTGACAATCCTATTAGTTGGTGGAAAAATACGCAGAATATCTATCCATACTTGAGTAAACTTGCAAGGAAACATTTAGCCTGTCCTCCAACAAACGTACCAAGCGAGAGATTATTTAGCAGTGCTGGATTAATATATGATGAAGAGAGAAACAGACTGGCAGCAGAAAAGGCAGAAAAATTAATGTTCCATAAGCATAACCTTCCTATAATTAAGTTTGAACATTAAACGATGAACATCTTAGTTTACTTTATTTTAATTACTCATTTATAAATATGCCTAATAAAACTTTGAACTTAATATAAATAGTTATCAAGCTAATTAAAGATCTCTTTCTATAAGGGTGGAGGTTGGGGAAAGAGGTCGGTGGGGTGCATTTGAGTTGGGTTCACGTCCCGCATCCTGGTAACACAATTATGGTTTCTAATTGTGGCTGAAACTCAACAAAATATAACGAATTTATTTGCAGACGAATTCGCTAAATGATTTCTATATTAGTTAGATGCTTGATATTATTTTATATGTTCAGAGAAAAGTACAGCAATTATTGTACAATTAATCAATTATATTACATTATAGCTACAGCTCTCTCTATAATAACTTATTATATACGTTAAACACAACAAATCTCGAATATATGCTAAAAAATAACGAAAATGTAGACATCCGCATCCGCGGATGTTGAAATCAAACATCCTCATCCGCATCCGCGGATGTGAAAAAAATGACATCCGCTACATCACTAGTACCTGGACACGCTCGGATTCTTTGTAACACCCCCGGTTGAAAGACCTTCAACGATCTATCATTTTACAGCCTCTACACTGGGGTTTGTTAGTGCGTCAGTTCTTGAACACCACTTTTCCCGGAAGATGGATTGGGCACGAGGGTCGGTGCCATGGCCTCCACGATCCCCCGATATCACGCCTCTGGATTTCTTCCTGTGGGTATTATGTGTACCATACTCCTGTTGGTGACATTGAGACTCTGCGTGCGAGGATTTGCGATGCCATCAACAGTGGCACGAGAGATATGCTAGCGAACGTATGGCGTGAACTCTAATTTCGCTTAGATGTGCTACGTGTAACAACTAACGGCTCACATGTTGAGATTTAATGAGAAACATAATAAAATGTGGGTACTTGTGGGTTATCTGTCGCCACTTTTTAATTTAATTTTCCAACTTTTTCACAAATACAGATGTGTGTTATCATGTTGCCATTTTTACAAAAATATACTATTTTTTTCTTAAATTATTTTTATTTCTCAAAATAACAAACATTAATCATATTATTCGGGTGGCATGAACGCGGCGATGGCCTCCAGGATGCCGTCGAATGGGTCGACACTAGCGGGTAGCTTGCTCCTCCACATGAACTCGGCCAGGTAGGTCTTAAGATGGTGTCGGGCCGTTCCTCGGTGACGCTTGTTCCTCCACTTTGCTGATCCCCACAAGCGTTCGATATTTTGAGTGTGGACTATCTAACCTAACCTCACACTAACCTAACCTAACCACACACTAACCTAACCTAACCTAACTAAAAAATAAATGACCCACAAGTAAAAAGTGGAAACAGATAACCAATAGGTATATTAAAAAGCGGCGACAGATAACCCACAAGTACCAAAATGTGTTATGCACAACACGCAAAAAAAAGCATTACTGTGTTTTTGGATTTCATGTAATTAAAGTTATAATCGGAAAGGACTTTGTGTACACCCTGTGTGTGTGTGTGTTTTACTTCATTTGTATATAATTTATGTAACTGACCGATATACGATAATGTTTTTGAAATATTTTAATTTTAATGGTATTTCATGCTGACAAACTGTGCCTCTTTTATCTCCAAAGAGAACAACATTTTGTCACTTGACTGTCTCGTCAACTTCCTAAAATGGCACCTGGCTTTTCAACCATCCTCAAATCATGTTTGTCACTTTATTTTTTATTTTTTATTTTTTATTTTTTATTTTTTATTTTTTTTGTAAATGAGCTTCGAGAGCGTGATAATTTTTCTTAGCAGGACAAAGTATATGAAATGAAGTGTTTTTCCTCTTTACTGATGAAAAAGGTGAGCAGTTTAAACTACACTTCATTATTATATTAATTAATTAATTAATTAAGAATTTTAACACTGCAAGGAATATCGCTTGATTAAAGTTTCAATATGAGAATAAAAAAATTAGTATTAAGTCACGTTAAGTCACACGCGCAATCCCAGAGAATGTTTTTGAATTTGGATATCTATATCGAAATTAAATTTTCGCTAAACACGAAATTACGGGCCTACATTTCCCTGAATGCGATCTCTATTTTAAAAGTAATACTGACATTCATTTAAACCAAATTTAATTAGTTTATGACGAAGAATGAGTGTACAGTTTCAGAAAAAAGTTACCCTAAAACCATAAAATTTCTGAAACGCATAAAAAACTGTTAAAATTTTGAAATTTATTAGTGTCACCGAAAAGAGTAAAATATCCAAAGAACAGAATCTTACCAATTAGTAATTTCTTATGCTTTTCAGGAACTTTATTTCTGGGCGAACTTTCTTCCGAAACTGTACAACTAGAGTTCTAGACTATAGCATCTGCAGGAAATTACGAGTGTTTGGAGATTATCGCAAATACTTAATTAATACGCAGCCCAATTCACTCCAGCATACACAAGATCGGCTCAAATGCGTCTTCATAGTGAAGTTTAATCGCATAATTCCTATCTAAGCAAAGCTAAACAAAACGAGTGAACTCCGTGGTAAACCTAATTATTATTTCCATTAGTTTTGCATCGATTGATTCATAGGTTGACCTCCGTGCGATGAGGGATCAATGCACGAAACTCGTACCAGATAACCAGGTAAAAAATAATTTTCCTCGTTCCGACGCGATAATTATACAGGGTGTCCACAAATTATCTTTACAAATTCAATTGAATTTCAAATTAATTTGCAAAGATAATTTAGGGACACCATGTATATGGTCGTATTTTCTTCACTGAAAAACGTTATTTTTCTTTTGGGCTCCGTTTTGCTTCCCGCATACGTACACTGTATATACGTAGACTTTCTAGAGCTTTTAGTGATATTAAAAACGTCTAATTCGGAAAGAGAAATTTCCGAGTACAATTTTTTTTCGTAATCATTCACGAGATTGGGGAATCTGATTTTTTTTCTTTCGAAATGTTGGCTCGTACTACGCTATGATATGACCTGGTAGAAAGAGATAATGGTTTAATATAAGCTTATACTGAAGGATAATACAAAAAAACATCTATTTAACAAAAATGGCCCAGATAATATGAATATATATCTTCCGGTGAAAATACAAAATGGCATCACTACAGCTACTAATCATTTGCTTGATTATAGCAACACATCACATAAAGTTAGAGAGACTGTTTAATCTGTTAATACAATAAGGCTACATTTCAGTAATTAAAGGTCGTGTCTTCAATTCATTAGTGGCGTAAATATATGATGAAGAGAAAGAGAAAAGTATACTATATGCCTCGTTTTAGTAAAGTCAAAACTGAGATGTGGCGAGTCCCAGAAGATTCGATCGGGTCTCAACAGAAAAAACTAGGTTGAATTTTTAATATTTCACCCCAAAGTTAGACTGGAAGGAAAACCTATAATAAAAATGAACTTGTGTTAATTAGTAAAGTAGGAAGTTCAATTATCCCTTTATGAGACGTATGCGAATTACAATATTAATTTCATTCGTAATTGATTTTGGTATTTAAAACACTACGTCCCACTGACATACACGTAATAACAGGTCCGGCGCCAGCCTATTTGGCGCCCTTAGCAGGACTGCAGCTGGCGCCCCCACCCGCCTCCCACTTCACGATTGGGTTTGCCCACAAAGTAATCAAGATACCATATTGAAGAAACTATTTGCCTTACACTGATCTATTTTAATTTGCTAATACATACATTTATTATAAAATTATAAAATCATTTCACAGTTCAAGAAAGTGTCATGACCAATCAAAACAGCGAGTAAAGCGAGGCATATGTAGTAACAAATCAGAACGCTCAAAAGTGCTAAAATATGCGTGCAAAAAGGACATATCTACTGTTTTTTCCAAGCAAGAAGGGCATATGTCACATAAAAACAGTTATTCGCTTATTGACGACTCCCGGAACTCATATTAAGCCGTAAATAAGCCGAGTCGCTTATTGACGACTCCCGTCTGTGCGCGCAACATTTTTAAATCGCTTATTTACGACTCCCGTCCCTAAAGGGTTAAAGGTCGTGATAGTGAAAGTTCTATAATGACCCAATAAGATGAATAAGTTAATTATGTAAATATCAGTCAAGCTAAACTGGTGTACATACGTCGTACAACCTTTCATCATTTGTCTATGCTTCTCATTCCTTCATTATTTTTTTCATGTTGTTCTTACATAATACTATCAGACGTGCACAGGGCTGGAGGCGCTGGCGCCCCCCAGATCTTTGGCGCCCTTAGCATTTACTAACCTCGCCTAATGGAAGCGGCGGCCCTGCGTAATAACAACAACCTTTGCGATTGTTTACCCTCCTTCGAGACGGAATGACCCACGGGTCGCTACATCATCTGAATGCAGAGAACGATCACCCATCCAGTTACTGAACGGACCGAATATCGCTTAACGTCAGTAATCTAACGAAAAGTAGTGTTAGGGCGTGGCTATAACGTAACCCCCCTTAATTATAACATTACCAAAGTCATGATCTTGTGAAATATAGGCCTATTTATTAATTTACTATTTTTACCATGTGATTTTTAAGACATGCAAATACGAACAATTTCAGTATGGATTCGATCATGTGCGCTGATAGGTGCCTACCTGATAGATGCAAACCTACACGTTTGCTACGTTACAAGCTAAGTTAGAACAAAGTCGATCTCATCCTCACTTTTGGGCCACCATGTATAGATAGCTGCTGACATTTTCCCAAGTACCGTAGGTTTCATAACTATTATAATGACCAAGCTTTAATGTATAGTGCTAACAGAACTCATTTCTCATATCAATTACAAGTTCTTTCGAGTGTCCTAAAAATTTACCCTACATAACTATAAACCTTGCGTTTGATTAATCATGTTTATGTAGTTCATAATCATAATTACGAGGTTTGTTTTATATTATAATTAATCATAATATTTATACCACTACATCGTAACTACCTACAGTATATATGAAATTCTTTTACATTATAGTTAATCTGAGAGCCCAGTAAAGCCTAAAGCTTAAGGGCCAAACTACACAGGTAAAATAAATAAATATGTTCTGTTAAAAAACCATTATAATACTGTAAATTGTAGTATTGTAATATTTATTTTTACCAATAAAGATTGTGGTTAAGGTTAACAATAGTGGACAATTTTTGTTTTATTTAAAAAAGAATAAATTGCTTATTAGACTTTTAATACAGCATACAACCACACGTAAGTGGTTTTTTGTAGGTTAGGTTAGAGTAATTACCTTAGAATTTTTTGCTTTCCCCATGCTAAACATGGGACTAGTTCGTGTAGCGTATCGTCATTAGATATTTAGATATTTGGGCGATTTATAGTAACCAAAATAAATCGCCCAACAGAGACCACATGGAAGTGTTTTTTGTAAGTTAGGTTAGGTTAAGTTAGATTTATTTGGAGCTCATTATGGATTTCGGCTAATATGATTAATCGCCAAATATTTAATATCTAATGAGTTTATACGCTACACGAACTAGTCCCATGTTTAACTATTATTTAGATTTATTTACAATTTCTACTTACCAAAACCACTTATTCACGCCAAAAGAGGCTATTTGGAATTTATTGATCATTTTATTTTTTTAAATAAACAAAAATTTTTTTCATTATTATTAACTTTGGATCACCTGAAGATCAGGGCCCCAAGCCTTCTTTAGTTAGCTTTATAAGGCTAACTAACGAAAATATCACGACCTAACCTAACCAATCGCCAAGGGCGTACAGTTGACCTAACGATTGGTTAGGTTAGGTCGTGATATTTTCGTTAGTTAGCCTTATAAGGCTAACTAGAGAAGGCTGGGGGCCCTGATCTTCAGGTGATCCTCAACTTTTATCAAAGATTGCATTATCATTATTATTTTCCAAATACAACATCATTAAAACCCGCATTGCTACACCTTCAATTTCCACTTTCGTTGAAATTTGTGTTCGAACAAAAAACAAAATGGTAAATTTATAATTTTTCCAACATTTATCTCCCCCCCCCCCCTCCCGAGATGAAACAGCAACGAAAATATTAATGACTGAAAAATAATCTGAATTTAATTTAAACTAAAATTATAAATGAACATTTGTAAAGAAAAAAAAACAATAAACGAATACAATAATTACTATAAATACTTTATTGTATTTTCCCTTAAACGAAATCAAGGTTAAAATAAGAAACATCATGAATTTGTCAAGGTTGAACACGTGAATAAAAGAAGACATAAAAACTAATTTATAATATAAATAAACGATAACAACAAAGATATCGGAAAAAATCGCCGATCTTTTCGGTTTGACGGCCTGTAATATTTTTTAACATTACTTGTTTTTTATTGTCCAGTTTTAATCGAGGATTTCAAAAATAACATTCATGTTTTAGAAAAACAAATAGTGAGGCAGTTATATGCAATTTAACAAATTTTAAATATATATTTTTAAACTGTATTGGGATCTTTTTGGTTCGACGGCCGGCGGAAAAAAACGAGTCATGGCTGAGGGACCGTCAAATTGTAGACTCTATCGATAACTGGTTAGGTTAACAGAATGCTCGGTTAGGTCAATTGTACGCCCTTGACGATTGGTTAGGTTAAGTCGTCATGATATTTTCGTTAGTTTACTGTCGAAACAAACGAAATATCACGACTTAACCTAACCAATCGTCATGAGCGTACAGTTGACCTAAAACTTTCAGGGATTTTGGAATCTTAAAGCGTATATGATATTCTCTAAACTAAAATGTATAACTGCCTCACTATTTGTTTTTCTAAAACATGGATGTTGTTTATGAAATCCTCGATTAAAACTGGACAATAAAATACAAGTAATGTCAAAAAATATTACAGGCTGTCAAACCGAAAAGATCCAAAATCGCTCATGCAAATACCGGGTGTACATAAAGTCAAGATCTATTTTTGTGAAGCACTTGGAAATTATATGGAATTCAATCATAAAATGATAAAGTGGTAACATTTATTAAATAATTAAGAGTAGGATTCGACGTGACGCCCATCAGTATCCCTGCACAGCTCAAATCGTTCCGCAGCATTTCTAAACACATTCTGGAGCATTTGCGGGGTTATGTTATCTGCAGCAGTTCGTATACGTGTACGTAAGTTTTCAAGACTCGTAAGCTTCGTCTGATAGACGTGCGATTTGATAAAGCCCCATGCAAAGAAATCTAAAGGGGTTAAATCTGGTGATCTCGCTGGCCAAGGTCTTTGGTTGCTTCCGCGTCCGATCCAGCGATTTGGAAAACGTCCATTTAGATAATCCTGAACAATTTTGGCATAGTGACAAGGAGCACCATCATGTTGATAGACGACGGTACTAACAATCCTATCCCCGTCGTCTATCAACATGATGGTGCTCCTTGTCACTATGCCAAAATTGTTCAGGATTATCTAAATGGACGTTTTCCAAATCGCTGGATCGGACGCGGAAGCAACCAAAGACCTTGGCCAGCGAGATCACCAGATTTAACCCCTTTAGATTTCTTTGCATGGGGCTTTATCAAATCGCACGTCTATCAGACGAAGATTACGAGTCTTGAAAACTTACGTACACGTATACGAACTGCTGCAGATAACATAACCCCGCAAATGCTCCAGAATGTGTTTAGAAATGCTGCGGAACGATTTGAGCTGTGCAGGGATACTGATGGGCGTCACGTCGAATCCTACTCTTAATTATTTAATAAATGTTACCACTTTATCATTTTATGATTGAATTCCATATAATTTCCAAGTGCTTCACAAAAATAGATCCTGACTTTATGTACACCCGGTATATTGTAAAATGTCTAAAAACCATAAAAAAACAAAAACTATGTCAGAATGACATCAATGTTCCCTTCTGTGTTTTTTATATTGACGTTTCGTGCGTCTTGTGATGATGCGCGCGCGCGTATGTGTGTGTGTGTGTGTGTGTGTGTGTGTGTGTTTCATTAATTGACGATGAGTAAAAAAATTATGGCCTGCACCTTTATTCCACCTTTTGACTTCTATTTGTGTTCTTGACCTTTGATGCAGGGACCTGAATCTTGCTAAAAACACATCATTTTATGATCATCCATACGTGCGTGAAATTTCATAATTTTTATGTTGAGCAGACCTCCATTTGACCTTTGGCTTCTATTTGTGACCTTGACCTTTAATGAAGCAGCTCTATTCTCACGCATGGCATATCGCCTTGCGATCATCCACATGCGTGTGAAATTTCATTCATTTCTGTTGAATGGTTCAAAAGCTATACCCGAGACACGAAAGTGTAACAAACAAACGGGACGAAAGAACAAACAAACGTTACGAAAGGACGAACAAACAAGTAAAATCCAGTATGGTCCTTCCTGATTTTTTGGTTGAGGACATAATTAATAATTTATAATCAGTAAAGTTTTGGGTTTTGTTTTTGAAGTTTTATTATTGCCACAAAAAATACCTAAAATTTTAAAAACTTTTTAGAAATTTTGTTTCTAGGCAAGCTTTTTACCGAAAATGTACATTTTTCATTTTTTTTTTCTGCAATGAGCAAACCACTTGCTTTTTGTTCAGGTTTACAGTTAGGAAATAAAAGTTATATATACAGACGGTTGACGAAAGTGAATAGACACATTTGGTTTTTCCATAGTTTCTGATTTGATAATAAAGGTCAATAAATAAAAACAGATTTATTGAATCAATATATTTCGAGTGGTGCTCCTTTCCCCTTTCCATTATGAGAAGTTGAAACACGTTCTGGCATTCCATTTATGAGCTTTGCCATTTGTTTTTGAGGACAATCACCGTGGTGTCTATTTACTTCTGTCAACCCTTTGTTACGGAGTTGCAAAGTAACAAAGACCCTAACATCCACTCTAGGGTAGCCCAAGAAGGAAGTAAAAAAAGTTAAATAGCGAGTGAAAATAAAAAAATGCTTAAAACTTATACCATGCTTACGCTTATGGACGTGTACAGGTTTCACGCAGGAATAGTAGTAATAGTAAAGTATAGAACAAGCAAGGCTCTCTCCCTCTCTCTGCCAACCACTGCTGACAGAAAATAGTGGTGAAAGAAGATTCATAGGAAAGTAGGAATAGCTTCAGAGTTCATTCACACCATGCGTACACTTATCTCGCGTACTCAGTTACGCATTAGAAGACAGCGGAAAATAAAGGATAAAATGAATACAAAACTACTTAATCTAATCTACACCATGCATTTTTGTAATGATTTTATATTTATTTACCATGTACAAGTTATCATTTCATCGTTGCATCATTTCTCCGTAGCCTGCCAAAGCCCCCGTACCGAGAGACCCGCTTCAAAAAAAATTACTATTTTCATTGCCATTCCTTCGCATACGAATTATCTACATAAAGGTGTACTGATTCAGAGGGCACCTCCAGCTGGCCAGCACCTTCAATTTAAGAATTCCCCATACATAATGCAGAATAATAATGCATAATAGACATTATTTTTTCTTCTTGCAAAATTTTTATATACAATATTTAAAACTAAATTTCCACTCTAACTAAGTAGTTTCCCTGGAGATGAGTATGACTATTCGGAGGTTTCTCCCGAGAAATCTTATCAAGTTTCCCATCATCTGAGAACTCTCAGTCTCTGAACCCAGACTCGGCCAGCGCCTCCCTACTACATTTACTGCAAAAGGGAACATCGTTACTTCTACGTAAAACTATAAAACTTTCTTTGGATATTACGTTAGATATTACGCAATTTACCTAAAAAGTACCAACATTCCTACATTGTAAACCCAAGTAGCATCCCAACAATTGAAAACATCTAATTTAATTCCTTTCAAAACTGTTAGGAATAACAAGATTAGGAAACCTTTGTAGTGGAATAGGAAAATAGTTAAAATGATTAAAAATAAAAGGGTATTCAGGGAATTTAAAAGCAGTGATGGTCTTTTGGATTTGGATAATTATAGGCAATTAAGAAATAAACTAAATAGTTTGATTAGGGAGAGCAAAAGGCATAGTGAAATAAATTTAGCTAGAAATAGCAATAAAGATCCAAAGAAATTCTTTAGTCTTTATAAATATAATAATAAAGAGCATGATAGGATCGGCCCAATAGAACATGATGATAGGATATTTGAAAAGGATCAGGATATTGTTGGTCCTTTTAATGACTATTTTAGCTCTGTTTTTACTGAAGAAAATTTAAATAAGCTTGATTTTAGTTCTTTAGATTCTGTAAATTCAGGCATTCTTGATAAGATTCATATAAGGAAGGATGATGCTAGGCAAGTGGTTCATACATTGGAGTCAAATAAAACTGCTGAAACTGACAATATATATGCTAGGATTCTCAGAGAAGGGGAGGAAAGCTTATCTGAGGCACTAACTATTTTGTTTGTTAGGTCTATTAATTATGCAGAGGTACCAGATGAATGGAAAAAAGCAAATGTAGTACCCATTTACAAAAAGGGGAGTAAAAAGGAGGTGGGAAAATATAGGCCTGTTAGTTTTCGTTATGCAGGAAGGAAGGGTCAAGGGCGAATGCCCGCAAAAGCGCCTCCCCCCCCCTCTATAGAAGAAGAGAGCCAAAATCAAGGTCCAAGGTTTTCGAGATGCCTAGACACTCTCTACGTTCGAAAGATTGGAAGTAATAGACAGGGGGAAAGATGGAGTGAGGAAGATTGTTCCAAAGTCGACTAGTTGAGTAGATAAAAAGTTGAAAATACCGATTAACCCTTGCGTTAGAGAGTTGGACAGAAAAGGAATGAGAATGAGTCGAAAGTCTGGTGCTGCGTGCTCTCCTTAAAGGAGGAGGCATGCAGTTAGAGAGTTCAGAAGAGCGGTGTCCATTATAAAAGTGATAGTAAAGAGAGAGTGAGGCAACATTGCGGCGAAGAGATTGGGATTGAAGACAGTCAGTAAAGGCGGAGAACTGATGAGACGAAAAGCTTTTAATTCCACCCAGTCAAGCACGGTTGTGTGGGTTGAGGCACCCCATACACGAGAAACATACGTCATACAGGGTCGGACAAGACCCCTGTACAGAGACAGTAACTGAGTGGGGGTGAAGAAACTGCGGAGGCGGTACAGCACACCTAACCTCTTAGAAGCTGTTTTGGAAAGAGAGTATATGTGGTCTTTCCAGGAAAGATCATGAGAAAAGGAAACGCTAAGAATGTTAAAAGAAGAGGAAGGATTGAGTTGTGTGTTGTTGAAGGTAAGGGGATAGTCGTGTGGAGGATTGTGACAAGTAGATAGATAGAGGAACTGAGTTTATGAGGCATTGAAAGACACAAGGTTTTTTCTGCCCTAATCAGAGATAACAGAAAGATCAGAGGTCAGATGCTCCATAGCCGTAAGACGCGAATCATCGAGTGACTATTGAGAAGGACGCTTTGGGAAGCGGGTGGAGAAGTGAAGAGTGAAATCATCGACATAGGATTGAATAAGACAGGAAGTACGAATTAAAAATCATTAATAAATAAAAGGAAAAGAGTGGGTGATAGGACAGAACCTTCAGGAACACCGCTGTTGATAGCTTTCGGAACTGCAGCTATCGATCGGTCAGAAAGGAAATTAGAGATGAAGGCACATTCAGAAGGATAGAACCCGAAGGAGGGCAGTTTGGAAATTAAAGATTTGTGCCGGACTCTATCAAAAGCTTTCGATATGCCTAGCGCAATAGCAAAAGTTTCACCGAAATCCCGAAAGGAGGATGACCAAGAGTCAGAGAGTTATGCAAAAATATCATTAGTAGGACAGATACTAGAAAGAATTATAAATTATAGTATTCAAGATTATTTGGAAAATTTTAATCTTATTTGAAGTTTACAACATAGATTTAGATCAGGAAGGTCTTGTTTGTCTAATCTCTTAGACTTTTCAGAGTTGGAACTGATCAGGTAGATAATGCAAATAATGTAGATGTTATTTATTCGGGTTTTAGTAAGGCATTTGACAAAGTTCGACATAGGAAACTTCTATATAACGTGTAAATTAAAAGCTCATGCGATATTGGGGCAAGTTATAAATTGGGTAGAAAAATGGTTAGTAGACAGAGAACAGAGATCAGTGTTAGATCCATTACTTTTTATTTCATATCTAAATGATTTAGAGAAAGGAGTAGGTAGTAAAGTTTCTAAATTTGTAGATGATACAGAAGTAGTTGCCCCAATTACAAATATAGAAAATTGTTATAAAGTACAAAAAAATCTTGATAGATTATAATTAGTTGCCTGGCAGATGGCAAATGGCAGATGGAATTCAATGTTCAAAAATGCAAAGTCATCCATTTTGGTAGAAATAATGAAAACTAGTTATAAGATGCAGGGAAACCGGTTAGAGGATGTAAGACTGGAAAAAGATCTTGGTATTATAGTTAGTAGTGATCTAAAATTTTCAAAGCAGTGCTTAGAGGCTAGAAATAAGGTAAATAAAATGTTAGGTATTAATTATTAAGAAGAATGTTATTAAAAGAGTAAGGAAGTCATGCGTAAATTATATAATTCTTATGTTAGGCATCATTGAGCCTTGAAGACCTTGTTTTTGGCTCTCTCCGTCTACTGTGGAGGGGTCACTTTTGCGGGCGCTCGCCCTTAGCCCCCTCCTTTCTACATAAAAAAAACTTAGAATACTACATTGAAGCTTGGTCTCCTCACCTTAGACATGATATTGATATGCTTGAAGGTGTACAACGTAGGGCAACGAACTTTATCCCTAACCTAAGAAGAGTGGAATACAGGGAAAGATTAAAGGAACTGGTAGGTTTAGTTTTGAGAGGCGTTATTTGAGGGGAGATATAATCAGACCCGTAACTAGCTAATTTTGCTCCCGAGGCAAGATCGTAAAATTGCGCCCCCCTATATTTGCGCCCCCTTATTCCTATAACACTACACGATCCTCTAAGTGGTAAATTGTTTTTGGCACAAAACATCACAGCATCAAGAACTATTTTGAGAATATGTCTCCATTTTTGTTTATCAGTTTCAATAGCTTTCTGTAGTGCATCATCGATACATTGTCCGCGCAATAGTCTTTTTTGTAGGGATTTCCATTTACAGAAATTTTCACGATGATTAGTTGAATTTTCATGTTCTACAATACGATTTAAATTTTTCCAGACATTAAATCCTGTTTTCTGATTTACAATATTTGGTTTGGGAAAGCGCTGATCGAATAATATGAATGGAAAACAGAAAATAAAGTACTGAAAAGTACTGAAAATTTATAGAAATGCGCCCTTTCCCTAATGGCATGGCGTGCTTGGGATAGTAGATACATATTTCATATAGTTTTTCCGCGCCCCTCAGCTTTGCGCACCCGAGGCAAGTGCCTCACTCGCCTCGCCCTTGTTACGGCACTGGCATATGATACAGATGTTCAAAATGTTTTCAGGTTTGGACAAGTTAGATGCGAGTAATTTTTTCTCGTTAGAGGCTGGTGGAATAACTCGTAGGCATAATAAGAAAATTAGAAAACAGACTTATAGACTTGAGCTACGAAAATACTTTTTCAGTCATAGAGTAGTAGATTTTTGGAATGACTTGCCATATGATGTGGCAAATAGGTAATCCCTTAGTTAATTTTAAGAAAAATCTGGACACTTTCAAGAATGAAAGAGATAGTTTGTAGATTGTAAATAGTATATATTCTTAGCTTAAGTTATGTAGGCTACTTTGGTAGCTCTGTAGATAGTTTTATGTTAATTAGCTGGCTTGAGATTGACGTTTTGCGCAATTTTATTACGAAATATAGGTCATGACTTGGATAACCTCGATCGGCCCCAGTGGCTTCATGATTTCCAAATGAAATATAATGTAACGTAATCTATTCGGAGGTTTTGGCTCCTGAGAGATCCCATCAAGCTTCCCTTCTCTACCAATGGGGTATCATCTGAGAACTTCCACTGCTCCGCAACCAGACTCGACCAGCGTCTCCTACTACATTTACTGACAAAGGGAACATTACTACTACTACTACTCTATCTTAACTAGCCCTTCCTCAAGCAGTACCCTTTTAATAATGAAAAAGAAAGGCAGGAACAAAGGAAAGAAAGAAGGGGAGAGAGGAGTGGCTTCCCAAAATAGTTTAATATAGCCAATCGGAGGTTTTGACTCCCGAGAATTCCCATCTATTAGAAACACGTAAATAAAAATAAAAAAGATATATATATATATATATATATATATATATATATACGAGGGAGAGAGAAAAAAAATATGCCTGCTAAGCATTACACATCATCTACAGTATAAACAACTCAACAACAGTTACTCATAAACTTAATAAAAGTTACACCAAACGATAGGTTAAGGTTATACGTCAAATAAAGAGGGAATTGTAGCCCACAAAATCTCCACCAATCCCGTTTCGCATTCGATTTGTGACACATGATTGGTTGACGTCTTTATTTCCCGAAGGAGTTCATCAAATCACTTTCTTAAAGCATAAATATCAGACTCTTTCACTGAGGATGACACGGTCGGAAAATAATTTCTTTTTAGCTCATCTCATACATATATATATATACATATATACATACGGAGATGGGCACCGTTACTCAAAATTGGCGAGCGTTACCGTTACTCGTTACTCTCTTAAAATAACCCCGACGATACCGATACATCGTTACTTTGAAAATATCTTAAGACGATACCGATACTCGTTACAGTAACGTCGTTACTTTCGTTTCTCGTTACATTGGTAAATTCATATATCAAAATTGTATATCGTAATTAGAATATTAAAGCAAGTATAAAAAGTATGTAAAAACAAACGCAACTGTTTTTAGATAAATGGAGGTTTATTTCTTACAGACAATAACAGGACATTTTTGACAAAAAATATTATTTGAATAACAGAAAATTAAACATAGAAGTAAACAGAAACATTTCAATAGCAGCTGATGTAAAATAATAAAAAACATTTCCAAAAATATATTCTAGCTGAGAGGTATAAAATTAAATTTTAAATATAGCTAGGAGCCTAGGGTTTCCTTTTAGCATTACTAATTTTTCGAACGTGTTGTCGGAAAGATTTCCTCTCTTAGGGGCATGAATATGTCCTGCATAGCTGAAGAGACGCTCAACAGGAGCCGAGGAAGGAAGTGGAGTATTGTACTTGAGGAAGAGCTTCTTAATTGAAGGATAGCCATCAAGTGACTGCAGCTGCAGTGCAGTGCTGTCATCATTGAAGAAAAACTTCTTCGATGTAATAAGTTGTGAGTTTACCCAACTATGTGCCGAAACATCTTCGAGGAAATCAGATGTGTCATCATCCTTCGAAGAAGAAGCTGACGAAAGGTATTCCATGTTTAACAACTTTAAACAAAGGAGATGCACACCGCACGAGTGCTACACTATAACTGAGCTCTACCGGCAACAAGACGGATGCAACGTGACAAGGACTGAACAAGTTCTAACAAGTATGAACTGTGTGATACGCCGCCGAAAGATGTATTTGTACTTTTCACACAAAAAACAGTATGTAACGAGTAACGAGTAACGGAAATTCTCGTTACTTTTGCTAAAATTATTACGGGCGTTACCGTTACATCGTTACATTAGAAATCTTGCTAAGGCGATACCGATACTCGTTACAAAAGTAACGCCCGTTACTTAAGCCGTTACATGTACCGCGGTACTGCTCATCTCTGTGTGTGTGTATATATATATATATATATATATATATATATATATATATATATATATATATATATATATATATACACACTGGAAACAGTCTACTGTCGGAAAAAAGATATGTTCATTGTTCATCCTGATGAGGTGAGGTTAGGTTAGTTAAGGTTTAGTTAGGTTAGAGATTACCTTACTATTTAATAACTTCATAAAAAACATCCTTCCAGCCCTTATTACGGCTATCACGCCTTTCTCGGTTCAATGGCACTGCGGTTCGGTTAAGTAAAATTAGGTTTAGTTAATTAATTAGTTTTTTGACATATGGTTTTAAGAAAGTCGGTACGTCGCCTATGTGAAGATGCGTACATATGTGTGTGTGTGTGTGTGTGTGTGTGTGTGTGTGTGTGTGTTGTTAGGCTATACTTTGTTTAATTTTCATGAAAGTAAATCCGTTTGGAAACAGTACTTATGAAGTTATGAGTCATCATCTTCGTTAAGGCTATTATTGCAGATGTGATGCCAGTTTCACAGCCTCAATTAAGCTTTATTAGTTGCCCTTACAGTAATTGGTAGTTTAATGCTCTTAGAGGTAAAATTCTTTGCGAAACAAACAAATTAATTACCTCTCTCTCTCTCTCTCTCTCTCTCTCTCTCTATATATATATATATATATATACTGTATATATATATATATGGCTACGTCGTGGCCGATGTCGTAACACCGCTTCCGGAGATCAGCAAAGGTAAGCGACATTGGGTCTGGGTAGTAGTTGGATGGGAGACCGTCCTCCGTGCCCAGATTATGTAGCGACCCGTGGTTCGAATCCCACATAAAGCTGTAGGTCCCCTCCGTCATATGACCTTAGATGTTGCGAAGGAGGTTAAACAACCCCAATTAAAAAAAAATATATATATATATATGATACACACAGACTATGCATGGAACAAGGAACTCTTCTGGGAAAAATCAAATCCACTATAGTCCGAATAAGTATTGGTAAATGACAAACACTATAGTTTTTTTCTTTTTCACGATGTTAGCCCGACGTGGGCAACGGTCACTCGCAAAGAGACCCCAAACATATAGCTTCCCTCACTAGCTATCTGCAAAGCAGATAGGATCCAGCTTTGGGACAGGATCTGGGGGTTACAGCTACACCTAGCCTACTATATCCAGAACCTCAATATAAGCAAAAGACTCGTTGCATTCGCGTCGGATTGAATACATCAAAGAAAAAGGGGTAACTATTGTATTTTTAGCCAGAAGCCAAAACTTAAACGTCAACTGGCAAAATTGGGCGTCCATTTTTCAAGGCACATAACATGTCCGTTTCATGATGGGATTGAACTCAGAATGGTCCTCTAATGTCTTTCATGATACACACAGACCGTGCATGGAACAAGGAACTCTTCTGGGATAAACCAAGGTTAACCAAGAGTATTTTTTTAATGCTCGAGACGCACATGTCAATAAATTAAGTATAAACAGAAGGAAAAGCTTCACTCTTTAACACGAAGTACCGTGCCGCCAATACATCCATTCTGGGTGCAAGCAATTTGTAGCATCATTGCTACGAGAGGGTCAACAGACTAATGAGGCTCCTGTACGTGGTTCATCGCCACTGGAAGCAAGAATGCCTCTATGTTATCATATTATTATCATAATCCTACAGTCTGATCCATAACCATATTCATGTCCACTTCGTTAGTTTGCATTGCAGACAGTGCTGTCTTTATAAATCCGTGTGCATGATTCTTCAGGAGCAAGACGTACCACGGGTTTGTTTCCTCTCTAAGAGAAAACAAATGTACCTGCTCTAATCATAAAAACATTCATACCACCATAGGCTTGTTCTACACAAACTGGACCAAAAACTTGAGCCTCCGCAATTTCAACCCTTCACTTTTCTCATACCTTCATCTTTTTTGCGTTATATTAAAACATTTATTGATAATTTTCATTAGTTTTATACAAAAACCTCAAAAGCTCAATCCAAATAGAAGCAAAATTATAATTCAACCAACCAAACTACCAATAACTACAATGTGATCACAAGTTTTTTTGACAAACACCCAAACTTTTTCTTAAAAACCTTAATTTATTATTATTTACTAACTATAACTTATAAGCTATTCTAACTAAACTGTAGGAATTCATTTTTCTTACTTTCCTTATACAGGCCTATACCTGAATTTATACATTTATTTATTTATACATTTCAATACAATATACATAATATATACATGACATATACATAAAAAAACGAGACACGCTATATCGTTCCTGGAGCAGACAGGTTATGAGCTACTCTGTATACAAGCGGGCAATTGAGTTCTCTGTATTATAATCAATGATTCGAAATTCGGTTGAAATAAATTTCAAATTCGAGAATTGAATTTCGATGAGACGGAATTGGGAACGTTTTTCAACATCCTTAAATTCGACTGTTCCGTTCCCAAGAACGGAAACAGGAAGTGAAGGCCATACGAAGGAAGTGGATTTATTATAAATAGGTGAAAATTTCATTTTTTTTATGAAAGTATACAATAAATGAGAGATGCGTTAGAAAATATTGTTTACAATGACGTATACTATATGCACAAAATATGCATACGTATATATGAAATGAGGAATTATCGCACGGAACATTTGAAAGGTTGAAAGGTATGCACAAAATATATATATATATATATATATATATATATATATATATATCTCGGGTCGGCAAAAAAAAAGGTAGACCTTTTGAATCCTTCATATCTCGGCAAATACAGTACATAGAACCAAGAAATTTTAGTATGTTAGTACTAGGTAATTTTATGGTTTGTATGCCATCTTTTAGCATTTTAGTTGAGAAATTGGATTTATGGCGAATATTCCAGGAAAATCTTGCTAATCAGAGGTTCAAGTTGATAATTAAAGCGATTTTAATTAATGTAAGCCAATTGCAGGAGGTTTGGACAAGCTTCTTAAGAAAATCGATAAAACAGGAGATATCAAAAGAATACCAGGTAGCGGTATTAAATTTGGCCAACAAACAGTCTTGATTTAAATCCTGTCGATTACGGCCTTTGGGAAAATTTGTCACAGAGAATTTATTGGGTCAAAGAAAGAAATGTCGCTCATTTACGACAGCTTCTTCTGGAAAAATGGGATGAGCTACCACAAGAACAAATCAATAAAGCCATAGATGAGTTCCGTCCTAGACTGAAAAAGGTTGTAGAAGTTCGTGGTAAACATATCGAGCAGTTTTTTTAACATCAAGGTAGCACCATATGTGAGTACTTTGTAACTTTTTATCTGCACATACAATGCAGTAGTAGTGTAAATGGAGAATTTCCAGTGGCATAAAGAAATGTTCAATAAATCCGTAATTTTCATTAGTTTTCTTTGAAGTCCGCACACCGTATAGGAAATTTACTTAGTTGTGGGGTGTGAAACAAATATTGAAATCTGACCATAATTTTGGATTTTACAGCCAAAGTTCGAGGTGTCCCTTTTTTTTTTTGCCGACCCGATATATAGTTTGACACGCATTAGTACGATTTAATGTATCGGGTGATCCAGAGAAATGGGACCCAAAAGAAACCCCTGTAACTCTTAAAGTATAAGTCCTTTTATAAAATCATACGTATCATTCGAAAGAGGATAGTTACAAGTTTGTACAGGATTGTATAGGTTTTGACAATACAAGACAAGATAAGATACAAAACAAAATAAAAGTGTTAGTTAAAACTAACCCTTCAAGATGACTGCATGGACTGTGGAACAGCTGCGTTTCATAACTGAGCAATATTATGAGCATGGAAGAAGTGTAGTTTCAGCTCAAAGATCTTTCAAGACAAATTTTCAGATGTCAAAATCACCTTCTAAGAGCTGAAACTACACTTCTTCCATGCTCATAATATTGCTCAGTTATGAAACGCAGCTGTTCCACAGTCCATGCAGTCATCTTGAAGGGTTAGTTTAAACTAACACTTTTATTTTGTTTTGTATCTTGTCTTGTATTGTCAAAACTCAAAACCTATACAATCCTGTACAAACTTGTAACTATCCTCTTTCGAATGATGCGTATGATTTTATAAAAGGACTTATACTTTAAGAGTTACAGGGGTTTCTTTTGGGTCCCATTTCTCTGGATCACCCTTTATATATAATGTTATGAAACCAATAAATCGAATATTGATTAATTTATTTAGTACTTAGATATAAACGCGTATCTTCTTCAATCGGTTACAGAACCAATATATATATATATATATATATATATATATATATATATATATATATATACGAGGGTGGGCTGAAAAGTAATGCCTCCACTTAAATAATTCTGGATAGTGTAGAGGTAGCCAGATAAAACCGGTTTTGTGGTGTGACTTGATATCCCCACCCCATTCAAGATTGTTTAGAGATAACCAGATAAAACCGGTTTTGTGTTATAGCCTAATGTAGCCTACACTCATTCTATACGTTGGTTCAGTATCGATTACAGTGGAAAGGAGTAAAGATGTTCGCTTCAAGCAACGTGCCGTAATTGAATTTTTGACCGCGTTAAGTGTTGCTCCTATAGACACTCATCGGCGAATGCAAGCTGTGTACGGCAAACAAGTGGTTGATGTGAGTACCGTTCGACAATGGGCGAGGCAGTGTAAAGAAAGAGAAGCAGAGTAAGAAGATTTGCGAGACAAACCGCGAAGTGGAAGGCCTGTAACGGCAACCGACGAGTCTCATCGGAACTACGTTGACGAACTGATTCGTGGAAATCTTCGCATTAAACAAAATTAAATTGCTGCAATGCTCGATATCTCCAAAGAGCGAGTGGGACACATTATCACTATTCTCGGTTACCGAAAGATCTACGCCAGATGGGTGCCTCACATGCTCACTGCCGAGATGAAAACTGAGAAATTACGCATTTGCCAAGAAAATCTGCAGCGCTTCGAAAATGGAGATGAATTTCTGCACAGCATTATGACAGGAGACGAGACTTGGGTCCACCATTATGACCCTGAAAATAAACGGCAATCCATGGAATATCGGCACAAAAATTCACCGCAACCAAAAAAATTCAAAGTTAAAAAATCGGCTGGAAAAGAGATGACGACTGTTTTTTTGGGATATCAATGTTGTTCTCGAAGACTTTACGGAAAGAGGGAGAGCAGTCAACTCCGCAAGTTATATTGAAACTCTGAAGAAGTTGAAAAAACGGATCAGGAGGGTTCGCACCCACAAAAACGCAGTCATTGTTCACCATGACAACGCACGGCCTCACACCACTGTTCGAACGCGAGAAGCAATTGAGGATCTGCAATTCACCGTCTTGCCGCATCCACCATATAGCCCCGATTTAGCACCATGATATTTTCACCTCTTTCCTAAACTTAAAGAACATCTCCGTGGAAATCGCTACGAGTCAGACGGAGAAGTTAAGGCCGCTGTGAAATTTTGGTTTCGTAGTCAAAGCTCCGAGTTTTACCGGGATGGATTTCAAAAACTCATTTATCGTTTGCGTAAATGTATCGAGGAAGAGGGTGATTTTATAGAAAAGTAAATGTATCGTTTTGAAGAATAAACTCAAAGGTACATATTTGCTTTTGTTTCGATAAAATCCTTCAACCCGTTTAAAATTTATTTGAGTGGAGGCATTACTTTTCAGCCCACCCTCGTATATATATACTGTATATATTACTGAACGACATAAAACGAACTAATTAGTAATATTCTGCCTTTCTTTGGCTATTTTCTTCTTTTTTTTGGTGCCAGTAATAAAATTTAAAAAAGAAATTCTAATCATCACTCCTTAGTTAATTTTGTTCATGCTTTTCAGAAGTTTTTTGCTCCCTTAGTTGATTTTTGTCCCCGAAACTGTACATAAATGAGAAACAAAATGAAGTCCGAAATCAGTGCGACAGAGAATTCGTTGTTTATGTGACAAAGATGTCGTCAGTTTATTCTCACGAATTCGTTGCGCGTTATAGAATTCGTGACGCGAAATAAGTGACTAACGCCATCCGCGTGAATAAGAGAACGCGAGACAAAAAGAAGACAAATTTTTCCATTTTTGAATGCCTTCCCCGCAATCTAAAAAAAAACCAAAAAAAAAACCGTACCTCAAGAAAGAGACGATTAATAAAATGGATCTTGAAAGGTTACTGAGGGAAGAGGTGAGAAAACCAAGGTATATCGGGAGAAGATCATGTGCGCGAGGAAAGGCAAGAGAGATAGACACGTATAACGAATGAAAGAGGAAGTAGAGACGCCAGTTATTATTACTAAAGTAGGAAAACTTCAGGAAAATAAATCGTAAAGTCGCGTAAATTAAGTAAATAATAAAGGAAAAGTGTAAATAAAGATGAACTCCATCAGCAAGAATAGTGAATCTCTTTAGTGGTAATAGTCTCATTCCCGTGGTAATTTCAAAGCTCAAAAATCACGAGCAAGCAAAGAGCCACACAACTAATTTTTTTTTAAAACTTTCTGAAGCTGAAAATAAATTTGCACTGTGAGCACAAACAAAACCAAAACATTAAAGGGAAAAGAGTTAACAAAATTAAATATTTGCTTTGGATTCACAAACTTTTTATGAAATTACCTCGCAGTTTCTCCCTTAACGTTTGGCACCCGAAAATAAATAAATAAATAAATAAATAAATAAATATATATATATATATATATATATATATATATATATATATATATATATATATATATACGGTGAACCAAAAGTAGGTGGACAGTAGGTGAATACGGTTTGTGTTATATTATATTATAACTATGGTGTTCATTATAACTATGGTGTTTGTGTTTTATTATATTAAATATTATAACTAAATTTATTTAAATTTTATTTTGTATTATAGTATACAAAAAAATTAAATATGTATTCTCAAAATAAACGTTATCATTTACTGTCCACCTACATTTGGTTCACCCTATATATATATATATATATATATATATATATATATATATATATATATATATATATATATATATATATATATACAGGGCGTCCCAAAAAAATGTATACACACTTTAACAGCTGATAGCTCAATTGATGTTTCTTTCTTTCCAAGTTAAACCCATTAGAATTAATAATGGCAGTCAGACTAAGTTTTGAACAAAGGAAATTCATTCTAAAATGCTACTGGAAGTGTGAAAACGCAGTTGAAGTGCAAAGACAGTTTAGGAGGGAGTTTCAAACAGATCCACCAACGCGACTTACCATCACTCGAATTAGAGATAAGTTTGAAGCCGAAGGAACTGTTCAGAATGTCCACAAGAAGCGTTCCGGAAGACCACGGACATCGACAAGCCCCACAAAGCAAGAAAAAGTACTGGAAACGTATCACCAAAGTCCAAGAAAATCTGTGCGGCAAGCGAGTCGTGAGGTAGGAATTTCAGAATCGTCTGTCCAACGCATTTTGAAGCGCTGTCAATGGAAAAGTTACATTCCAAGATTAGTCCATGCTATTAATGAAGATGATGATGATGATCCGGACCGAAGAGTGGAGTATTGCGAGTGGTACTTGGCACGATGTGGATGTGGATTGGACGAAGGGGTTTCGTAGAATACCCTCCGCGTTCACCAGACCTCACACCACTAGACTTTTTTTTATGGGGATACTTAAAAGACAAAGTCTACGCTATAAAACCCGCAACAGTCGCTGAATTGAGAGCAGCCATTGAACGAGAATGCACACAAATGCCAAACGAAATGTTTCGTGATGTTTGCGATTCCATTGCTTCGCGTTATCAGCAGTGCCTGGACCAGAACGGACGTCAGTTTGAAAACAGGCGTTGACAAAACAATTAAATAATGTCTGTAGATTCTATTACATTTTGAAAATGAAATGTATTTTAATAAACACTGCCTTTATAATTATTTAAAGTGTGTATACATTTTTTGGGACGCCCTGTATATAAAAGAGTAAACTCTGCAAAAGAAAATTTTAAAAAATTCAAATTAAATTAAAAGGCAATTGCAAAGCTTTTCGAAGATGCTTCCTTCTTTCAGGCAAGAATAAAATCTGAAGTGAGAGAATTGGTACACAGAAGAGAGTTCAAGAAATATTATGCCTTTGGCAACAAAGTGTCGAGATACAGACCATAAAGAAGATATTTGGGAAAATAAAAGTTGGTTAAAAATCTAAGGAAAATAGACAACTTTTTTTACGTTAAAATTATCCATTTTTTTTATTATCGAATAGGACTCAACCAATTTCTTCCTATCACTATTATCAGCATTAAGAAGAGGAGGAATTATTAATATTTATATTATGATCACATTCTAAGCGATGTTTATGTAAGGCTGAGTTATCATCAGCAATATTTAGACTATATTTGTGCTGATAAAGACGACGTTTAGTCAATGGCCTTACTAATGTAACATTTAAGACAATTCAAACATGAGATTTTGTAAACCCTAGTATTAGAGGCCCGTTCCGGTGGTTGGTCCCTCCGTATAAAAGTACGAGTAGTGCAAGATACTTTAGAAACAGCATGAACAACGGATAACAGACTATTACGAAACGACTCGGAACTGAAAGGAATAACTAAAACAGCTTTAAAATACATAGTAGAGGCGTTATAGCCCTAAAAAAAAACATTTCTATGGGGTAAAATAAACATAAAAATAAGAGGGGTAGCCTAATCTAATAAAAAATTCTTCACTATAAGCGAACTCAGCATCCAAATACGAGGGCCTGCAAATCCTAAAAGTCTTTATAAAAGAGCTATGAGATGAAAGCCAGTGAACACGAGTTGGAATGAGTGGCTTTTCTGAAAACAGTAAACTCAAGTTATATTATTATCAGATCTTATAACTTGAATATCTAAAAAGGTAATTTTTTAATTCTTTTCAACCTCTACAGCAAACTTTTTAGAGGCTAAGATATTATTAAATCAGTCGAGAATGAAATTAGGATCGGATTCTAAAGGAAGGAGAACGAACACGTCATCAACGTAACGATATCAATAAACGGATGAATCAATAATACCAGGAAGACACTTCTTTTCAAATAACTCCATAGATATATTACTAAGGGTAGCTGAAAGGGATGAGTTCATACTGAGGTCTTCCTTCTGCCGAAGAAATAAATTGTTAAAAGTGGAAAAAGAATGTGACAAACAGTGTGATTGATCTTATAAAACGAGAAGTGAAAGGCAAGTTGAATGTCGCTTTCAATGAGAAACTCTGAGATATTCTAAAACTGTCTCTTAAAGAACCTGAGTAAAAAGAGAGACATCATCAAAACTAATCATCCGTTTACCCTCAAGATCGATATTACTAATTTTATTAATAAAGTCTGTTGAATTTTTATAGAGGCATTAGAAATATTACCTATTAAAAAAAAAGAGAGATTTTTGGAGAGCCACTTAGCAAGTTTTTAATATTAGCACTGCCTTTGTTGGATATAATTGGTCTCAGCGGTACGAGTGGCTTATACACTTTAGGTAATCCGTAGAAATAAGGTAACTTAGAAGAGAAAACCAAAATTGTTTTAAAAAAGTGCGGAAAATCCTTCAATAAAAGTTTGAGACCCTTATTAAGATTCTTATTATAAAATCCCATATTTAAATTGCTCTAAATGTTATAGTGGTGAGATCATTGACTACTTTAAACGTAGTCTTTATCAGCACAAATATAGTCTAAATAAATATTGCTGATGATAACTCGGCCTTCCATAAACATCGCTTAGAATGTAATCATAATATAAATATTAATAATTCCTCTTCTTAATGCTGATAATAGTGATAGGAAGAAATTGGTCGAGTCCTATTTGATAAAAAACATGGATAATTTCAATGTAAAAAACGGTGGATCACCTGAAGATCAGGGCCCCCAGCCTTCGTTAGTTAGCCTTATAAAGCTAACTAACGAAAATATCACGACTTAACCTAACCAATCGTCAAGGGCGTACAGTTGACCTAACGATTGGTTAGGTTGTTAAGTCGTAATAAGGCTAACTAACGAAGCCTGGGAACCCTGATCTTCAGCTAATCTAAAATGGTATATTTTCCTTAGATTTTTTAACCAACTTTTATTTATCCAAAGAATCTTTTATACCAGTGGTTCCTACCCATTTTTGTATGGTTACCCAAAACCTAATTCTAATCCAGCTCCATCAAACCAATCATTAGATATTATTTTTTATAACTTCTGGATTATCACAAAATTATTTTTTATAACTTCTGGATCGCATGTCATTACCTCCACAAAATAGTTGTCATTACCCGAAGGTTGGAAACCACCGTTCTATACGGTCTATATCTAGACGTTTTCAGTTGGCAAAAGCATAACGTTTCTTGAACTCTCTTCTGCGTGTCCTTTCGCTCACTTCAGTTTTTATTCCTGCGCTCGATAATTAGCTCGAACGAAAAAGGAAGTACGATCGAAAAGCTTTGCGGTCGCCTTTTAATTTATATTTAATTCTTTTAAATTTGGGGGGGGGATTGAATTTACACGGTTATACTGTTTTCTAAATTATATATGGGAAGAATTTCACAATTAAACACGTGAAATAAATGAATGATGCAAATCCACAAGGAATCATTTTTCTTTTTCCTTGTGGCTTTGCATTATATATATATATATATATACGAGAGCCACTCAATATATTTTGCTCAGCCTTTTTTTTTCTTTCCAAGTTCCCTTGTAAGTTCTAGAAATTTTGTACACAAGTAGTTACATACCTTTTTTACAAATTTTATTTTTCCACATAGTCTCTATCCTTTTCTATGGCTTTCCTCCACCTCGAAACAAGGGCCTTTATTCCTTGCTGGTAAAAGTCCGCTGGGTTCCGCTGAAGCCACCTCTTAACCTCCTCAATAACCTCATCGTCACTCTGAAACTTTCTTCCACGAATAGCATCCTTCATTGGCCCAAACAAATG
Source organism: Bathynomus jamesi (assembly GCA_023014485.1). Lineage (NCBI taxonomy): Eukaryota > Metazoa > Arthropoda > Malacostraca > Isopoda > Cirolanidae > Bathynomus > Bathynomus jamesi. Next base: position 801,536 of record JAJOZX010000158.1, on the reverse strand, counting down.
GAAGTCTGAATGTGCCAGATCCGGGCTGTATGGAGGGTGGGGTAACACAGTTAAGCGCATTTTTGTGATGGCCTCTCTTGTTTGCAAACTGTTGTGTGGTATTGCGTTATCGTGCCAAAGAAGGACGTCTTCCAGTTTTCTCTCCGGTCGAACTCGCTTCATACGTCTCTGGAGTCTCTGGAGGGTAGCAATATATTTCTCTGAGTTGATTGTTTGTCCTTTCTTCATAATGTCCACCAGAATCACCCCTTTCATGTCCCAGACGATGGTGGCCATAACCTTTCCTGCAGAGGGAGCCATTTTGAACTTTTTCTTGAGTAGGGAGTCTGCGTGATGCCACTCCATGGATTGCATTTTGTTTCAGGTTCAAAGTGGTGTACCCAAGTCTCATCCCCAGTCACAATTCGTGAAAGGAAGTCATCCCCTTCTGTCTCGTATCGAACCAACGACTCAGAAGCAATTTCTTTTCTTTGGGCTTCGCGATCTTCAGTCAGTTCGCGAGGAACAAACCGCGAACACACTTTTGAGCATCCCAGTTGCTGAATTATCGTATTCATACTTCCTTCACTAATTCCTAGCTCCAGTGATAGCTCCTTGTATGTGACGCGCCGATTTGATCGAGTGATGCTGTTAGCACGTTGCACAGTGTGAGCTGTCACAGCCGAGCTGCGTGGCTCATCATCGAGGCTGGCTCTCCCTCTCTCCGATGATCTTACGCGTTTAGACCAGCGTCCAACTGTGCTTCGATCAACAACAGCATCTCCGTAAACGTTTTGTAGACGTTTGTGAATATTTCTAACTGTTTCCTTCTCTGCGGTTAAGAACTCGATAACAGCTCCCTGTTTACGACGCACCTCACTGTCAGACGCCATTTTCGAAAGTGCGTTAACCATCGGTTTTATACAAGGGCGTTTAAAAGTGGTTTTATACAAGGAAGGGAGGTTCAAACTGGAAAAAATCCGGTTATGTGAAACGCAGAAAGATCAAACTTATGGCCCAAAAGACATTTCATCAAAATGGCCTATTATTTAGCTAAGAAAAAAGGGTGGGGCAAAATATATTGAGTGCCCCTAGTGTGTGTATATATATATATATAATATATATATAATATATATATATATATATATATATATATATATATATATATATATATATATATATATATATATATATATATATGAAAATTATTTCACGAAAGTAACACGTGAATAATATTTATGATGAAAATAACCACGAAGAAAAAAGAAAACACAGAATGGTGCTCAAGCGTTTTCTTCTAATGACATCCTCAGGAACAGTGTTTCTGAGGATGTCATTAGACGAAAGCGCGTCAAAAAAATTCCTTTTCAATCGGCGATAAATCAAGATTTAAATTAAGTAAAAACGTTCTGAATGCAAAACAAACGTAGCCAATTTCGCCTTCTTTGTTTTACACTTTCTGAACGAGATAAATTCAATTTTCGGATGCAATTCAGAGAGTATGGACGTACTTTTCGGGAGTTTCATCGACATTCTTATTACCTAACTTAACCTAACCTAACTTTAGCTAGCTCTCCTAAATCTTATCGATAAAAAGCAAATGTGGTTAAACCGCGTATTTCTTCAATCCTATTCAGAGTTTGTAGTTCTGTTTTTCACTTTAACTTCGTCAACACGGATAGGATACAAATAACCTTACCAGCGCCCGTGACTCAGTGGGTAACATCGTTTCCCGACTGAGATCGGGGGTTCGAATCACGATGATGCTGGTTAATAAATAATCCAGGAGTTGGCGCAATGGTCCACGTTTAATTGGCCTGAGCGCTGTGCCACTTTCTGGCCCTCCTGGATAATTATGATTGTACCATATATATATTGCAAGGGCTACGAATGTTACAGTTTACCTCCACACTCTTTACACAAGCAAATTTGTCTTCTCTGACCAGTGAATAAGGAAAATTTTTATTATATAAAATATAATTTCTAAAAAATTTCTTCGATAATAGATAATAGTTTCGTCTGTAGTATATATATTATATATATATATATATATATTATATATGCATATATAACTGCAATGACCACGCAGTATATAAATGAATAGATACGACATAAGTATTAAGGAACGTTTCTGCACACGAGGAGGAGAGATAACGAATAAATGAAAAAATGAAAAATGAGGCGAACCGCCCGGGAATCGAACCCAGGGCCTTCCAATTGCCGGTTGGACGCGCTACCATTATGCTACGGACCTCAATTAATCACAAATCGAAATTCTCCCACATAGGGCAGAAACCAATGCCCTGAGAGGGCACCCTCGCAAATCGTGAATATGCGCATATAACTGCAATGACCACGCAGTATATAAATGAATAGAAACGACATAAGTATTAAGGAACGTGTGCAGAAACGTTCCTTAATACTTATGTCGTTTCTATTCATATATATATATATATATATATATATATACTGTATGTATGTATATCGGGTGATTAAAAATGATCTTCCCGATTTTAAAATTTATGAAAAAACTAACAAAGCTACAGCGAAAAGCAAGATATACAAATAAAGGAACTAAAAAAGTTTTATTTACTAATATATATATATATATTAGTGTTTAGCTGATGAAGGAACATATTGACATGACAGTCCAATTTGGATTAGTAGTTTTTCATGCTTTCAAGGATTCTGTAAATAGTTTTCCCTCCTTGAAGTTTAAATTAAGACATGACCCTACAACAGTAGGGTATTGATAGGCTCCAGTGTTCGTTATCCATTAACTTTTGTTGTAGGTAGGTTTGGCAGAGTGTATGCAGAGTGTCCGAAGTCTCTACCCAATGTACATATACATACATACATACATACATATAATTAGTTCATTAATGGCATTTCATTAAGGAGCTTTGAACTGAACGTTGAACATTTTGAACATTTCTGATAAGGTTCCATAAAGAATGTAGTTAAGTTTATTCAGGAGACTGTTTTTACGAGTACTTTCTGGGATAAGTTCGTCCGTGTGAAAAGATTAAACAACAACAGTGACGTAATCAACTTCACAGTAACAGTAGTAAGAGTTCTTAACAATAGCGAGTCTCGCTGGCGAGCTGTAGCAATCTAAAGTTATAATCAGTAAAAACTGTCGCGCATTACGAACGAAATATATTTCAGTGTTTATAAGAAATTTTATTATTAACCTTTTAGTCTATATTAAAACACTGAACAAACTATAGTCGTTGACGGGGAAAGTATTCTGTAGCGAAAATGTACCATCGATACGCATCGTGTATCGTGCAGCATCAACAATACACCGCTCGTGCATTTTCACTACCTACAGTACATTAGTATAATACATAAATGTGAAAAAATCGTCCCATCAGGGTTCGAACTCATCATTTCTTTAGTAGACGGTGAAGGCGCTAGCCGCTATACTGCGACTGTATGAAAGTTAACACAACCTCTTGTGTATATTTAAAGAATATACCCTTTCGCGTCCAGAGGCATTTTGCATGTTAACCCTCTCCGCACTCAGGGTAATAAACATTTTATTCAAACTATCTAGTGTAAAGCTGGGGTCTCATAAAATGGAATATCTTGAATGAACACGCTCTCTTTTTCCACTCAAAAGTGGGGATTTGAACCCTGATGAGGGCGATTCTTTCATCATGAAACATCATGCGTATTCATACATTTTATATATATACAGTATATATATCGATTGTCCTTTTGGAGAAAGGAACGTTGGATATAATTTCTAACTGGATGGAAGATGGGACGATGGAATAAGGAAAGTGATTCCTTTGGCAGAGAAAGCAATCCAAGTATCTACGCAAATCATTTCGAAGGCTGAATACTTTCTTTATGAACCAACGTTAAAGCCGATAGTGTTCTCCGAAAGACTGGAAAGCCGAGTAGAGAGAGAGTTGAAAAAGAGAGAAAGAGGGAGAAAGAAGAGAAATGCACAAAATGTATCCGCTCTCTTAACCCACCCACCTCCCAAATAAGGGGAGGATTGCTTGCGTAACGGTTTTTGGGTGTAACTTCAATTAAAAGCCTCAAAAAGGACTGTCCATTCTTTTATCGTCTTTTCCTCTCGTGTTTAAACACTTCCGCTTTTTTTCTTCTTTCATTTCCGGAAAAACAGAAATGAACGAAAGGTAAAGAAAGAAGGACTATAAACATACACACATTAATTAACTTAACCTATCCTACGTCATGGTCATTGTCGCAACATGCTTCCCGTCGATCAGCGATGTTAAGCGACAGTGGGTCTGTGTAGATGTTGGATCCGGGACCGTTCTCAGCGTTTAAATGATGTAGCGACTCGTGGTTTGGATTCCAAGTAAAGCTGTAGGTCCCCTTCGTCATATGAACTTTGTCGTTGAAAAGGAGGTTAAACAACCTCCCAAAACCCACATACTCGTACCTAGCCTAACCTTCATAATACGAGTATTTTCTTTTTTCATATTAACAATATTTAACACAAACAGTAAAAAACTACGGTAACACCGCTAATGTCGCTACACGCACGTTCGTGTTGCATCGAGCTCGGTTTGTATCCTAAAGATTATCGCGATTTCGTACGGTAGACAAGAACACACACACACACAAAGTATATGTATGCATATATTTATCTAAAAATGCGTCTCACTAAAAGTCCACATTAAAATCTGAAAATAAATTAAGAGTTTGGAACAAAAATGTTAAAATTAAAAAAATTCAATTTTATGTAAAACATTTTTATCTTAAATTTTTAACTTCATTTTAAAAGTATACAGACAAATGTGTGTGTGTGTCCATATATATATATATATATGGACACACACACACACACACACATTTGTCTGTATATATATATATATATATATATTATTATATATATATATATATATAAATATATATATAATATAATTACTCGTATTTATTATGTAAGAATATATCATAGATACAGTACATGCTGAAAATATCTGGAATCTAACGTTATATATAGAGTAGAGCGCAAAGCGGTGGAGAGCCGAAAATTATAACCTGCAGATTTTAACTGGCAAGAAATGTTTTTCATTTTTAGCTATTTTATTTACCTTACGAAAACTGTCATGTCGTGACCTTATATGCATCATCCTCTATCACTAACACGGTAATATGACATATATAAATATATATATATTATATATATATATATATATATATATATATATATATATTATATATATATATATATTATATATGTTACAGTAAGATTGTGAAACTAATGATTTCATGAAGTCCCTAAAATTTTTATGCAAGACAGGTCCCCAATTCACGCAGCACGGATCGTCACACGCTAGTTCTCTGCGCAAAGAAATATCGACCTTCTGGATTGGCCAAGTTAGGGTTGTGATATGAATCCCAGAGAGAATATATGGGCCATTGGGCCAATGTTGTAAATGTGTGGGAACCAGCGGAGGAACGAACAACGGACCAGCTTTTACAACACACATTTAGTGAGTGGGAGGTGCTGAGGAGGAGGAATCAACAGCTGGTATATAATCATGTTGCTTCTGTACCACATCAACTGCAGGAAGTCATAGACAACAACAGTGGCCGAACAAGATATTAAATTTGTTGTGTTCATGTATAAAATATCCCTCAAATACAATAGCAATTATGAATGTGTAACACCTTTGCAAGATTGTCAAATATCATCGTTTAAATGGCTATATGTTTATTGATATGAATCACTGTAATAGTTTTATTTTCTGTAATTTTCTCCTTTGAGGTAAGAGACCGACAAGAGTCACAGTAGTATGATGGCAAAATGGTAGAGGAATTTGGGATGCTTTGAATCCTGCCCTGGAGGGGCCCCTGAAGCAAAGCTGGGCACTTGCGGTTTTTTTTTGCGGTACTGCGGTACTACCGCACTACCAAACCGGTACCGCATAACGCAGTACCGCAAAGGATCGCTGAAAGTACAGCTGTACTTTCAATCCTTTGCGGTACTGCGTTATGCGGTACCGGTTTGGTAGTGCGGTAGTACCGCAGTACCGCAAAAAAAAACGCAAGTGCCCAGCTTTGCCCTGAAGGCCTTCGCCTACGTTATGAGGGGCCCCCTTACTTAAGTTCTTAACCCATTTATGGGGTCTCACCGTCCTTAATGAAGGGCATTTGGCAATTGAGGGGCCTTTTGCGGGAACCTCCTCCTTGGGAAAAAAAGAATTCGTCTTCACCTTCCTTCAAAAAAAAAAAAATCCTCATCAATCAACTTTCACGGTCTTTCGAAACAAACAAACAAACAAACATTCGAGTACTTTCTGTTCAGACAAGTTCCGACGTGTTCGCGGTCCCCGTTAGTTTTAGCTGCAGGGGAAGCAAACATTCTGACAATAGCAATAAAAACTTGAAATAAATATCTGAAAAAAGGTTTAATAGGTCTAACGAGAGTATCTATCGACCTCAAAGCATATTATTATATTTTAATATCACATTACCTACTCATTTGTAATTCCATTTTTATATGTTAACAAATTGCGAGCATCACAAAAATCAAAATCAGATTGAACATATTTTAAATCGAAAACAAATTCTTTGTTTAATATCTGTATTATGAAAAATAAAATGAACGTTTATTATTTTAATTAATTAAATTAATTTCTCTCTTTTTTAAGGGAAACTGACTTATTTTCAACCGAGCTGAGCCTCAAATACAAGATCTTTTTATACACTCATATCACATGCTTAATTGTTTATTTACTTTTAAATATATAGTTTTCTATTATTTACAACGCTATTACCATCAAATTCACATGACATCTGGTTTGTGAACCATTAATTTTATTGCACCTCAAATTTCGTTATAAATTTGCATGTGTTTAAAAAATTTAAAAACATAAATTATCAACGTAATTTAAAAATTTTAATGACCTGATATTTGTATGTATGTAATGATATTTAGGCTATATATTTCGTGAATCAGCACACGTAAATAAGCGAGATAATATAACCATCTCCTCTCTCTATTGTGTAATTATATATATATATATATATATATATATATATATATATATGCTTTGAAAGAGAACACATTACATAAATTTTATATTTTAGAAATACAAACATCAAATTTTATTTTCCATCTTCGCCATGACTCCTTTCCACAGTAGTAAATAACAAATTATTAATCTTAAGTTTCTGTAACCCACCAATTGCAATTGTCTTTTTATTTTATTCCTCCTTTGTCTATAATTAAAAGTTTACTCAGTTACCATTTCATAAGAGAATCAACAGCTATGAGCTTAAAGAATAATGCTATTCTCTTGGCTTATTTCAAATCAGATAAGTTTACCAACAGTATATAATACACACACACACACACACACATATATATATATATATATATATATATATATATATATATATATATATATATATATATATATATATATATATATGTACACTGTATATATAAAACGCAATAAAAAGATAGCTAACTTTGTACTAAAATACTATGGTACTTACGTATCCAGGGATAGCTTAAGCATATTTACCTACTTGACAAAGATTTTTAGGCCCTCTTATGCCAAACTAACTGCTATATACTGCATGTTTAATAGTTTCCTTAATAAAAATAAGTCACACCAAAAAGTCTCGCATCTCAACTTGTATACGCTCCAAACAGCGCAGTATTTGTTCAAGAAATTACAATACAAGTTACTAATGGCAATAAAACTGATCTATGTTTGATTCAAATGAATAAAGTTCTCCTTTATTATTTTCTCTTTGTAATCTGTGAACACTCTTGATTAAAAATACATACAATTTATGTCGTCAAAATGACATGCATAAGGTCACATTCATGAAAGAGCCTATCTTTTTCTTAAAAGTAGCTATGTAGTTACTATTTACCACATCATATTACAAGTTACACCAGACCTACTTATCTCTTGGAGAACCCCAAATATGTCCCTCACATCATCTAATGTTTTGAATCTCATTTATTGGCCTGATGGCACAATCCACCACATTGAAAAATTTGACTTCCAGCCTTTTTAAGGCTTCTGTAAATGGTTCGTCAGGAGCTTCGTAAGCAAAGTGATTTTTTGTGGATCTGAGCCTCTTCTCCTTCAGCACAGCCTCCACAGTCATTTCTTCAAATATGTCCCTAGCTACGACTTGTGTTGCAACAAAACCTGTGTTTCTGTGGCCCCCTAGTAGCAGCGGGGCCCCTAAGCGACCCTTAGTCTGCTTATGCCAGGAAACGGTCCTGCATTTGGATAATGATCTAGCAATAAACTTATTCAATTTTCATACAAAACATTGAAATAAATAAGCAAGTAAGCCTTAAATCTCGGACAAACAACAAACAGTTAAAGAAAACGACTAGTGGATTTTTCGGAGGTAACTCTGTTACTTGTGTGTTTCTTTCCGAATCATCACCCCATCTGTAAAATACTTAGTCAAGGAACTAACAACATCAATACAAACACATTTTGTATCGTCAGTAAAGATTAATTTATTTAACCTCATATTAGGTATGCAATAAACAACTGTTACCTAAGCAAAGAAACGTACAAGTTATATTTCCAGTCGACCACAGTGTCTGTATTGATTCTGATTAATCAGTTAATCATTGTTTCGAATTTAATCATTAACTGATCAAAATATATTTTTAGAAAATGCTGGAAATGATTAATTTTCCTCATAATTTCAACATCATTCTACCTTAAATTTTGTAATGTATCATCTGAATTTGATACCTTTTTGCGTGTATAAATTGTCTATTCCGCCCAGGCCTGATTTCTTGAACTATATAACAAACTAAATGTTTGAGTAAAATGTTTTCTTCGGTCTCATCGCACGCGACAGAAACAATAAAGCTCTTTCTTACTCTTTTCAGAAGCACTTAATTTTTTTCATATTTAATCAATTAATCATTGTTTAATTAGAAATTTTAATTGTTCAGCACTTTTTTTCTAAAAATGATTAATTTTCCATGCCCTACCCAATCTACCATAAATACAAACAAATTGGAATGCTGATTCGTTAAAAATTCAGATTCCAGAAATGAAAAATCTGATTATCATGCGAGGTCTGCGAGTTAAGAATTCTGTGAACCTACATTATATATATATATATATATATATACACCTGAAGATGATGAACTTTAACTGTCAGCTTTTTATCTTGCACATAAGTATTACTTGATTAGATTTCAGGTTATGGAGGAACGAACACACCACAAATTTATCTTTCCTCGTCTTTGTCTCTCATCTTGTACTTTTCCTTCCTGCTGGAAGTTCACGCTTATTCAGCCTGTCTCAAAGGAGACAGCTCTCAACCCTCCAACGAATGACCAATTGGTTTAGTTTCTTGCCCTTCCAAAGTTTTATTCTATCATTAATAGGAAGATTCTTAAGCATCTCTCCTCACACAATCTTCTTCCAGATCGTCAGTACGGGTTCCACAAGGGACGCACTACTGGTGATCTTGCATATCTCTGACTGTTGATCATTCTACTTTCGGGGACTCCGCGAAACTTTCGCTATTGCGTTAGACATATCAAAAACTATCGATAGATTCTACCACAAATGTTTAATTGTCAAAATGACCTTCCCACGGTATCGAACATACTATCTGTACCTCATCTTTAATATATTTTTCTGGCTGAACTATAGCTGCAATTGTATTTGGATACTGTTCTTCTCCTAAAGCTATTAACAGATGTGTTTCTCAGAGTTCTGACCGTTCAACCAACCTCATCCTTTAATTTATTATTGATGTTTAATTCATACTCCCTGACCTATACGCTCCTACATTACAAAAGCCATCCTGTAATAATAAGTTTACAAAAAAAATAGTATTTATATATTTCTAACAAAGTGGCGGGGGCTTGCTAGTTTAAACTGATTCACTTCCTTCAACAAAAACTTATGAAGCCCTTTTATCAATCCTGTTAATATATATATATATATATATATTATATTATATATATATATATATATATATATATATATCGCAATCATCAGTTTTTCAAATCTGAGCTAAAAGATACAAATCTAACCTTAATGTATACAAAGTTAATATTTTTATTTTCCCTCTAAATTAAAGATTTTTCGCATTTCACATGGTAATTTATGTTGTCTTTACATTTTTCTCAGTCGATTCGTAGGCTTAGCATTATCAAATATTCCAGTATTCTATCCTTACAGGCTTTTACAGTCAAGAGTGCAAAACAGCTCTAATAAACACACAAAATGATAGCAGCTACCCTTAGTGAAATCATACTTAACAGATGATGCAGCAAGTGCGCGCCTAATCATACCTGTAATGATTCATGTCAGCTACACATTCATCTGTAGACCCATCGACAAAACATTCCTATTTTACAAGTAGCCCAAAAGGTACCTTTTTGCTGATAAATCCTGGCGTTCTTAATAGTTGGTGATAAAGATCTTCAAATTTTCACGCTCACTGCAGGTAATTGGGGAGCGGCATCACTATAATTAACTCTGCTTATGTGATCACAGAGGAGATAAAAGATTTACTAACCAGATGTCAGTGAATGCGTGTATGTAACTACATGACGTAGGTTCATCTGTTCAAAGGTACCCGTAAGTACAAAATTGGTACTGAAGATGTTACACTCTCTATTTCTACTGTGAACATCCATCCTTTTGCATTCTTGAGAAGCAATTCTTTACACAGTACATATATTTTTGCAGTCTGCTCGTTTTAAGCTGTCAGTTATGGGCATTATAACGAGATCGAGAGCTTCATAAGCTTACTTTCTGTAAAGATCTTCAGGAGTTTGGTGGTCTTCCAACGGAACACAATCCTCTTCTAGCCTAGCTTGAACCATTCTAAATCGAGGAAGTGAAGGAATATCGACTGCAAAGAAGCACCTAATGACAATAGTATCTTCCAGGAAAGGATAGACCCTTCATCATTACACATATTTCAGAATTTAACAGTCATACCAGGATTAGTATATATATATATATATATATATATATAATATATATATATATATATATATATATAACCGATTTAACTATTCTCTGAACAAATTACAACGAGAAGTATATTTAATAGATAGATAAATATACAGGGTGTCCCATAAGTCTGGCATCATAGGAAAAATAAGAAAAGGCAAAACAAAAGCTTTTATTTACAGAACGTGCTCAATATGTCCACCATTGTTTTCAATACACAAATTCAGACGTGATACCCAGTCAGCAAGCACACGGTGAATGATGTCAGGAGGAATGGTGTTACATGCCCCAATAATGCGCTGCCGCAAATGTTCAACACTCCTAATTTTCTCTGCGTATACCAGCGCTTTCAAGTGGCCCCAGAGATAAAAATCTAGTGGCGAGAGATCCGGGCTTCTAGCTGGCCATTCCACAGGCCCTCGACGTCCTATCCAATGACCAGGGAATTGTTGGTACAGGTATTCCCTTACTTGGGTGCTGTAATGTGCAGGAGCGCCGTCTTGCTGGAACCATGTTGGGAAATTTTCGTCTTCGTTCAAGACACTGGGAAATGTTTCTTCCTTGAGCATACGTAGGTAGGTGCCTCCAGTGACGTGTTCATCGAAAAAGAGGGGGCCTATGATGCGATCCTTCCAAATGCCACACCATACCATCACCCGAGATGCACCTTGTTCCTTTGAAGAGGTATACCAGTGAGGGTTGTTTTGAGACCAGTAGCGGGTGTTCTGTCGATTTACCTCACCATTTCCATAAAAAACAGCCTCGTCACTGATCAGAATGATGGACGGGAAATTGGCATCCCTAGCATATTGTCCCGTAGCCCATTCACAAAATTCCATCCGCCAGTCGGGATCATCTTCGCTTAATTTCTGTAGAATCTGAAGTTTATATGGATGCCATTTGTGAGCCTGAAGAATGCGATGGATACTACTTTTCGACACTCCTGTCTCGGCGGACAATCGTCGGAGACTTATTGGGACTTCTGTTAAAATGAGCCAGGATAGCAGTCGCTGTATCATCGTCAGTGGACCTCCTTGAAGGTCCACTGCGTGGTTTATCTTCTATGGATCCTGTTTCCTTAAACTTTGCAACAAGTCTGCTAACACAACTCTGTGTTATTGGCTCGCGGTCTGGATGCAATCTGTTAAATTCAGGAGCGGCCTCTCTTTGACTCCGATTTCCTATGAGTAGAATTATCTGGATTCGTTCTTCCTTGCTCACAGACATTATGGCCTGTAGAAAGAGAAAAACATGAATTATGGTTTGTAGTAGAAAAAATATGAATTTCTCCTATGATGCCGGACTTATGGGACACCCTGTACAATATAAAACAAAAGTATGTGCAGCAGACACAAATATTATCACTCTAGCGATTAAGTTGACAATAAACGTGAATTCGGTGAACATTTTATGAGAAAGATCAATAGTTCAGACCACACAACCCTAGAGCAAATGAAAGTATGTATTTCTTTAAAAGTTTGACCAATAAAATAACGGAACCCAGGAACAAACCCTATGGCTTAGTTGAATATTGGTCAGTCCAAAGTCTGAATAGTCTGAACGCCTCCGAAGAGCTTGTTATAGTTGACCGTCCTCTGTTGGCAGTAGCTTAATTGTGAATTACTTCTAGGATTCATTTCAACATAGCACTTGGTAATTCATTTACACGCAACTAAAACACAATTCTCTCTCTCTCTCTCTCCACGTACTCACACAGACACACACACACACACACATATATATATATATATATATATATATATATATATATATATATATAATATATATATATATATATATATAATTAAGATTCTAGCACAGATGCGAGACATATCGACACCATGGGACAGACACATGGAGTGCCACATTTCCGAGGAAATGTAAAGAGAGTATTGACAAACCGCTATACTTAATATGGAGGAAATCATTCTACACGTAACAAATTCCACTGTCATTAAAGAACGCAAACATTGTCCCATTATACAAAGATGTTAAGAGATCAATTCCCAAGAATCATCGGCCAGTAGCTCTCACTACACAACTTATAAAATGCTTTGAACGGATTGTTAGAAGCGAAACTACCTACTACCTACAAGGAAAGAACTTATACATCCCAAATCAACATAGTTTCAGGGACTGGAAAATCGTGACTATCACAGCTATCAGACCACCAGGAGAGAATATTGGAAACACTGAGCCGAGGACAAAACATAGATGTAATATATACTGACTTTGCTAAAGCCTTTGATAAATGTGGCCATGGAATTATAGGATATAAACTTAAGAATACGAGAATTATTATAAAGCTGGGAAGGTGGGTATTTAATTTCTCGACGCAAAGAACACAAAAAATAGTGGTAAATGTAGTCAAATCGGAAGCCTCGTAAGTAGAGAGCTCTGTCCCACAAGTGACAATACTAGCGCCCGAGCTATTCATAATAATGAATGCATATATTGTTGCAGATATCAATGACAGTATTGTATAATTTTTCTTCGTTCAACTTCATATTGTTATCTTCTACCCGCTGGAACAATGTTTCAATGGGGTATTGTAATCTTTCTATGACACCTTCGTTCAATATTTCCATGGAAATACTGAACGAAGGTGTCATAGAACAATGTTTCAATGGGGTATTGTAATCTTTCTATGTAATCTTTCTCTGTGTAAAGAATTGCTTCTCAAGGATGCAAAAGGATGGATGTTCACAGTAGAAATAGTGTGTGTAACCTCTTCAGTACCAACTTTGTACTCACGGGTACCCTTGAACAGATGAACCTACGTCATGTAGTTACATACACGCATTCACTGACATCTGGTTAGTAAATCTTTTATCTCCTCTGTGATCACATAAGCAGAGTTAATTATAGTGATGCCGCTCTCCAATTACCTGCAGTGAGCGTCCGTTTAGTAGTCTCGTGCGTATTTGAGCTGGAAAAAGAGTATGAAAATTTAAAGATCTTCATTACCAACTACTCTTAAGAACTCCAAGATTTATCAGCAAAAAGGTACCTTTTGGGCTACTTGTATAATAGGAATGTTTTGTCGATGGGTCTACAGATGAATGTGTAGCTACATGAATCATTACAGGTATGATTAGGCGCGCACTTGCTGCGTCATCTGTAAAGTATGATTTCACTAAGGGTAGCTGCTATCATTTTGTGTGTGTTTATTAGAGCTGATTTGCACTCTTGATTGTAAAAGCCTGTAAGGATAGAATACTGGAACATTTGATAAATAATGTTAAGCCTACGAATCGACTGAGAAAAATGTAAAGACAACATAAATTCGAATCGACTGAGAAAAATGTAAAGACAACATAAATTATCATGTGAAATGCGAAAAGTCTTTAATTTAGAGGGGAAATAAAAATATTAAATTTGTATACATTAAGGTTAGATTTGTATCTTTTAGCTCAGATTTGAAAAATTGATGATTGCGAGATATATATATATATATATATATATATTAGGGTGTTTCAAAAAAATGAAATTTTAAAAATTTATTCCCTCATCATTTAAAATTATTCCATTTCATACAAAACTAAAAATTATAAACTTTCATTACAATACAACAAAAATAAAAGGTGCCTCAAGAGAGCCAAAGTTTTTTCCAAGATTGTATTATTCATGAATGTTACAATTACTGTTTTTGTTTGATTAAGATATTTCAGATAGCGGTATTTCTCAAATGTAATGACTATCACAGTACAGTTGACTTCTTGACGTGTGGAAACAATTTTCGGTGTTGCTTCACACATTGGATGAGACATTGGTACTGCTTCTCATCTTTTGTCAATTTCCCCGAGGAGAGCTCACCGAGAGCTACAGCTCTCTCCGCTGTATCGTTCACGACTTGTAAAGAACCAACAATTTTTTTTGCTACTTTGTAATTTTCATCCTCTTCCCATAAAGCTGGATCGTTCTTCAGAAAGGTTAGATCAAGGTTCAGTTTGCTGAAGAACTTCTTTGTTGCTGTTGTAACGTAATGATGTAAGGGTTTCCATGTTCCATCACTAGATGCCTTAAGACGCCTACCTTTTTCACGATTTTCCAATGCAATTACCATTTCCTTTTTTTCGCGAATGTCCACCTCATCGTCAAAGAAGCTGAAAGCAACCAACTCTTCTCCTAAGTACCACAAGTGTCTTTTGAAAACATTGAGAACTGCTTCCGCAAGCTCACGATCATGGAATTCATTGAGCCTTGCCATATATGCTAGATCTAGACGAGGAGAGGAGCAGTGAACCAGGCTACCAGATACACACGGACAACAAAAATCACAAACCTCGTGATTCCTCTTATTTCTCTGGCAGTTATATTCATTTGATGTCGGAAAAGAAATAATTTGATGGCATAAATGAGCTTTGACATCCATCTTGCTCTGTGTATGGCTCCAGGCCTTTTGAATTTAATACCTCTTGGCGGAGTTTCACCTAGAACTATAATCCACAGCTCCAGCAGTTCCCGGTAATCTTCTCTTGGTTGCTCATCTTTAAGTATTGTTGTAGCAAAAGAAATCAACTGAGTGACATTTGCATCTTCCAGCTCCCCTTGAAGGGGTGTGAAAGATGAGAGATCAAGGGATTTCCAGCTTTCCTTAAATCTCTTAAACAACAGGATTTCTGGTCCTGTAGATAATCCCATCAAGAAAGTGTAGGCCTTTTCGACTTGAAGTTCGAATATATGGTGACGACATGCAAGATTCAACAACTCCCTTCCAAGTTTATTTTCGATAAGGATGCATGCACCACCACGTCCACCCGTATTTGACGGTGTTGTATCAAAGCTCATGGCATTCACCGAGTCTTGAAGGTTGAAATTTCGTAATGTAGAAACCACCGCATCAGCTTGAGCAACACCAGTTCCAGATGAAATTTTTGGAATGGCAAGTATTTTCTTCGACACCATCACCAGATACAATAATTGGCAGTCTATCTACCTTTTCTTTACCAGTCAAATCAAGCATAATTTTTCCATCCCAGTGAACAACAAGCACCTTATTGACCAAGGATTCTTTAATTTTCTTTTCATGCTGTATTGCAGCTTCTAGGCGGTGCTTCTTTCTGGCTCTGTATACCGTTGAATGGCTGACGGAAATCTCAGGACGCTGAATCACTTGACTCCTTATTAGTGACGTTAGGAGATGAACAGCCTCCCTATCACTCATGAAAGTTCTGTCTAGAGTGGCGCAGAGGTCTGGAGTCATGATGGACTTTTGTTTTTTGCAATTGAAGTTCCCCCAGTTGTACCTCCAACAGTTGGCAAGTAATCAGAATCATGAGAAGAGGAGGAACTCTCTGTATCTGATTTAGTAGAATCACTTGTTTTAGTCGAATCCACAGTTTTTGATGTGCTTGCTATTTCTTTCCTGCATCTTTGTTTTCTCTTTTCTTCATTTGCTACTCTTTCAAACGTCGCCTTTCCTTCTCCATTGTTACCTTGTCTATTCCAGCCATAGTTCCCCGTCGTCCAGGCTCTCTTTGAGCTTGCAAGAACTGAAGGTCCTCGGGGTTCTGGATCAGTTTTGCTGCATCAGCGTGAGCTATATCAAATAGATTTGGGAAAGTGCTGATAAAATCTTCTCTTTTCTTGTTTTCTGTAGTAGAACTTCTAGTTTTATTCTTTTGTAGCTGCTTCCATGTGGCATACAAACCTTCAATTTTTGTAATAACATGTTGTTTGGGTCTAGTTGGGATTCTGGCTTTGTTCCAGAATAGCAATATTTCATCAAAAGTTTTGTTGGCTGCTTCTTTAATTGTGTCATTCTCTTCCCGATGGAAGTAATAAAATCGCTTCAGGACATCTCCAATACATGGTAACTTAGATCCCCTGATACTGTGAGCGAGACTGCTCCCTATAAGAAAAATTTCTTGTCTTTTTTGCCTAGCTGCCATGAATCTGAAACAAAAGAATTATATGAAAGTTATCAACATACTGTTACTGTTTCATAACTGTTTCTATTTAGTTTATTTTTATTAACTTAAGAAATGTACAGTGTTGGTGGGTCAACTAGTGACAAGTTAAAGATCAAAACACAATTCCAACAAACTAATTTCCAACAATACTACAAAATAATTTTATGTGCTCAATTAAATAAAAAAAAAAAACATTTTCGAGAACATTCCTTAAGCTTTACGTACCTAATATTACATTTATAAATAATGAATTTGAATATAAAATAACTAAATAACGGCATATAATGCTGAAAATAAATAGTTATTAATTTCTCAAGTTTGTCAGATTTTAAAATAATCGTCTTGTTATGAATGTAGTTGTTATTTATAGATTTTACCCAAGCAAGCCAAACTTTACAAGGCATGAGGCACCTTAAGATGTTCATTAAACTTCACAAAATTCCATAACATCAGTTTACACAACTAATCGAATATTTTGATTAAAAAAAAATAAATAAAAATTCAACCCTTATAAGGTAGAAACACCCTAATATATATATATTATATATTATATATATATATATATATATTATATATATAAAATGTAGTTCACAGAATTTTTAACTCGCAGACCTCGCATGATAATCAGATTTTTCATTTCTGAAATCTGAATTTTTAACGAATCAGCATTCCAATTTGTTTGTTTGTATCTATGGTAGGGCATGGAAAATTAATCATTTTTAGAAAAAAAGTGCTGAACAATTAAAATTTCTAATTAATCAATGATTAATTGATTAAATATGAAAAAAATAAGTGCTTCTGAAAAGAGTAAGAGCTTTATTGTTTCTGTTGCGTGCGATGAGACCGAAGAAAACATTTAATTTGTTATATAGTTCAAGAAATCAGGCCTGGGCGGAATAGACAATTTATACACGCAAAAAGGTATCAAATTCAGATGATACATTACAAAATTTAAGGTAGAATGATGTTGAAATTATGAGGAAAATTAATCATTTCCAGCATTTTCTAAAAATATATTTTGATTAGTTAATGATTAAATTCGAAACAATGATTAACTGATTAATCAGAATCAATACAGACACTGTGGTCGACTGGAAATATAACTTGTACGTTTCTTTGCTTCGAGGTAACAGTTGTTTATTGCATACCTAATATGAGGTTAAATAAATTAATCTTTACTGACGATGCAAAATGTGTTTGTCTTGATGTTGTTAGTTCCTTGACTAAGTATTTTACAGATGGGGTGATGATTCGGAAAGAAACACGCAAATAACAGAGTTACCTCCGAAAAATCCACTAGTTGTTTGCTTTAACTGTATGTTGTTTGTCCGAGATTTAAGGCTTACTTGCTTATTTATTTCAATGTTTTGTATGAAAATTGAATAAGTTTATTGCTAGATCATTATCCAAATGCAGGTCCGTTTCCTGGCATAAGCAGACTAAGCGGTCACTTAGGGGACCCGCTGCTACTAAGGGGCCACAGAAACACAGGTTTTGTTGCAACACAAATCGTAGCTAGGGACATATGTGAGGAAATGACTGTGGAGGCTGTGCTGAAGGAGAAGAGGCTCAGATCCACAAAAAATCACTTTGCTTACGAAGCTCCTGACGAACCATTTACAGAAGCCTTAAAAAGGCTGGAAGTCAAATTTTTCAATGTGGTGGATTGTGCCATCAGGCCAATAAATGAGATTCAAAACATTAGATGATGTGAGGGACATATTTGGGGTTCTCCAAGAGATAAGTAGGTCTGGTGTAACTTGTAATATGATGTGGTAAATAGTAACTACATAGCTACTTTTAAGAAAAAGATAGGCTCTTTCATGAATGTGATCTTATGCATGTCATTTTGACGACATAAATTGTATGTATTTTTAATCAAGTGTGTTCACAGATTACAAAGAGAAAATAATAAAGGAGAACTTTATTCATTTGAATCAAACATAGATCAGTTTTATTGCCATTAGTAACTTGTATTGTAATTTCTTGAACAAATACTGCTCTGTTTACCCACAAAATCCTTTTTTTTCTTTTGCGAGACGTAGTAATAATATGTTTCTGATTGGTCAGAGGTTTGAAATTTAATTCCAGTTCTCAGTCTGTTTTGAAGCGAGCTTTAATATATTAGAGTACATCCCTTTTTGCGCAAATGTTCTTTAAACTTTAACCCTGATAAATGAAAATGAAATGAAAATGAAAAGGTTTATTGGCAGACTATAGTTCATATGACAAATATTATTAATACAATGACAGTTCATATACTAAGGATAGAAATATATACAATTTATTAGAAATAATACTGTAATGTCGAAGTTAAATGGAGCTACAGACAGACGTTTTCGTACCAAAAAGTCCATAGCTTAGAGGATAAATGGCAGGACTCATGGATAGCTTGGATAATCGGGTTGGTTGATTTTTTAATTCTTTTTATTAGACTGTATTGAGCACGTCTTGTTACCTCCGGGAAGCTCGGGACATTGCGGGTAGCAAACATTTGCGAAGCTGGGCATGTCGGGGGTAATTTATGTAAGAGTCTGAAAAACCTGTTGTACAGCAAATTCAGTTCTGCCAGAACCTTTTTTATAATTCATCCACAGTTGCTGTCCGTATATATTACTGCAGAAAGTACGAAAGAGAGCGTCTTTAGCTTCACTTGTACAGAATCGAAAGTTCCTTATGGTCGTATTCGCTTTAGCACACCAGGCTTCGAGATTGTTTTCTTATATCCGAGTCATCACTCAAGGAGTTGGTAATAGTTTGACTCAAATACTTAAACTCTTGTACTTCCTTAATTACTTCACCATTCATTTTAAACCTTATATCAGCTGGCTGATTACAGCTTTTAGGATGAAATTGCATAACCTTAGTTTTTGTAAGATTAAAAAGAATATCATGTTTCTGCGAATACTCTTCGCAGACTTTTAGTAGCGGATCCAGACCTTTAACAGAGGAACTTATTAACACCATATCATCGGCATAAACTAAGTTATTTATCCTTGTGTTATCTATACAACATCCCACTGTTGCCTCATTAAGTGAAGCAATTAATCCGTCGATATACACATTAAACAGCATAGGGGAGAGCAAGGAGCCTTGTCTCACCCCGCAAGAGGAGCCAAAACACTCGGATAGTACATTGTCCCACCTAACAGTGAAAGATTGGTGGGAATACCAAAATTTCAATAAATTTAATATGTACATGGAACCTTCCTGTCTTCTAGTTTTGCAAATAAAATATTGTGGTTCACCCTATCATATGCCTTACTTATATCTAGGAAACAGCTATAAATAGTTGAATTACTGTCAATGTATTTAGATATTGTTTCTTTAAGTACATAGATACACAGGTCAGTTGAGTGGGACCTTTTAAAGCTAAACTGATTAGGAGATGTCCATAGGAAATCATTTAATCGGCGTAAGAAGAGTTTTTCTAGTAGCTTCGAGAAGCAGGAAGCGGCAGCAATAGGCCTGTAATTATTGCTGGACAGAATATCTCCGTACGTCTCCGTGATAAAAACCATAAACCAATTATAAGGTTCCAAAAGGTGTTTACAACTTTTTGAGGCAAGTTTTGATCAAAACAAAACTTTCCTTTCATGTTTTTCGCGAGATTGAAAAAAGTAATATTTTGGATTATAAAATTTATTTGAGGTTGAACAATTCATCAACAAAAACATTACAACTCGATTGAAGTTACATAAAGGATTTTTACGTTGTTAGTAAAATTAAGTCGTGTTTGAAAGGTCAAAAGCAGCCATTTAATGAGATTTATGTCCGCCCAATAGATCGAACATACGAAAATCCATTTAAGCTACATAGGTAAGAATATTAAAAGTATAAAACGCTAATCAAAATTACGTCAATTCTGGATGCTTTGAGATTTCCTCTTTTCATGCGGCTAGCACATAGTTTATGTGGCCATCACATAACACAAGTTCCTTCACCAACCGAAGTGGTAACCTGACGGACCAGGCCTTCAAAACTCCATCGCGCTACCGCTAACTTATTGTTTTATAAGTCATTTTGTAATCTTTCAGTAATTTTTCTTAAAACTGTTCTGTTAAACAGTAATCTTACAGTAAGATTGTGGAAGTAGTGATTTCATGAAATCCCTGAAATTTTCATTAAATTCACGAAATTTATATCATAATACAAAATTGATAAAAAAGTGGAATATGACCTGGCCTGACCCGACCTAACCTAGGTTAGGCTAGGTTATTACCCACTTTTTGTCTGTACAGAGAGAGCAATTGACTATGGGTGAAGAATCCGCGGAACCGTTACAGCACACCTAACCTCTTAGAACTGTTTGGGAAAGAGAGTATATGTGATCTTTCCAGTAAAGATCACGAGAAAAGGAAACGCCAAGAATATTAAGAGAAGAGGAAAGATTGAGTTGTGTATTCCTGAAGGTAAGGGGATAGTCGTGTGGAAGACTGACAAGTAGACAGATGGAGGAACTGAGTTTTTGAGGCACTGAAAGCCACAATGTTTTTTCTGTCCCAGTTAGAGATAGTAGAAAGATCAGAGGTCAGGTGTACCATAGCCATCCCACGCGAAGCATTGCGAGTCTGTCGAGAGGAATGCTTTGTGAAGAGGGTGGAAAAGTGAAGAGTGGAATCACCGGAATAGGAGTGAATAGGACAGGAAGTGCGACTTAAAAAGTCATTGATATATAAAAGGAAAAGAGTGGGTGACAGGACAGAACCCTGAGGAACACCACTTCTTTAGGAGAAGAACAGTGGTCATTTACAACCGCAGCTATAGATCTGCCAGAAAGGAAATTATAGATGCGGCTAGAAACCAAAGGAGGGCAGTTTGGAAATTAAAGATTTGTGCCAGACTCTATCAAAGGTTCTTGATATGTCTAGCGCAATAACAAAGATTTCACCGAAATTCCGAAAAGAGGATGACCAACCAAGAGTCAGAGAGATATGCAAGAAGATCGCCAGAAGAGCGCCCTTGCAGAACCCATACTGACGATCTGAAAGAAAATTGTGAGAAGAGGTTTATGTTGGGATTGTAAAAATGGGATTTAATAATGAATATAGAATAACAGTTGATAATGTACAGTATAAATGTAAATTGGGTTTAATAAATAGATTGTAAAAAAATAGGAATAGGCCTATTCTGAATCTGGACGCGAGTACGTGACATAAATAGGGTTGCCAGATGTCCTGGTTTTCGGCCTCTTATTTCGGCGTCCCGGCGGGACCATCGAATGTCCCGGTTTCAAAAAAAAAATCACATAAAAAAGAATATTGTTAAGATGGATTTTACGATGTCGAGCAAAGTTATATGATTGCTTATTTTTAAATAATAGGCAAGGTAAAATATACATTTGATTAACTGCCTCAATGATCAACCCGTTTTGAAACAAAAACAGAAAACGATGCTTACCATTTAGTCAACTAAAAAAACGCATTGCCCAAATAGTCGACGTAATTATCAAAGGCGCAATCAGCAAATATATATCATAAATATTCACTGCCTAAACAATGCTTCTATTTACATTCATGAGCTATATTTTTATTGCAACTATAATGTATATTTTTTCATTTTATATATATATATATATATATATATATATATATAATATATATTATATATATATATATATATATATATATATATATATATAGGGTGAGTCAAAAGTCTCCATACATAGGCAAAATGGTCATGATAAATGAATGATTATTTATTTTTTATTTTTTTGCAGGTGATGTGCTGAGATGACTGGGAGGAACGCATCCATATGTGCATTCAGTGTAATGGTGCCCACATAGAGCATATTTTGTGACTTGCAAGTTATTGCATAATAAAGTGACCATTTTGCCTAGATGTATGGAGACGTTTGACTCACCCTATATATATATATATATATATAGATATATATATATATATATATCATGAACCCAAAATTTGGGTTCATGATCAGCTGAGAGATTTAGTGTACACTGTACACTATACAGGTCTGTACGCCAAAAAATCTGGCAACTCTAGGTGAGCTCCTCCTCTATTCTTGTTCAATCAAGTCCTTTAAGATGGGTTAGTTTTTAGATAGTATTAGAATAATATAAGTTAGCAATTAAACATCAGAAAATAGGCCAATAAAGTTAGTTAACTAATGCAGAATAATTAGGAAATTATAAAAACTATCAACATCATGTATTAATTCCTGTCTTTTAAGTTTTAGGTTCTTAAATTATTAAAATAATGATAAAATGCCAAGCGAGAATGAGAATCATGAAATTTAGACGAATACAAAGGCCACGCAACACGAGAGAGAGAGAGAGAGAGAGTCATTGGAAATAGTTGTCAATCTTAAAATCGTTTTGTTCTCGTATGTTATTTCAATTTTTCTCTCCCAAACCCGTGGAAAATAGGGACTCGATTTAAGATGAATTAAGAACAGTAAATTAAATGCACTAACCCCTAAGGCTACTGACGGAGGGAGTCCTTTCCGAGCCTTAGTCTTTTTATTTGTATTATTTGGGAGGTAAAATGGTATTTAAAGGCCTACTTGATTTTCCGGCCAAGGCTCAACCTTGTATCTTAACTTGTATAAAGTTAAGTGAAAAGTTAAATTAATTTGTGAACATAAGAATAAAAGTATAAAAAATTGAGTGTTTAATAATATGTGGAGTTAACATTAATGGTACGATGAACAAAGGTAGTTTTACTTAGCTGTGGTATTAGTTTAAAAACCCGAACTAAATGTAAATTGGTCACGTTCCCAGTATAGTTATACGGTAGGTGTGTAAAAGGTCACAGCAACCCACGGACGGATTATCGAACCCCGAACCCCTCATTGATGGCGTGATGGTGGGTTAGAATGTTAACTACAACTTCGTCGAACCCCGGGAAACCCCGAACCCTTCATTTAAGAATCTTCCTATCAAGGATAGATTCAAAAACTTTAGAAGGGCAAGAAATCAGAGCAATTACACGACAGTTGGAGGATTGCGAGCGATCACCCTTCTTTGGGACAGTCTGAATTAAAGCGGACTTCCAGCAGGAAGGAAAAGTACCACATGAAAGAAAGACGAAACAGTTTGCCTAGGCAGGGTGTCAGTACAGTTCTTGAGAACAGGAGGAGGGCCACCATCAGGACCATACGCCTTCTTAGAGTTGAGCCCAGATAGGGCAGAAAGAATATCTTTGGATAAGATTCTAATTTCAAACATATCTAAGTCGGAGGGTGGAGGAAATGGAGGAACAGCACCAGAATCGTCCAGGTTGAGTTAGAGGCGAAAATTTGAGCGAAGAGTTCAGCTTTATCGGGAGAAGAGACGACAACTGAGCCGTTAGAATGGAAAAGAGGAGGGAAAGAAGAGTAAGTAAAGTTGTTGGAGAGGTTCTTGGCTAGATGCCAGAAAGAGCGAGAAGAATTAGAATTGGATAAGTTTTCATATTTTTGTCTGATGATGGAATTTTTGGCTAGTCGAAGAACAGATTTTGCGCGATTCCGGCGGAATTATTACCTATATGAGAGTCAGGAGTTGGATGGCGACGGTACCTTCCGAAAGCCTCTCTGTTGCGGTTAGCATTATAACAAAGTTAAACCAAGGTTTTCTTATATTAGTAGAGGAAACAGAATATGGAATGTACGCCTCAATGCCCAAGAGAATCGAGTGGCCCCGGCCACGGAGGAAGTAATCATTCCATGGGAAATCAGAAAAGTATTGCCTAAAGGCCTCCCAATCAGCGGCGCCAAAGTGCCAAAGGTCGAATTGGAGTGATGGGACAGGAAACAGATATAAAATTGTGATCGGAGGAGCCCAACGGAAACCGAAGTTTGATAAGAAGAATGAGAGGTGAGAAATAAATCCAGAATTTTGCCGTTATCCACTGAGCTAAAGACGCAGCCGAATCCCGATGGGGCTACTTAATAATCGAGAAGTTAGAGTAATGGGTTTGTCTGGCCTGATCGCTGTGCCAGTTTCTGGCTCTCCTCACTGATTTTCACGTACATCTTTATTTTGGGATTACTTGGGAATTCGTTGCTCTAATCTTCGAGGATAGAAAACATGTTTTCAAATTACTTCAAAGTTAAGCTTAAAATTAATCCGAAACGATTCGGCCCAAAAATGAATAATAAACCATTAAAATGCAAATTAAAATCGGCATAGAAATCCTTTAATTTTTTTTTCCAAGTTTGAAGATATAAAAAAAAACATTTCGTATTTAAATTTAAATCGTTATTTCTCGGCAACAAACACGATAGCGGTTGAGGGTTAAGTATGACTGTAAAAATATGACGAAAAAGGTTTTCTCTTTCCTTTACTTAAATACGGAATACGTTTTTACATCTAGAAACTCGGGGAAAAAACCTCAATCTTCTTTTCAGTATCATCATTCACACTATAATGAAAACTTCAATCCTAACCTAAAATAGGTTTGATGTTATATATTGAATATCGAAAATGACATTCGTATATTTATAACAGTTTTCGTTATGAAAATATTAGTTTTTTATTTGATATTGAAAACCATTAGATAATTGTAGTTATTGAATCAATATATTTAGAATTGCGTTGCTTTCCCCTTTTCATTATGTAAAGCTGACAAACGACGTTCCGGCATTCCAACTGATGAGCTTTGTCATTTGTTCTTGAGGACAATTATCGTGGTGTGTGTGTTTACTTCGGTTAACCCTCTGTATAAATAGATTGTAAGTAAATATAATTTGTGTTTCGCGTTCAGAGTTGTTATTTTCAGTCTTTTCAAACTGTTGTTGGACGAACGATGTTCTTATGAGTGACGATGTTAAACCCTTCCCGGAAATGAAAATTCGTTTCGTCGATTCAGTGACACGGGTTTTTGTACAGTTCAGTGTTTCCAACTGGGGTGCCGCAGATGTCCCCGAGGGGTGGCTGGAAATTTCATGAAAATTATAAAAATAAGTACTGTAGTTGAAAATTCAAAATTTTACCGAAAATATGAAAACTTAAAATGATACAAAACATTCGCAATTTATTTTGTCCATATGGAAACTGGATAGGTTCAGTTTGAAATTACTCGGTGCTGGGAGGAGGGAGAGAAGAACAACTAGATGATGAATGGTGGGGTACCTCGTGCAAAAAAAAAAAAAAAAAGTTGCGAAGCACCGATATAATTACTGCAATAATAGTTTCTACTAATTTTGGATCACTTTCCCTCGAAAACACTGATGACGGCAACTCCTTATAAGGAAACAACAGTTTAAAAAAGAAAATGTTCTTCACTTGCGAACTACACTAGAATTTATAAGTGAAATAAATATATACAAAAATTTATCAATATCAGAACATAACATTTTTGGACTTACAATTTCTTCGTGAAATGGGAAAAAACTCAGAAACGTTAATTCAAAATCCCAAAAACTTTTGAATTACATTTATTTTACGTTATCGTATCATTCCTCCTCGCCATCCCCACTAAAATAAAATGAAAAATAAAAAAATAAAAATTGTGCGCGCAAACGAATGACTGAACGAAAAATGAAAATTAAATTTGTAAAAAATAACCAAAAAATATTCCTGTCAAAGAAAACTGAAATTGAAACAATAACGCAAACAAATATTTTAAATATATGAAACTTTAAACAAAACCTTTATCATCTTGTTTGTCACAAAATGCAGTTTACCAAAATAGACTCTCTTTTACATTTTTTTAAAATTTTTTAATCATGAAAGTAAAAACAGAATAAAAGGAAAAGTATTTTTATGTTGTTTTTCTTATTTATTTAAATCCAAAATGTTTTTTCAGATCTTTAACGAAAATTTTATATATATATATATATATATATATATATATATATATACGCATTATTGATTAAAAACTGTAAAAATGAAATAGCTACACCTTTATACTGGATATGGAGAAGATCCCTAGACACTGGGGAAATACCGAGCATCTTGAAAAGAGCAAACATTGTCCCTATATATAAAGGAGGGGACAGATCTCAAGCAAAGAACTATAGACCAGTGTCATTGACGTCCCACCTCACCAAAGTATTTGAAAGAATAGTTAGAGAGAAAATTTATGATTTCCTGGAGACACGGGAAAGATTCAACGAAAATCAGCATGAATTCCGATCAGGTAGATCATCCCTATCACAACTAATAGAGCACTACAACAATATCCTAGATGCATTGGAAGGCAATGACAACTACGATGTTATATACACAGATTTTGCTAAAGTTTTCGATAAATGTGACCATGGTATAATAAATAGCATATAAAATTAAAGATATGGGAATAACAGGCAAAGGGGGAAAATGGATCTACAACTTCCTTAGTGATCGTCTGCAGGTCGTCAAAATTCAAGGTATATCATCATCAGAATCGGAAGTACGCAGCTCAGTACCACAAGGGACAGTACTGGCCCCACTCCTGTTCATTATCATGCTAACAGACATAGACAGCGGAGTAAACAGCAATAGTATAGTAACATCCTTTGCAGACGATACAAAGATCAACAGAAAAATCAGCGATGTACATGACGGAGGCCTTGCAGAGGGACACGAACAAAATATACAAATGGTCGGAAGACAACAACATGTCATTCAACGCCGAGAAATTTCAGCTCTTGAGATATGGTAGAAAAGAAGAACTTAAACAGACTGCATATTATGCTCCAGATAGACAGGAAATTCAGAGAAGCATGAAAGCGATTGACCTCGGGATAATAATGACAGATGATGCGAAATTCGAAACACAAAATCAGATAGCGATAAATAAAGCAAAAAGAGTCGCCGGACAGGTTCTAAGAACGTTCAAGAGAAGGGACAGGACAGTAATGATTCCCCTGCTAAAAACACTGATTATACCAAAACTTGAATACTGCTCAGTTTTGACGTCCCCATATAAAAAGGAAGAAACTAATAAACTAGAAGAACGCAAAGGCATTTCACAGCCAAGATTGATGGCTGCAAAGAACTCAACTACTGGGAAAGACTACGTAAACTAAATCTGTACTCACTGGAAAGAAGAAGAGAGAGGTACATCATAATCTACATATGGAAAATGATCGAAAAACTGGTACCAAACCTAAAACTAAACCCAATTACCATTCAAACAACACTGGAAAATAGGAAAGGCAGAATGTGTAGTGTTCCCAAATTAAAGTCCCGACAAGGTACCTCCTCAACCTTGAAGGAAAATAGCTTGGTTGTCAGGGGGCCAAGACTTTTCAACCAGCTTCCTAAGGGCCTCAGAAACGTAACGGGGGTCAAAGTTGAAGTCTTCAAGAAAAGACTGGATGCCTGGCTCAGGACAGTACCAGATGAGCCGGGCGTGCCTGGCTATGTACGGTGGAGAGCACAAGAAAGCAACTCGCTCCTCCACCAGGCCAGACCTAGAGGCGGGGCCACCAGCTTGACCTCCGTGTGAAGAGAGACCAACGCACGAAACAAGATAAGGTTCATAACGTAAGGTATATATATATATATATATATTATATATATATACAGGGTGTCCCATAAGTCCGGCATCATATGAAAAATTCATATTTTTCTATTTCTACAAACCATAATTCATATTTTTCTCTTTCTACAGGCCATAATGTCTGTGAGCAAGGAAGAACGAATCCAGATAATTCTACTCATAGGAAATCGGAGTCAAAGAGAGGCCGCTGCTGAATTTAACAGACTGCATCCAGACCGCGAGCCAATAACACAGAGTTGTGTTAGCAGACTTGTTGCAAAGTTTAAGGAAACAGGATCCACAGAAGATAAACCACGCAGTGGACCTTCAAGGAGGTCCACTGACGATGATACAGCGACTGCTATCCTGGCTCATTTTAACAGAAGTCCCAATAGTCTCTTCGGCGATTGTCCGCCGAGACAAGAGTGTCGAAAAGTAGCATCCATCGCATTCTTCAGGCTCACAAATGGCATCCATATAAACTTCAGATCCTACAGAAATTAAGCGAAGATGATGATCCCGACCGGCGGATGGAATTTTGTGAATGGGCTACGGAACAATATGCTCGGGATGCCAATTTCCCGTCCACCATTCTGTTCAGTGACAAGGCTGTTTTTTATGGAAATGGTGAGGTAAATCGACAGAACACCCGCTACTGCTCTCAAAACAACCCTCACTGGTATACCTCTTCAAAGGAACAAGGTGCATCTCGGGTGATGGTATGGTGTGGCATTTGGAAGGATCGCATCATAGGCCCCCCTCTTTTTCGATGAACATGTCACTGGAGACACCTACCTACGTATGCTCAAGGAAGAAGCATTTCCCAGTGTCTTGAACGAAGAAGGAAATTTCCCAACATGGTTCCAGCAAGACGACGCTCCTGCACATTACAGCACCCAAGTAAGGAAATACCTGTACCAACAATTCCCTGGTCATTGGATCGGACGTCGAGGGCCTGTGGAATAGCCAGCTAGAAGCCCGGATCCACGCCACTAGATTTTTATCTCTGGGGCCACTTGAAAGCGCTGGTATACGCAGAGAAAATTAGGAGTGTTGAACATTTGCGGCAGCCATTATTGGGGCATGTAACACCACTACTCCTGACATCATTCACCGTGTGCTTGCTGACTGGGTATCACGTCTGAATTTGTGTATTGAAAACAATGGTGGACATATTGAGCACGTTCTGTAAATAAAAGCTTTTGTTTTGCCTTTTTTTTATTATTTTTCCTATGATGCCGGACTTATGGGACACCCTGTATATATATATATAATGTAAATTCTGCAAATTGTCTTTTTCTTATGAAAAACACTTGACAAGGAATATGTAGCGTAGTGGTTAGTATCGCTGACTGCGAATCCACCGGTCCGGTTCGATTCCGGCGACGGTAGACGGGGGGCAGCTCACCCCGCTATTTATCCTTCCATATAATAAAGCTGGTTGGTGGATAAATGGGTACTCTGGTTAAGAGGCTGGGCTACTGATCGGGAGGTTGTGAGATCGAGTCCGAGTCAAATGAACAATTCGGGCAGAAGCAAAACTAAGACTACCGGGATATAGTGTAATATATATATATATATATTATATATATATATATATTATATATATATTATATTATACATATATATATACACACACAACCGACTCGAGGTGGCACCCATTTCAATCAGACGTACGCCATTCACAGAGAGAAAAATTAACAGAGAAAAGCAAGAAGGCTCTCCCCTCCTCATCCACCCCACCCACGGTCGGCAGATTTGGAAATAAGAAGGAAAAAACCTCAAAAATTTGCAGGGAAAAAAATTGCCGAAAAATTTATAGAACAGTTGAGAATTGGAAATATCCACACGATCATCATTCACACATTTGAGGATCAGTTTACTGGAGGAGATCGTCTGACATACGTCAAGTTGTTTTTGAATGTATTGACGGAGGAGCTGGAAACGACTTGGCGAGGAAACCTATTCCAATAAATGACAATCTTGTGCGTGAAAGTTACCGCAAATATCCATACTGTTCGATTCGGTTCCAGTTTACAACCGCTGCTTCGAGTCGGGTTTGTGTTTAGCGTAAAAAGTTTGTAGTAGTCGACGTTGACGATCCTATTCAGGATTTAAAAACCTAGTTGAGTTCGTCTCTGAGCCAATGCTTTTTCGAGGAATATAAATTAATATCAGCGAGTCTACGATCGTACGATTTGTGACGGACAGCCGGGATTATTTTCGTTGCTCTGGCTTGAACATTTTCGAGCTTTTGTACGTCTCTTCTCAAGGATGGAGACCAGAAATGTAGCATACCCGAAGTGCGGCCAAACCAACGCGTTGTAGAGAGGACGAATAACATCTTTACTTCGGTACGCAAATTGCCTCTTAATATAACCTAGTATTTTATTACATTTCTTTTCAACTTCGACGCAATGTTTGGAAAACTTGAGATCACTGTTTATAAAACTTGAAGTCCTTTTCAAAGTTGGTCGTTGCAAGTTCCTGCTCGTGCAGTTTTCACTCCGGTTACGGTATCCATTGTGCATCACTTTGCATTTGTCCACTTCAAAAGGCATTTTCCGAGTGGTCGACAAATCCGCAAGCCTATTTACAGTAAGAGTGTAAGTATTTTATTTATACATTATGAATGTTAATTTTGCGGAATTAATTTTGAAACAATTCGTTCAAAAAGTTCATTACCGATAAATATTAGTAAGAAAAACGCAGTTTCACACAATTACTTTTTAAATTTTTTTTTTAAGAAAATGACATTCAGATACGTTAACTTCTGTTTCACTGCGGGCCAGCGCCAGTGGCTCAGTGGGTAACATCGCTTCCCTATAAACGAAGTGAGGACACTGAAGTCGGGGGTTTGAATCCCGATGCTGCTGCTAATAATAATAATAATAATAATAATACGGGAGTTAGCGCAATGGTGCCGCATTAGTCTGGCCTGAGCAACGTGCTAGTTTCTGGCCCCTCTCGCTGATTATTATTATAACAAGAAATATGTCAGAACGACTTCAATATCCCGCTTATATACGTGACCTTGACCTTCAAACCAGTATAACACTTTCCACCAGATTTATTTTGCGGGGTCATAATAATAATCCAGGAATTAGCGCAATGGGCTGGATTCATCTGGCCTGAGTGATATGGCCAGTTTCTGGCCTTCCTGATTGAAATTACTATTATTATTATATCTTGCTCCATGAACTTCTAAATATCGCATTAAACCTATAACAAGAAGCGTACCTGAATACGAAATTAGTATAAAAATTAACATAAAAAATCTTTTCCTATAATTTTTCTGTGGCGTAGCAAAAACCCTATATCATCATACATAAATTAATGAGAAGGCCATACAAATCCCGTCTATGTAACTCAAACAACATAGTATAATAGAAGAACAGACGAGTCTTTTGTAAGTAATTTAGTTTATCTACTGTACAGGGTGGTTACAAAGTCTTTGCGCAACTTTAATAACTTTTGATGTACAAGTCATAGAAGCAAACTGTAAACGGTATACGGAAGCATAATTATTCAAGTCTTTAACACACTGCATTACAAATTCTTATGCCTCAACATATCCCCACCTTTCGCGATACGTCGTTCAATCCAATTTTTTAAATTTTTAAAACATTCTCCAACCGAGCGACTTCATGATCCCGATTTGTAATCCTGGACCTAAGTTCATCCTAAGAATGTGGTTTTGATGGTTACGCAGCACTTTTAACGTGGCCCCTTAAAAGTAGTCCAATGGGGGCAGGTCAGGTGAACGAGGTAGCCAAGCAATTGGTCCACCTCTGCCGATCCACTTGGCTGGGAGGGCTTATTTCAAGAATTGTGGCACATTCAAAGCACAGTGGCAAGGAAACTAAGAAGATTAAATCTTTCAGATACCCACCTTATTTCAGCAAGACGGTATTCCCTACTACTATGTAAAAATATAATGATAGTGTATACTAGAAAGGCATAATGGAAAGTTTCGTGAGGGAAACAATAAAAAGATAATTAAGATAAGGTTTGAGCGCATTTTTCCTACATTCCAGAATAAATAAATAAATAAATAAAAAAAAAAATATATATATATATATATATGATAAAGCAAGGTTAGATATATGTAGATAAAATTATTCGTAACTCCACTTGGTTCAGTCAACTGTATCTAATTCTTTCTACATCGCTTTCACAAGTTTTACGATTCAATTCATAATGCGTAATGAGACAATATAAAGAGAGGAAACCATCTGAAAATTCTTAAAAATTCATGAATCTTTTTTCTTATAACACGGAAACAGTTTATGTTCGTGACAGAACAGTTAATAAGATCGTGAAAAGAGCCACGCGTGGCATTTCAGAATTATTTGAAAATCAGGGACGGCCCTCGAAATTCTATTTCTATGCGTACATTGTTTACATTTTTTTAGTTTTGTACCTAAGGCTCTTCGGAAAAAAAAATTCATACCTATATCTCTTGAAAAGAAATTTCTGTACCTATATCTATCATGCGGCAATTTAAATTACGACACTCAAAATAGTATTGTTATTTTTGTTATATGACCTTACAATCTTACAAAGGTTCCGCGCGATGATTCCTCATTTCGCGAAGGTCGAGCTTGTCGCCCCTCCTCTCTTGGGTCATTGTCATTATCTAATTAATTAACTATCTTTAAAGAAGTAAAGTGAAAGGTGGGAGACCGTATATAGAAAGAAAAGACCTAATTTTAAGCTCATTTTCTATATTACCGGCGAGGGAAAGTTTATTTCTATACCCAGCCTTTATTTACTTATATATTATTATTATACCAATACTATACCTACTCCGGTACGGTATCCCTGCCGAAAAATTAAAGTCGCTTCAAAGGGAAAATGATAACGCACACGAGCAACATTAAACCAATATTTTAACATTTTAGTATACTCGAGAAGAATGTTTAACTATCTCCTTCCCGACTGCAGTTTGCATCCAAATAAAAGAAAAGTTTTTTTCCTCATTTTCCGAGAAAGAAAAAAGTTTACGCAATTTTCAAATAATATTTTGTAAAGTTTTTTGAGTTTTAAAAATGTTTTATTTACTTCTCGCAGTCGTTAACTTTTATTTTTGAAGAGCATTCATTCGAAGGACTTCGTTTTAAATGTAACATTCGTACCAATTTAATGAAAGAGAAAGAAGAACAAGCATACCCGAATTAAGGTAAGGAATTAGAGAACGCTCTCATTCATTTTCATTAGTCGAAAATTTTTCCTGAATTAAAATCTTGCATGTGACTTACAAAAGAGAGCTTTATATATATATGTGGTGCACCGATTAATCGGTATCGGCACCTGGCATGCCGATATTAGGAAAATACCTTGCATTGCCGATTAATCGGCGTGAAAAGTGCCGATACAGATTAATCGGTGCACCACTAATATATATATATATATATATACCAGGGATGGGGAGTCGGCCAAAAACAACCGACTCCCGAGTCGGTATTTTTAAAAACCGACTCCGACTCCCGACTCTTTCCTTATCATGCTGATCTACAACCTTATAAATATTGGGATGTTTGTTTCGTAGATGGCGTTTCAAGTTTGAGGCTCTAGTTGGAGCATTAGCATGTTTCCCAGTGTAAGCACTAATTTTTGCATTACACTCTTTACCATCCTTTTCTACTTGACAAATAAAAATACTTTCATCCTCATTTAGCTTAAAATATTGAAAGACTGCTGATTTTCTACTAGGCCCACGACTCATTACTAATAGGGGCTAATTAAATTAATAATTAATATATTGCTAATTTTTATATGGTACCTAGTATCCTAAAATAGAAATATGAAATTCATTTGCTAAGATTTACCAGAACAATAAATCAAATGTGGAAATGTGAATCTAGAATTAGTTCAGGAAGATATTTATTTAGGGCAGAGTAGTATTCTGGTAAATTGTTGGCATATAGAAATTGAATCAAAGAGTCGGGAGTCGGTCGTTTTTACCGACTCCCGACTCCCCACCTCTGATATATACACAGGGTATTTATAAAGTCCCTATCGATTTCAGTGAAAACGTAGCAAAAAGGGTTAAATTCAATAACAATATAATAGAATGCATACATTTAATGAATACTTAAGCATATGATTCTACATGAGCACCATCAGTATCTCTACAGAGTTCGAATCTGTCAGCAGCATTGCGGAACACATTTTGGAGCAAGACAGGGGTTATTTTTGTAACTGCTATTACGATACGAGCACGTAAATCTCCCAGCTTCATTCAGATGGCATTTTAAACACCGTCGTCTTTCAACAAGATGGGGCACCTTGTCATTACGCAAACATTGTTCGGGAGTACGTAAATGAACGATTTCCAAATCGGTGGATCGGACGTGGAGGCACCAGGCCCTGGGCGGCTCGATCTCCTGACCTAACGCCCTTGGATTTCTTTGCACGGGGCTTTATCAAATCAAACGTCTATGAAACGAGGGTTACGGATCTGCGAGATTTACGTGCTCGTATCGTAACAGCAGTTACAAAAATAACCCCTGTCATGCTCCAAATGTGTTCCGCAATGCTGCTGACAGATTCGAACTCTGTAGAGATACTGATGGTGCTCAGGTAAAATCACATGCTTAAATATTCATTAAATGTGTGCCTTCTATTTTATTGTTATTGAATTTTACACTTTTTCTTTTTGCTACGTTTTCACTGAAAAAGATAGGGACTTTGTAACCACCATATATATATATAATATATATATATATATATATAATATATATATATATATATATATATTAGTAGTTGGAAAGCGCAATAATCGTGTTAAAACAAAGGAACTAATTAAAAAGAAGTTTTATGTTAATGATGTTTCCTGCAAAGGATTTTAAAGATGTGTTAACTGTTGTAACCTTCAATTAATTCCGAGTCTCTTCGTGATTGTCTTCCTCGAGGTATTAACATGACCGTTCGAATTTCACATTGTCTACGTATGCGGATTTTAGAGTTCAAACTAATTTCAGATTTTCAATGAAAATGACTAAGCTAACGTAACAAGACCTAACTTAACCGGGCGTAATGTAACCTAACCTAACTCAACTGAACCTAACCTGACTTAATTTAAACTAACTTCTCAGTATCGACATTATCCATGTGGACACTGCGCAAATCGACTTTGTTCCTCTATTCGCATGACCTTTTTCACGTTTCGTGACCTTCCTCTTTCTTTTTCCTCTTCTTAGTCTTTCATCGGACCGAATGAAAGAGGGAGTTTGAAGAGCTTTCACAGTTTTTAAGTTTTTAGCTTTTAAACCTTATTATTTCCCTCGGGAATTTTAATCGATATATATATATATATATATATATATATATATATATATATATATATATACACACACGTTACACACAGATCGTGCATGGAACAAGGAACTGTTCTGGGAAAATTAAATCCACTACAGTTTGAATTATTCGAACTAAAGTGGATTTAATTTTCCCAGAAGAGTTCCTTGCTCCATGCACGGTCTGTGTGTAAAGTAAAAGTTTCTCAGGGAACCAGTCTGAGTTGTATCATATATATAGGCGCCTCGGTGGTGTAGTGGTTAGCGTCGCTGACTACGAATCCATCGGCCCCAGGTTCGAGACCCGACGGCAACCGGCGCGCAGCAAAACCCAGCTGTTCATCCTTCCACACAATAAAGAAAGTGGTTGGTAGATAAATGGGTACCCTAGGTGGCCTAGTGGTTAAGACGCTGGGCTGCTGATGGGGCGTGGTTCGGATTCCACGTTAAACTGTACGTCTAAGGTGGAGTGAAAAGCTTGACCTTCGTGAGAATGAACAATTCGGGCGGAAGCTAACCAAAGGTTATATATATATATATATATATATATAAAATTTAGTTTCCTAAAAATGAGCTGAAAAGAGCTCTCCTTGCAAGTGGCTCCAAGAAAATTATTTGAAATGCTTATTACGAATTAAAACTTAAATTACCATTCCGATTTTATATATTCACATATTACTCTGTGTGTGTGTGTGTGTGTGTAACTGAACGCACACCCATGTACAACAACACTTCAAACACTGAAGAAATAAAAACCTCTCCAAGTAATTTATCTTCTGAAGCATTAATTATAAACAGCAAATTTCCCTGACGTCACTTCTCTATTCATGAGTATAATTACTGCGCACACAATATAGTAAATCTTTCTTTATTGACGAAACGAAAAGGAAAGGCCGTCAGCAAATAATAATAATAATAATGAAAAAGAAGAAGAAGAAGAAGAAGGGACCATCCTGTTATACTAATAAGTTTTGTGATTAAGTGAAACAGAGGTGTTCTCAAATTCGGCTCTAAAATAGAAACGAAGTAATCGGAGAAAAAAAAGGTTCAGTATACTTTGTTGCAAAAATCCTGTCCTTCTTCCACGAATGAAAGACAAACTATAAAAATTGAAGAGGTTTTCCAGCCACCAAATTACGGCGCAGTTATTTCTTTGAAATCATGCAAAAATATTACATTTCTGTTACGGTCAATTTGCCTTTTATTTTTTCTCAAAAATTTAATTTAATTTTCGCCATTGGCAATGTAATGTTTTCGTATGATGTCAAAGAAATTACACCGTAATTTCGTGGCTGATGAGATGTCACCAAGTTTTGAAAATTTTTCCTTTATTTCTTTTTTTTTCTTTACAGTGCAAAGACGCAGCAATATCATAAATTTAAGCTCTCCAAAGGCCACAGTTATTACCGAAACTAATATAAGCATTTGAAAGGAAACGATTTATTTCGAAGTGTTGCAGGAAACAATGCAAATTATTATTATTATTTTTATTAGTAGTAAAACTTTTAACTTTAAAGCAATATGTATCAACAGTGTTTGAATCTTTTATTAAAATTCGATTCCAAATAAATGATTTTCTTCAAAACGTATAGAGCGGCGGTTCTTAACCTTTTTCGTGTCATTTCCCCTTTCGACCAGTTCGCCCTACCCGATTTCCCCCTCCATTAGGATATGAAAAAAAGTAGCCTCGAAGACAAAATTTAATAACATTAGCGGACTTATAATGCACACTAATTATATGATCACCAAACAAAATTTCCCCCCCTCGATTCCTGAAATTTCCCCCAGGTTAAGAAGTGCTGGTATAGAGTGAGTTTCGATGGTAAATGAAAGACGTTGGAGAACTTAAATCTATGAACCTGTCGCGTCTCGGTTTTTCACTGACGCAAGAACGGCAACACTCTCTTGCAACAGAGTTGCAGAATTTGTAATAAAAAAAAGTGGTATCAAAAGTGTTTATTTTAAGTTTTAGGAAGCTGAAACTCAACGGAAATTATTTTTCAGTGATACCGTGCCATAATTCAGTTTTGTAAACGAAATGCCAAAGTCACATTAACGTCATATAATATTATATATATATATATATATATATATATATATATATATATATATATATGGGATGAATGTCGCAATTAAACACGTGAAATGAATGAATGATGCAAACCCACAAGGAAAAAGAAAAATGATTCCAAGGCCTTTCGTATATTCAGAAGTACACCTCGTCAGGGAATGAAGGGAGAAGGCGAGATGACAAAAATATGTACCACGGGACAGAAAAACAAAAATATTAGCACATGATTAACAAGAGTTGATTAAAGGCAAAAGGTATTTTAACAGGATATTGTCAATTTTATACATTTCCGCACTGTTATTGAAATTATTTTTAAAATGGATAAATGCACATTCTAGAATATTCCTTTCAATTATATCTGTTTTTAACGAGCGCTTTAGAATTATCCCACTTGATACTATGATTACATCTATACATATGGTTAAACAATACATTATAATTTTTCCACACGCATATTTATGTTGTTTTACCCAAATATCAAACGTTTTACCCGTTTGACCTATGTACTGAGTCACATTGTGTACACCCGATCGAATACACACAACCAACCACATTATCCTGGCTATTCTTTATTAAGCGTGGATTTAACAGTTTTATTATACTTAAAGACTACATTGATAGCAATTGCTTTAAGTAAAGTCTGAAGATATTGAAAATTAACATGGTAAGGTAGGCTAAGGATATTTTTACGCTCAAATTCCTTTACAGTTACACTATTATAATACCTATTCTTGCCTTTCCTAAGGCAGTAATCTAAAAATGAAATAGGATAACATAACTTAGTACCAATATTCCTGATATTGCATAACTCGGAATATAAAAATTCAGGACTGACAACTGTCAATGCTCTAAGAAACATAGCATAGAAAATTTAATCGAGGGATGATGGTCAGAATAAAAATGCACATAAGAGTTATTATTAGTAGGCTTACGATAAACTAAAAATTTGAACTGATTAAAGTATCTCCGAATTTTTAAATCCAGAAAAGATAAGCTTCCATCATTTTCCTTTTCAACCGTGAACTTAATAGATGGGACATTTTTATTCTGACCATCATCCCTCGATTAAATCATCTATTTTCTCTGCTGTTTCTTAGAGCATTGACAGTTGTCAGTCCTGAATTTTTATATCCCGAGTTATGCAATATCATGAATATTGGTACTAAATTATGTTATCCTATTTCATTTTTAGATAATTGCCTTTGGAAAGCCAAGAATAGGTATTATAATAGTGTAACTGTAAAGGAATTTGAGGTAAAAATATCCTTAGCCTACCTTACCATGTAAATTTTCAATATCTTCAGACTTTACTTAAAGCAATTGGTATCAATGTAGTCTTTAAGTATAATAAGACTTAAATATTTTTGTCATCTCGCCTTCTCCCTTCATTCACTGACGACGTGTACTTCTAATACACGAAAGGCATTGGAATAATTTTTCTTTTTCCGTGTGGATTTGCATACATACATACATACATACATACATACATACATACATATATATATATATATATATATATATATAATATATATATATATCACTAAAATCTCACTAAAATATTTGAAAGAATAGTTAGACAAAAAATCTATGGCTTTTTGGAAACTCAGAAAAAATTAAATGATAACCAACATGGGTTTCGGTCAGGCAGATCATGCCTATCACAACTAATGGAACACTACAACAACATTATTGATGCACTGGAAAGTAATGAAAACTGTGATGTAATATACACAGACTTTGCCAAAGCGTTCGACAAGTGTGACCACGGAATCATAATACATAAACTGAAGCATATGGGAATAACATGAAAAGTAGGGAAATGGATATATAATTTCCTTAGTGAGCGGCGGCAAGTCGTTACAGTACAAGGAGCACCTTCATCAGAATCAGAGGCCCTCCGCTCAGTACCACAAGGAACAGTATTAGCTCCACTGCTCTTCATAATCATGTTAACTGACATAGATGAGGACGTTACCAAAGACAGCAGAGTAACATCCTTTGCCGATGACACAAAGATCAGTAGAAAAATAAGAAACCCAGAAGACAGGATCTCTACAAACAAACATGAACAGAATCTACAAGTGGACGGAAGACAACAATATGAAGTTTAACACTGAGAAATTTCAGCTGTTACGGTACAGAAAAAGAGAGGACCTAAAATCTATGGAATATTATACCCCAGATGGAGAGGAAATTCAGAGAAATTCTAAAGCAAAAGACTTAGGGGTTGTCATGACTGATGATGCGAAATTTGAAACACAAAATAGATAGCAGTAAACAGAGCAAAGAGAGTAACTGGGCAGATACTAAGAACCTTTTAACGAAGGGATAGGAATATAATGATTCCTCTACTGAAAACACTGATCATACCAAAATTGGAATACTGCTCGGTCCTAACATCCCCATATGAAAAAGAAGACATTAGACAACTAGAAGGGATTCAGAGAAGCTTCACAGCCAAGATCAAGGGGTGCAAAGAACTAAATTACTGGAAAAGGTTACGCGAACTAAACCTATATTCACTGGAAAGGAGGAGAGAGAGATACACTATTATTTACACTTGGAAAATAATGGAGAAACTGGTCCCTAATCTTACCCTGAACCCTGTAACTCCAAAAACAACAGTGGAAAGTAGAAAAGGAAGACTGTGTCGTGTCCCCAAATTAAAGGCTGGACAGGGAACATCCTTAACCCTGAAAGAAAATAGTTTTGTTGCGAGAGGACCAAAACTGTTTAATCAGCTGCCCAAAGACCTAAGAAACACCAGTGGTGTTGTAGTGGACATCTTCAAAAGAAGATTAGACGCCTGGCTCAGAACAATCCCCGATGAGCCGGGCGTACCTGGCTGTGAGGTGGAAAGTACAAGAAAGCAATTCACTACTTCACCAGGCCAACTCGAGAGAAAGGGCGACAAGCTTGACCTTCGTGAAATGAAGAATCATCGCGCGGAACATTTGAAAGGTTGAAAGGTATATATATATATATATATATATTATATATATATATATATATATATATATATATATATATATTACAATAAAACTCTAAATTACAAACAGCTCCGGACCGAGGAGTGTTCGTAAAATCAAATATTCTGTGAATTTGAGATGTCCCCAATCGGGTCGGATCAATACGTACCATTATGGGCATTGTAAATGAATAATAAGGGCATTATATTATAATTTATTTAAGTGTGTATTAATAATGTAGGACCTTCAAAGTAATAAAAAAACAAC
The DNA here is from genome assembly GCA_023014485.1 of Bathynomus jamesi. Lineage (NCBI taxonomy): Eukaryota > Metazoa > Arthropoda > Malacostraca > Isopoda > Cirolanidae > Bathynomus > Bathynomus jamesi. The sequence continues at coordinate 760,661 of JAJOZX010000158.1, read as the reverse complement.
CACATAATAAAATGTCCCCCAAATTTACTCACCTGATCGACTTAAAACGATCCGAAACGTTTTGGAAACTATTTGGCAAAAATTCCGTTGTGTTGAGATCCGGAAAATGAAGCTCTCTCTCTCTCTCTCTCTCTCTCTCTCTCTCTCTCTCTCTCTCTCTATATATATATATATATATATATATATATATATATATGTGTGTGTGTGTGTGTGGTTGAAAGTGGTTTTAGCTTCGGCCAGGATTGTTCATTCTGACGAACATCAAACTAGTTGTTCCACCTTAGTCCTACAGCTTGACGTGTCATCCGAACCACGACCCATCAAGGAAGGCTGAAATTACAAAGTCATCGCCTGGACTCGATCCCGTGACCTCCCGATTAGCAGCCCAGGGTCTTTACCAGTGAGCTACTTATATATAAACACATATATATACCTTGTAACTATGTAGATGTTCCGTGCGTTGGTCTCTTTTCACACGAAGGTCAAGCTGATAGCCCCACCTGTCGACCTGGCATGGTGGAGAAGAGAGTTGCGCTCTCGCGATCTCCATCGTACATAGCCAGGGACACCGGGCTCATCCGGGACCCTCCTGAGCAAGGCGTCCAGTCCTCGTTTCAAGGCTTCAACTTTGACACCAGTGATGTTCCTGATGTCTCAAGGTAGCTGGTTGAATAGTTTTGGACTTCCGACAACCAAGCTATCATATTTTCCTTGAGTTGAGGATGTCCCCTGCTTGGCCTTTAGTTTGGGAACATTATGCATTCTACCTTTCCTATTTTCCAGTGTGGTTCAGTTTCAGGTAAGGTACCAGTTTTTCTATTATTTTCCATGTGTAGATTATGGTGTATCTTTTTCTTCTTTTCAGCGAATATAGATTTAATGCGTGAATTCTTTCCTAGTAGTTGAGGGCTTATATAATTTAACACAGTGCACTATATATTGTATAAATTAGTGTAATACACTCATTATTATTATTACTAATCAAAATATACTAAACATTGTACCTAATAATCTTGTACTGACAGACGATACTTCAGTCTTAAGTTATACGATCCTTGTGAATAAGGACTCTGCGACCGGAGAAACAGTCATCTTATACTCCTGAAAATTATATATATATATATATATATATATATATATATATATATACGGGTGTCAGGAAATGATTGCCCCCCCCCCTGTAGAGCAAAAACTAGAAGAGATAGATAAAAACCGGCGAGACCACTTGAAAGAGCGTTAAAATCTGAATAAAAACCATTATATTCTATTCCTGTGATTTTAATTCTTACCATTTTTTTCCCCACAGAAACCATGGCATCATCTATTTTGAACGATTCAGAGAAAAAGCGAGTTCTTGACCGCATTCGAGCTGTCACATTTCGTGAAGCAAAGGAAGCTGGTGCAACATTCATAACTCGACACTGGGTGGCTGAGAGATTAAAAAGATCAGAAGACTTTGTCAAAAGGAATTGGAATAAGAATCCTGAAGATTGTGAAACAGAATTTCGAGGAGGAAGACCGGAGAAATGATCTCAAGAATCGAAAGACATTGTGCTTGCTGCATCACGGCGCCGAAAGAAGAGCTGCTCTGAGGTAGCGAAAGAGATACTTATCGTCGTGGTAAGATAGTCAATCGGCAACTTGTGCATCAATTTCGAGTTCGCCAAGGCTTGAGTGCTTGGCATGAAATAGCTAAGCCACGGAAGAGTGATCTTAATATTGAAGATCGGCTATGGTTTTGTGATTATCTTGAGGAATGGACGGAAGACGATTTCCTTCACTTGGTTGTCAGCGATGAATTCTTCGTTTATGTCTCCAGAAAACCAAATTTTCAGAATGATCGGGTTTGGGCAACAACTCCTGATGAAGTCCCAAACGACCAGAAGTATCGAGAAATAGTAAAAAATCCAGCATGTGTGGGTGTTTTCATTATGTTCTCTATTCGGAAGCTCATCTGGGTTATCAAACCAAGAGGAACCAGTTGGGATGGGCCTTATTTTCGAAATGTAATTTTAGCCCAACATGTAATTCCGTTTTTGAAAGACCCCGAGTGTGTTTTGGATGTTGAACAGGCAACCTTTCTTCACGACAAAGCCCCCTGTATGAAAGCACTTGCGACTCAACAACTGCTTAAGGACAATAACATTGATTTTTTCGGAAATAATGAATGGCCTGGCAATTCTCCCGATCTTAATGTCTGTGAACATGTCGGATCCATCATGAAGGATCGAGTGGAGTCCTTAATGCTGGAACAACCCATTCAGAATCGGTATTCAACAGAAATTATAACTGCAAAGATCAACGAAGTCCTTGAAGAAATGAGTCATGATACCGATCTCTTTGAGACACTTCTGGGATCATACCCCCGTCGATTAATGGCCGTCAGAGCTGCAAATGGGGGCAACACCCGATATTAAAACAAGTGTTTTTTATTCAAAATTAAACGCTCTTTCGCGTGGTTTTATCTGTTTTTTTTTTCCTTTTCAGTTTCTTCTGTACAGGGGGGGGGCAATCATTTCCTGACACCCTTTATATATATATATATATATATATATATATATATATATGATCGATTTACGCTGTATTTATCGTCACAGGATTAAATTACCGAGCCAATCAATACTTCTCAGTTTCATTAACTTTCCCGTTCAGATGATACAATCTGATTCTAACGCGTTTCAAACAGCGCAACAGCTGCGTTTGGTCGTCACAGCAGATTTAACAAGGAATTGCTCAGTGAGGCAAGAAGCTATTTGTTCTTTCAAAGCCATTTCACGGCCCTAACATACCATCGTAACTTTTGTATTTGTATTTTGAGAAAAGGAGTTACGCTTTAAATTTCTAATTCGTTAGATGCTGTAATACGATTACTCATTGTTCATTAATTCATTGTCGCAATTTCTGCACTGACTATTCAATGTAAGGTTTGCAACTATAATGCTTTATTTTCTCAAGAAAATGTGGTCCAGTTATTTTGAGGTGAAGCCCCGTCAGATTAACTTATATGAGAAATGTATAATAGCATGATGGCAAATATGATAATGAGAGGCCGGCTGATGTACATCACGGTTTGGCCGTACTGCTCTCAGAAAATAAACGGCCTTGCTCATTTATTTATATCCGAACTCGTGTCAAATGAAATGCGTTTTTCAAGTACAGACGAGCTATTTCTGAAACTGTAATAAACTTTAGTGTCTGAATCATTCATGCATAGAAGGTCAGAAATATGAATCACAAAGGCCCGTAATGAAAGCTCTCTCTTTGTTATTAACACTTTTGTGTTTATGTTCGTTGAAAATGCAAAAATTACCATATTTTTAGATTTTCAATTAATTTAATTACAAAGGAACACAAAGGACACCGAACAACAACAGACCGGCTGATCCCTACGAGGCTGTCTTTTTCAAAAGAAAGGTTAAAAGATGGAAGAAAATTTAAACACGAGTGAAAAATTTAAAGAAAAGAAAGGAGGAAAATTTAGAGATAAATGAAAATTTTAAAGCAAAGAGGAGAGAATCGGAGTGAAAATTCTACAATACTTTTATGCGCTAACAAATGCTTCTAATTGGGGGGGTTCAAGGCAAGATAAACATCGTCTCTTTTTAAAGGGACTCGACCGAATTACTTTGAACTAAGCTGGCTGGCAATCCATTCCACAAATTAATTATAGGATTGAAGAAAAAGTGCTTGGCTTCATTAAAATTAAAATTTCTTACATCTTGTAACCTTCCTTCTTAATTAAAAAGACAGCCTCGTTGGGACCAGCCGGTTTGTTGCTGTTTGGTGTCCTTGGTATTCTTTTGTAAAATGTAAATTCGTTCGTTGTTTTCGCCTATGACTGGACCAATAGTGTGCGAAGCTATTTTTTTATTCCTAACATAATTATAGAATTCCTTCGGATTCGATTTAATTTGGTTCACTATATATAGCTCATAGTTGCATCGATGCATTTTCATCGGACAGATTATTTGTTTCTTTAAATTTGAAATACGCGTTCCTTTTTAAAGTTAAGCTACTTTTAATTTCAGTATTCCGCTAGCTAGATTTAACAGACTTCGCCAATCTCTTTTTACGTAATGGGATATTACTCGATTGTAAACGTTTAAAATAATTATTAAAAAAAATCCAGCTGCCATTAATGTAATCACGCGATAGAGCCTCATCCCAATTATGGGTCGAAAGTTGCAGTTTCATGTCACGAAATTTAGCTCTTTTAAAATCCCAAACCCTCCGAATTATGAACATTAACTTTAATTTCAAATGTTATTTGCCTATGATCACTTGTGAAGAAGTAGTCTCCTACAGAAATATTATCAATTAAGTCTAAGTCTGTAATTAATTCTAGAATATTGAAATCTCAAGCGGGTTCTTCGACATTTGAAAAAATGAGCTTTCGAGCAAGTCCTCGTACAGTGGACGACCGGAATAATATTAGCCTGTAAAGGATACCCCAGTCCCTGCAAGGTAAATTAAGATCTTCCATAATTATCGCATCACGTTGGCTACTTATACCAAAAATTAGTTCCTAAAGTCTATTATCATTATCGACAGTCTGCGAGGGGCCTATATTTTTTTTTTATGCAAGAAAGGCGAATGCCGGCCCAAGGGCGATTGCCGGCAAAAACGCCCCTCCGCCCTCCACCTTATAGAGGAACAAGAGAGGCAAAATCAAGGTACAAGGTTTTGAGATGTCTGTACACTCTGCGCTTGAAAGATTGGAAGTCAGACAGGTTCTACGGGAGCCGGGGATCGGCAGCTGCAGGTGTACCTAGGGGTTGAGCAAAGTGAGGCTCTGCAGATTTCTCCTGGAAATTTTTGCATTTTAAGAAGCGATTTCATTCAGTTCGGTAGACTTTTTGACGCTATTTGAACCATTTTTGATACGTCCAATAAAGAGATTTTTACCAGATGTCAAGTGCAACATGAAATAGAATGCGTTGTCATCCATTATTAATTTGATAGTGTTATACGTGATTAGTGGGCCACTAATGAATGGGTTAAACCCAAATACGAAAATAGCACAAAATGTATAAATAGGTTAACACTTCAGCTAAAGTTGGCAGTAGGCAAAGTGACTAAGCATAGTAGGGAAATTCTTACTAATATCAACAGTGTTTCTGAGTATGGTACAAAGAATATGTCCAAGACAGTTGGAATAAAGTTACTATACCATGGAGTACAATTACAAGTACAAGTTAGAATTATACTACTAAACCCCCGCTAATTCGTGACCCTCGGGTTCTGGCCTAATCGAATTATTGAGAATCACGACGGCGCAAAAATCACGAAATAGCCCGACATAACGAATTATGAATCACGAAATAGCGGGAGTTTAGTGTACTTATAATTCTAACTTGTACTTTAATTGTACTTCATGGTATGGTAACTTTATTTCAACTGTCTTGGAATGCAATAGGGTAGACCGGGGCAAAGCTCACCCTTTAAGGTTTAGATAATAATGCAAAGTATCTGACCGCAATCATGTCGTATTTGACAATTAAAGCTATCTTGGACAACTGTCTTCTATTGACTATACATTGTTTCAAATGTGCATTTGTCGTTATATGCAAAAATTAAGATTTCGAAAAATTAAGACCATGTCTGGCCCAAAATTGTACGCGATCGTGGTGGTTTGTACGGTAATAAGGTTTCCGCGTTCCCGGGTAAACCGGCACTCTGGTTCCACAGTTCACCGATTGAGTGGATGAAAGTTTGAAAATACCGATTAACCCTCGTGTTAGAGAATTGGAGAGAAAAGGAATGAGAATGTGTCGAAAATCTGGTACTACGTGCTCTCCTTAAAGGAGAAGGCATGCAGTTAGAGAGTTCAGAAGAGCCTTTTCCGTTATAATAGCGAGAGTAAAGAGAGAATGAGGCAACACTGCGGCGAAGAGATATTTACCCCACACAGCTAATGAGTTTGTGATTGAAAATCTTAAGATTTAATTATTATTATTATAAAATATAGCTTGGATAACCCTGATAGGATATATTAAAGTAATTATTGCTATGCAATTATATATTTCTGTACATATATTATATATTTCTGTACATGATTACAGCATATAGCTTTTTACCAGTAGCAAAGTACCAATTTGTTTTAAATAGTACGAGATAAGTACTCAACATCCTGGGGGCACACACAGAAATAGTAGCAAGCTGATTAATGAATGTTTTAAGTTAATGACAAGTGGTTGCTATAAATAGGCTCATCTAATTAGCCATCTACCATTAATAATTGAACACATTTTATAAGTATTGTTTAAACAAAAACATCCTGTACAGATGAATAGGTGGGAAATTAATGTTTACCTAACTGAATTGGCAAGCTTGGATAAAGAAGATACCTGCCTCTGTGGCAGGTAATTTAATGTAAGTATAGGGGCATGAGCACCTATCGTTAAAATGTATTAAACTAAAGTCAACAATGAAGTTGTTATCTGCGGACAGTGCCATATCTTTCAGTGGCTCATAAAAATCCAAGTTAATTATAGCATTTTTACATATAGTCTATGTATGATAGATATGGATTACAATGGATGGTGATTAGAAGACCAATTGTAGGCCTACACGCATAGTGTCAATTTTACGCACCCCATAATTACATTTATATACCGAGTCAGATGCTTTTCATAGTTTTAGTAAAAATTAGCCATTAAATTTATAATTGGGGTTCAGTTGGGTAATGCTGGAGGAGTTACCAATTAATGTAAAATCTTGAGTGATTAGGGGGAATTCATTATCTTAATAGGCTTGTAGTCAATACCCTTTTTAAAATTCATAGTGAAGTGCTATTTTTATATTCATTCCATTCAATGAAATATAATAAATCTATGTGTATGATAGAGCGAGTTACAAGGAGTTACAAGGATAAGAGGAGGCCTCAAAGACCTTCTGCCCCTGTGGGACAGCCTACCAAAACTGAGATCAGACAGCTAGCTACTCTGGATCATTATTAACTGTAGGCCTAGTAAATACGCTACTTTGATTTTATATACTGGTTTAAAATGCTTTTAATTTATATGTTTGGATTAATTAGTTTGCGTTGTGATTTAAGTCTGATGCTTAAGGGAGGATTCACCAACTATAACAGTGAGCCTTGCTAGTATGCTATAATTAACTTTTTTATAAAGAGACAGGACCTACTAATCCTTCATCAAGTGTTGTTCCTTTTAAATAATTTAATAATGATAACTTTTTTAGGAAATTAAGAATAAACCCAGATCAATAAAAAAAATGTTTAACCCAGAAACAGCCCTGAACTAGGAATCCGATTCTATCTGAAAAGAGTTCCTACATATATATATAGATAGATAGATAGGTAGAAGGCAAGAGAGGAAGATAGTCTTGTGTTTCGTGTAAATAAATTAATAAATGGATGATAGAGGTCATACAATGCCTTTAGTTCCAGTTTAAGCCCATTATTTCTTGTCGGATTGGCATTTAGTTTCCAGATTTCTCCATTATTTCAATTCGTTATGAGCACATGTGTATCTGATGGAATTATATGTGTGTGTGTGTGTGTGTGTGTGTGTGTTTATTCAACGACCTTTCACGTCATCGGCTTGATGAATAAAATTATTACAGCTTTCTGTAGGTAAAATTTAGTGAATTTTACCAGCCTATTTGTCTAAAGGTGATGCTAGAGAGGAGGTGAATGCATTGTACAGAAACATGTATGAAAGTGGAGACTGGCCTGTTGACTTCATGAGTCTCTATGATGACTATCCCCAAGAAACCGAAAGCCACCAAGTGTTCAGAATTTCGAACCATAAGCTTGGTCAGCCATGCATCAAAAATAATGCTAAGGATACTAACCAGAAGACTAACGAACAGAGCTGAGCAGTACATTGGAGAGGATCAGTTTGGATTTAGATCAAAATGCGGAACAAGAGAAGTTATTGGTATTATGAGAATGATGGGGGAGAGAGTGCTGGACCATGATCAGGAAATGTTTGTTTGCTTTATTAACTTTGAAAAAGCTTTTGACAGAGTTCAATGGAGGAAACTAATGGAAATATTGAAGAATATTAATGTTGACTGGAGGGACCGTAGGCTGATAAAAAACCTATATCTTGGCCAGACTGTGAATGTTAGAGTTGCAGGAGGAGAATCGGAGCCTGGATTGGTTGGGAGAGGGTCAGACAAGGCTGCTCCCTGTCCCCTGTGTTATATAACATCTAGGCGGAAGCAATGATAACAGAAGCACTCTCAGATATGAAAGAGGGCATCAGAGTGGGAGGTAAATTGGTCAAATCTGTAAGGTTTGCAGATGACAAGGCATTTGTTTGTAGTACTGAGGAAGGACTGCAAAGAATGATCAATAGCTTGACAACAACGGCGGAAGAATTCGGAATAAGAATTAATGAGACCAAGACAAAGGTAATGAAAATTGCAAGAAGGAAAGGAGCACAAATGATCCTAACGATAGGAAATCGGACCTTAGAAGAAGCTGAGCAGTTTAAATATCTGGGAAGTTTATTAACCAACAATGGAGATTGCAATAAGGAAGTAAGATCTAGAATTGGTATGGGTAAGGTAGCTTTTAAGAGACAGAGAAGACTACTTACAGGTATGGTAAACTCAACTTGAAGCTGAAGAAAAGGTCAGTAAAAAGCTTGATATGGAGTGTGGTACTGTATGGAGCAGAAACATGGACACTGAAAACAACTGGAAAGAAACTCCTGGAAAGTTTTGAAATGTGGATTTGGAGAAGAATCCTAAAGATAAGCTGGAGGGAACACCAAAGTAATGAGGAAGTACTGCAACAGGTGAGGGAGGAAAGAAGACTCATTAAGGTGATAAGAGAAAGACAGAAGAAATGGATCGGACATGTGTTGAGAGGAGAAGGATCGTTGAAGGTGATAGAGGGTAGATATGAAAGTAGAAGGCCGAGGGGAAGGAAAAAGCAATGCTGGATGATTTGAAGGCAAGCAGGAGCTATCATGAGATGAAAAGGATAGCTCAGGATAGAATACTTTGGCGGGACACATGAGTTGGACCTGCCTGATAGGCAGAACACTATGGATGGATGTCTAAAATGAATTGATACGTGTAAATAACTGTACATAATAAAGTTGTTAGATGGGTAATGTGTATTGATGCATGTGACAACTAGTGACAACTTTTCCGCCAGCTGTTGAGGAACTGTTAAAAGGATGTAATATAAACTAAACCTACAGTAAATAGGTAAATTATAGCCATCCCATGTATCTAAATTGATTTAAATAAGTTCAGAGGCATATAAATAAATTTCCGTGTCTTTATAAAGAAAGTTTAGCCAATGTTGTTACTGTCTTAAAGGCCTCGCTGTCAACTTTTGCGTTGGCTGGTGGAGATAGTTGCCAGATATGCCTAGCAAAAGAATGACGGCTAATATTCTGCTCTTTCGTGTTGATACCGAATAAAGAAATGTATTTATATATTTACCCGGTATATATATATATATATATATATATATATATATATATATGAAATTGTCTGCTGGTCGTCGGCTTTTTATATAGTAAAACACCTGGTGCGCCGAAAATAGGATATCCTCCGCATATAATTGCTCAGTAATTAGTTCGCATAAGGTGTCATGAAATCTTTGTCAATCAGGCAATTCCAATGAAGTTAGTCTAAAACAATTGTACGTTGTTACAGAGGCAGGTTATTTTCTTATACAAATCATCTGGCGAGTAGACCAAACAAGTTCCATTTGGATTTTTATTTAATGGTTGTTAAAATAAATGTATTGTGACAAACCCGATAATCTGGCAGAACTCTGTCAAAGAAGCAGTTCACTGGCTCCAATGTACAAGAGCATCTTGCAAAGGATTTGTTGAAGTTTCAGTACTGATTACATTTTGTCGCAAAAAATAAGGGTAATCTGGTGAGTGTTTTAAACTTGAGTAGTTTGGAGATGTAAACACCCATATACAGTATATCAAATTAGTGATTAATAAGAAAAATGACCAATTAATTATTTTTGCACCATTATTTATTGGACAGTAAGATTTAATATGATCCTAAAATATGTCAAAAGAAGGGTTTTTTACATTACTTAGTCGCTTTCAGGTTTATATTTTAAACAAAATATGTATGAAGCATATGGATGTTGTGCTTATCTTGCGAGCCCTGACACTAAACCTACAGTAACTAGGTAAATTATAGCCATCCCATGTATCTAAAATGATTTTCATAAGTTTAAAGGCATATAAATAATTTCCGGGCCTTTATAAAGAATGTTTAGACAATGTTGTTGCTGTCTTAAAGCCTTCGCTGGCAACTTTTGCGTTAACTGGTGGAGATAGTTGCCAGATATGCCTGGCAAAGAATGACGGCTAATATTCTGATCTTCCATTCGTGCTGATACCTACTAAAGAAATGTATTTATATATTTTCCCTGTATATATTTGTGGTAATTCCACTTGTTAGGATATATGGTATGTTCCGGGTATATATATATATATATATATATATATATATATATGAGATACTCGCGCTTTGCGTAAATAACTGTAGATAAAGTTATTAGAAAGGACATGCGTCTTGATACATCTGACAACTTTCCGGCAGATGATGTATCCATAGAAGTAATTTGTGTGTGTGTATATATATATATATATGGAAATTGTTTCAGATAATTCTTCTTTAATGTGGGGGTAAAAGACGAAAAACAAATTCATTAACATATTCTGATTAGTAAAATACGTTTAGAACAATATTGGTTTAAAGACCTCGCTGGCAACCCTCAGTCCATGTGATGAGAAGTTTGACAGATTTGACGGGTAAAAGATTGCTCATTTATATATATATATATACAGGGCTATTCAAAATGATTCACCTGATTTCAAATGAGAATATTTTTTAATGTTACAAATACAGAGTGATTTGTGATACATCAACCAAAAGAAAAACTGTCCAAATTTTGTCTCTCATCTCATAAATGCTCTATGTTACTTCCCCTAGTTACACGAGCAACGTCGACACGATAGTCGAATTCCTCCCATACTCGCTCCATCATGACCGTTGTCACTGACTCTACGGCAGTAACACAAACATCCTGTTTCCTCGAACTGCCGATACCACCGACGGATGCTCTGAGCACCCGGTGGATCTGTTCTGTAACGTCGACGAAACTCACGCTGCACTGTGACTACCGATTTACAGCTCGAAAACTGCAACACACAAAACGCCTTCTGCTGTGCGGACGCCATTTTCACACTGATTGTTTGTTGCTAGGCTAGGCCACGGCGTGACTTTGGAGCCCTCTCGCGGTGATCTTGTAAAACTCGGAAATTTCCTCTTTCATGTGGTGTATGCCCAGTTGATGCACGGTTGATAGGTACGGAAGTATTCTCAGTTGAAATCGGATGAATCATTTTGAATAGCCCTGTATATATATATATATATATATATTGCCCGTATATATTTGTCTTATCCACATCCGTGTATTTGTTTTTGAAATTAAATGCTCGCTGACTTATTACAGAAACAGGATCCGCTCAAAAATAGGATATTTTTTTTATAAAAATGAATAAGTTAGCCCTAAAACTAAAATCGGGTTTTATTATAGTTATATTAATATTTTTGGTAATAATGTTTAAAGATATATTTGTATCTTCAAGGTAAATTTGGATTTATTAAGCAGGAAACTTGCTTTAAATAATTCTTCTTAAATGCTGGGGTAAAAGACGAAAAGTGAATGTTATCCCAAAATAGAATCTAGTTTTAATATAAAGTTAAACGAATATTGGTTATAATAAGATTTAAAAATATATTTGTATCTTAAGACAAAAATGTTTTTGCATTAAATTTGGTTTATCATATTTGAGTTTTTATTTAAAAGCGCGCTTAGCCGAAAACACAATGCCCTCGTAGTGGTTTTCTGCTACGAGAAGCTCAAGAGATTTAACTATTGGCTGTGCCGTTTTTTGAGACCTTATTGGTCTACCATGGCCTCATAAATGTATTTTAATACATTTATGCTTAATAGCTTTGTCCATTATTTGGGTCGTTTTTTGAGATCGTATAGGTCTATCAGGAGTTAGTAAGTAAAAGCCGTAGGTAAGTCGGCTTTGGTCTATCAGGTGTTGGTAAGTAAGATCTGGTTGGTAGGTAAAAGCCGTAGGTAAGTCGGCTTTGGTCTATCAGGTGTTGGTAACTAAGATCTGGTTGGTAGGTAAAAGCCGTAGGTAAGTCGGCTATGTAATACTGTGTTACTGCTGAGAGGTCTTAAAGTTTAGACGATTGGTGTAGCCCCATCTCGGCCTCGTGCTGCTGATGGGTGGCTTCTAATGTCTATACTGGAGGTCAAAGTCTATACTTAGACGATTGGTGTAGCCTTCATCTCGACCACGTGTTGTTGATGGGATGAGCTCCTAAAAGTCTATTTATTCCGTGTTATTGACAAACGTATATGCATACACACTACATATACATATATACTTTATATAATCCATTAAACTGTAGCGGCTGGTTGTTTATCATCTAAAACAGGGGTGGGGAAACTTTTCAGTACCAAGGGCGAAAATCGATAACATAAACACCTCCGCGGGCGTCTGGCAAATTTTAAGCTTATATACAGCGTGTCCCAAAGAAATGTATACCCACTTTGTTCGATAATACCAGCTATGAGGATAATAAATATATTACTTTTAATATGTTTTTTAATAAAGAATTTTCTCCGGAATCTAAATATGTAATTATTTTTATTAAAAATTGAAGAACAAAAAAGTTACAGATGTTTAAATTATAATTATTATTTTCGAGACTTCATGTGCGATATTTTCTAATATTTTAACCGACTGTTTTGAGATACTTATGTTCAGTGTTGATATTGAAGGTTAATTCAAAAAATTTACAAATTCATGGTTAAATGACACTTTATCTAAGATGTTCGACGTCTTCCAGAACGTTGTTTTTGTAAGTTTTGCACAGTGCCGTCGGTTTCAAACTTATCTCGTATACGTGCAAAAATATTAGAAAATATCGCACATGAAGTCTCGAAAATAATAATTATAATTTAAACATCTGTAACTTTTTTGTTTTTCAATTTTTAATAAAAATAATTACATTTAGATTCAGGAGAAAATTCTTTATTAAAAAACATATAAAAAGTAATATATTTATTATCCTCATAGCTGGTATTATCGAACAAAGTGGGTATACATTTCTTTGGGACACGCTGTATATAAGATGTATTTTAAAAAGCTATTTGCTGGGCTGTAAATAAATAATTTTTAGTAAATAATAAATACCTAAGCGGGCGAATTGAAATTAGCTCGTGGGCGAAATTTCGCCCGCGGGCGAGGGTTTCCCCACCCCTGATCTAAAAAGACTGCCTGTCAACCGATTACGCCGTACGACTGGCTGTGGCATGGCTGCGTTCTAAGCTGCGATGCTGAAAACATCATTATGCGTTGCTCCATGGCTTCGAACGGATGGAACTTCTCTCTCTCCTCCTCTGTTTACACACACCTACATACATATATATACAAATTAAATAAATAGCGCAATCTGGCAACTATTTTTATGGATTACCTCGGACAAATAAATAAATAAATAAATATATATATATATATACAGGGTGTACATAAAGTCAGGATCTATTTTTGTGAAGCACTTGGAAATTATATGGAATTCAATCATAAAATGATAAAGTGGTAACATTTATTAAATAATTAAGAGTAGGATTCGACGTGACGCCCATCAGTATCCCTGCACAGCTCAAATCGTTCAGCATTTCTAAACACATTCTGGAGCATTTGCGGGGTTATGTTATCTGCAGCAGTTCGTATACGTGTACGTAAGTTTTCAAGACTCGTAATCTTCGTCCGATAGACGTACGATTTGATAAAGCCCCATGCAAAGAAATCTAAAGGGGTTAAATCTGGTGATCTCGCTGGCCAAGGTCTGTTGCTTCCGCGTCCGATCCAGCGATTTGGAAAACGTCAATTTAGATAATCCTGAACAATTTTGGCATAGTGACAAGGAGCACCATCATGTTGATAGACGACGGTACTAACAATCCTATCCCCAATCAGCTGAGGTTCAAGGAATTGCTGCAACATGTCCAGATAAATAAGCCCCGTAACTGTAGCTTCAGCAAAGGAAAAAGGACCATAAACCTTAGATTTTGTTAAACCCATCCAGACATTAACTTTAAGTGAGTCTCTTTCCCAATTTTGGACGAAATCATTCGGTCTTCTGCCCAAATTCGACAGTTATGGCGATTTACTTTTCCACACGTATGGAAAGTGGCTTCATCACTAAAGAGAATGTTGTCCATTAAATTATCACTCCAGATTTGTTCTACGAGATCAGCACACACAGCACTTCGTCGAGGGAAATCTTCCTCATGTAAATCATGTAAAACCTGCAAATGATAGCTTTTCTTCTGCAAATTAACTTTCAGAATTTTGTGTACAGATGACGTCGGGAGGCCGAGTCTGTGTGATGCAGCACGAACGGACGTACGTGGCTCCTCAGTGATAATTCCGCGTACTGCATTCACGGTAAGATCTGACATACACGGTCGTCCTGATCTTGCTTCATCATTTACAGATCCCGTTCGTTTAAATTTGTTCACCAATTTTCGTATTGTCTTGTCTATTGGCCCCGGCTTATGAAATCTCCTTCTAAACTTCTCTCTGATGTCATTGTATTTCTTTCCCTCGATTCGCCAAATTACTATTGCCACACGCTCTTCTGTATTCATTCTAAGAGCTTCTGAAAAGAAAAATAGAAAAAAATAATTATTTCACAAAAATAGATCCTGACTTTATGTACACCCTGTATATATTGTCTTCTAAACAAGCCAATTGGCTGGTAGATGGCTGGCTCTACATTCTTGCATGCTCTTCTATCCTTTAATATATATACATATACACTCCTACGTCAACTGGCTGATTAAGCTTTCTAAGCCAGCTGAGGAAGTCAAGAACTTCAGTATGTGACGAGATATACCAGCGAAAAGATCTCCTTTCGCCTTCTCCTCCTCTCTCCTCTCTCTTAGGTTGCCTTCCTAGGTCAGGACAGGTTAGGTTCCCCCTTTTGGAGGTCTTGGGCCAACCCCCTTCATGCAGGGGACCAACCCTCTCCCCCTTGCTTGCACCCCCCTCCCCCCACGGTTGCCAACCTCCCTCCCCCACAGGTGACAACCCTCACCCCTCTTGCAACATTGATCATCATGCATTGCAATGTGATTTGCACTCGTCCATTTTGCGGTCATACTATTCGCCTTTCGTAGCAGAGGTTTTCTTCGTGCAACACTTCCTCTCAGACCATTCTTTCTCAATGTATAGCGGAAGGATGGACATCGATCTTAGTTTTAATGTTTGGCAAATATCAGCTGCAGTCACTCGTGGATTCGCAGCAGCCATTCTTTCAATCCATCTAGCTGTACGATCTGAAATCTTGCAAGATCGTCCACACCTTGGTAGAGTTTTGATTGTTCCAAAGCCTTTCCATTTCCTTATAATTGCAGCAACCGTCGTAAATGGAATTCAAAGTTCTTCTCCTCTCTAACTATAACTCTTTCGGGACTCGTTTGCAGCAATAACTGATCTCTTAAGATCTGTAGACAGCTCTTTACCATGACGACCCATTGTTTACTAATGGTTTGTACAGTTATCCATCTTCAGTAAAGATTCAAAGAGAAAACTCTAGAATTCATAATTGCCAACAGTCTCTAATCAATAAACAGCCAACTACTGATAAAAATGTTAAATTCTTCAAGCCTGAGGTGAACACACAAAATATGAAATGATATTGTAAATAAATGTACGAAAAATTTTGCATTTTAACTTCATTTATTTTCCTTAAATTCTTTGATGTTTTACATAATATGTTGGAGTTAAACTAATTTTTTTATTTGTTAAATTCTTCCAAACGAACGATGAACTTTACATAACTATCCTATGCATGGCACAAAAGATAAGGACGAATATAATTGGAATATTTGTCTTACGAATACTTATGAGAGCCACTATATATATATATATATATATATATATATATATATATATATATATATATATATATATATATATATATATATAAACCAACATGGGTTTCGGTCAGGCAGATCATACCTTTCACAACTAATGGAACACGACAACAACATTAATGATGCACTTGAAATTAATGAAAATACTCATGTAATATACACGGACTTTGCCAAAGCGTTCGACAAGTGTGACCATGGAATCATAATACATAAATTGAAATATATGGGAATAACAGGAAAAGTAGGGAAATGGATATATAATTTCCTTAATGAGCGGCGGCAAGTCGTTACAGTACAAGGAGGATCATCATCAGAATCAGAGGTCCTCAGCTCAGTATCACAAGGAACAGTATTAGCTCCACTGCTCTTCATAATCATACTAACTGACATAGATGAGGACATTCCCAGAGACAGCACAGTAACATCCTTTGACGATGACACAAAGATCAGTAGAAAATAAGAAACCCAGAAGATATAGGATTTCTACAAACCGACATGAACAGAATCTACAAGTGGACGGATGACAACAATATGAAGTTTAACACTGAGAAATTTCAGCTTTTAAGGTACGGAAAAAGAGAAGACCTAAAATCCATGGAATATTATACCCCAGATGGAGAGGAAATTCAGAGAAATTCTAAAGCAAAAGATTTAGAGGTTGTAATGACAGACGATACGAAATTTAAACACAAAATAAGATAGCAGTAAACAGAGCAAAGAGTATAACTGAGCAGATACTGAGAACTTTAAACGAAGGGATAGGAATATAATGATCCCTCTACTGAAAACACTGATCATACCCAAATTGGAATACTGCTCGGTCCTAACATCCCCATATACAAAAGAAGACATTAGACAACTAGAAGTGATTCAGAGAAGCTTCACAGCCAAGATCAAGGGGTGCAAAGAACTAAATTACTGGGAAAGGTTACGCGAACTAAACCTATATTCACTGGAAAGGAGAAGAGAGAGATACATCATTATTTACACTTGGAAAATAATGGAGAAACTAATTTTACTCTGAACCCTGTAACTCCCCAAACAACGGTGGAAAGTAGAAAAGGAAGACTGTGTCACGTTCCCAAATTAAAGGCGAGACAGGGAACATCCTTAACCCTGAAAGAAAATAGTTTTGTTGTGAGAGGACCAAAACTGTTTAATCAGCTGCCCAAAGGCCTAAGGAACACGAATGGTGTTGCAGTGGACATCTTCAAAAGAAGATTAGACGCCTGGCTCAGAACAATCCCCGATGAACCGGTCGTACCTGGCTATGTGAGGTGCAAAGTACAAGAAACCATCTCACTACTTCACCAGGCCAACTCAAGAGGAGGGGGTGACAAGCTTGACCTTCGTGAAATAAGGAATCATCGCGCGGAACCTTTGAAAGGTTGAAAGGTAAACCGTGGAGATGAGTAAACAGGGTGTTAAATAATGCGCAGCAAAACGATGGACTGTCGCATGAGATTTTAGGCTTAGGAAGCTACTTACTGCCTTATATGGAAGAGTACCTTCAGCTACTCATGGATTGACAAGGAATGGGGCGTGTTACAGTGGGTCATTTTATAACATTACAGTACATATATATAATTTCGAAAACATAATTGAAATTCAAATTTTAAATTTCGTTTGGGGATTATATATATATATATATATATATATATATATATATATATATATATATATATATATATATATATATATATATATATATGTTGATCGACTTAACATCGTGTTTAGTGTCATCATACGATTAACCTACTGAGGCAATCAATACTTGTCAGTTTCACATGCACTTTTTCCGTTCAGATGAAACAATCTCATTCTGTCACATTTTGAACAGTGAAACAGCTGTGTTTGGTCGTTTTAGCAGATTAAACATGAACTGCTCAATAAGACAACATGCTATTTACAAATCCCCGCTGAATGGAAATATATAAAAGGACTGCAACTTCATCCCTGTCCATTTAGAAATCCTGACGTGACTCCTTTGAAATAGGTTTTGGAACATATGCACCCGCGACAGGGCATTTTTTTTTTAACTGAAAGTGGGGGGCAATTGCCATGCACCTGCCCCCCTCAGTCATTCAATTTTAGAAGTCACTGGGGGAGCAAGTGCCCTTTCAGTCGGTGAAAGTTTTTTTTTATTACTCTAACTTACCTTCGCACTCTATCGATCATTTGCTATTCAAAATACAGAATTTAAAGAAAAGATTAAGGGAGCCATGATAGAAATGTATAAACTTATAAATAAACTAGAAAAAATTAATTTAAATTCAATGTTTAGCTTTGAAAAATATGGGAATATAAGAGGACATAAATATAAGGTGGAGGTCCGGTGCTAGTGTCTCCGAGCAACTGATACAATGAGCAAACCAACCAACATAAGGTATTTAAAGCATACAATAGGTTACAAATAAGGAAGAATGTTTTTTGGTTGCCGTTCTTATATTCTTATAATATAATATAATATATATACGGTATCTTTTTGTACCATTTTACGCATGCTTTCCCACCTGCTACTTTGTGACGCCAGTCACAGGCATACTCTATATGTAATTATTTTCAAAGTCCCCCTCCCTGGTCTTTCAAACGGCCCTTTTTGAGAATTGCGCCTCCCCCCCAGTGAAGATGTAGAAAAAATGCCCTGACCTGCGAGAAGGAAAACCCACCCGTGACGCTTCAACGAAAACTGTAATTGAACTTTGACAAAATCCCCCCATTCTATGATACAACTCATTTCTTCTGCGCCAAGACATGTACTCGGTCGTATGTCCCAGCCCTTCACGAGTCCCGTGGGAATGCTACTCGACTCATTTTGTCTACATCTTAAGTTTATGTGCCATATGTGGTTCATGGTTGCTCATATTATTCTGAGAGCTCTCTGGAGATTGTGTTAATGCATTATGTCATTTTACAGTTAACTCTTAAAAGAAGTCAAATGTTTGTAAATTATATTTTAATTACGTAATGATTAACAATGGACGACCATTTTAACATATACTGAGGGGTTTGTATATACAGGGTGTCATAAGTCATGTCCAATTGGAGGTTTTATCTGTTGTTCATGTTATGTTTATGTTTCAGATAACTACTAGAGATGGCTGACCCCATGAAAAAAAAGTGGAACTAGTGCTCCTGCACGTTGCTGGAATGAGTCAAACAGGAATGTGAAGAATTCCATTACCGACACCCTATGAAGCCAAAGCTGAATCATCGTATGGTGGGGCGAACACTGGGAAGTCTTGAAGGAGACGGGCAGTGTTCATGACCGACCACGCAATGGACGGCCTCGTACATGTCGATGTACCAGCTAAAGTAACTTGTAGTCCACAGCGTTCAACCAGAAAAGTAGCACAGGAAACAGGACTTTCTCAAACAGCTGTGAAGCGCATTCTCAAAAGGTATCCATTTCATCCGTATAAGGTACACCCAGTACATGAATTACTGCCCGACGATGCTGATAGACGTCTTCAGTTCTGCCAATGGTTCGAAGAGTGTAGGCGGCATCAGCCGACGTTAGCAGCGGACATCATTTTCAGTGACGAAGCGTGCTTCCACTTGCGTCGGCAGGGTAACCGCCATAACACCGTTTACTGGGCAGCCGATAACCTACGCGTTGTCGACAAAAGGCATCATCAAACGGATCCGCGGATGACCGTGTGGTGCCAATCCACGGCGACAGGATCGTGGAGCCCGTGTTCTTTGACCATAGTGTCAACTCCGACATGTACCTAACTATGCTACAGGAAAAGCTGGTGCAATACATGGACAATATCCCCATCCGTGAAATGCGCCTCTGTTTTTTCAACATGACGGCGCGCCAATGCATTTCCCCATATCTGTGCACGAATGGTTGGATACAACCCTTCAAAGGAGATGGATTGGACGCCGTGGCCCTGTGTAATGGCCGCCACGGTCCTCTGATCTAACTTCCCTTGACTTTTTCTTGTGGGGCTACTTAAAGGCGCGCGTATACGAAGGACGCCCGAAAACTTTGGAAGAGCTCAAACACAATGTACGTAGAGAATGTGCAACAATCACATCATAAATCCTCGAGAATGTGAGAGAAAACTTCGTCAGTCGTATTAACACTTGTTCTCGACTTCAAGGAGCACAATTTGAACACTTATTGTAAGAATTGAAAAAAAAAAATTGAAAATCCTATTGGAGATGACTTATAACTCACCCTGTATAATATATATATATATATATATATATATATATACCGTTAAAGCAACTTTTGAAAGTAAATTAATAAAGAAAACTTTCCAAGTAAAAGGTTTGCAATGAAATAGCAAAGTTATAGTCTCCGCAGTCAAAATATAGAATGAAATAGAATTTGGACTCGATCTCACGACCTCCCGATCAGCAGCCCAGCGTCTTAACCACAAAGTTACCCAAGCTTCCCATTTATCTAGCAACTAAATTTGTTGTATGATAGAATGAACAGCTGGGTGAGCTGCGCGTCGCCTACAATCGAACCCGTGGCCAGTGGATTCGTAGTCAACGATGCTAACCAGTACACCACGTATATCTCCTCGTAAATCTGCTTGTTTTAAGGACAACTATTTCCTTCCGAGATTAAAATTACTTTCATGTTAATCATAAATAATGACTTGAACCAAATGTATGCATTACGACACAAACATTTATCCTAAAACTCAAAATGAATTTATACGAAAGATTAGTTTATCGATAAAGGCCTATGACGGAGTGACCCACTGGACCTATAAACTGTCGACGCCCTAATAAACTAAATTAAACTAAACACAACACAACACAACACACAACACACACAACACAACCTAACCTAACCTAACCCTAAAAAAAAATTCGTCAATAAAATGTCACGTCGAGAAATTGACGTTAGCCCGGAATTGGCCGCTCTCGTAGCTCAGTGGGTAACACCGTTTCACTATAAGCGAAGTGAAGACACTAAGGTCTGGTATTCGACTACCGGTGGTGTCCGTAATAATAATGTACGAGTTAGCGCAATGGTCCGCATTGGTCCCTTGGAGAGAAAACAGGGACCAATATTTAACCTAATTTATTTTGTCAGTTTCGCGTGTCTAATTGCATTTTCTCTAATGAGTTCGGGATAAAGAATTCGTGTCTGGAAAAAATAACATTTTATCGATCAGACCGAACCCCAATTTGGAAGGGGAACGAAAAATTCTTTCTTATTTCATACTAAACTTGACCTTGTCGAAGATTTCGAAATTAATTAAAGGTTTACAGAACACGAAACACCATCATTGATTAAACCTTTTATTTGTCACAACACACTGATTACTTTCTTTACATTACAACAAAAATTGTATTTGTACGCTTTAAAAAGGATTCGGCTTTCATTATTGGTGATATATATATATATATATATATATATATATATATATATATATATACAGGGTGGGCCGTAAGTTTCCATACATAGGAAAAATAAAAAAAAATTTATGGACAACCATTTTATTTATATAATATGCTCTACATGGTTGCCATTGTTTTGAAAACACATTTCAATACGTGTTCCCCACTGTTGATGAACACGCATTAGCACAGTTGACGTTATGCTTGTAATGGCGTTGGTGATACGTTCCTTTAGATGATTTATGTCTCGTATCTTTTCCTGATACACCATGGCCTTCAAATGCCCCCAAAGATAGAAATCAAGGGGGGTGAGATCTGGGGATCTGGGAGGCCACTCCACAGGACCACGCCGACCAATCCAAGCATCCGGAAACTGCTGCTGATCCAAATACCGACGCACGTGAAGACCATAATGAGGTGGAGCTCCATCTTGCTGGAAGTAAACTGGGAAGTTACCTTCCTCGTTTAGCAGGGATGGGAAAATCTCTTCTTGCAACATGTTAAGATACCTTTCGGCATTAAGATTTCCACTGACAAAAATTGGTCCAATAATTCTGTCACCCCATATCCCGGCCCACACCATCACTTTACCGGCACCTTGCATCTTCGTCGGACTCAGCCAGTTAGGGTTAGCATTACTCCAATAACGTATGTTTTGCCGATTAACCTCTCCATTGACGTAAAATTTGCTTCATCAGTAAACAAGATCTTACGTCAAACGCATATTCTTAGGGTATCTGAAACATAAAACAAACGTTTAATTTTCCTATGTATGGAAACTTACGGCCCACCCTGTATATATATATATATATATATATGAAAAGAAGGATCAACACAACGGCAAACATTTTCATTTATTTGTACTTCAGACGTTTCGACAAATCTTTTGTCATCATCAGTGAATTAAGTCTTAAAACCTTAAAACAAAAGTAAAAAGTGAAAATTACATCAATACAATATTAAAACCATTAAAATTAAAACCTTAAAGAAAAATGAAAATTGCATCAATACAAAATTAAAATCATTTAAATTTCATCACTATAAAAACTAAAATTAAATTAAATTACCTCAATAGGTAAATACACAATGTTTACATCCACCTCCATACTTGGCAAAGTCTAAGAGAACACTGGATGGTCAGAGGATTAGAAAGGGTATGTGTGAGAGAATCGGTTGGTTAGTTAAAAGAGTTGTAATTTGTAGGATGAGCTATTATTATTAAGGGAGGGTTTGTTTCTATAGATGTACAAAGATTCTAAAATTCGGAGTTCTGTAAGGTTATTGGATCTAGTTAAAATTTCAAACTGAGTTTTGTGAAGGGGATGGTCGTTTTCATTACTATGGTTTCTAATTGCGGATTGTGGAGGGCTACTGATCCTTCTTTTCATCTGTAAGCTCCGTTTCCCTAAGGAGAAGTCAATAGCTTTGATATATATATATAATATATATATATATATATATATATGCATATAACTGCAATGACCGCGCAGTATATAAATGAATAGAAACGACATAAGTGTTAAGGAACGCTTCCGCACACGAGGAGGAGAGATAACGAATAATGAAAAATGAGGCGAACCGCCCGGGAATCGAACCCAGGGCCTTCCAATTGCCGGTTGGATGCTCTACCATTATGCTACGGACCTCACTCAATCACAAATCGAAATTCTCCCACACGATTTGCGAGGGTGCCCTCTCCAGGCATTGGTTTCTGCCCTGTGTGGGAGAATTTCGATTTGTGATTGAGTGAGGTCCGTAGCATAATGGTAGAGCATCCAACCGGCAATTGGAAGGCCCTGGGTTCGATTCCCGGGCGGTTCGCCTCATTTTTCATTATTCGTTATCTCTCCTCCTCGTGTGCGGAAGCGTTCCTTAACACTTATGTCGTTTCTATTCATATATATATATATGAAAATGAAAAGGTTTATTAGCAGACTATAGTCCATATGACAAATATTATTAATACAATGACAGTTCATATACTAAGGATAGAAATATATACAATTGATTAGAAATAATACTGTAATGTCGAAGTTAAGTGGAGCTACAGACAGACGTTTTTCGTACCAAGAATTCCATAGCTTAGCCTTAGAGTATAAATGGCAGGACTCATAGATAGCTTGGATAATCGGGTTGGTTGATTTTTTAATTCTTTGCATTAGACTGTATTGAGCACGTCTTGTTACCTCCGGGAAGCTCAGGACATTGCGGGTAGCAAACATTTGCGAAGCTGAGCATCTCGGGGGTAATTTATGTAAGAGTCTAAAAGACCTGTTGTACATTAAATTTAGGGTTCTGCCAGAACCTTTTTTATAATTCACCCAGAGTTGCTGTCCGTATATATTACTGCATAAAGTACGAAAGAGAGTGTTTTTAGCTTCACTTGTACAGAATCGAAAGTTTCTTATGGTCATATTCGCTTTAGCACACAGGCTTCGAGATTGAGTGATGACTCGGATATAAGAAAACAAGGAGGTGGTAATAGTTTGACCCAAATACTTAAATTCTTGTACTTCCTCAATTACTTCATCATTCATTTTAAACCTTACATCAGCTGGCTGATTACAGCTTTTGGGATGAAATTGCATAACCTTAGTTTTTGTAACATTAAAAGTCTGCGAAGTGTATTCGCAGAAACATGATATTCTTTTTAATGTTACAAAAACTTAGGTTATGCAATTTCATCCTAAAAACTGTAATCAGCCAGCTGATATTAGGTTTAAAATGAAAGGTGAAGTCATTGAGGAAGTACAAGAGTTTAAGTATTTGGGTCAAACTATTACCAGCTCCTTGAGTGATGACTCGGATATAAGAAAACAATCTCGAAGCCTTTGTGCTAAAGCGAATATGACTATAAGGAACTTTCGGTTCTGTACAAATGAAGCTAAAGACACTCTCTCTCGTACTTTCTGCAGTAATATTTACGGACAGCAACCCCGGTGAATTATAAGAGGTTCTGCCAGACCCTAAATTTGCTGTACAACAGGTCTTTTCCTACATTAATTACCCCCGAGATGCTCAGCTTCGCAAATGTTTGCTACCCGCAATGTCCAGAGCTTCCCGGAGGTAACAAGACATGCTCAATACAGTCCAATGCAAAGAATTAAAAAATCAACCAACCCGATTATCCAAGCTATCCATGAGTCCTGCCGTTTATCCTCTAAGCTATGGAATTCTTGGTACGAAAACGTGTCTGTAGCTCCACATAACCTCGACATTACTGCATTATTTCTAATCAACTGTATATATTTCTGTCCTTAGTATATGAGCTGTCATTGTATTAATAATATTTGTCATATGGACTAAAGTCTGCTAATAAACATTTTCATTTTCATACCGGGTGTTTCAAAAGTCCCTCACTAATTTGATTTTCAATTTTCTTTGCAGCTAATCGAACAACGACGTTCATCTTGTGGTAAACTCTTACTCAGTAGTTGAGAATTTTTTTGAGTCCACATTTGAAATTTTGCTCCGTTTTCTTCTGCTACCATGCTGACTCTAGAGCAGAGGTGTAAAATCGCTGCATGGCAGGAGGTTTTTCAATCTGTGGTCGAAGTGCAGCGACGATTCCGGCAGTCTACGGACAGCATTATGCACCGGATAGGAACACCATCGTCGCCACCCACCTGAAGTTTATGGAGACCGGATCCGTAAAGGACAAACCACGATCAGGAAGACCTCGAAGTGGGCGGAGTGAGGAGAATGTCGAAACTGTCCGTGAGGCGTTTACTCAGAGTCAAGGAAAGTCCATTCGGCGAGCTGCTGCGGAACTGAACATCAGCGCGACATCTATCCAACGGATTTTGCGGCGTGGTCTCAAGCTGTATCCGTACAAGATCCAGGTGGTTCAGAAGCTGGAACCTCAAGACTACGATTGCCGGGTGGAGATGTGTGAGACACTGCTGCATCACTACGAAAGAGACCCATCGATCCTGGAGCACATGTGGTTCAGCGACGAAGCTCTTTTCCACCTTTCTGGTCGCGTCAATCGGCACAACACCCGCATCTGGGGAACTCACAATCCTGCGGAGATCCGTGAACATGAAAGGGACACGCCGAAATTGGTCGTCTGGTGTGCCATCTCCTCAGCTGGGCTGATTGGTCCGTTCTTCTTCCGGGATCAAGATGGAAATTCCGTGAACGTCAACGGAGACAATTACCTTCGTATGCTTCAGGAGTTCTGCATCCCCCAACTGTCAGCTGCAGCTGACATGCAAGAAGTCATTTTCCAGCAAGACGGTGCCCCTGCTCATTACTCGCGTGAGGTTCGCTCATTTCTGAATAAGCAGTTCCCGGATCGGTGGATTGGTCGCCGTGGTCCCATCGAATGGGCTGCTCACTCGCCTGATCTTACCCCATGCGACTTCTTTTTGTGGGGCTACATTAAGAGCAAAGTGTACGCCACCAAGCCGCGAGTCCTCCCCACACTAGAAGAACGGATCAGGAATGCGTGTGCTTCTGTTACTCCCGAAATGTTGTCTAATGTCGGCCAAGAATGCGTAAAACGGTTGCTCGCTTGTTTCGAAAAAGACGGTGCCCACGTTGAGGAGTACCAGTGACTTTCCAGTAGACTTATGAAGCCAAGTTTGATGCCATCAAAATTCTCATGAATCGTAGACTCAGCAACCAAATTGTCATTTGGTTCCTCTCGTAATTGCTATTTTAATAAAATTTTAAAAATAATGAGGGACTTTTGAAACACCCTTATATATATATTACTAAACTCACTTTACTCAATTTCACTCCAAAGGTGGATGTTGCGTATATGCACGAAATGACCTAACTTGTTCTCGTATTCTTGTATCCTCCGAATTATATACCCTTTGGCTACGGCTTACATGCCAATCTTGAACTAAATACATCTGCGCTGTCTACCTTTTTCCTCATTCTATTGGCTTTCCAAAATTCTTTGGCTACCTCACTTCCAAAGTGGAATACATTCTATCCCACTCTCCTTTTGCTGAAATCTCCATTTCAGGAGATTTCAATGTTCACCACCACCTTTGGCTTTCCTCTCATTTTATTAACATCCCTGGTGACCTAGCTTACAACTTTTCTATTCTGAATGACCTAGAGCAGATTGTACAGCACCCTACTCGTATCCCCGATCGCCTTGGAGATTGGTCCAACATTCTGGATTTATTTCTCACCTCTCATCCTTCTGCCCACTCTGTCAAACTTTTTTTCTCCGTTGGGCAAATTCTACCACATTCTCGTATCTGCTTCCTGTCCTATCACTCCATTTCTGCCTTTGGATCCTCCCAAGAGTTGGCGCCTTTGGCATTTTGGTGCCGCTGA
This sequence comes from Bathynomus jamesi, assembly GCA_023014485.1. Classification (NCBI taxonomy): domain Eukaryota; kingdom Metazoa; phylum Arthropoda; class Malacostraca; order Isopoda; family Cirolanidae; genus Bathynomus; species Bathynomus jamesi. The sequence continues at coordinate 734,002 of JAJOZX010000158.1, read as the reverse complement.
TTGGGAGGCCCTTAGGAAATATTCCTCTGACTTCCCATGGAATGATTACTGCTTTCATGGCCGGGATCCTTGGGAGTGTTCTGAGCGCATTACGGAGGCGATTCTCTTGGGCATGGAGGTGTACATTCCATATTCTATTCCTACTACTAATGCAAAAAAAACCCTTAGTTTAACTTTACTTGTCCTAATGCTATTCGCAACAGAGAGGAGTCTTTCAGAAGGTACCGTCGCCATCCAACTCCTGACTCTCACCCAGCTTATATTTCTGCTAGGAATCGCGCAAAATATGTTCTTCGACCCACCAAAAATTCCTTCATCCAACAAAAATGTGAAAACCTATCCAATTCTATTCTTCTCACTCTTTCTGGCATCTAGCTAAGAACCTCTCCAACAACTTTACTTCCTCTTCTTTCCCTCCTCTTTTCCATTCCGACAGTTCAGTTGCCCTCTCTTCTCGTGACAAAGCTGAACTCTTCGCTCAAACTTTCGCCTCCAACTCAACACTGGACGCTTTCGATGCTGTTCCTCCTTCTCCTTCCTCCCTCTCTCCTGAAACACCTCTCTCCTCACAAGCTTCTTTCAGATCGTCAGTATGGGTTCCGCAAGGGACGCTCGACTAGCGATCTTCTTGCATACATTTCTGACTCTTTGTCATCCTCTCTTGGGATTTTGGTGAAACGTTTGCTGTTGCGCTACACATATCAAAGGCTTCTAATAGAGTCTGGCACAAATCTTTAATTTCCAAACTGCCTTCCTTAGATTTCTATCCTTCTATCTGTGCCTTCATCTCTAATTCCCTTTCTGGCCGATCCATAGCTCCAGTTGTAGATGGCCACTGTTCTCCTCCTAAGGAAGTGGTGTTCCTCAGGGTTCTGTCCTGTCATCCACTCTTTTCCTTTTATTTACCAAGGATCTATTAAGTCGCACTTCCTGTCCTGTCCACTCCTATGACGATGATTCCACTCTTCACTTCTCGACCCGCTTTCCAGAGCGTCCCTCTCAACAGTCACTCCATGATTCGCGTAGAACAGCTATGGTACACCTGACTTCTGATCTTTCTGTCATCTCTGATTGGGGCAGAGAAAAACCTAGTGGCTTTCAATGCCTCAAAAACTTGGTTCCTCCATCTGTCTACTTGTCACAATCTTCCACACGACTATCCCCTTACCTTTAACAATACATAACTCAATCCTTCCTCTTCTTTTAACATTCTTGCCGTTTCCTTTTCTCGTGGTCTTTCTTGGAAAGATCGCATATATACTCTCTTTCCAAAACAGCTTCTAAGAGGTTAGGTGTGTTGTACCGCCTCCGCAGTTTCCTCTCCCCCGCCCTGTACAGGGATCTTGTCCGCCCCTGTATGGAGTATGCTTCTCATGTGTGGGGTGGCTCAACCCACACAGCCCTACTTGACAGGGTGGAATCAAAAGTTTTTCGTCTCGTCAGTTCCTCGACTCTTACTGACTGTCTTCAATCTCTCTTGGCCGCAATGTTGCCTCATTCTCTCTTTACTATCCCTATTATAACGAACACTGTTCTTCTGAACTCTCTAACTGCATGTCTCCTCCTTTAAGGAGAGCACGCAGCACCAGACTTTCGACACATTCTCATTCCTTTTCTGCCCAAGGCTCTAACGCAAGGGTTAATCGGTATTTTCAATCTTTCATCTACTCAACCGGTCAACTCTGGAACAATCTTCCTCAATCCATCTTTTCCCCTGTCTTTGACCTTCAATCTTTCAAACGCAGCGTGTCCAGCCATCTCGAAAGCTCTGGACCTTGATTATGGCTCTCCTTTTCTTCTATGGAAGAGGGCCCGCTTTTGTGGGCATTCGCCCTCGGGCCTTAGCCCCTCCTTCTTGGATAAAAAAAACAAAAAACTAGCCTAATACATTCCAATTATACTTAATCCAACGCAATCTACCCTAACCTAATCCAAACCAACCTACCCTAACCTAATCTACACCAACCTTATCCAAACCAACCTAACCTAACCATAGTAAACTTAATCTACCCTTTGCCAAATTAGTTTAATTTTTTGCTACGTTCGATCCTTCAGCTTGTCGGCTCTACATAATTTGGTGAGATGGAAGAATTAGGGGTTCTTTTGCATTATCCTCCCAACACTAATTTTTTTTATATAATGTTGGTTTGGTTTTGGTTATGATACTTTATTTTCCTTCCATTATAAAAAAATTAGTGTTGGTATTAGGTTAGGTTTGGTTAGGTTAGGTTACGGTAAAAACAGCCCGCCGCCATTATAAAAAAAAATTAGATTAGTGTTGGGAGGATAATGCAAAAGTATCGAATTAGGTTATTAACTAAATAGAAATATTGATTATTCGGATTAATCAGATTTTTTGACGAAGGTCACAGAGAATTTTGTTCGAGGATGGAAATGAGAATAGCGATAAGAGGGAAAAAAGACTGAAATAACCCAATCTCCTTTTAGCGAATTCTCTAAAATTTGGTGAAGACGTCGTCGGCGAGGATGACGTCCGCCAACGGTGGAAAAGTAAACTAGAGGCAAAATGAGATAATATCCTTATTTCGGTAAATAAATCAATAAAATGAAACAAAAACCATTCGAATTAATAAGTATTAAAGTAAAATTTATTTTAACGAAACAAGATTTGAGAATAATTTTTCATCTAATGAATAAAAGCACCGCTTAAAAATAATTCACTATATTAGGACGCAGAATTAAAGATATAAAAGTCTGAATGCCATTATTTGGCATTTACATCCTAGAATACTTTTAAAAACGAGACAAGCAGACATTAACACGACCTTGTACCGCTATTTTAAACTGCCGTAAAACGTGAATTCAATCTTTTTTTTCGCTCTTTCAAATTCAAACTTCAAAAACAGTCTTTTCAGAAATATTCTTTTGTAAAAGAATACGTTGATATCTCGCAGTTAATGCGTGAAACCAGTTATTTCACGTAACGTCTAAAAGTTTCAGGCACTTCCCGCAATGCGATTAAGCGAGAAGGTTAGGATGAGTTAGATTAGTAATTTGCAGTGCCCGTGATTAAGGGCCACAGGCATTACGGGAAATCCTAAAACATTTTGGCATTCCGTGAAATGACTGCGCACTCGCGTTTTTCTCGCTTACGTACGAGTACGAAATGCGTCTCAAATATGTATTTGAGATTCATTTTGTTAAAAAAGTATGAAATACATTCTTATTTCTGTTTGATTACCCAAAACTCAAAATGATTAACCCTCTAAGCGATATATTAAGATGAGTTTTTATCTTCTAAGTTAGATTCTCCCGTTTTCGGATTCAGAATATTTTTGAATCAGAAAAGCAAATCAATTCTATTTTTCTCCACCTTATCGCGAGACTCGTTACGAGTCACATTTATCTCGCGAGAATTCATTTTTAATTTTTATTCACTTTAAATCTCATGATAAATTTCATCTCAAAAGATCTGAAAACTTTTCACATACAGTAAATAAACCTTTAATTATCAACTTAATAATGGAACCTGGTTCCGCATTTAAAGTTATTTTAATGGATTTATCGTAATGGTCAATTTGAATTATAACGAATTATAATGTATTATGGCGAACTTTCTCGTATTACTTCTCAGAGCAATCGTCACTTTAAAAGTTTAGATTATACAACCGACGGAAAAAGTCTCACGGCAAGTTAAAATAACAGCTAAGGATAAGTTCTTTAATAGATTTGGTTTGGAATAATTTACATATCATTTATATTATTTCGTTATCAAATATATATATATATATATATATATATATATTATATATATATATATTACTTAAATTAAAGGAAATTAAAAGCTTATCAATAACTACTTTTTACTTAACACGATTACACTTTCTTAATTTAATTTATCCTGATTATTTATTAAAGTCGTAGTACAATCTTTGGTCTTTGGATCACCTGAAGATTAGGGTCCCCAGCCTTCGTTAGTTAGCCTTAAGGCTAACTAACGAAAGTATCACGACCTGCGTAAATTTTAAAAGTTTGTAATATAGAGTCGATGAACAAAGATCTCACGGCAAGTTAAAGTAACTTGGGAGCTATTGAAGAATAGGGACCCCAGCCTTCTTTAGTTAGGCTTATAAGGCTAACTAACGAAAATATCACGACCTAACCTAACCAATCGTTAGGTTAACTGTACGTCCTTGACGATTGGTTAGGTTAGGTCATGATATTTTCGTTAGTTAGCCTTATAAAGCTAACTAAAGAAGGCTGGGGTTCCTATTCTTCAATAGCTCCGTAACTTGTTATACAGGCATGGTGTTTAAATTACTGTTTCCTTATTTTAAAAGTCTCAGCGGATTAACACACACACACAATCTTTGGAGTTAATTTCTTAATTGCTCTATAAAGGTTATAAGTAGGTCAGTCAAAAGTCAATAAAATCAACTATTGTATACGGATAGCACAAACTGTGAGACGCCTAAAAAAGGTATTTAAACACCCTGGGGGGGATAGTTTTGTTATTTATTAGGTCAACAAAAAGTCAAATTTTTTGGTTTGGTCAACTTCTTACTGTTAGGTCAACTATTTAAAAATTAATGCTAACTGGCAACTTTCCGCAAAAAAATATGCCACTCTATCTATTCAATTCTGGTAATCTGTCATACTCAAGGACGTTTACCCAGTTCTGTATGTGTGCTATGTGTGGTGGTTGTGTTGTCGTGATCTGATGGGTAGATTTTTGTTATACTTATTCTGAAGCATTAATTTTAGGTGCTCCAATATAGTAATCCTATTAATCAAATTTTGTATTTCAGATGCTTAAATGCAGTAGCTAGTTTCCAAGTGCATAGTTTAAACAATGCCAAAAGTAGCGGCAAGTGGAATTACAAAAATTCGTTCCATAGTAGCAGATTACAGCAGAGAATTTTGTGTTTCTCCTAAAAATGAACTTTATTGCCAGATTTGTGCTACAACTGTTAACTTTGAAAAACGTTTTTTTATTGATAAACATAGAAGTACGGCGAAGCATCAACGTGGACTGGCTAGTACCTCACAAAACGAAAAAACTCAAACGTTTTTGGAGCCTGCTACGAAAGAGTTTTCTAAGAAACTTGTGAGCACATTTTTAGAAGCAAATATTCCTCTACATAAGCTGCATCATCCTAGCATAAAAAAATTGTTTTCAGAAATGGGGCGCTCTATTCCATCAGCATCAAACTGCAGGTTAATTGTCGATGAACTAGGCCAGTGGTTCCCAACCTGGGGTCCCCGGACCCCTGGGGGTCCGCGAAGGTAGTACTCGGGGTCCGTGCTTTCAATATTTCGAGAGGCTCCAATGAAAATCGTACAGGCTAAAATTTCAAGTTTCCTTGCTCTTGGCTGGAATTATTAATACTTTTTTTAATATGCTGTATTTTAATTGCATACTCTCTTATATGTCCTTTATTTGATAGTGAAAAATGAGAAAACGAGTTAACTGTTAGTCAATAAAAACAGTTTGTTTGGTAGGCGGAATCTTTCAAAAACATGGGGTCCGTGGGAAAAAAATAAAAATAAAAGGGGTCCTTTGTGGTGAAAGGTTGGGAACCACTGAACTAGGCAATGATGAATGTGCTCGTGTAAAGCAAAGAAAGATTAAAAAAAAACGGTCTGCCACATTATGGAAATGAGGAGGCCTGAGATATCGCCTGCATTGTATTGTTTATTGCAGAAAGCGCAACCAACCTCTGCTTCTGTGGAAAGATCCTTCTCAATGTTAAAAAAACTTCTAGCCAAGGATCGAAATTTCTTGTCAGGGAATGTAAAAAAAATATATGGTGAAATATTATAACTGCGCAAATTAAGTATGAATGTTATGCATTTTATGCTTTCAAATATATTATTTGATTGAAAAATAAGGTAATCTTTTTAGAATGTTTAGATCAACTTTGTCAACTTTTTTAACAAATAAAGTCAATTTTAAATTTTTTTTAGGTCAATTATAAATCGCCCTACTTATAAGTAAATTACCACGTTCCAAATCAGAGCTACGTCGTAGCCAATGTCGTAACAGCGCTTCCCGTTGATCAGCGAAGTTAAGCGACATTGGGTCTGGGTAGTAGTTGGATGGGAGACCGTCCTCCGCGTCCAGATTATGTAGCGACCCGTGGTTCGGATCCCACGTAAAGCCGTAGGTCTCCTCCGTCATATGACCTTAGGTGTTGCGAAGGAGGTTAAACAACCCCAATCATTATTATTACGTTCCAAGTCACTTACTTAAGTTTATGGAGAAATATCGCTAAATCGTCATTGGTTCATTGACTACTTTTACTCATACCAAAATTAACCACAATTCATTTCGCGTTGAACGAGTCGAGTTATTAGTTAGATCTGAAACTACTGTAGTCAGGTGAACAAGATCACAAACCGATGAAGAAAGTCATGTAACTATTTAACAATATCTGCTTAGTGCACCAGACTAGTAACTAAAATTTACTCGTAAATCATTTGACTACCCTACTTCTTAATTAAAAATAGTTGTATCCGACTATTCTCACATATTTCATCCGAATAATTTCATTAATGGTATCAATTTAGGGATCACTTGAAGATCAGGGCCCCCAACCTCAATTACCAAATGATACCTTCGTTAAAACTAACGAAAATATTACGACTTAACCTAACCAATCGTCAAAGGCGTACAGTTGACCTAACCGGGCATTCAATTTAATTTATTATTATATTTGGTACTGTAAAGCAAAAAACAAGAATACACGGGGCCCTGATCTTCAGGTGATCCCAATTTAGTAATAGTGTACGGACTAGTAATTAAGATTTACCGACATATTATCTGACCCCTTAATTATTAAGAAAATACAGTGCATTTGACTACCCTCACACGTTTAACAAAAGTAGTGTCACTATTGTTATCAATATAGTAATAGTGCACTGATTAATTATTAACGAAGATTTACTCACAGATTACCTGATCAACTTATTCGTCAACGAAATACAGCGCATTTAACTACCCTCACTTATTTCACAAGTGTAATCTGACTATTAATTAGCCGCATTACTCGTTAACCCTACAACTGCAGATCACCCAAAAAGAGACGCGTTATTCGGTTTTGATTCAGGGTCGCGGCAACTGAAATGCAATGCATCCGACTACCATCACATATTTTACAAGATTTATCCTACTCTTGGTAATGTAGTAACTAACGTTTATTAATATATAAACCTTATTATCCTAGTCCAGTTGTTCCCAACCTCTTTGAGACAACGGCCCACTAGAGCTGATTCGAATAACTCATGGTCCACCCCCCCTATATTGCTAAGCTAGTATTATGTTTACATAAGGCTTAATAAGCAAATTTTTGTTATTAACATTTATTAACATAATGCTAAAAGACAAGCAAGTGGACCATGGCCCACCGGTTGGGAACGAGTGTCCTAGTCCATTCAAAAAAATTAATCTGACTACGAGTAAAATTTCAGAAACGACACTAAAAAGTTTGTAATTCCTATAGATACAGTGATTATTTTTTAAGATAAGTTATCGTGAAATATGTATTACTAAAGAGACATAGACGCGACTGCTTTCGAGATATAGTGTCTGGTTTTGATTCAAACTATGCATTACGAAAGAGACCAAGAAAAGGCTGCATTTTAGATACACTTCATCATTTTTATTCAATATTTGCACTCGGAAGGAAAAAAGTAGGAATGAGAGTGAATTTGATTTTGGGGTATATTATTTTAACCTAACAATGGTAATATAAATGAAAATATCGCTAATAGTGAGAAAAAATATAATCAAAACTAAACTCAAACTAGAACATATCTCCTATTTTCGTGAATCAGTTTGACGCAATTCGCTTGAGAAAGAAAAGGGCATCAAAATGAGTGAAGAAAATCTTGACTCGTTTCACCGTAACATATATAAAATTGCGAAAAAAAAATGCAATATACAATTGAACGTGAATATACAGGGTGGGCCGTAAGTTTCCATACATAGGAAAAATTAAACGTTTGTTTTTATGTTTCAGATACCCTAAGAATATGCGTTTGACGTAAGATCTTGTTTACTGATGAAGCAAATTTTTACGTCAATGGAGAGGTTAATCGGCAAAACATACGTTACTGGAGTAATGCTAACCCTAACTGGCTGAGTCCGACGAAGATGCAAGGTGCCGGTAAAGTGATGGTGTGGGCCGGGATATGGGGTGACAGAATTATTGGACCAATTTTTGTCAGTGGAAATCTTAATGCCGAAAGGTATCTTAACATGTTGCAAGAAGAGATTTTCCCATCCCTGCTAAACGAGGAAGGTAACTTCCCAGTTTACTTCCAGCAAGATGGAGCTCCACCTCATTATGGTCTTCACGTGCGTCGGTATTTGGATCAGCAGTAGTTTCCGGATGCTTGGATTGGTCGGCGTGGTCCTGTGGAGTGGCCTCCCAGATCCCCAGATCTCACCCCCCTTGAATTCTATCTTTGGGGGCACTTGAAGGCCATGGTGTATCAGGAAAAGATACGAGACATAAATCATCTAAAGGAACGTATCACCAACGCCATTACAAGCATAACGTCAACTGTGCTAATGCGTGTTCATCAACAGTGGGGAACACGTATTGAAATGTGTTTTCAAAACAATGGCAACCATGTAGAGCATATTATATAAATAAAAATGGTTGTCCATAAAAAAATGTTTATTTTTCCTATGTATGGAAACTTACGGCCCACCCTGTATATCAAGAAAGATATACGATTAAGTTATATTTTCTCGTATATTCTGTTTTATAGTACAAGAATGTTAATTCAAGGTATGCACGTTTAGATATAAAACGTAAAATATGATACTTAAGTGATGAGCCGTATTATATTTCAACTCCATTACAAAAGGAAAATGTATTTCTAACTAAAGAATATTCATTTAATTTACAGTATATATATATATATAAGATGTCAGCAACTTCCGTTTGAAGTTGTTTTTCAATGTCGTGAGTCTAGAGGTGGAAAGAGTACCAAAATTATGGAGTTGGACGAGTACGAGTACAGTATTTTTTGAGTGGTGAGTACGAGTACAATAGGGTGTCCCATTTTTTACTAACATCTTTTTTCCCCGTGTCCAACCTCCTAATATCATTATGCCTGTCGCTCTAAGTAAGAAAATAACAATTATTTTCCATTTGATGAAAATTTCGGACCCCCTAGGCCTACAAAACCAATTTTCTCCTTTTCTTTATCAAAAATTGTCGATTTTCGGAAGTCTTTCGGTTATAAATTTCTTGCATTTTATTATAACCTCAGACTATGTACATTTTTGGATAGAAAATTAAAATAGCTATCGAGTGATACCTAATTTACTATGCTTTTATACCAAAATAGAAAATTAAAAGGCAAAAATGTTAATTTTTTAATATTTTCTTCATTTCTGACCATAAAGCCATATAAAACCATATACAGTATATATGTGTGTGTGTGTGTGTGTGTGTGTGTAACTGTACTTCTATTTATTTTCAGATTTATGATTATGATATGATTATGATACAAATTTTAGATTACATTAGTTAGACTAAAATGGCTCGTGTAAAAGTTGGAATTCGTACCATGGATAAGCCAGAAGATTGGCTTCTCATAAACTTTAATTCCAATTTGGAATCTCAGAAAGGGTCTCTTTTGCCATTTAATGGTGACGTCTTACGTCACTATCTATTTTTATCAAGATGACCTATGAAAAAGAAATCACAGTCATATGTGATTCAAGAAGTACTAAGAAAAGTAAAAAAAATTTTGGGATTAGGCCGGTATCACATGCCAAGATACTTCAAAAAGCCCCCCATCCGAGAAAAAAAGTAGAACAAATGATAAAGCAATATGAATACTTCTCGAAAAACAAAACACAGGAAGAAAGAAATAAGAAGAGACCATCTTTTTTTGAAGGAATTAAAGGAGTTATTTGATATTTGTTCTCAAAATGCCATAGAAATAATAAAAAAAGATCCATTAAGAACTTCGGTAACAAAGCAGCAAGATATAGAGTTTCTAATAGACCAAAGAGGACCCAAAAAGCTTTGCTTAGGATCAATAATATAAGAGCTATCAAAGCAAGTTTGAGAGTCAGGTGAAAAGAGTGGAGCGTGAAAAATTACTTAAAGAGAAGGAACTGGAGAGACAGGAAAAACTCAGCATGACCTTGAAAACAGATATTGAAGGAGAAATAGCGATTCTAATGAACCAAATCCTATTCCAAGTACATCATATGCTAGAGATGAGGATTATACGCCTCCTCCATCAAAATCCTCATGCAAAAGAAAAAATATTGTACAGAATCGTCTTAACCTTTCTGTTCGCTAAAGAACAGGGTTTGCTGCTGTTATTACGAGTCAGTGCGATAAAGACCTGAGCGATATCACTTTATCAAAATCAATGATGCACAGACAAGGGATAAAAAGCAGAATTGAAACAGCCAAAATGGTCAAAGAAAAGTTTATACCACCTGAGCATTGTGCTCTACACTGGGATGGGAAGCTCGTTTATGATAACAGTGGGGAAACGGGAGAAAGGCTAGCAATAATTGAGGGAAAAGTTCTTGCTATACCAACTATTCCAGATTCCTCTGGTAAAATGCAAGCAAACACCGCATTTAATGCTGCAAAAGATTGGAACTTGGACCAAAACATTTGTGCATTGGTTTTTGATACAACAGCGTCTAATACAGGTTGGATAAATGGAGCCTGCATCATTTTAGAAGAGCTCCTAGAAAGGAAGGTAATGTGGCTTGCATGTAGGCATCACATTTACGAAAGTCTTGGCCGCTGCATTTACTCAAATATTTGGCATTACCACAGGCCCAGAAAATGTGTTATTTAAACAGTTTCGAGATAAATGGAAGACATTAGACGTCACAAAACCTTATACAACTTTGAAAATTACAAATAGACAGATGAAATCAAAGATGCAACGAGTAACCCAAGTTTTGAAGATGTTAAATGACACAGATACCAAAAACATATTTCTCAGGATTGATTATAGAGAATGCACAGAAGTTGTTCTCCAAATTCTTGGACATATACTACCTAACGGAGTTCGTTGGCTCCGTCCGGGAGCAATTCATAATGCTCGCTGGATGGCAACTATTCTCTATTCTGCTAAAATGCTGGCATTCAGCAAACAAATGGATTATTCTGAAGAATATGTGAAACACTTAGAGGAGTTCTGCTTATTCACTGCTTTATATATCCAACCATGGCTCAACGCACCAAAAGCGCCAGATGCAGCAATCAGCGATTTGACTTTGTATAGTGACCTACACATATATGGTGACACAGTGGACAAAATGTAGCTCATCGTACAATCGAGATATTCGAAGGCCGTTGTTGGTACCTAACTGAGGAACTTATTCCATTTTCATTATTTTCTTTACGTATATCTGATGAAGTAATGAAGAGAAAAGAAACATTGCTACAGAAGTTATTAGATCGAGAACACAGAAATGATAAAATCAGCTCGTATGCCCAAAGTGGTAAACCAGTATTTCCTTTGATCAATAAATCAACCAAACTAGCTTCCCTAGCTGGACCAAAATCTTGGTTTTTCTTTGATGTTCTACATAGCAGTGGAAAATGGTTAAATAAACCTGTTAAAACATGGAAAGAGGACAGAGATTTTATTGAAATCTCCAATTTTGTATACAGTGTTAAGGTTGTTAATGATGCGGCCAAGCGTGGAGTACAATTAATTGAAGATTTCGCAAACTGCATCACACAAGATGAAGAACAAAGACAACAATCCTGCAAGTTGGGGAATATCAAAGAAGTTTGTTGCCATCTTTTAAAAGAGTTCCTTAGTTCAACTGCTAGAATAGCTTCAATCATTATCAGTATTCACATTTTATTTCATACATTCATTTGCTCTACTAAATAATTTTTCTGTTCAAGGTATTTTATGTTTGTTGAATAAAAAAAAACGATGGGGCTCAAGAGCTGGCATGAAATGTTCAATCCCTTGAGTTGTTCCCACCTTGGAATATTGCGAGTCTCAAATATATTCCAAGGCTCATTGCCGCGGAGCTGCATTGGGATGATGCTTCACAGGTGGCCGTAATACCTATTCTCTAAATCCCATTCGAGACAAAATGTAGAAGAAAATGTTAAAAAATAGACATTTCTGTCTTTTATTTTCTATTTTGGTACAAAAGCATAGTAAATTAGGTATAAGTCGATAGCTATTATAATTTTTTCCTATTAAAAAATGTACAGCGAATGAGGTTATAATAAAATGCAAGAAATATATAACCGAGACTTCCGAAAATCGACAATTTTTGATAAAGAAAAGGGGAAAATTGTTTTGTAGGCCTAAGGGGGTCCGAAATTTTCATCAAATGGAAAATAATTTCTATTTTCTTACTTAGAGCGACAGGCATAATGATATTATGAGGTTGGACACGGGAGAAAAAAAGAAGTTAGTAAAAAATGGGACACCCTAGAGTACAAGTATATCTTTTTAGTGCTTGAGTACGAGCACGAGTACGGTTTTTTTTAGTGTTCGAGTACGAGTGCGCGTGTCAGAGTGTGGTTTCAAACTTTAACTGGTGCTTGGCTGTTTGCATGAGCAAAGCTTATTAGACCATATGAACGCATTGCAGTGAAAACGAATACAACAAGGTGAAGGTAAAAACGAAGGTCAAGAAATGAAGGTCAGATTTGAATAAAACACACCAAAATATACCAGAAAAACCTATTCTCATATCAAAATCGACCCGCAGGGGTAAAACGAATAATTACCACCATACTATTTCAATCGATTTTAATCAATCCAAAAATTGCTTATATCTTCGTTAATATCAATTTGCACAAGAAATACCATAGAAGAAAATAGATTCAGATTTAAATTCTACATAAGAAAAACCGGATCTTGTGGGTTGTTGTATTATATGATAAAATGAAGTAAATGATGCGTCATAACCCAAAGGATCCAAATAATTTTATAATTTGCTTCTAAAATATGGAGTGTAAAATGAATAATTTGAGAAAGAGAATCACCAACAAAACGCGGAATTTGGTTACTTTTATGTGAAAAATCCGAGGTTGAGAAGAACAGGTGGTTTCGAGGAAAAAGAATTTAATTTTAGGTTTTAAGTTAGTTTTAAGAGAAAAGGCGGAGTTTTCCTTTGGAGAAAGTATTAATGGCTAACCAAAAACATCGTTTCATGCGATACACGAGGAGGGAAAAGGAAGACTACTCCTTTCGTGTTGTCTGGATAAGGCCTTTCGAACGAATAACGTCACGAACTTTATTGTCCTGTCACCTAATTTATTTGAGTTTAACCAAATTTTGTTATAGTCTCATAGGTCAATTAAAGGCGGAGTTCCAACATTTCTGACTATAATTAGGCGGAGTCTACACAATTTGGAAGGATGCTGAATTTAAAACTAAATTCATAACCTCAGTTATGGTTCTTGTTCTCTCTAGGTTAAGTGGCACAGTTCGGTTCCATCAATGAAATAATGTGCGTCCTTTTTTCGGGTATAGTGACATTTCCACTGCTTCATAATTCTAAATTTTAAGTGTGGCGCGTTTATTGTGATTAATTTCCGCCAATAACTGTGCAGAGTTTGTGCTAAAATAAGAGGGTTAATAAACTTATTTCACGAAAATCTGCAGGATTCGTGCAGAACTTTTGAGACATTTTTTTTTACGAAATTTTATTTTTAAGAAATTTTTAACTGTTCAGTGCTAAAGTTCTAAGTTAATCTTATATCTTGAGTCACATTAACGAAAAAAAAACGCCTCTCTATATCTGGAAAATACCTATACACCATTTTATAAATCTTGAACCTTAGTTTACTCTACCTAAATTTTAATATATTTTTATCTTAATTTTATTGAATAAAATAAAATAAAAATAAAAATTTATTTAAAAGGAACCAAAATTTAACGTCCAAAACGAATATTTTGGACGACGCCAAAACATTCATTTAAATATAATCATACATTTCGGCGGTGCTATTAGTGTTCCCCCATTACCCCGTCACTCTCTACCCCACATCACAAGACCCCAGGAGAATGAAACTCCAAATTGCACCGAGCTTTTTTTTTCTTTTTGCTTGAAGGAATATCTTCTTTAGCAAAAGGAAATTCAATACAATATATTTTAATTTGTTATATATATATATATATATATATATAAGCAAACAACCACAAGGAAAAGGAAACACAAAGTCCGAGCGCTTTCGTGATATATTCACATTATCAAGGAGGAACAGAAAATATTTTCTGTTCCTCCTTGATAATGTGAATATATCACGAAAGCGCTCGGACTTTGTGTTTCCTTTTCCTTGTGGTTGTTTGCTTATTAATAAGGTCACGTGTTATTTTGTGATTCTAGTGCATATATATATATATATATATATATATATATATATATATAACGTAAAGAACGACGCTTGTATAGGAGATATTCCGCGCAAGACGAGAGAGAGAGAGAACGAAACAAATGAAAAAATGAGGTAACCACCCGGGAATCGAACCCGGGATCTTCCGATTGCCGGTCAGATGCGATACCATTACACCATGGACCTCACTCTTCCAAATGCCGTAATTCTTCTACATACTCGCAGAAACCAATGCCCCAAGGGGGCACCTCCCGCATGCCGTAACATTATATACATTCAACTGCAAAGAACACGCAGTATAAATAACGTAAAGAACAACGCTTGCATAGGAGATATTCCGCGCAAGACGAGAGAGAGAACGAAACAAATGAAAAAATGAGGTAACCACCCGGGATCTTCCGATTGCCGGTCAGATGCGATACCATTACACCATGGGCCTCACTCTTCCAAATGCCGTAATTCTTCTACATACTCGCAGAAACCAATGCCCCAAGGGGGCACCTCCCGCATGCCGTAACATTATATACATTCAACTGCAAAGAACACGCAGTATAAATAACGTAAAGAACGACGCTTGTATAGGAGATATTCCGCGCAAGACGAGAGAGAGAGAACGAAACAAATGAAAAAATGAGGTAACCACCCGGGAATCGAACCCGGGATCTTCCGATTGCGGTCAGATACGATACCATTACACCATGGGCCTCACTCTTCCAAATGCCGTAATTCTTCTACATACTCGCAGAAACCAATGCCCCAAGGGGGCACCTCCCGCATGCCGTAACATTATATACATTCAACTGCAAAGAACACGCAGTATAAATAACGTAAAGAACGACGCTTGTATATTCCAGAAAATCTTGCGATAATTAAAGCTATTGTAGTGAATACTCTTATTTTAGTTTAAAGATAAATGTTAATTTTACCGTCTTGAATTTCGGAATAGTTATAAATTCATTTTAAATTAGTTACCCCTCATAATTCAATTGTGAACCACATTAATACTAATTTTATGTATATTGTATTATTTTATTGTATGTAAACATAATTAATTATATATCACAATTGTCAGTTAATTATTTATATTCAAATATTTATTTTAATCTAATACCATGTCCATTTTACAAATAAATAATAGAAATCCAAGGGTTATATTTTCCACCTTTGGTACTGTCGCAGTTTCGCCTAACGGACTCAATACGGCTAGTGAGATAATCACTGGTTGGCACTTAACTAGCGGCAGTGCTTATGGCTACATCATCCAGGTTAACCTATACCGGATAGATGCGCTACGGTCCCAAGCCGTAGCTTGCCTAGGCCGACGACGACGACGTAAACCAACAATTGGTGACTCCGGAGTTGGATTCCCCCCTTTTACCCGAACGACTAGGACTAGACTGTAATGTCGTTCGTGCCCATCACCCCCTTCACCCGAGCGACTAGGACCAGACTGTAACGTCGTTCGTGCCCATCACCCCCTTCACCCGAGCGACTAGGACCAGACTGTAACGTCGTTCGTGCCATCACCCCCTTCACCCGAGCGACTAGGATCAGACTGTAATGTCGCTCGTGCCCTCTGCCCCTCACCCTGCCCGTGCGCTCTGTGCCTGCGCTCGTCTCAACCTCCACTCCTTCGTTGGTAACTTGTCGTCTTGCTTGTACGTCAGCAAGCATAGGAGAAGATGCCTGACGACGCTGGTGCCATCTCCCACTTGAGCGTAAAGCTCCCCGTCTTCTGGCCGGGCGATCCATTTATTTGGTTCCACCAGGTGGAATCACAATTCAACTTGGAAGGATCACCGCTAGCAGGACAAAATACGATCATGTTTTGTCCTCTCTACCAGCGAGCATCATCTCTGAAGTCCGTGACGTCATCGTGTCTACTTCCACGAGTGAGGACCCATACAACGATCTGAAGTCTGCCATCCTGTGCCGCACCACTGTCTCCGAGCGTGAGAAACTACATCAGTTAATCTCAAAAGAAGAACTTGGAGACCGTAAGCCCACTCAAATGCTGAGGGCTATGCAGTGCGCTCTAGGCGAACGCGCACAAACCTTCGATAAGGACATCTTTAGACAGTTGTTCTTGCAGAAACTTCCTCCATCAGCTCAGCGTGTCTTGGCCACATGGATCCTGCTACTCCAGTTGATAAACTAGCAGAAACTGCCGACAAAGTAGTGGAGATTGACACAGCTCCGGTCAACAACGTGAACACACAATCGGAACTGGAGTTGAAAGTGAAAGAGTTAAGTCAACAACTCAACCACGTTTGTTCTCTGCTACAAAATCAACGGCAAAGAAGCCATTCTCGGTCAAGATTTACGAAGAGGCATCGTTCGAGTTCCGGGAAGATCTGCTTCTACCCGCTAAATTTGGAAAGAAGGCTAGGAAGTGCATCTCCCCTTGCAATTTTTCGTCGGAAAACCCCAGCAGCGAGTCCTAATGGCGTCTAGTACTCGCACTGCCAACCTGTTATTCATAAAGGACAGGAACTCTGGTGTCAATTTCTTGGTCGATACCGGAGCGTCAGTCAGTGTATTCCCTCAAAAATCTGGTCATACGCACTCGGAATCTCCGCCTCTATACGCTGCTAACGGTTCACGCATACCCACGTACGGTACTCAGTCGCGTGAACTAAACTTGGGCCTTCACCGATCCTTCAAGTGGATTTTCATCTGTGCTCAAGTGCAGCATCCCATAATCGGCGCTGACTTCCTCCAGCATTTCAAACTCCTGGTGGATCTTGACAAGCGACGCTTATGCGACCAGGCCACACTGCTTTCTGTTCTTGCCAAACAGGTTGCCCTTCCGGACGCCTCGAACTCTGCACTTTCCCTCGTTCCCCCTAATTCCATGTACCAGTGCCTTTTCCAGCGATATCCAGGAATTCTTCAACCTATGCAGATGGGTGATACCATTAAGCACACCATTACCCATCACATTACAACAAAAGGTCCCCCTGTGTTTGCAAAACCCAGACGTCTTGCCCCGGACAAACTGAAAGCTGCCAAATCGGAATTCCAGCTTATGATAGATCTTGGGATAATAAGACCTTCCAAAAGCAGTTGGTCCTCTCCCCTACACCTGGTCCAGAAGAAGTCAGGAGACTGGAGACCATGTGGGGATTACCGGTTTTGAATTCGACAACCATCCGGACCGATATCCGGTACCAAATGTCCAAGACTTTACTTCTCTTCTCCACGGCAAATCTATCTTCAGTAAAATAGATCTCGTTAAGGCTTTCCACCACATTCCCGTAGAGCCTTCGGATATTCCCAAGACTGCAGTTTGTACACCATTTGGGTTATTCGAATTTGTGAAGATGCCGTTCGGGCTACGGAATGCTGCGCAAACCTTTCAGAGGTTTATAGATGAGGTCACCAGAGGCTTAGACTTTGTTTATGCCTACATCGATGATTTGCTTGTGGCCAGCTCAACGGAAGAGGAACATAAGGAACATCTTTCACTCCTCTTTCAACGCTTAGAACAATACGGTGTTACTATTAATGCATCTAAGTGTGTGTTTGCACAGCCAACCTTGGAATTTCTTGGTCACACGATTTCGCAGCACGGAATTACCCCCCTTCAGGACAAGTGTGAAGTGATAAAAAATTACCCTATGCCAAATAATCAGCGTGAGTTACGTCGGTTTCTAGGTTTGGTAAATTATTACCACAAGTTCATTAAAAACTGTGCCAGTGTTCTTGCTCCTCTACACGCTATGATCACACACAAACGCAAGGTAACGAAATTGGTATGGTGTAGCGATAGTTTACAGGCGTTCGACAATGCCAAAAATGCTATCAATAGTGCATTGTCTCTGTCATTTCCTATCAGTGATGCCCCCTAACTCTGACGGTCGATGCCTCAGATGTTGCGATCGGTGGGGTGTTGGAACAAACCATTAACGGTCAACAAGCACCCATCGCGTTTTACTCGAAAAAGCTGCAGCCAGCCCAAACGCGTTATAGTGCTTTCGGACGTGAACTTCTTGCTATTTACTTAAACGTGAAGCATTTTCAACATTTCCTTGAAGGCCGAGAGTTTTGTGTTTTTACCGACCACAAACCTTTGGTCACTGTCTTCAATAAAACAGCTGTAACCACTCTCCCAGAGTCATCAGGCAACTCGATTATATCTCGCAATTTACCACAGATATCCGCCACATCAAAGGTGTCTGAACACTCCAGCGGATGCACTTTCAAGAATAGAGATTACTTCTGTTACCCTCAGCTCTACACTGTGGAATGCTATTGCACAGGATCAAGATAAGGATACGGAACTACAAGACCTGCTCAGAGAAGACTCCACTCACTCACTTTCCCTCAAGAAAATGAGTATGCCAGGATTGTCTGTGCCCCTCTATTGCGACGTATCAACAGCTGCTATTCGCCCTTATGTCCCTCCATGTCACAGACAAGCAGTCTTCACGGATCTTCATAAGCCCTCCCATCCTGGTATCCGTGCTTCGCAACACCTGGTTACCTCTCGCTTTGTTTGGCCCTCGATGCGGAAGGATGTCAAACATTGGACCAAAACGTGCCTTGCCTGCCAGCGTGCCAAAGTCCAAAGGCACACCAGGTCCCCCTTTGACGCATTTCCGCCCCATCCCAGCGATTTGAGGTAATTCATGTAGACATTGTTGGCCCTCTTCCAGTGATTCAAGGCCAACGTTATCTGCTCACCTGTCTCGACCGCTTTTCCAGATGGCCTGAAGCCATCCCACTTCCTGATATCCAAGCGGACACTGTTGCAAGAGCCTTTCTTCATGGATGGGTATCAAGATTTGGATTGCCGACAAAAGTCATCACTGACCAAGGTCGCCAATTTGAGTCTTCGCTTTGGAAGAAGTTTACCAGCTTGTTGGGTACAGTACATGCGCATACCTGTGCGTATCATCCGCAAGCTAACGGCCTCGTCGAACGCTTCCATCGCCAGCTGAAGTCATCCCTTATGTGTCACGAAGACTCCCATTGGATGGATAAGCTTCCACTCGTGTTGCTTGGTATTCGCTCTGCATTTAAGAGTGATCTGAAGACTACAGCGGCTGAACTAGTCTATGGAACAACACTGCGGCTACCAGGTGGCTACTTCACTGCAGGGGATAAGTCATGTGATCCTACGGAATTCGCTCAAACACTTTCCTCTCACATGCAGTCCCTTCAGCCTGTTCCCCCTCGATTGACTAGCCAACAGAACATCTTTGTTTCCCCAGCCCTCCAGTCTTGCACCCACGTTTTCGTTCGTGTACCTCTCCCAAAACGGCCTCTCCAATGTCCATATGACGGGCCCTATGAAGTTCTCCGACGTACGCGCAAATCATTTCTCATCCAGCGCGGTTCCAAGGTCGACAAGGTTTCTATCGATCGTCTTAAGCCTGCGTTTTTGGAATCAACCTTAAGCGAGGTACATGTAGCTACCAAAAAGGTCCAGGGAAAATCTGTGTCGTTCGGAACTCTTTGAACTTCCTCTCTGGTGGGGGAGTGTGTAGTGAATACTCTTATTTTAGTTTAAAGATAAATGTTAATTTTACCGTCTTGAATTTCGGAATAGTTATAAATTCATTTTAAATTAGTTACCCCTCATAATTCAATTGTGAACCACATTAATACTAATTTTATGTATATTGTATTATTTTATTGTATGTAAACATAATTAATTATATATCACAATTGTCAGTTAATTATTTATATTCAAATATTTATTTTAATCTAATACCATGTCCATTTTACAAATAAATAATAGAAATCCAAGGGTTATATTTTCCACCTTTGGTACTGTCGCAGTTTCGCCTAACGGACTCAATACGGCTAGTGAGATAATCACTGGTTGGCACTTAACTAGCGGCAGTGCTTATGGCTACATCATCCAGGTTAACCTATACCGGATAGATGCGCTACGGTCCCAAGCCGTAGCTTGCCTAGGCCGACGACGACGACGTAAACCAACACTATTTTATTAATAAGCCAACTGCAGGAGGTTTGGACAAGCTTCTCAGAAATCGATAAAACAGGGGGATGCTAAAAGATGGCATACAAACCATAAAATTACCTAGTACTATACATACTAAAATTTCATGGTTCATGTACCGTATTTGCCGAGATATGAAGGATTTAAAAGATCTCTCTTTTTTTTTTGTCGACCCGACAATGCAGTAGTGTAAATGGAAATTTCTAGTGGTATAAAGAAATGTTCAATAAATCCATAATTTTCATTGGTTTTCCTTGAAATCCACACACCGTATAGGAAATTTACTTAGTTTGTGGGGTGAAAAAAATATTGAAATCTGACCATAACTTTGGATTTTACAGCCAAAGTTCGAGGTCCTCCCTTTCTTTTTGCCCATCTGATATATATATAAATATATATATATATATATATATATTGAAATAATGTATCTTTGAGGTCATCGTCATATCAGCAAAGCTTCTAATGATAATGATAATTTCATAAGTCCCCCCCACCACCACCACACACATATATATATATACTCAGGGTGTCCCAAAAAAAACTATATACTCTTTATAGCATCATATATTTTATAATTTAAAAAAAAAAAACAATATATGTTATAGCAATTGCCAATGAAAGGTAAATTAGTAATCTAAGTGATCAAAATGTTATAGCGAGTTGTTTGCATATAAAATTAATTAACTAACGCCAAGTGCTCAAAATGTTCTCCGGCGGCATGAATGCACTTTTGAATGCGTCGACTAAGCCTGGCCTTGTTTTATCAAAGGCCTTGTAATGGCGAAGCCTATGGACCGAACGTAGTCTAGTCACTCACTAGTTTGCTTCGGACTTAGCCTACGCACTCATTCCACGATACAAACTCTACAGCATTCAACTTTATTCAGTTCAGCAAAAGAACCCATGTTGCGTAAACGTTTGACACTGGAGCAACGAAAAAGTGTTCTCGACATGCTGCGGACAGAAATTATACCTGCAGTTCGGAAGTTGTTTGGAAACGTCGACTTTTACTTTCAACCAGATGGAGCCCCCCCTCATTATCATTGTGATGTCAGAAGGAACCTCGATGAAACGTTGCCTAACCGTTGGATAGGACGAAGAGGAAGCGTTGAGTATCCCCCGTTCACCGGACTTGACTCCACTTGATTTTTACTTGTGGGGGCTACCTGAAGGATGCAGTTTATGGTACAAGACCTGCAACACTCGAACACCTTAAGGATGCAATTAGGGAAAAGTGCGGGACCATCACAGCATCCACATTAGTCCATGTCTGCGAATCAGTTAGTCGACGCATTCAAAAGTGCATTCATGCCGCCGGAGAACATTTTGAGCACTTGGCGTAGTTAATTAAATTTTATATGCAAACAACTCGCTATAACATTTTGATCACTTAGATTACTAATTTACCTTTCATTGGCAATTGCTATAACAATATATTGTTTGGTTTTTTTTAAATTATAAAATATATGATGCTATAAAGATTATATAGTTTTTTTGGGGACACCCTGTATATATATGCGCCTCGGTGGTGTAGTGGTTAGTGTTGCTGACTACGAATCCATCGGCCCTAGGAACGAAACTAGGTGACGGAAGGAGGAGCGAAGCAAAACCCAGCTGTTCATCCTTCCACACAATAAAGAAAGTGGTTGGTAGATAAATGGGTACCCTGGGTAGCTTAGTGGTTAAGACGCTGGGCTGTTGGTGGGACGTGTTTCGGATTCCACGGTAAACTGTAGGTCTAAGAGGGAGTGACAAGCTTGACCTTCGTCAGAATGAACAGTTCCTTAACTAAGGAAATAAGGTAAGTGGGGGTAAGATGCCACAGACGGTGTAGTTCAGTAATTTATCGATTGAGGGTAGCACCGACGACAGAGATCAGTTGAGCAAGTGTGGATATTCCTTCTGCACTCGTTTCAACAAAGTGCGCGAGTGTTTGTGATAACTGGAGCAAGATTTCTCCGTAAGTACACGTGTGATATAATATTAGGAAATTTGTATGTAGGTCATTGTAGGTAAATAGCAAATGCATGTAAAATTATTGCTAACCGTTGTTTATTTTTTACTCTTTGGACTTTGATAACTGGGAAAAAGAAAATCACGAGCCCACACAGTACTCCGCGATTGTGGGAATACGAAAAGTGAACTATTTCTGCATCCAGGAGTGCTTAAGTATCAGGTAATCCCATAAGTAATGTCGTTTTCTAGATCGGAATTTGAAGGAAAAAAAAACTCAACTGAAACTTTTTAATCTAGTACAGTATATATTTTCCATCGGAATCAATGAGACACTGCCAACGTCCTACAAACTTTTCAATGCCATGTTTATAAAATTCAGGCGGTTTTGAGGCAAAAAACGTACAAAGACTGGTGTGCAGGTCATCTAAAGAAGTATACTGTTTCTCGTCAAGATAGTTTTGCAGACGCCTGAAGAGATGATAATCTGAAGGCGCAAGGTCTGGAGAATATGGAGGATGTGGAAGTTTTTCCCACCCAAGTTCCTCAATTTTTGCAGAAGTGATCCGAGCGGTATGAGGACGTGCGTTGTCGTGGTGGAACACGATCCCTTTCCGATTAACCAAAGAAGGTCTCTTTTCTTTTAGTGCAGTGTTCAATCGATCCAGTTGTTGACAGTAGACTTGAGCGGTGATTGATTGGTTGTGTGGTAAGGTTTCAAAGTGTATTACACCACCTTTATCCCACCAAACACTAAGCAACACCTTCCGAGGGTGAAGATTTGGTTTTGGCTGTGGCGTCGCTGGTTCTCCGGCACAAACCCACTGTCGACGGCGCTTAACATTCTGGTACAGTATCCACTTTTCATCACCAGTCACTAAACGGTGCAAAAACGGATCTTGGAGTTCATGAGAATGAAGAGCTGTGCTAATATTTACCCACACCCTCAGATTGTCGACCGACAATTCATGTGGCACCCATTTTCCTAACTTAGGCACTTTCCCGAGTTGTTGCAAATGTCGATGGATGGTGGACGGGGATGAATTGAGTTTCTGGGCCAATTCTTCGACAGTTGTTGAAAAGTATTCTTCAAGTGCGGCTAACAGCAGGTCATCATCAAACTCAGCAGGGCGTCCAGAGCGTGCTACATGTCAAACAGCAGTCACCATTCCTAAACTTTTGAAACCATCTTTGACATTTCCTCACATGCAGAATATATCGTTGCCATAAACGTCCTGAATGTTTCGCGTTGCTTCAGTAGCACTATCCCCTTTTTTGAACTCGTAAAGCATTATATGCCTGATATGCTCTTTTGATACCGCCATGTTTATGAGGGATTCACATAAAGCAAAACACACGTCTTCACTGGTCAAGGTCTGTAAAGTATGTAGCGAAACACAACAGATCTCTTAGATATAACCTTCGGAAAATTTATGCTTAAACTGAGTAGAACTAGTTTAAACTTAATCTATCGTAAAAAACGACATTACTTATGGGATGACCTGATAATACCCTCTCTCGAGTAACATCCTAACTTTGCCCGAATTCGGGGAGAGGCGTATCACACACACACACACACACACACACACACACACACACACACACACACACATATATATATATATATATATATATATATATATATATATGACGATTGTTAGGTTAAGTCGTAATATTTTCGTTAGTTTTAACGTTTGATTTGATGGATTCATATAAAAAATGTCTCCTAAAGATCCTAGTGTAGTGTACGTTTGACCTAGTGTAGTTTGTGTCCCCTTTGCATCAGTGGAACATAAACTACACTTTAGATTGTGCGACTAGATCCTTATCCTCCACAGGACCAAACTTTGAAACACCTCAGATGAAGATATAAAACGACCTAGAACATTAAAAACCTGCCAAAAAAACTGAGACTCAGATTCACCAACTCCTAAAGCCATAACACTGTATCCCCTTTTCTTATTTCCAAAAAAAAATCAATTTATATTCCTATAAAAGCAAAACAAAAACAACAAAAATAATAAGATAAAGTAAATATGGGCGAGTTCGAGGTATCTGTGAGAGGTTGTCAAGATAAGCCAATGAAGAAAGGTATTTAATATTAACTATTTAATATTTAGTATTTTTCGCTTCTTATAACCCAAACAACGAATGGCCAAATTAAATAAAAAAAAAATAAAAAATAAGTAATAATACGTAAATCTCCGCTGAATATCTACAGTATATGTATTTATAAACATACGAGTAAAACTTAATGCAGATAATATCTATGTACTTTATCTTTATATCTTTAAAACTAATGTAAATAACCTTATTACTCCGCATAATTCAAACTCCATTCTGGCAATACGGCATAAAATGTGCTTCTTGATGGAAGTTCTATGATATGTCTGTGTCCCATTTATCTGAATGTGTATTTGGGGCATGTATGTGTGTAAAATGTGCTTGTCACGCGTACATGTACATATGTTTCTTGTCGCACATGATGTATATCATCAACACGTATAAAATGGAATAATAAATTATATTAATGATATTACTATTATTATCGGTGTTTCTGTTATTACTGTTTTATATTGTAATCCTACTATGTTCCACTATCATATATACTAAATTCTGTACCGATTCATCGATTTGTTGTACCTGGTATTCCATACATTAAAACCAAGCTCACCCTCTCGTCTATTGTTAATTTCGTAGCCATCCCCTACCTAAAAAAAAAATAATAATAATATTGTATATTATAGTCAACACTGAAAATTCCTATGATGCGCGACTTTTGCGCTACCCTGTATATATATATATATATATATATATATATATATATATAGGAGAGAGATAAAGAGAGGGAGAATCCTAGTTCTCATAATAATAATAAGTATATTGTATAGTCTAATTTCTAAAATTCATTAGTTTTCCTCCTATATGAATTGTCTATTTTTCATTCTTGTGATATACAAAATCATTTATTTTGTGTCTCGAACACAAGCAACTTCACAACATCCAAAATCGATTTTCCTTTCTCAAAACTGGATAAAATTTGCTTATTTTTTTTTAAATTTAAAATTTTCCTTTTGCACTGACCTGTCACGCAATACCACATCACGCAACTTCACCAAAGTCACGCAGAGATAAAAAGAGGGAGGAGTTTGGAGATCTTCCTTCTTTGCGTGCGTGTGATATATATATATATAATTTATATATATATATATATATATATATATATAACATCATCTGAATTTGCATTACGATTAAAATTAAAATACTAAAGTTTGCAATTTTGACAATCCAAAGAATTATATAATAATAATAATAATAATAGGTATAAAATAACGTATGGCTCCGCGTGAGAACTGAAATTAACGCCTGTATATGATGAATGTGTTTTGCAAGGCATGAGATAGAATGGTTTAACGTGAGCCAATAATGAATATCTCTTTATATCCCTGATAATTGGGCTCGTTTCTATGGAGATTGATCCAAATAATATATAGGTTTGACCCAATTTCTACATATAAGTTCCACGTATATATAACTACGGTAACACAATTAAATAAATGTAACCAAAAGGCTAGAAAGGGTTATATAAGATGCGATTCCTATGTAGGAAAAATTTGCAGAGTTTAGCAAATGAAATCTCACTTTATAGCGTACGGTTAGAATCTAGATTCTTATGTGAAACAGCTGTATACTGATTCAAGTATCATCAAATGCATATACCTGTGAAAGGACGGTAGCAGCAGCGAGCGTCTACAGCCTTTAATAACATAAAATGTCCGCGACATTTAGAGCCAGAGTTCGTAGATCAGAGTGTAACGTCGTTTTCCTATAAGAGAAGTGAAAACACTGAGGTCGGAGGTTTGACTCCCGATGGTGCTAGTAATAATGGGCAAGGAGTTAGCGCAACGGGCGCATTAGTTAGCCTGAGCGCTCTGTCAGTTTCTGAACCTCCTTACTGATTATGATAATTACTAGTTTCATAAATATTTGTAAAAATAATCTTGGGAATAAACTGGGACTTGTTTACTGTTAAACTGCCAAACCTGCCTACGATATAAGTGAGTGGATGACAGGAATACTGAAGCCTGTCAATACCCTACACCTATAGAAGGATCATGTCTTAATTTGAACTTCAAACTCAATGCTCTTTAAACGCGTTTATACGCTCTGTAAAGGCGAGGGAGTTGAATGGAGCGTGTCTCAGCATGGTCAAACAGTATAATATATACTGACCTCGCTTTAACGACACGTTTTGGGAGTTCTGGACGGCGTGATCGGTAGGAGAGTTGACCCTGAAACCGAGAGACTCGGGATCAAGTCTCACTAACTCCTAGTTTCCCACTTTATGCCTTTTCCCTCTCTACTTATAATATAGAGTTTAGCTATACTGATACTCCTGACACGTTCTTCATAAACACAAAGTGCCAATTCATTCCCTATACGTGATAACAAGCTCTTCTATTAGGGAATTTCATTCTTAAATCCATTTCTTTCCCAGCCACGTGGGGAAAGAGAACTCTTGAATTCTAAAGAACAACCCTCGAGATTAACGCACCCCTTAAAATGTAACTTCAGAAACAAACAAAAGCGAAGAAAATTCAAAGAAGCTTAAAATGCGAGACTGGGAGAGATCATTATCCGAAAATTCAAACATTTCAGATTTTAAAGCTTTCAGAAATTCCGAAACGGAAATTCAGACCGAAGTATAACGAGAGTGAGAAATAATAACTTACGATGGGGATGTTGTTATAATGTTTCAAATCGCCTTTCAAAGAATATCGCGAGGCCATTAACGTTCGTCGAATAAGCACAGAATAAAAAGAGAGAAACGGTTGATGGAAGCGAATGTATTTCTCATTATCCCCAAAAGGACGTTTATACGTCGAATTAACTTCCACATTTGAACTTTTATTCAGAAAAACTAAACAAAGAATCCAAATTTGCTGAAATACTTCCAACATTCTCATCTAAATATTCAGTAGAGTGATATGAGTAATAATATTTCCGGAATGATACCGGTATAAGAATCAATGAAAGCATAGGTATATGCGCAGAAATAAATTTTCAACACGGTATAGGTATGGTATTGGAATAATAATTAGTGTCAAGATGAGTAATGAAACGAGTAAAGTATTATTCTTTGCAAATAATATACTGTGTGTATATATACAGGCGTCCAAAAAAAATGTATACACACTTTAACAGCTGATAGCTCAATTGATGTTTCTTTCTTTCCAAGTTAAACCCATTAGAATTAATAATGGCAGTCAGACTAAGCTTTGAACAAAGGAAATTCATTCTAAAATGCTACTGGAAGTGTGAAAACGCAGTTGAAGTGCAAAGACAGTTTAGGAGGGATTTTAAAACAGATCCACCAACGCGACTTACCATCACTCGAATTAGAGATAAGTTTGAAGCCGATGGAACTGTTCAGAATGTCCACAAGAAGCGTTCCGGAAGACCACGGACATCGACAAGCCCCACAAAGCAAGAAAGAGTACTGGAAACGTATCACCAAAGTCCAAGAAAATCTGTGCGGCAAGTGAGTCGTGAGGTAGGAATTTCAGAATCGTCTGTCCAACGCATTTTGAAGCGCTGTCAATGGAAAAGTTACATTCCAAGATTAGTCCATGCTATTAATGAAGATGATGATCCGGACCGAAGAGTGGAGTATTGCGAGTGGTACTTGGCACGATGTGGATGTGGATTGGACGAAGGGGTTTCGTAGAATACCCTCCGCGTTCACCAGACCTCACACCACTAGACTTTTTTTTATGGGGATACTTAAAAGACAAAGTCTACGCTATAAAACCTGCAACAGTCGCTGAATTGAGAGCAGCAATTGAACGAGAACGCACACAAATACCAAACGAAATGTTTCGTGATGTTTGCGATTCCATTGCTTCGCGTTATCAGCAGTGCCTGGACCAGAACGGACGTCAGTTTGAAAACAGGCGTTGACAAAACAATTAAATAATGGCTGTAGATTCTATTACATTTTGAAAATGAAATGTATTTTAATAAGCACTGCCTTTATAAGTATTTAAAGTGTGTATACATTTTTTTGGGACGCCCTGTATATATAAGGCGTAAATATTTGGCTGTTCTTTTTATACAGGGTCTTCCAGGACCTATACTCATTTCGTCGACAACAACCCATTCTGTCTTCCAGGACCTACATCCATTTCGTCGACAAGAACCCATTCTGTCTTCCAGGACCTATACCCATTTCGTCGACAAGCCTAAACAGCACTTTAAAAAACTAACCTAACCTACTTTAACTTAATCTAACCCACAATAACTTGCCGATTGTTTGGTTTTGTCGAGATATCGTTAGTCCGGTCTTCCACCTTCCATTTTACTTATCAAAAGGTAGTTAGGTGATGAGGATAATCTAAATAACAATATTTTATATATTACTAATTATTATTAGTTATTATTATTACTAATAATACCTCTATTGTTTTATTTTAAGTTGATGCATGATAGGAATAGGTATAAGCGTAGGTATGGAAATTTGAGTAAGTCTAGGTTATATTTACCATTCATTTTTCCAAAAAAGTATAGTATAAAGCAGTGGTGGCGAACCGTTTTTGCTGGCGGGTCATTTTTGTTACTTTTGATTTTTAAAAAAACGAAACTGGGTCACAGTATTTTATTTACTTACTATTTTTAGTGAGAAACTTCTTGTTGGATTTAGCTGCTAATGTTTTGATCCGAGGTTTATATTTAGTTGTCTTTAGTCTCACACACGCAGCACTCATATCTGTGCCAAGGCGATTCCTGGTGTGGATTTGACGAAATTCATGGAGGAAAACAACTGTTCACGCGAATAAGATGAACCAAACATTGTTAGCGGAGCTAATGCTAGCTTTTTTATAGATGCCAAAGAATTAGGTAAAGAGTTCCATTCTGCAAGAATAAGATTCTCTCCTCTTTCTATTGATTGTTGTTCTCTGGTTACACCCAAAATTGACGACTCCAATCCCTTTTCTTATAACTTCAGATTAAGATCAATAAATTTAGTCTTCCATACTGCGCTTTCTTGGAAGTCAACTAATTTCATTTCTAAATTACCAATGTCAAGCCAATGAAAAGTTGATAACTGAAGATCTTCAAATTGAATAGCATGGAGGAATTGGATGAATTGTAAGTTGTCATACATACAGGCACGTTTTTAAACGTATACTATACGTTTAAAAACGTTTCAATGTGTATCAGCTGTTTATTTCGGTGGGAGAATAAATTTTTTTTAAACTGTAAGGCAGAAAATATTAAAAATTAAAGTAATTTTTTATTTAAATAGGAGCTCGTGGGTCACTAAAAATTGCCTCGCCATCATTGGTATAAGGTATACTAACAGAAACGAACTTCGAATATCATCCTGAATACTACTAATATTAGTATTAGTGCTCAGTACTACTACTAAAAATAATAATTATTATTTTATGGAATTTATATCTTGACAATAAAGCTTATCATTATCAATAATAGTAATTTCATTATTATTATTATAATCTATATTATAATGGAGGTAAGTGCGATATATATTATATATATATATATGTAACCAAAAAAAACTACCGTATAGAAAAGAACGCAATCATGAAAATCTTAAGCTTCACATTTGAGCTCATTGTATCAAGATTTGTGAAGCTTTACATTTTCATGGCTGCGTTCTTTTCTATAGTTTTATTGACCAAATAATTGAACCGACAGTAATTGGGGCGCCGCAGGCACCCCAATTACTGAGACCCAAGGTGAGAGGGATAGGAATGATGTTCAAAATAAAATACGCCGTAGGCCCACAATTCGATTCGGTTTGAGCCGAATGCCCAAGTACCGCAGATCTCGCGAAATCGGGGCGTAGCGCCGATCTTTTGCTGAAAGTCCTGACAGAAAGAAATGAAAAGGGAGTATTTGTTGACAATTATGTCTACTTTTTTATATTTTATAACAGGAAATAATACCTTGAGGTAAGAAAATTCATTTCCTAGATGAAGTAATTGGCCGAGGCCTCCAAGCCTTCCGCAGGAAATAGCAAAAACCGCCCGTAGGGCGGTATTTTTGCTAGTAATCTTCTATACTATAATAAGAGAGCTGTCCGTCTGTCCGTCCGTCCGTCACACTTTCAGAAATTGAGAAAAAATTGTGAGAAAAAAATTCAGAAATTGTATTACGGGCGGAAATGTGAAGCTCAAGATTTTCATGACTGTGTTCTTTTCTGTAGTTTAGCCTGTCTGTTTGTCTGTTTGTGAAATTTATCAAGGGGAGTAATGGGGGAAGGGTGGGGGTGGGGGTAATGGAGGATGGGTGGGGTAATGAGGAGGGGTGGGGGTAATGGGGGAAGGGTGGGGGTGGGGGTAATGGAGGATGGGTGGGGTAATGAGGAGGGGTGGGTAATGGGGGAGGGGGTTAGCCCCAAGTTGTATGAATGGGGGTGAGGAGGTTTTGGGAGATACCAGATTCAGAATGTTGACACAATTGAAGCTCAAATTTTCACGGCTGGGTTCTTTTCTGTAGTTTAGCCTGTATAACCGTCAGCGAAGCGACGGGAACTGTACTAGTAATAATATAACTCAACCTAAGAATATTTTTATCCTCGTTAATTTTGCAATTATAAAAAACAACCTTACATCAAGATCTTTATTACTACATATTTATAATTAAAAAATTAAATTAATATATTTAAGTTATTAAATGAATGAAAAAATTGCTAAATGTAAAATACGATAAATTTTACATTCTCAATGAAAATAAACCCAAACGTGTTCATAACAAAGAGACAGCTTTCATTACGGGCCTTTCTGATTCATATTTCCGACCTTATACGCGCGAATGATTCAGACACCAAAGTTTATTACGGATTCAGAAATAGCGCGTTTGTACTTAATGACACGTTCCATCTGACACGAGTCGGCCGTAAATAAATGAAGAAGGCCAATTAATTTTCGGAGCAATACGGCCAAATCAGAGACAAAAAATTGCTTACAAGCACAATTTCAAACAAATCTTCTGTCCTTGATGGCGGACTACAATGAAAGGTTAGTAAACAAAATAAATAATAAAATTCATAAATATAAAATGAAAAATAAAAAGGCGACGCGAATCAAAAGGAGAGACAAATGATAGCAAGGCGCAATTGGAAGGTTGCATCTTTGTACAAAAGATGGATTTGATGCCAAAACTCTTATTATTGATGACACTTGCTGAAATTACTCAATTTTCTTATTTTATTTTATTTTATTTTTTTATGCCGTGGTAATGAAGGAAGTGTTGAGGGAGGGAAGTGGAGGAGGTCGGAATCAAGGCGTGTAAAATACCATGGGGGATAAATGGGCATAAGACGTCAGTACATACAAAATAAAATCCATTACGAATTCATTCTTTAGTTCCGTACATGCGCAGTTTTCGGGAAAAAAGTTTACTGAGAAATACGAAATTTCTAAGGAGCATAAAAAATTATTAATTCGTAAATGATTAGATTTTGTTTGAGAAATTTTATTAGTGTCACCACAAAGAATAAAATATCCAGAAAGAATAAAATATCCACAAAGAATAAAATATCTAGAAAGAATAAAATATCCAAACAAAAACGGAATCTCACCAATTAATAATTTTTTAT
This sequence comes from Bathynomus jamesi, assembly GCA_023014485.1. Classification (NCBI taxonomy): domain Eukaryota; kingdom Metazoa; phylum Arthropoda; class Malacostraca; order Isopoda; family Cirolanidae; genus Bathynomus; species Bathynomus jamesi. The sequence continues at coordinate 702,120 of JAJOZX010000158.1, read as the reverse complement.
GCTTTATACAAACTTTGTTTGTAGGCGAACTTTTTTCCCGGAACTGAAGGGTAACATTGAAAAATTCATTTTCAATTTTATTTTAAGATACAAATACGACATATAAAAAAATTCAAACGATAGAAGTTATGTTAGTCCAGATCTCGGTTGTCTGTTATATACAGTATATATATATATATATATATATATATATATATATATATATATATATACTTTATGTGAGTTTGAACGACGGTTCAGGATCGACCTGCGGTCAACCCCTCTGCAGCATCCCGCTCATTTGCTGATTTGTTGAAGGGGGAATTGCTGTCTGATCTCCTCCTGCCCTCGTAGCCTGGTCAAGGACTTTGCGCAGGAATCTGTCCAGCTGGTTCTTGAAATTATTCAGGTCGGTGTGCTGAAGGTTCCTCACGTCTTTTGGTAGGGCATTAAAAAGCTTTGGGCCTCGTATTCTGAGGATATTTTCCATCCTCGTTTTCATGGCCCCCTGTCCCGCCGCGGCTGGGACAGTACAAAATCTGCCTCTCTTCTCATTTCAGGTTGTTTCTATTTCATTTCTAAGGTAAGGGACAAATCCCTCAAGTATTTTCCATATGTACTGTATATTATTGTGTACCACTCGCGTCTTCTTTCCAGAGAGTAGAGTTTCAGGGATTGTCGTCGAGATCAGTAGTCTTCACCTTTCGTTTCCTCTATCTTAGACGTAAAGGTCCTTTGTATAGCTTCACTGTTCAATGTCTCAATGTCTTCAATGTCTCGTTTTCTGTATGGGCTTGTGAGTACTGAGCAATACTCAATTATCAGTAGGACTAGACCCTTCCATAATTTGAGCATGATGTTTGTTTTTCTGCTGCGGAAACTCCTTCAGATGATTCCCATTATTTTTCTAGCCGTTGTAATTTTGATGTTGTGGTGCTCTCTGGTTTCTGCATCCGACGACATTATTACTCCAAGATCCCTGATTTGTGGATTTGGTGTTATCTGTCTGGCTTGCGGAGTTTTGTACCCTTTATTCTGTAGCTACTTGTTGTTACGGTTCTAGGACAGTTCATACCAGGACAACTCATACCTAGGACAACTCATACCTAGGACAACTCATACCTAGGACAACTCATACCTAGGACAACTCATACCTAGGACAACTCATACCTAGGACAACTCATACCTAGGACAACTCATACCTAGGACAACTCGTACCTAGGATGTAGTGAATACGTTTTATTATTTATTATACTTCATTATTTACTCTAATTTCTGCTCTCTATTGCATTTCTCTTTACTCATTTCCACAATACTTTATAACGCGTGGTAGGTAGCCGAGCTAGCAGAAAACCGTTAGCCTAATGCAAGGGGGAAGGGGGGTTCATTAACACTCTTTTTCAACACTTGTGAACGTTTTATTAATTCGAAAATGGTTTAGTTAAGTTAGGGGTATGCGAGTATGAAATTTCTATTATAATAATTTAGGTCGGAGAGGGACACACAACTAATTAATTCTACGTTACATTTCGTCAACCTTACGCGTAACGCGCCTGCCTCAAGACTGACTCCGTTTTGAGGGTAGTCCGCTCTCTGGGCCTATTCAGGATTTGCCAACTCTTCCCATTTTAAACAATTTACAATCTAACAAACATGCTTTATCGTAATCATCACAATTTTTAGTAAATTTATATTAAACATTATAATCTTAACTAAACAAAAATTAATATTCTTAACTTGGCATTACTACAAGGACAACTCATACATAGGACCAGAAAAAAATGAAAATTAATGAAAACATTTATTTTGTAAAATTAAAAATTAAATTTAAACATTTAGAATTCATGCAAGTTATTAATGAAAACATTTATTTTTAAAATTAATGAAACATTTATTTTGTAAAATTAAAAATTAAATTTAAACATTTAAAATTCATACAAGTTATATATATATATATATATATATATATATATATATATATATATATATGCCCAGTTAGGTTCATTGAATGCCCGGTTAGGTCAACTGAATACCCGGTTGGGTTCACTGAATGCCCAGTTAGGTCAACTGTACGCCTTTGATGATTGGTTAGGTTTAGTCGTGATATTTTCATTAAAACTAACGAAAATATCACGACTAAACCTAACCAATCGTCAAGGGCGTACAGTTGACCTAACCGGGCATTCAAATTTTATCCTATGTAAATAATGGTTCTCTATTTATTATATGTTTGCAATAAATATAAATTTGTTGTTATTGTTTTCTTATCTTATTTTGGTTAATTTGCAGAGTTTAAACTTTTGGGGTGGATATAGATGAAAAGATCAACATTGGGGTGGTAATTGATGAAGAGAGTATGAGTTGTCCTAGGTATGAGTTGTCCGGGTCTGAGTTGTCCGGTATAAGTTGTCCGGGTATGTGTTGTCCTGGTATGAGCTGTCCGGTCACGGTTTTGTTTTCCTCTAATTATATGTTCAAAGCACTTTATAAGGTGGGAGGTGAAAGCTATCGGCCGATAATTCTTGGGCATTGCTCTGTTACCACCTTTAAATAAGGGGGTAATGTTCGCATTCTTTAATGTAAGTGGAATTTTGTCCCGTGTCGAGTGATTTCCTCCATAGTAAGTATAGAGGTTTGGTAATACTCTCTTTACAGTTCTTTAGAAACGTGTCACTCTGTGTCTGGCCCTTGTGCCGAATTGTCTCGCATCTGTGATAGAGCCTTAATTACATCTCCTTCCGAGAACTCTAAATGGGTTTGTGCCGGAATTTGTTCTTGACCGATTTGTATCAATGTCGAAAAATTCGTCTGGGTTTTCTACTTTCATCTCGGACTTAGAGGTGCTAAACACAGAGTTAAATTGTTCCTAAAGCAGTTCGCTCATTTTTTTCGTGGTCATTTGTGTGTTTGGACCCCCGTCTATCAACGGACCAATACTCTCTTTACACCGCACCTCTGGGTGATAACTTCAATTGTATATCAATTAGGTTATGGTCGGAGAAATTTGTGTGCGTTACCTTTTTATTTATTGTTATCTCATTGTTATTTGCCAAAATTAAATCCAAAAAGTTCTCTTTTCTAGTGGCTTCACAGATTTCCTGGGTAAGGGCGTAATGTTTCATCATATCTACTGTAATACCATTATTGCTTGGGTTCTATCATATTTTGTAATGTTGTCATGAAACTTCTCAACATATATGACTTCGTTATTTTTCTTCCATGTTATGAATGGGAAATTAAAATCTCTGCAAATTAGAATATTTGTTGCTGGAGTTTCAATTAATTTTAACACGTTTTCTACTTCATTTGTGGCAAGTTGGAATTCACTTTTTGTGGTGTTCGGTTGTCTGTAGACGTCCATAATGGTTAGGTTCAGTTCTTTTACTTCTAAAATAATAATTTGGACTGTGCTGTTTGATTTACTTACCTTCACCTTACATGTGTAGTGTGTTTCACGTAGATACCCCCCCCCCCCCCCCATCGTCTAGCCACTCTATTTGTTCTGTATATGTTGTAGTCCAGTAATGCTATTTCAGTATTCTCGATGCAGTGTTCACAGCTTTTTTCGGATTTATGTGTGTTTCCGTTAGGCATATGATATCTATGCTGGTTTCCATAGCTAAATTTTTGTAAGTATTGTAATTTGCAGCCTGCATGGTCAGTATAGAGGCCTTGTATATTTGCGTATAATACATTTACAGGGTTTCTAATCTCCGTGTTTGGTTTTCTTATATACTGGTCATTTTCTGGTCGATGTCGGTTACTGTTTGGTGTTATTGGATGGGCCGCTGCATTTGGGAGTATTGGGATTGCGACCCTTGATACCACTGTGGTTGTTGTATTATTGGTGGGTGATGTTGAATAGAAGGATGATGTATGTAATGTTGTGGTGCATATATCTGCGGCGTTCTGTCTTTTCTTGTTAGAAGGGCAAGTTGCGCTTTTATCATCCTCATTTCCTCTAAAAAAAATATATAATTGCTCTGGTTATTACTTCTATTTCGGATATAATCTGTTCTTTCCCGTTCTCTTCTTTGCGTACCCTTTATATATATATATATATATATATTATATATATATATATATTATATATATACACAGGATGTCCCATAAGTCCGGCATCATAGGAGAAATTCATATTTTTCTATTTCTACAAACCATAATTCATATTTTTCGCTTTCTACAGGCCATAATGTCTGTGAGCAAGGAAGAACGAATCCAGATAATTCTACTCATAGGAAATCGTAGTCAAAGAGACTTTGCAACAAGTCTGCTAACACAACTCTGTGTTATTGGCTCGCGGTCTGGATGCAGTCTGCTAAATTCAGCAGCGGCCTCTCTTTGACTCCGAATTCCTATGAGTAGAATTATCTGGATTCGTTCTTCCTTGCTCACAGACATTATGGCCTGTAGAAAGAAAAAAATATGAATTATGGTTTGTAGAAATAGAAAAATATGAATTTCTCCTATGATGCCGGACTTATGGGACATCCTGTGTATATATATAATATATATATATATATATATAAAGGGTACGCAAAGAAGAGAACGGGAAAGAACAGATTATATCCGAAATATATATATATATATAATTACCCAAGCAGCGCCAATAGTAAGTCACCTTTTTTATCAGTTAGGTCGAACTTTGTAAATAAGTCGGATTTTTTTATACAACCTACTTTTTGAGGTTAGTTTACGCTAGATTAGGTTAGATTAATTCAGGTTAACCTAATCTAAAACAAATCAGAGGGTGTGTAAAGTCTGAGGAAGCACGACTTCGAGTTTTTATAATTAAAATCCTCAGGGGGGTAAAATTCGAAAAAGCAATCACTGTATACGGTAAAAAAAAGCTTTCTCTAAACTTTTTTATAGAACCTCTACTCTACTTTAACACAAGGGAAAGTGATTAAAAATTTGAAAATATAAAATATATATAACGTGTTGTTCAAGTTACTGGATAAAAAATTGTCACAGACAAAAATTTAAACAAATTTATGACAATATCAGAATTAATTGATAACATATTCAAATTGTAAAACAACCAACCCCCTAAATTTTCAGCATTTACAACCAACCAGCTGGGTGGAATCAATAATAAAAACAATGGAGAATAAGAGGAGGGAATGTTCGTTTAGCTTCGGCAGAATCTCGTCTTTTCGACATTGTAAAGTTTACTCTCAGTTCTAAAGTTTTTAGCAAAGAGCTGCTGGTGCATAATATTGTACAAAACGCTACGTAAAATACAAAACTAATTTTCCGAAAACGTAACTGGGGGTGGCTGTAACACCACTGTGGGCCGGATCAAGGAAGGAAGGGGAAGGGGTTTTACGAGACTTCTAAACAGAAGTTGGAAGCCCAGACTGGAAATGAAAATGAACGTATTTGAAGAAGTCATTTGGAAATTCCATTTCGAGTTTTTCGTCATTTTCAAACCAAGAATGAAAAGGAGAATTCCTCAAAATGGAAAGATCCTCTTCAAAGTGCGATACAATTGGTGAACTTTAAGACAATGTTTCCCTAACTTCATCCTATTCTCTAATACAGATAACAGTTCGCTACAATTAGATAAGTTTGTTTTTATTATGGCTGAATTTGAGATTGCCGGATTTCACACACACACACACACACACACATGTGCGCATCTCCGCATTAGCGAGGTACCGACTTGCTTTGAATCCATATATCTAGAAGCATAATTAATATAATATGTTAATCTTAGTGCCATCGAACCAAGAAAGGAGTGATAAGTGCTTGGAACGCAACTGAGAGCTTGAATGGTAGTTTCTGTTAAACCATTAACCAGTGAAGTACTCGCTTGTCTAGCCTAACCAACCTAACCTAACCTAACCTAATCGAAACCAACAAATTTTTTTTCCCGATAAAAATGTTTCTAGATTTTTTTAATAAAAATTATTTAATATTCTGAGATGCCAAAAGTGTTACCTCACAAAATAAAATTTACCCCACTACATCCGTAAATTATGACAAATTCGACCTTACTTATGCCCAGCTGCCTACGCGCGTGCACACACACGCACAAATACTGTATTGTAAAACCAATTTTTTCTTTACAATAGAAATTATTTAGTCAAATAAAAACCTATTTTAATTAAGAATTTAATTAATACTGGAAATGTTTTACACTCTATGCAACCAATTTCTTATTTGTCCTTTGTATACTCGTGTGTGTATGTGTATATATATATATATATGAGAGAGAGAGAGAGAGAGAGCGCTACAAGGACAAGAGAACCTCGGAAGATTCCTGTCATTAAATTGGTTCATTTTTTAGCCTATTCTAGCAGCAATAGAAAAATGGATACAGAACCATAAGGCTCTCTCCCCACTCTCCACTCCCTACGGAAAAAGGTTGAAAAAATACTTTGACCCTGGAAAAGTAGCCAAGGAAATTTTACAGGAAAGAGGAGAATATATAAGCCAGTTCTACTATTATGCTATGCACACACAGATCGTATACTAGATAGCATCGCTGTATAAACTAATCAATAGTTTACTTGTGCCGATCGCACATCACCCACTTAGTATTGTCACAAAAATCTGCCAGAAAAGTGGGAAGAAAACTTTCTAAGAAAGGCAAAGTATCATCTCAACCATCTAAAAAGGTCTCTTTTAATAGCTCAGATGAGCGTTGAACACCTTCTACGGGCAAAAAAAAAAAAAAATTGAGACTATAATGCTGAAGACTGAAAAAGAGTAAAACACCAAAATGTAAACACATATTTACTGTAATGACGCTGTTGAATGATCGGAAATGTTCCAGAATTCTTCACAATATTTTTTCACTAAACGGCCAGCATTCAAAATGAGCACAGTTTCGTCTCCAGTGAAATTATACACAAAATGCCCTACATATTATCCATATAAATATAATAAAGAACGTGCAAACGACAGACAAGCCGTGCTTTTTGCTTGGAATTAAAGTCAACTCCATTCATCTTTTTTATTCTTCTTTATGGACCATGTCTATAATTTCTGCTTAATTTTGTCTGGTCATGTTCAGTGGCGAGTCCCATTCTGAAGATATTGGTGTTTATGCAGCAGCTATTAGGGGGTTATGAGGGGTTGCGAGAAGACAGCAGCCCATCATGTGTCTACTGCAAAGCACCCACAGAAGGTTATGGCGTGGACTTATCTTTCACACCATGGACTTTGGAACTTACACTTTGTGGAAGGCTAAATAAATAGTGCCAAATATGTTCCCGTACTGTCAAAAAAGTTGTTGCCTTCTGCTTCTAAGTGGTTTGCTCGCAGACAAAAAAAAAATTGGATCTTCCAACAAGATTTTGCCTTTTTTACACATCCAAAGTCGTACGAGTTTTTTTTTTTCCAAGAAAATGTCACTGAAGTGATAGAATGGACAAAAACAAAAATCTTACTTCAACCCCGCATATAATCTATGGGTTATTCCCTCAAGTATCGGATGAGAAAAGAAAACATTTCAAAAAGTTAAACTTGCGGGACGTCTTCTAGATAGCTGGCTCAAAGGTCTCGGAATTACGACTATCCCGAGGAATGTTTTGTTTCCACTGAAAAGAGGGAAAAGTTTATGCAAAATACTGAAGTAAACCTTCTTGCCATTGCTGTATTCGATTAATCCCTCTATACCCGTTTTTCAGACCTGAAGAGTACAAGAAACGCACAATGCGTACCTCTTGCTACATTTCTTCGAATCGTTCTAAAATATTAATCTGATTTTTAATTTCTTCCGAGATAATGTATCTACTGTAGTTAGTAGAGGGTAGGACCCCAAGGTAATATTTGAAATAATGGATTTTATACATTTACTTTCTAATACACGAGTATTTCTCTCCATTAAATTAAACCTGAGTGATGACTCGGATAAAAGAAAACAATCTCGAAGCTTCTGCGCTAAAGCGAATATGACCATAAGGAACTTTCGGTTCTGTACAAGTGAAGCTAAAGCCATCCTCTTTCGCACTTTCTGCAGTAATATATACGGACAGCAACGCTGGAGTGAATTATAAAAAAAGGTTTCTGGCAGAACCATAAATTTGCTTTACAACGGATCTTTTAGACTCCTACATAAATTACCCCGAGATGCTCAGCTTCGCAAATATTTGCTATTCACAATGTCCCGAGCTTCCCGGAGGTAACAAGACGTGCTCAATACAGTCTAATGCAAAGAATTAAAAAACCAACCAATCCGATTATCCAAACTATCCATGAGTCCTGCCGTTTATCCTCTAAGCCAGAGTTTTTCAAACTTTTTGAAGCCACGGAACATTTATTTAAAAAAAAAAAAAATTCACGGAACCTTGACCAACAGGTAAAATTTTAATGATATAAGGCAAACGGTAATAAAACGCAATTTATGCTCACTGCAATTTATTTATGTAATTTATGAAATTTACATGTACAGTTATATGAATTTCACCAAAACACAAGTTTAGAAATTTATAAGAAAAAAAAAGACAATTTACTTTTATTGACGTATTTATTTTAAATTCCCCTCCCCACATTACTGTCAGCATAAAAGAAATTATAAGTATGAAAAATATCATGTTTAGTGTAAAATTAAAGTTTTCAATGCAAAATAATTAAAAGTGAGCAATTTTAGTTATTGAGGAGTAATTTTAATAGTTAATCAAACAATAAATGCTCAATGACTTGAATGTGATTGCTTTTCTTTGGATAAAAGTTCAATATTACATTACTGTGATCATAACTTCCGTGAACTGAGAAAACTAAACCTAAAAACAGAAAAACTCACCAAATCAATCAGACCAGTGCTTGTGGTCATCAGCTGTTTTTTGTTTACAAAATGGGCTCCTGTTTCTTACTGTGGCTGCGAGAGGGCAACGCTTATTCTGGATATCTCATCGTTTGAACTAAAATTCTCTCTCTCGCCCACTCTCTCTTTGCCTACGCCTTTCAAAGCACAATCACTGAATTCGCAGAATATATATCATAAATTCATCCATGCAGTTGATATTACAGTATTTTATCTTACCTCTCCCTCCTTCTCATTCTCTCATGACATGCCCCACGGAACCCCATCAAGTTCTTGCGGAACACAGTTTGAAAACCCCTGCTCTAAAGCTATGGAATTCTTGGTACGAAAACGTCTGTAAGTAGCTACACTTAACTTCGACATTACTGTATTATTTCTCATTAATTGTATTTCTATTCTTAGTATTTGAATTATCATCGTGTTCTATTGTCAGTTCGTATTATTGATATTGTCATGTGAACTATGGTCTGCCAATAAACTTCATATATATATATATATATATATATATATATATATATATATATATATATATATATATATATATCAGTGGCGTACAGTCAGGGTAAGCGGGGCATGCGCCTACTCAGTTAAAAGTCAAATTACAAAACGTCGGTATATTACTACAGTAATCGAAAACTAACATAAAGTTATGATGCTTGTAAAATGTGTGTGTGTGTGTGTGTGTGTGTGTACACACACATACAGTGTATATATATTTGCAGCTACCGCTTACCCTGTGGAAACACCCACCGCATGCATGCCACTTATATATATATATATATATATATATATATATATATATATATATATATATATATATATATATATATATATATATATATATACTACACATACATATACGAGTATAATCTTAAGCTAGTTTTGTAAAGGCTTCTAAATTAATCAAGTGAAAACTAAAAGCGAAGGAAAAAAGATTAAACCAAGCTCTTTTTACAATGTGTATCCCTTTCCTATCTTCCGTGCATCATGAAGCATCCTTTCACCATGAACTTCCTCCTCGTAAAATTTACAACAGAAATGTCCTCGAAACGTACAGAAATGAAACATTACGACTCTCACGTTCAAATTAGTTTCGTATTTTCTTTATTTCTATTCTTTACTTTTAAAGCGTTTTTGATTATAGTAATTTAAGCTTTTACTTCCGTGTTATATGTTGTACATTATCATCTTAGCTTTTTAAATGTTCAAATAGGTTTCGTTTAAAGCGAACTAAGTGAAGTCAATTATATACTGTATATTCAAAAAAGCGTTTAATTATATATATATATATATATATATATATATATATTGAAATGAAGAGGAAAAATAAAAAGCTGCCCATGTATATTAGTGCAGAATATATTAGAGAGAGTATTTAGCTTCATTCGTCAGCACAGAAGCTTCGATATTATTTTCTTATATCCGAGTCACTACTCAAGAAGTTGGTGGTAATTTAAACCAAGTACTTAAATCCTCGTACTTCTTGTAATGGTTCACCTTTAATTTTGAAACTAATATCAACTGACTGATTAGAACTTTCGGGATGGAATTGCATAATCTTAGTCTTTGTAACTAACTTTTTTAAAATCTGCCAGGGTAATTCGCAGATATTTAAAGAAACTGCAGACCTTTAACAGAAGAACTTATTAACGCCATATCATCAGAATACACTATATTACCTATCCTCATCTTATCTTTACAACATCCAACTTTCGTCTCATCCAGTAAAACAATTAAACCAATAATATAAGCATTAAACAGCGGAGGAGATAGCGAGGAGTCTTGCCTCATTCCGCAAGAGGAACCAAAACACCCAGACAATACATTACCCCATCTAACCGTAAATGATTGGTGGGTATACCAAAATTTCTTTATATTTAATATGTAGCTACAAAGGAACTTTCATGTCCTCGGATTTCCTCAAATAAAATATTGTGGTAAACTCTATCATTTGTTTTACTTATATCCAAAAAACAACTACATATAGCTGAATTATTGTCAGTGTTGCCTTCAGGAGGAAATGCATACTCGCGATGCATCTTTCTCCTGATGAATCATGCACCTGGACCTATAAAGTCAATGCAAACTAACGACATAGGTACAAAAATGTATATAAATCAGACTGTTCATTTGATTAAAACGGACATTGTTGCTTCTACTGACGATCAGCCAAGTACGGAAGCCTCGTTAGTACAGTGACCTTCTATATATTTGGCAATAGTGTTATTAGCTGCTCGTACCCTGAATAAATATATGGGCGTAGTGGTGTTTCGTGTGAAATGGTGAATAATAATGAGTGAAGAGGGCCAGAAACTGTCACAGCGCTCAGGCCAACTAATGCGGCCCATTGCGTTAACTCCAGGATTATTATTATTACCAGCCCTATCGGTAGTCGAACCCCAAACGTCAGTGTCGTCACTTCGCTTACAGGGAGATGGTGTTGCCCACTGAGCCTCGGACGTTGGCGTAAAACGCTGAAGCTTTTCCTCCCACTTGTACTTAAGCCATTGATACGCGTCTCAAGCATTTAGACGAAGCTTGTCCAACATACGGGCCGCGAGCAAGACTTCGGCCCGCCAAAGATTTGTATCAGGCCCGACTGGCGAATATCGAAAACTCATTATCTAATGTCATATTATAATAAAATTTAATTTTAAAATAAAATTGTATTTAAATTTGCACACTGGCCCTCGTTGTGGGTCATTAATTGAAATATGGCTCTTCATGAAAAAAGGTTGGACACCCTCGATTTAGATTATATGTTGTTAACCTTTATTCAGTGCATAATTAGATCTACTGTTCTGTGTGCTACCTGAAGTCGTCCTTATTGTGATTATAACGAAACATGGAAAAAACCTAACTTCATTTTAGCGCTAGAATATCTTATATATATGTTACGCGTAATCGGTGAAATTGCTTATTTCATAAAATTGGCAGTCCATTTGCCAAATTCCTGAAATAAGCAGTTACTGCTTATTTCCTGAAATACGCAATTTCGCTCTGCCACTTTTCTCTACAACTCGTCAGGGAAACGCGAGGTGTACTTCTGAATACACGAAAGGCCTTGGAATCATTTTTCTTTTTCCTTGTGGATTTGCATCATTCATTCAGTTCACGTGTTTAATTGTGAAATTCATCCCATATATATATATATATACACACACACACACACATATATATATATACATATATATGTAATTATGTATGTCTGTGTATACGGCTTTCCGAAATATGAATGACCTGAAAACGCATATTTGTATATTATTATAATAATAATAATAATAATTTTAAAGACGTGTGCAAGTTACGCGAAGAAATGTTAACGGGAAATATTTTTGCCATTCTTATTTAATAATAATTTAAAATTTAATCCTCATTTAACTCACACGACGTTTGTCGATCCGGTAAATGTCAATTTTGTGTCCAATGAGTGTCAATTTTGGTGGAGTGCAAAGTTGTCGCTTGCAGAAGTGCTAAATTCAAAATTCAAAAGATTGGTTCAAAACATAATTTTGAGGAAGGTTTTTTTCCTTATCTATGTCGGCAAATACTTACAGTATAATAAAGAGATAAAAAGATTCAGCATTAAAAATGGAGACAGAAACAGATTTCATAAGGATAACAATTTTATTTCAGCCGCTCTAAATATGAAGATATTATTCCACTCAATATTATTCCACTCAATATCACGCTACTCAATATCATTCCCACTTCATTCCGTGCCAAAGATGAGAAATCCACGAGTGAGAATATTGAAGGAGGTAATTCTTAAATCGATCTATTCCTATTTCATGACATTCTCATTCACGGCTTTCCCATTTTGGTCCGAGTTAGGTTAGGCTAATGTTAGTTTAGGTTAAGTTCAGTTAGGTTGGAAAAATTTTGACATAATTTAACGCCTTTACCGCGAATGCGAATGACATTGTTTCTCAAAAGAGGATTTCTCACTGTGTATTTTCTCATTTATGGATCACAAATGGGAATGAATAGGAATGAGGCCAGGAAGTAATTAAGGTGAAATATCCATAACATCTCTCACTACTCTCGAGATTGATATTTTTTATACACACACATGCACACGCAAACACACACACACAGTGCCGGATTTAGGGGTGTGCGGAGTGTGCTGCCGCACAGGGCCCCCACATTTTCGTGGTTGTATAAAACAATTTAATCGCTACTGCGTTAACATGTTAACACGTCCCGTTAAGTGGATAAATATATGGTAATTGGTTTATCTGTAGCATTAAATAGTAAAGAAAAAGATCAAAATGGGTGAATTCATGGCTAAATCATCACCAAGAACCTCAAGTTTACATTTCCAAACGTCGAAATCATGTTGCGTATGTACCTCTGCTTCATGATTGAGTATTGAGTTTACTAACATTAATTAATTATCAGTGACTTTGCTTGCCGAAAAGCAGGCAGTCTTTCTGTAAATAAATTTTTATTTTTTTCAATATAATTGTTTTTTGAGATGTCTGTGTTCTAGTAAATAACGCTGGGTTAAACTATTAAAAATGAACTGTAATGTCAGTTGGTAAAATTAGGGTAATGAGTTTACTAACATTAATTATCAGTGACTTTGCTTGCTGAAAAAAACGCAGTCTTTCTGTAAATAAATTTCTTTTTTTTTTCAATAAAATTGTTTTTTTGAGATGTTTGTGTTTTAGTAAATAAAAGGAAACAACAAAGGTTTCCACAGTTTGACCCCGCACAGGGCCCCCCCCACAGCTTGACCTCACACAGGGCCCCCACAAATCTAAACCCGCGCTGCACACACACACACACACACAACACACACACACACACACATACATATATATATATATATATATATATATATATATATATATATATATATATATATACACACGTACAAATACTGGGTCGTTTATAAATAAGAAATTATTTCAGAGACGTCAACCTTGACGTATGAATGAATATCCGTGAGATTTTGCCTGATTTTGATAACCGGAAACATATCCCGCATAAGGGAGTTTGAGACTTAAAATCCGTGAGTCTCACGGAAAATCTTTGAGAATTGACATATCTGCGCTTGTGTGTTAAGATTTAGTAAGACTGGTATACATACAAACCTATATGTATATCGTATAGTTTATTTTACTTTTCAATACTGCCTCATAAATATTTGGTCATTGGATACCTTATTCCCTCTAGCTTTGTCTGGTAATAATAACTTGATTTTGCTATATGGCCTGAGGCGTTCATCTTTGGCTTGCGTTTCAAATTATTAAACTCATCTTCATCCTTACACGAAGGAATGGGGTTATAGCTGTTTCTATTACATTTATATAAATACGGGTCTCCATATGTAAAAATCGTGGCAAGAATTCTCTACCTCATCAGTCGAAGTAACGTCTACTACATACTATTTGTATTGTATACAGATGCTCAAAATTTAGAGGGACAGGTGTTTATAGTTTAGTGTAATTTGTTCAACAACTTCAAGATAAAATTATATATTTGTAAGCGAATATGACTAACTTACAGTATGTTCATTAGAACATACTTTATTTGAATAAATTATCTGATACAATTATATTAGGTTCTCATGAGCAACAAATAAAAAAATAATAATATATATATATATATATATATATATATATATAATATATATATTAGTGGTGGACCGGATATCGGCATCTGCATATGCGGATATCCGCGTCATTTTTAACATCCGAATCCGCATCCGCACTTCTGACTGCGGATGTTATGCGGATATTACCTCTTAAGAAATTATGCAATTTACAATTAAATTAGCTTATAAAGTAGCTTATAAGGCCCAGTCATGCACATTTCAAATAAAGAATTAAATGCAAAAAACTTCACTTTTTTCTACGTGAAGGTCAAAATATGAAAATAAAAACCCACTCTAATAGACAGAGTATATTTCCACGACAGTTTCGACGCCCACTGGCATCCTCCTCGGGTGGATACAGAAACACGAATGAACCAAAACAAGAGGGAAAAACAGTCCAGGGACCGACCGTTAAAAAATTCGCACCTAGGTTAGATCCCATTCTCCCGACACCGGAAGGGCATTTTCATTAAGTACATTCGCGCAAATTTAAAACTATCTTCATGTTCTAAACATACAGATTCTATTATATTTTTCTTACATAATTATTGAATTTATTATTAATTTTATTACATTTAATATTGCATAATTATTTATTACAGAAATTATAAATTTATTATTACATTGGTTATTACATTATTGTTTATTGTTTATAATGTAATAACCAATGTAATAATAAATTTATAATTTCTGTAATAAATAATTATGCAATATTAAATGTAATAAAATTAATAATAAATTCAATAATTATGTAAGAAAAATATAATAGAATCTGTATGTTTAGAACAGGAAGATAGTTTTAAATTTGCGCGAATGTACTTAATGAAAATGCCCTTCCGGTGTCGGGAGAATTGGATCTAACCTAGGTGCGAATTTCTTAACGGTCGGTCCCTGGACTGTTTTTCCTTCTTGTTTTGGTTCATTCGTGTTTCTGTATCCACCCGAGGAGGATGCCAGTGGGCGTCGAAACTGTCGTGGAAATAAACTCTGTCTATTAGAGTGGGTTTTTATTTTCAAATAAAGAATTAATTATTAATGAACAAACAAATATCTAAACCTCAAAATATAAATACCTGGTAACACAGAAAATTGAATGAAATTTGTTTCATTGAATTTTCTGTGGCTGAAACTCTTGAGAAAGTTATTATTTTTGTCATAATGAAGACATTAATATTAATTTTAATTCTTATGCATTGCCTGCCATAATAGTAATATCACGAAATTTGAAAAATTATGTCATATATTCATAATTCTATATTATATTGATAGATTAACTAAATATCCGCATCCGCGGATATTGAAATAAAAAATCCGCATCCGCAGATGTTGAAAAACTGACAGCCGGTCCACCACTAAAATATATATATATATATATAATTATATATATATATATATATATATATATAATATATATATATATATATATTAGTGATGTAGCGGATGTCATTTTTTTCACATCCGCGGATGCGGATGAGGATGTTTGATTTCAACATCCGCGGATGCGGATGCGGATGTCTACATTTTCGTTATTTTTTAGGATATATTCGAGATTTGTTGTTTAACGTATATAATAAGTTATTATATAGAGAGAGCTGTAGCTATAATGTAGTATAATTGATTAATTGTACAATAATTGCTGTACTTTTCTCTGAACATATAAAATAATATCAAGCATCTAACTAATATAGAAATCAATCAGTGAATTCGTCTGCAAATAAATTCGTTATATTTTGTTGAGTTTCAGCCACAATTAGAAACCATAATTGTGTTACCAGGATGGGACGTGAACCCAACTCAAATGCACCCCACCGACCTCTTTCCCCAACCTCCTCCTCCTCCACCCTTATAGAAAGAGATCTTTAATTAGCTTGATAACTATTTATATTAAGTTTAAAGTTTTATTAGGCATATTTATAAATGAGTAATTAAAATAAAGTAAACTAAGATGTTCATCGTTTAATGTTCAAACTTAATTATAGGAAGGTTATGCTTAAGGAACATTAATTTTTCTGCCTTTTCTGCTGCCAGTCTGTTTCTCTTTTCATCATATATTAATCCAGCACTGCTAAATAATCTCTCGCTTGATACGTTTGTTGGAGGACAGGCTAAATGTTTCCTTGCAAGTTTACTCAAGTATGGATAGATATTCTGCGTATTTTTCCACCAACTAATAGGATTGTCACATGCAGCCAGGCGTTTTTCTTGGTGATAGCTCTCGATCATTTTTACTACATCTTTTGACATCGCGTAGGTCTCGTCATTGCTGCTTGACTCAAGAAACTGAGAGACAGATTCTGTGATAGATTTGCTTGTTGAAGGTGTTGGTTCTGTCACTGAAACTTTTATTCTTTTGGTGGGTGGCGAAGCGACAGATTCAAGAGATTGAAGCTCTTCAACTGCTTTGCCAAGTGATGATTTAACTCGTTCTAATGTACTAGGTGAAAATAACTTAGCTTTGTAACGTGGATCTAAGTAGGTTGCAAGAGAGTAACTTCATACAAGAACAGCCTCTCGTCTTGTCGCTTGCATCACTTTGCGCACAATGAACTAGTTCTATTAATATAGTAGAATTTGATAATTTCCGCTTATTAATGACGTTTTATCTCAACGGTCTACATCCGCACGACATCCGCAGTCCAAAGTGCGGATGCGAGAAAATGTGCGGATGTTCCGCGGATGCGGATGTGACCTACATCACTAATATATATATATATATATATATTATATATATATATATATATATATATCGGTCATCCCATAAGTAATGTCGTTTTTTACGATAGATTAAGATTAAACTAGTCCTACTCAGTTTAAGCATAAATTTTCCGAAGGTTATATCAAGATGAGATCTATCGTGTTTGGTACATACTTTACAGACCTTGACCAGTGAAGACGTGTGTTTTGCTTTATGTGAACCCCTCATAAACATGGCGGTATCAGAAGAGCATATCAGGCATATAATGCTTTACGAGTTCAAAAAAGGGAATAGTGCTACTGAAGCAACGCGAAACATTCAGGACGTTTATGGCAACGATATTCTGCATGTGAGGAAATGTCAAAGATGGTTTCAAAAGTTTAAGAATGGTGACTGCTGTTTGACAGATGTAGCACGCTCTGGACGCCCTGCTGAGTTTGATGATGACCTGCTGTTAGCCGCACTTGAAGAAGACCGTTCAACAACTGTCGAAGAATTGGCCCAGAAACTCAATTCATCCCCGTCCACCATCCATCGATATTTGCAACAACTCGGGAAAGTGCCTAAGTTAGGAAAATGGGTGCCACATGAATTGTCGGTCAACAATCTGAGGGTGCGTGTAAACATTAGCACAGCTCTTCATTCCCGTGAACTCCAAGATCCGTTTTTGCACCGTTTAGTGACTGGTGATGAAAAGTGGATACAGTACCAGAATGTTAAGCGCCGTCGACAGTGGGTTTGTGCCGGAGAACCAGCGACACCACAGCCAAAACCAAATCTTCACCCTCGGAAGGTGTTGCTTAGTGTTTGGTGGGATAAAGGTGGTGTAATACACTTTGAAACCTTACCACACAACCAAACAATCACCGCTCAAGTCTACTGTCAATAACTAGATCGATTGAACACTGCACTAAAAGAAGAGAGACCTTCTTTGGTTAATCGGAAAGGAATCGTGTTCCACCACGACAACGCACGTCCTCATACCGCTCGGATCACTTCTGCAAAAATTGAGGAGCTTGGGTGGGAAAAACTTCCATATCTTCCATATTCTCCAGACCTTGCGCCTTCAGATTATTATCTCTTCAGGAGTCTGCAAAACTATCTTGACGAGAAACAGTATACTTCTTTAGATGACCTGCACACCAGTCTTTGTATATTTTTTGCCTCAAAACCGCCTGAATTTTATAAACATGGCATTGAAAAGCTTGTAGGACGTTGGCAGTGTCATTGATTCCGATGGAAAATATATACTAGATTAAAAAGTTTCAGTTGAGTTTTTTGTCTTTCAAATTCCGATCTAAAAAACGACATTACTTATGGGATGACCTGATATATATATATATATATATATATATATATATATATATACCGGGTGTCCGAGAATTATCTGTACAATGTTTGGCTGTTATTAAAAGTCAACCATGAAGTGTAGAAATTCCAGTGTTGTCCCATTTACAGAGAAACTCATTAAGTTTTTCCTGATAACAAGTTTTGACAAGTTTTTCTTTTTTGTACGCGGGTGACAGACATTGATGATTTAAAAGCAAGAATCACAGCTGCTATTTATTGAGCGAATTGATGTGGATATGCTGCAGCGTACATGGCAACATTTGGATTATCGATTGGATGTTTTGCGAATCACTGATGGTGCACATATCGAATGTTTGTAACAACGTTACTTTAATAAAAGAAACTTTTGAAAATACAGATTCTAAATAATCTTGTTTAAGTATTTTACGTGTGTTATCAAGAATTTTATTAAAAGATGAAATTGTACAGATAATTTTCGGACACACTGGAATTTCTAAAAAACTTGTCAGAACTTGGTATCAGAAAAAACTTAATGAGATGCTCTGTAAAATGGGACAACACTGGAATTTCTACACTTCATGGTTGACTTTTAATAACAGCCAAAACGTGTACAGATAATTCTCGGACAACCTGTGTGTGTGTGTGTGTGTGTGTTATATATATATATATATATATATATATATATATATATATATATATATATATATCATACAATCGTCAAGTACTGGAGAATGCTCCGATGAAAACCTCTGAACAGTGTGAGGAGGATTCAACTATTGGTTCATCTCATTTACACAATTTCTACTTTTATATATATCGATATGTGTGTGTGTGTGTGTGTGTGTGTGCAATTGGGCATAAATGAGGTCGAGTGTGTGATAATTCACAGATGTAGTAAGGCTGATCTTTTTCTCTCTCATCTAGCCTGTGAGCAGTCGAGCATGCTCTCAAACACACACTTCTCTCTCTATTCTTCACTTACGCATACATGCATTTTCCAAACACACACACACACAATGTTCTCAAAATTTATAAGAAAAAATAAAAATGGTATTATGAACCTCAGAGACCTTGATTTCGACTCTCTCGTTCTTACATGGAGGGGGAGGGGAGGCATTTTTGGGGGCGCTCGCCCTTGGCCCCTCCTTCCCGCATAAAAAAAATATATATATAACGTAACACTGTAGGTACCTTGGGAACATCAAAAATATTCCTTGATGCTGGTAAAGTTGCGTTAAATATTCAATCTGTCACGCATTAAATACTGAATTTCCAATAGTAAATGATAGGTTAACCTCAAATAAGCTCTTCTTGAACGTAATAATATGAACTTCCTCGTTTTTAGTAATAATAATAATAAAAAAATTGTCCGAATAATTTCTGGACGCAAAATAATTTAAAAAAATATCAAGTAACCAGATTACTTATTATAATGCTCGACAGACTTATTACGAAAGGATCATATTTCAATGTATGTTTTGTATTTCGCCTAGAAATTTAACTTTTAAAAAGCATAAAAAAATTACTAATTAGTAATGACTGGGTTATATTTTTGAAATTTCATTAGTGTCGCCAAAAAAAAGAAAAAGTACAAATTAGTAATTTTTGAACTTTTTAGAAATTTTAAATTTTTTAGGCGAATCTTTTACCGAAACTCTGTATATTACTTAAATGTTTTGGATGACGCAACATTTTGCTTTCACTGTAATTCAAACATCTGTACTCCCTTTTAGAATATACTGTCTCTTGGTTTGGGGGAACCATGAATGTGCTGTCACTGGTTTGGGATATTATAATTATGCCAATAACATATTAAGTACTCTAACTATACTCACAAAAACGAGCTGTAATAGGCAATGATAAAACTGTGCTTACCGAAATGTATATTTCCTGGAGATAAAGTTACTGACAGGCGAAGATTTTATTAAAATGGCACACGTTTTATTTATTTACAGCTGTAGCCATAATCAAATCTCTCTATGATAGATTAAAAGGTGTTTCAGAACCCAAAGAAATTCATTCCTACTCGATACGTGGTAGTAACGCAGAGAGCTGGGCCGATCCTAGGGGGTGCGGGGCCCCCTTACAAAAGTTTATATAATTAAAAAAACACCAATCATTGTTGCACCGCCCACTTTCTAAAATCCACCAACCGCGACTTCCTTGCAGCAAACTCTGCTATGAGATCTTGGTAATCTAATGTTGATGCTGTTTCCTTCTCGATGGAGAACATGAGTCCACCCAGCCTCTCTTGAGACATAGCCGTCCTAAGGTAGTTTTTTATTATTTTTAATTTGGAAAAACTTCGCTCCTCTAAAACCATTGTAACTGGGACTGTCAACAAAATCCTTTTCGCTATGACTGCGTTTGGGCAGGAACCGTCTAGTGACTTAAGAAATTAAAGAGCTTGAAGAGCAGTTCTTGTTTCTCCGGGGATGAGTTTTCGAAGCACCCGCAGCTCTGAGAAAAGGTCTGTACCGTCAAGATTCTTCGTCACAAAATGCACTGTTCAAATTCATGCAGTGCTTCTTCATGTCCTCTTCTGATATTTGTCGAAGCTGCTTCGAATCATACAGGAAACTGAAGTACCCTGCATATTTTTGTATCATATTTGTTCAAATCGTGTGGTCTGTGACGCGAGAGCTTGGTTTACAATGCCAGAAAGTAGTTCGTTTCAAATGCCTTCTCTCGCGAATTCGCTGACTTGTCTTCTGGAAATTGTGGTCTCTTCTGTTCTCTGAATTTTGAGTTTTGCTAAACTGGTTTTTTGGTATGAATTTTATTTTAGTGGTTTTTATGTTGGAATTAAGTTTTGTCAAAAGAATTTCTGACAGCAGCCAGTCACCGCTCGGCTCAATCGGCTGTAAACAAAACACTATGTGGTTTAAGCCATATCAACTGAAAAACAAAAGTAAACATAGGAAAAGTGTAACGTGTATATATATATATGATATATATATAAAGTGAAATAAGTGCTTTATCTATACGGCAGCCTAAGCGGTTAGCTACTAAGGCTATATGACCTTGGCCTAAACAAAAGAAAATTATATATAATCAAATGAATGAATTATTTTGGTGAGTCTATTCAAAGAATCGATTCAGTAAACTTAAAATGAGCTGTTAGGTTTTTCTGACATTTCTGCATTTATGCGTGATGTCATAGGCGCGGGGCCCAGGGCGGTCGCCCCGATTCGTCGTACCCTAAGGCCGGCCCTGGCATAAAGAGCGACTTCATTCCAACCAAAAATGTGGAACATCCTAGACCAAAATCATAAACGTGCTTCCAATCAAACTAAAATTTGCTCTAATCGCGGGCACATTGTAAAAGAACGCTTTTTTACGCGCAATAACCGCACTTATATACAATAGGAAAGGGAAAAGCAACAAAATAGGAAATGAGCAGCTGCTGGGACTCCAAACCGCTTTGATTTCAGAATCAGCGCTCCTGCCGATCACGCCATCCAGAACTCAAAAAAAAAAAAAGCCAATATTTGCGCTGTTGGACCCTACTCCATTCAACTCCTTCGCCTTTACAGAACATATGAATGCATTTTAAGATCAATAACGGCACTTGAACAAGTTGGAAAGTGAAAAGGCAATAAAGTGGGAGACATTTCCCTTTTCAATTTATCAACAAAACTGATATGTTTTGATGCGAGTGTAAGAAACGTTAGTTAGAATCACGCTTCATATATCGATTTTCTTCAAGGAACAAAAATTAAAAACTAAAATTAGTTCAGTTTTAGTTAATTAGCAGTTATTTTTAAATATTACTAAAACGCTCATAATTAAGAAGAGTGAAAACTTAATTTTATAACTGCAAAAAGTTTCGGAACAATAAATAATATTTAAATTGGAGAACCAACTGAAATTTATTAAATTCATTTAGAAACTTCGATCCAATTAAGTAGAATCAAACTTGGAAATGTTAATTTGGAAGTTACCAGGAATTTGACGCTCCCTCCAAAAGTGAAATCCGCATGAAAGAAACACGAACGGGAAAATGTCTCAAAATTAAAATGAGAAATGAAGAGAAATGAGGAGAAATAAAAGGAAATATAAAAAAAAAATATTCCTTGAAATAAACTAAAGTTGCGTGGCAAATGAAAGCAAAATTCGACCTTGGAGAAGAGGAGGAGGAGGAGGAGGAGGAGAGGAGGAGGAGGAGGAGGAAGCAAAACTCAGATACAGTATAACTATGGACAATTTAAAGAATTTAATAAACTTAAAATTAACAAAACTTTTTAACGTTAAAATGATAATTCTTCCACAAAAATTTAACGACTTTAAATTTTTTAATTTGTATTTTTAATTTTTTTTTGCGTCAGTAGTAATTGAGTTGTTGAAAGAGAGAGAGAGAGAAAGACAATCTCATTCAGGTATAAAAGCTAATTGCCAATTCTAAAACAAATTACTTCGGAAGAGTCGACTTTGAATAGGAATTATGGGAAGAAAGTTTCCAATTCAAACATTATAGTACTCCATCCTTACACGTGAATCGTGGTTTATAGACGCAATTAAGGATGCCACTCAGATTTTGAAGCAGTCAATATGTTGTCAACATGTTGAAATTAACGTACAAGGCACACTACGATATTATTTGAATATATATATATATATATGATGAATAAAACCACGAAGGAAAGGAAACACAAAATGGTGCTCAAGCGCTTTCGTCTAATGACATCCTCAGGAACACTGAAGTACATAAAAGGTTAAGCCTATATATAGGTTACAGAAAGAAAAAAAGAAAAATAAATAACATACATACACACACACATATATATATATATATATATATATATATATACATACATATCTATATATACAAATACATACATACATACATACATACATACATATATATACAATAAACAGAGAAGTAAAATAAAAAATTAAAAATTAAAACCTTAAAGGATTACCAGTGAGGCGTACAGATTTGTAAGGAAAAATATCGATTTTTAGCACAAGATCAAATGGATTATAAAAATACAAATTTATATTGGAACTCTGCCCGGGTTTTAACACACTGCTGCCTATGGTCAGGTTTCGATATATATAAAAAAAATAAAAAATGCAAATTAAAAGTTAATCGATTTTTAGCACAAGATCAAATGGATTATAAAATACAAATTTATACTGGAACTCTGCCCGGGTTTTAACACACTGCTGCCTATGGTCAGGTTTCGATATATATAAAAAATATAAAATGCAAATTAAAAGTTAATAAAGTAGAAGACAAGTTTACCAAAGATTTAATGTTTTACCCTTCTTATCTAAATCTGTTTTAAAGGAATTCAAAATAACAGGATCGAGTTGAAAAAGACCTTTGCTCATGTTGAAGTTATTTGAAAGTTGGATAATGGCAGACTCAAGAATATTTCTATTAACAATGTTGCTTGAATGGAATAAAACTGAAGCATTATTCCAATCAATACAGTGGGCTAACTCTGACAAATGGACAAAAAGGGCACTGGACAACTGTCCTGTTCTAACGGAATATTGATGGTGTTTTATACGTGTGTGCAAATCCTTTCCCGTCTGACCTATGTAAAAGGAATCACATTGTTTACAACCAATTTTATAGATAATGCCTGAATTATTGGTAGGGCTATTTTTTACTATGATATTTTTCACAATATTGTTATATGAAAATACTACATTAATATCCAAAAGTTTAAGTACATTAGCAATGCCTAAAAAGCCCGGCACAGTTGTCCAGTGCTCTTTTTGTCCATTTGTCAGTTATCCCACTGTATTGATTGGAATAATGCTTCAGTTTTATTTCATTCTAGCAACATTGTTAATAGAAATATTCTTGAGTCTGCCATTATCCAACTTTCAAATAACTTCAACATAAGCAAAGGTCTTTTTCAACTCGATCCTGTTGTTTTGAATTCCTTCAAAACAAATTTAGATAAAAAGGGTAGGACGTTAAATCTTTGGTAAACTTGTATGCTACTTTATTAACTTTTAATCTTCATTTTATTTTTATATATATCAAAACTTGACTCTAAAAGGCAAAGTGAAAACCCGGGCAGATTTCCAGTATAAATTTGTATTTTTATAATTCATTTGATCTTGTGCTAAAAATCGATATTTTTCCTTACAAATCTGTATGCCTTTTTGTTAATCCTCTAATTTTTAATTTTTAATTTTTATTTTTACTTCTCCGTTTATTGCATATATATAGGGTGAACCAAATGTAGGTGGACAGTAAATGATAACGTTTATTTTGAGAATACATATTTAATTTTTTTGTATACTATAATACAAAATAAAATTTCAATAAATTTAGTTATAATATTTAATATAATATAACACAAACACCATAGTTATAATGAACACCATAGTTATAATATAATATAACACAAACCGTATTCAACCTACTGTCCACCTACTTTTGGTTCACCGTGTATATATATATATATATATGTATGTGTAGATATGTATGTGTATATATATATTATATATGTTTGTGTGTATGTATGTTATTTATTTATTTATTTTTTCTTTCTGTAACCTATATATAGGCCGTAACCTTTTATGTACTTCAGTGTTCCTGAGGATGTCATTAGACGAAAGCGCTTGAGCACCTTTTTGTGTTTCCTTTCCTTCATGGTTTTATTCATCATAAATATTTTTCACGTGTTACTTTCGTGAAATAATTTTCATATATATATATATATATATATATATACAGGGTGGGCCGTAAGTTTCCATACATAGGAAAATTTAAATTATGGTCTTCACGTGCGTCGGTATTTGGATCAGCAGTTTCCGGATGCTTGGATTGGTCGGCGTGGTCCTGTGGAGTGGCCTCCCAGATCCCCAGATCTCACCCCCCTTGATTTCTATCTTTGGGGGCACTTGAAGGCCATGGTGTATCAGGAAAAGATACGAGACATAAATCATCTAAAGGAACGTATCACCAACGCCATTACAAGCATAACGTCAACTGTGCTAATGCGTGTTCATCAACAGTGGGGAACACGTATTGAAATGTGTTTTCAAAACAATGGCAACCATGTAGAGCATATTATATAAATAAAAATGGTTGTCCATAAAAAATGTTTATTTTTCCTATGTATGGAAACTTACGGGCCACCCTGTATATATATATATATTAGTGGTGGACCGGATATCGGCATCTGCATATGCGGATATCCGCGTCATTTTTAACATCCGAATCCGCATCCGCACTTCTGACTGTGGATGTTATGCGGATATTACCTCTTAAGAAATTATGCAATTTACAATTAAATTAGCTTATAAAGTAGCTTATAAGGCCCAGTCATGCACATTTCAAATAAAGAATTAATTATTAATGAACAAACAAATATCTAAACCTCAAAATATAAATACCTGGTAACACAGAAAATTGAATGAAATTTGTTTCATTGAATTTTCTGTGGCTGAAACTCTTGAGAAAGTTATTATTTTTGTCATAATGAAGACATTAATATTAATTTTAATTCTTATGCATTGCCTGCCATAATAGTAATATCACGAAATTTGAAAAATTATGTCATATATTCATAATTCTATATTATATTGATAGATTAACTAAATATCCGCATCCGCGGATATTGAAATAAAAAATCCGCATCCGCAGATGTTGAAAAGCTGACATCCGGTCCACCACTAAAAAAAAAATATATATATATATATATACGGTCATCCCATAAGTAATGTCGTTTTTTACGATAGATTAAGATTAAACTAGTCCTACTCAGTTTAAGCATAAATTTTCCGAAGGTTATATCTAAGAGGAGATCTATCGTGTTTTGCTACATACTTTACAGACCTTGACCAGTGAAGACGTGTGTTTTGCTTTATGTGAACCCCTCATAACATGGCGGTATCAGAAGAGCATATCAGGCATATAATGCTTTACGAGTTCAAAAAAGGGAATAGTGCTACTGAAGCAACGCGAAACATTCAGGACGTTTATGGCAACGATATTCTGCATGTGAGGAAATGTCAAAGATGGTTTCAAAAGTTTAGGAATGGTGACTGCTGTTTGACAGATGTAGCACGCTCTGGACGCCCTGCTGAGTTTGATGATGACCTGCTGTTAGCCGCACTGGAAGAAGACCGTTCAACAACTGTCGAAGAATTGGCCCAGAAACTCAATTCATCCCCGTCCACCATCCATCGATATTTGCAACAACTCGGGAAAGTGCCTAAGTTAGGAAAATGGGTGCCACATGAATTGTCGGTCAACAATCTGAGGGTGCGGGTAAACATTAGCACAGCTCTTCATTCCCGTGAACTCCAAGATCCGTTTTTGCACTGTTTAGTGACTGGTGATGAAAAGTGGATACTGTACCAGAATGTTAAGCGCCGTCGACAGTGGGTTTGTGCCGGAGAACCAGCGACACCACAGCCAAAACCAAATCTTCACCCTCGGAAGGTGCTGCTTAGTGTTTGGTGGGATAAAGGTGGTGTAATACACTTTGAAACCTTACCACACAACCAAACAATCACCGCTCAAGTCTACTGTCAATAACTAGATCGATTGAACACTGCACTAAAAGAAAAGAGACCTTCTTTGGTTAATCGGAAAGGAATCGTGTTCCACCACGACAACGCACGTCCTCATACCGCTCGGATCACTTCTGCAAAAATTGAGGAACTTGGGTGGGAAAAACTTCCATATCTTCCATATTCTCCAGACCTTGCGCCTTCAGATTATTATCTCTTCAGGAGTCTGCAAAACTATCTTGACGAGAAACAGTATACTTCTTTAGATGACCTGCACACCAGTCTTTGTACATTTTTTGCCTCAAAACCGCTTGAATTTTATAAACATGGCATTGAAAAGCTTGTAGGACGTTGGCAGTGCCATTGATTCCGATGGAAAATATATACTAGATTAAAAAGTTTCAGTTGAGTTTTTTTGTCTTTCAAATTCCGATCTAAAAAACGACATTACTTATGGGATGACCTGATATATATATATATATATATATATATATATATATATATATATATATATATATATACCGGGTGTCCGAGAATTATCTGTACAATTTTTGGCTGTTTTTAAAAGTCAACCATGAAGTGTAGAAATTCCAGTGTTGTCCCATTGGAGGGGAGGGGAGGCATTTTTGGGGGCGCTCGCCCTTGGCCCCTCCTTCCCGCATAAAAAAAATATATATATAACGTAACACTGTAGGTACCTTGGGAACATCAAAAATATTCCTTGATGCTGGTAAAGTTGCGTTAAATATTCAATCTGTCACGCATTAAATACTGAATTTCCAATAGTAAATGATAGGTTAACCTCAAATAAGCTCTTCTTGAACGGAATAATATGAACTTCCTCGTTTTTAGTAATAATAATAATAATAATAATAATAAAAAAATTGTCCAAATAATTTCTGGACGCAAAATAATTTTCAAAAAATATCAAGTAACCAGATTACTTATTATAATGCTCGACAGACTTATTACGAAAGGATCATATTTCAATGTATGTTTTGTATTTCGCATAGAAATTTAACTTTTAAAAAGCATAAAAAAATTACTAATTAGTAATGACTGGATTATATTTTTGAAATTTCATTACTGTCGCCAAAAAAAGAAAAAAGTACAAATTAGTAATTTTTGAACTTTTTAGAAATTTTAAATTTTTTAGGCGAATTTTACCGAAACTCTGTATATACTTAAATGTTTTGGATGACGCAACATTTTGCTTTCACTGTAATTCAAACATCTGTACTCCCTTTTAGAATATACTGTCTCTTGGTTTGGGGGAACCATGAATGTGCTGTCACTGGTTTGGGATATTATAATTATGCCAATAACATATTAAGTACTCTAACTGTACTCACAAAAACGAGCTGTAATAGGCAATGATAAAACTGTGCTTACCGAAATGTATATTTCCTGGAGATAAAGTTACTGACAGGCGAAGATTTTATTAAAATGGCACACGTTTTATTTATTTACAGCTGTAGCCATAATTAAATCTCTTTATGATATATTAAAAGGTGTTTCAGAACCCAAAGAAATTCATTCCTACTCGATACGTGGTAGTAACGCAGAGAGCTGGGCCGATCCTAGTGGGTGCGGGGGCCCCCTTACAAAAGTTTATATAATTAAAAAAACACCAATCATTGTTGCACCGCCCACTTTCTAAAATCCACCAACCGCGACTTCCTTGCAGCAAACTCTGCTATGAGATCTTGGTAATCTAATGTTGATGCTGTTTCCTTCTCGATGGAGAGTATGACGAGTCCACCCAGCCTCTCTTGAGACATAGCCGTCCTGAGGTAGTTTTTTATTATTTTTAATTTGGAAAAACTTCGCTCCTCTAAAGCCATTGTAACTGGGACTGTCAACAAAATCCTTTTCGCTATGACTGCGTTTGGGTAGGAACCGTCTAGTGACTTAAGAAATTAAAGAGCTTGAAGAGCAGTTCTTGTTTCTCCGGGGATGAGTTTTCGAAGCACCCGCAGCTCTGAGAAAAGGTCTGTACCGTCAAGATTCTTCGTCACAAAATGCACTGTTCAAATTCATACAGTGCTTCTTCATGTCCTCTTCTGATATTTGTCGAAGCTGCTTCGAATCATACAGGAAACTGAAGTACCCTGCATATTTTTGTATCATATTTGTTCAAATCGTGTGGTCTGTGACGCGAGAGCTTGGTTTACAATGCCAGAAAGTAGTTCGTTTCAAATGCCTTCTCTCGCGAATTCGCTGACTTGTCTTCTGGAAATTGTGGTCTCTTCTGTTCTCTGAATTTTGAGTTTTGCTAAACTGGTTTTTTGGTATGAATTTTATTTTAGTGGTTTTTATGTTGGAATTAAGTTTTGTCAAAAGAAATTCTGACAGCAGCCAGTTACCGCTCGGCTCAATCGGCTGTAAACAAAACACTATGTGGTTTAAGCCATATCAACTGAAAAACAAAAGTAAACATAGGAAAAGTGTAACGTGTATATATGATATATAATTCAGTGGCGATTTCTTAATGAATGCAACGCATGCAATGCATGTGTTAAATATGTTCTCTTTTCAGATCTAAGTAAGGATTATAATTGACAAAAATAATTTTCAGAAACTAAAATAGTCTAAGGCTTCAATCACGCATGTACTGGCTATTGGGCGGTGTAAACAAAATTATGTCTTATTTCATTAGACAATTAAGAACATTTTTCTGTACACAGATCGAAATACTTGTAGCTAAAGCATTCACTAATTCAGTCTGGGTACAGAAAAATGTTCTTAATTGTCTAGTGAAATAAGACATGATTTTGTTTACACCGCCTTGCCTTGGGCAATTTTTAAGGAGACTTCTCACTATCCATAAGATATTTTTTTGAGCCTCATAGCTAAATTCAAAAGGCAATATGTTTTAAAATATGCTTAGAAAATTTACTTAATATTTTTACTAAAAATAATTAAAAGCTTTGTTCTGATTTTTTTTAATTAATGAAAATAATACGGCATGCATTCAGTTTTATAGGTGCATTCACCAAAAAGTAACATCTGGCAATTCTGACAAGGCTTCTTTCCAGTACCACAGCCGCAAGCATCCACTTGTGTTCGGTGTTCCATTTTGTGTTTAGTTATTTTGGATAATTTCAGTTAAATAAATTATAGCATTGTAGTGCCCATAATGACTGACGATGTGTTTAATCAATTGAAGACTAGAAGATTTTACTCACTCTCTTTGATGAGAAAAAGCGCATATTGAATAATGGCAGACCGATTCCACATTTGAATTTAAGCAAAGAAAATAAAGGCTTCACTAGGAAATTTAATCCTAAGCTGTATGATGATGTTCCTGGTTATGTGGAAATATTTCAAATAACAAATTGTACTGTTGGTCGTGTTTCCTATTTTCAAGAGATAACTCTGTGTGGAATTCTGTTAGTCGTGGATACGACGATTTAAACAATTTACATACTGCAATTTCTCGCCATGAAAAATCTCTTGCTCACATAAAGGCATTTGTTGATCTTAAAACATTTGGAAAGTCAGAAAGAATTGATTTAATACTCGACAAGCAGAAATCAGTTGCCATTTCCAGACATAACGAAGAAGTTAATAAGAATCGAGAAATTTTGAAACGTTTGATTAGGATAACATGTTTTTTAGGTATGCAAGAATTAGCATTTCGCGGTCACAATGAAGAAGAAAACGCTGACAATAGGGGTAACTATATTGAATTGGTATTTTGTATGGGAGAATTCGATGAAAAGCTTCAAAACCATTTAAAAACTGCGACTGTTTTTAAGGGAACATCATCTGCTATTCAGAATGACATAATTCAATCTATTAGTGCAGTTATGTTAGAACAAATAAAACGTGAGCTTATCGACTGCATGTATGTGGCGATTTTATTAGATGAAACATCTGATGTCAGCTGTTTTTCTCAACTCTCTACTGTTGTTCGTTATGTTAATAAACATGGAGAGATTTGTGAACGATTTATAAAATTCAATGACGTCAGCAATGATAGAAGTGCAGGAGCGATTTCTGATTTATCTATAAGGCAAACTAGGTGAACTGGGCGTTTGAAAAAATTAGTTGCTCAAACCTACGACGGTGCTGCTGTTTATGGGGAGCGATCTTAATGGAGTACAAACAAAGATTAGAGAAACTGTACCAGAGGCTATTTTTCTTCACTGCTACGCCCATAAACTTAACCTTGTTTTATCCCAAGCTGTCGCTGAAATTTCCGAATGTAATAATTTTTTTTCAGTATTAGGAAGTTTGTCATCATTTTTCAGCAGTTCAACTAAGCGAACTTCAATGCTTGACAAAGTTGTTGGAAAGCGTTTCCCTAAACTGGCTCCAACGCGGTGGAACTATTCATCTCGTCTAGTTGAAAGAGTTAAGGAAAATAAAGAAGATATAATAGATCTTTTAAAAAGCATTCTTGAAAACCCAAAGAAATTTGATGAAAAAACAAAAATAGTGCACGCGGATTGCTTGCTGGTATCGATACTTTTGATTTTAATTTTTTATTAGAAGTATTTTCTTCAATTTTTCCTTTTACTGAATATCTATTTAATGTGCTGCAAACAAAATCTATGGATATTGTGTATAGCTCAATCACGTTGAAAGCACTATGAAAAAAATCAAACAAATAAGGGATACAAAATTTGCAGATATGTGGGACTTGATAACAGAAAGATGTGGTGAACCTGTATGTAAAAGGAAACAGAGTCTTTCTCCACAAGAGAAGTATAGTCAACTATTTCATGAAATATTCGATAATATACTTCTTCAAATGAAAGAGCGTTTCAGTCAATGGAAAAATTGGAATTCATTGAGCTTTTAGATTGCAAAAAATTTGAGTTCTATGATGTTACTTCCCAGAGAGCTTTTGAATCTTTGAAAAGAAGCTACAATTCATTTTTTGAGTTTCCTCGTCTCCGTTCTGAATTGTGTGTTTTATATTCGCACAAATCTTTTGCCAAAAAGAATGTTGCTGAGCTCCTAAAATATCTACTGGAAAGCGAAATGCACAAAGGTCTTAAGGAAATATATAAATTGACGAATTTGATTTAACTATACCAATATCGACAGCAAGTGTTGAGCGATCATTTCTGCGCTTAAAAGAATTAAAAGTTATTTACGGAGTTCCCAAAGTGAAGAAGGCTATCTAATCTTGCCTTAATTTCAATTGAAAAAAATTTCCTCAAGAAGCTTATGGAGAATCGAGAGTACTTTTACAATTTGGTCATCGAAGAATTTTGCAGGAAAACTAGAGAGCAGAATTTCAATTCAAATAATGCTTCACAATTATTTAAGGTAAATTTTAAATTTGTATCTTTTTCTTTAGATCAATTCGGTAACTACTATATATAAATATGTCTAATTTTTTGTTCGCATATTTAAGCCTAACATTAAATGAACTTTCCTTCAAAGAGGTCCCCAAAAGTTTGTAAAACACCTTTAACTTGCTAAGTTCTATGTAAACAATATGCAAAGTTTGGGCAAGAGGGTTAGGCGGATGTTTTTCTTCCATTCCATAACATTGCATGCCTGAACAAAAATGTCACGAGTCGCCACTGATATATATATAAAGTGAAATAAGTGCTTTATCTATACGGCAGCCTAAGCGGTTAGCTACTAAGGCTATATGACCTTGGCCTAAACAAAAGAAAATTATATATAATCAAATGAATGAATTATTTTGGTGAGTCTATTCAAAGAATCGATTCAGTAAACTTAAAATGAGCTGTTGGGTTTTTCTGACATTTCTGCATGATGTCATAGGCGCGGGGCCCAGGGCGGTCGCCCCGATTCGTCGTACCCTAAGGCCGGCCCTGGCATAAAGAGCGACTTCATTCCAACCAAAAATGTGGAACATCCTAGACCAAAATCATAAACGTGCTTCCAATCAAAACTAAAATTTGCTCTAATCGCGGGGCACATTGTAAAAGAACGCTTTTTTACGCGCAATAACCGCACTTATATACAATAGGAAAGGGAAAAGCAACAAAATAGGAAATGAGGAGCTGCTGGGACTCCAAACCGCCTTGATTTCAGAATCAGCGCTCCTGCCGATCACGCCATCCAGAACTCAAAAAAAAAAAAAAGCCAATATTTGCGCTGTTGGACCCTACTCCATTCAACTCCTTCGCCTTTATAGAACATATGAATGCATTTTAAGATCAATAACGGCACTTGAACAAGTTGGAAAGTGAAAAGGCAATAAAGTGGGAGACATTTCCCTTTTCAATTTATCAACAAAACTGATATGTTTTGATGCGAGTGTAAGAAACGTTAGTTAGAATCACGCTTCATATATACGATTTTCTTCAAGGAACAAAAATTAAAAACTAAAATTAGTTCAGTTTTAGTTAATTAGCAGTTATTTTTAAATATTACTAAAACGCTCATAATTAAGAAGAGTGAAAACTTAATTTTATAACTGCAAAAAGTTTCGGAACAATAAATAAATTTAAATTGGAGAACCAACTGAAATTTATTAAATTCATTTAGAAACTTCGATCCAATTAAGTAGAATCAAACTTGGAAATGTTAATTTGGAAGTTACCAGGAATTTGACGCTCCCTCCAAAAGTGAAATCCGCATGAAAGAAACACGAACGGGAAAATGTCTCAAAATTAAAATGAGAAATGAAGAGAAATGAGGAGAAATAAAAGGAAATATAAAAAAAAAATATTCCTTGAAATAAACTAAAGTTGCGTGGCAAATGAAAGCAAAATTCGACCTTGGAAGAGAGGAGGAGGAGGAGGAGGAGGAGGAAGAGGAGGAGGAGGAGGAGGAAGCAAAACTCAGATACAGTATAACTATGGACAATTTAAAGAATTTAATAAACTTAAAATTAACAAAACTTTTAACGTTAAAATGATAATTCTTCCACAAAAATTTAACGACTTTAAATTTTTTAATTTGTATTTTTAATTTTTTTTGCGTCAGTAGTAATTGAGTTGTTGAAAGAGAGAGAGAGAGAAAGACAATCTCATTCAGGTATAAAGCTAATTGCCAATTCTAAAAACAAATTACTTCGGAAGAGTCGACTTTGAATAGGAATATGGGAAGAAAGTTTCCAATTCAAACATTATAGTACTCCATCCTTACACGTGAATCGTGGTTTATAGACGCAATTAAGGATGCCACTCAGATTTTGAAGCAGTCAATATGTTGTCAACATGTTGAAATTAACGTACAAGGCACACTACGATATTATTTGAATATATATATATATATATATGATGAATAAAACCACGAAGGAAAGGAAACACAAAATGGTGCTCAAGCGCTTTCGTCTAATGACATCCTCAGGAACACTGAAGTACATAAAAAGGTTAAGCCTATATATAGGTTACAGAAAGAAAAAAGAAAAAATAAATAACATACATACACACACACATTATATATATATATATACACATACATATCTATATATACAAATACATACATACATACATACATATATATATACAATAAACAGAGAAGTAAAAATAAAAAATAAAAATTAAAACCTTAAAGGATTACCAGTGAGGCTACAGATTTGTAAGGAAAAATATCGATTTTTAGCACAAGACAATGGATTATAAAAATACAAATTTATATTGGAACTCTGCCCGGGTTTTAACACACTGCTGCCTATGGTCAGGTTTCGATATATATAAAAAAATAAAAAATGCAAATTAAAAGTTAATCGATTTTTAGCACAAGATCAAATGGATTATAAAAATACAAATTTATACTGGAACTCTGCCCGGTTTTAACACACTGCTGCCTATGGTCAGGTTTCGATATATAAAAAAATATAAAATGCAAATTAAAAGTTAATAAAGTAGAAGACAAGTTTACCAAAGATTTAATGTTTTACCCTTCTTATCTAAATCTGTTTTAAAGGAATTCAAATAACAGGATCGAGTTGAAAAAGACCTTTGCTTATGTTGAAGTTATTTGAAAGTTGGATAATGGCAGACTCAAGAATATTTCTATTAACAATGTTGCTTGAATGGAATAAAACTGAAGCATTATTCCAATCAATACAGTGGGCTAACTCTGACAAATGGACAAAAAGGGCACTGGACAACTGTCCTGTTCTAAACGGAATATTGATGGTTTTATACGTGTGTGCAAATCCTTTCCCGTCTGACCTATGTAAAAGGAATCACATTGTTTACAACCAATTTTATAGATAATGCCTGAATTATTGGTAGGGCTATTTTTTACTATGATATTTTTCACAATATTGTTATATGAAAATACTACATTAATATCCAAAAGTTTAAGTACATTAGCAATGCCTAAAAAGCCCGGGAAAAATGGAAGTACTAAAATATTTTTTGACAAAGTACGAGTGTTAATATTGACACGATAGAAAGTTCGTTTTGCCTTGTTGTGAAGATTCCATAAACGCAGATGGATAACACAAATCACTTCCAATACCGTTGATTTTTTCCAATTCGGCATCGATGTATTCCGGACTGGCGATCCTAAGGGCGCGGAGAAACATTGATGAAAATATGGCCTTCTTAGTGGGGGTATCATGTCCCGAGTAAAAGTGTACGTAGGACAAATTGTTTGTCGTTTTCCGATAGATACTAAACTTAAAACCTGGGCTTTCCCTATGTACACGCACATCCAAAAATGGGATTGAATTGTCTTGCTCAACTTCTAAAGTGAACTTAATGGAGGGGACTTGATCATTTAACTGAAGGAGGAAGCTATCCAGGTCACGATTCATGGGCCAGATACACAAAATATCGTCGACGTACCGCAACCAAGGGATGCCAACCCCCAGGATTCTCGGAATGTAGGTAATTTCGAAAAAACTCCATATAAATATTGGAGAGGAGGGGCGATAAGGGGTTGCCATAGCCATCCAAAAACTTGTTGATAATACTCGTTATTGAAAGTGAATTTACAGTCTTTGATGCAAAGCTTAATGAGTTCCAAAACAATGTGTGAAGGTAGTGGCAGGTCATACTTATGTAATTCTTGGGAGAGAAAGTCAAGCATATCGTCAATCGGCACTTTGTAAACAATGAACAAACATCAAAACTGATCAATTTATCGTTAGTTTCAGTACGTGCATTATTCAATTTTTCCGTAAGATCCATGGAATTTTTACATGTGAATCAGAGATAGTTCCGAGAATGGGGGACAAGACTTTGACAAGCCATTTGAAGAGTTTATAAGTAATAGAGCCCACCGAGCTAATAATAGGGCGCATAGGGTTACCAGATTTGTGGGTTTTAATAAGACCGTAAAGGTAGGGCAGAGCAGGTGAAGTGGACATGAAAAGCGGAATTAAGTCCTTATGATCTTTGAGAAGGCGTTTCAAGCCACTATTAAATGATTTGATGACGTCATCCTGCGGGTTCTTCCTAAGTTTGGTGTATGTGGCGGGTCCTGGAGAAGCTCGTTCATCTTTCCGATGTAGTCCACTTTGTCCATAATAACTATGGTGTTAGCCTTGTCTGCTTTAGTAATATGGAGCTCCCCATCTTTTTTTAATTGTGAGAGGCTATTGCGAAAACGTTTAGGAAAGTTATCTTCGTAATTACCATTCGCCGCACTATAAACGAGGCCTTTAACTATGTTAAACAAATACTGAGGGAGATTACACTGTTTTTCAAAACACGCGAGACTGTAACAAATTTGTAAAGCCGAAGGTTTTTTAACAATAAAAAAGGACATACCATATCCAAGGGCACTTTTTGCATCGTCACTAATGTTTTTCGAAGAAACGTTCAAAACACACTTTGAGCTTGCTTTTTTACTCCACTGACTATCTCGAATGAGACTTTTAATTTTTCGATCCAAAATGTTACGAAGTGAAGTAGTTCTCCGACGCAACTCGTTGTAAATTTCATCAAACAAAGGTTGGATCCACGGTTGGGGAATAACGGTTACAAAATTATGTTTGGCGATGTTTAAATTTTTGAAGGCGGACCACTCATTTTGTCTGGTGACTTCAATATGTTTCTTTAAAATTAATCTGCTGAAGTTGTTGAACGGATGGTCGTCAATTTGTCTGAGGCGAATCGGAAGCAGGGATTTGGGAAGAACTTGCTCCTCCAGACACTTAGTAAGAAACTTCCGTCGGATACGAATTGCATGCCCCTTCATTAATGTAGAAGAAAACACGGACACAAACGGAGACAAGAGAGGGAACAAATAATAATGCACGTACTGAAACTAACGATAAATTGATCAGTTTTGATGTTTGTTCATTGTTTACAAAAGTGCCGATTGACGATATGCTTGACTTTCTCTCCCAAGAATTACATAAGTATGACCTGCCACTACCTTCACACATTGTTTTGGAACTCATTAAGCTTTGCATCAAAGACTGTAAATTCACTTTCAATAACGAGTATTATCAACAAGTTTTTGGGATGGCTATGGGCAACCCCTTATCGCCCCTCCTCTCCAATATTTATATGGAGTTTTTCGAAATTACCTACATTCCGAGAATCCTGGGGGTTGGCATCCCTTGGTTGCGGTACGTCGACGATATTTTGTGTATCTGGCCCATGAATCGTGACCTGGATAGCTTCCTCCTTCAGTTAAATGATCAAGTCCCCTCCATTAAGTTCACTTTAGAAGTTGAGCAAGACAATTCAATCCCATTTTTGGATGTGCGTGTACATAGGGAAAGCCCAGGTTTTAAGTTTAGTATCTATCGGAAAACGACAAACAATTTGTCCTACGTACACTTTTACTCGGGACATGATACCCCCACTAAGAAGGCCATATTTTCATCAATGTTTCTCCGCGCCCTTAGGATCGCCAGTCCGGAATACATCGATGCCGAATTGGAAAAAAATCAACGGTATTGGAAGTGATTGTGTTATCCATCTGCGTTTATGGAATCTTGTCTCAACAAGGCAAAACGAACTTTCTATCGTGTCAATATTAACACTCGTACTTTGTCAAAAAATATTTTAGTACTTCCATTTTTCCCGGGCTTTTTAAGCATTGCTAATGTACTTAAACTTTTGGATATTAATGTAGTATTTTCATATAACAATATTGTGAAAAATATCATAGTAAAAAATAGCCCTACCAATAATTCAGGCATTATCTATAAAATTGGTTGTAAACAATGTGATTCCTTTTACATAGGTCAGACGGGAAAGGATTTGCACACACGTAAAAAACAGCATCAATATTCCGTTAGAACAGGACAGTTGTCCAGTGCCCTTTTTGTCCATTTGTCAGAGTTAGCCCACTGTATGATTGGAATAATGCTTCAGTTTTATTCCATTCAAGCAACATTGTTAATAGAAATATTCTTGAGTCTGCCATTATCCAACTTTCAAATAACTTCAACATGAGCAAAGGTCTTTTTCAACTCGATCCTGTTATTTTGAATTCCTTTAAAACAGATTTAGATAAGAAGGGTAAAACATTAAATCTTTGGTAAACTTGTCTTCTACTTTATTAACTTTTAATTTGCATTTTATTTTTTTATATATATCGAAACCTGACCATAGGCAGCAGTGTGTTAAAACCCGGGCAGAGTTCCAGTATAAATTTGTATTTTTATAATCCATTTGATCTTGTGCTAAAAATCGATTAACTTTTAATTTGCATTTTTATTTTTTTTTATATATATCGAAACTGACCATAGGCAGCAGTGTGTTAAAACCCGGGCAGAGTTCCAATATAAATTTGTATTTTTATAATCCATTTGATCTTGTGCTAAAAATCGATATTTTTCCTTACAAATCTGTACGCCTCACTGGTAATCCTTTAAGGTTTTAATTTTTAATTTTTAATTTTTACTTCTCTGTTTATTGTATATATATGTATGTATGTATGTATGTATGTATTTGTATATATAGATATGTATATATATATATATATATGTGTGTGTGTATGTTATTTATTTTTTCTTTTTTCTTTCTGTAACCTATATATAGGCTTAACCTTTTTATGTACTTCAGTGTTCCTGAGGATGTCATTAGACGAAAGCGCTTGAGCACCATTTTGTGTTTCCTTTCCTTCGTGGTTTTATTCATCATAAATATTTTTCACGTGTTACTTTCGTGAAATAATTTTCATATATATATATATATAATATATATATATATATATATATATATATATATATATACAAGGGTTGGACAGAATAATGGAAAAAAACACGCATTTTCGGTGCTGTATTTTCTGATATCATTAATGGCGTTATGTATTTATTAAATTAATATGTAACTGCATATAATATTGAGAACATCTTCTATTATAATATGTTCATATTGGTTTTTCATGTTCTTTTAAAATAAATAAAAATATAGCGCTTGGAAAAGATGTTACTGTCTGTGAAAGGGGCATGAGAGTAGGAGCCCGTTTGGTTGGTGTTTCAGTACTAAAAGTCTCATAATAATTGCTCCTGTATCTCGAGGAACAGTCCTCAAAGTTATGAATACACGCAAAAATAATAAAAAAAGATCAAATAAGGAATATAGTGAGCTGTGAAGAATCAATCAAAGACTGTTGCATCAAAACTTTTTTGTTAAAAATTTTAACAATAGTCCGCAAAGACCAGTGTCAGTCATAACTATGTTATGGGAACTGTAGTAAAACCTATTTTAATACCAACCAGTACCAAAGTTCTAATGAAATTGGAGTTGGGGAGAATAATGGGAACAATTCTGTGCTTATGTGCAAAGCTGGGCACTTGCGGTTTTTTTTGCGGTACTGCGGTACTGCGGTACTACCGCACTACCAAACCGGTACGCATAACGCAGTACCGCAAAGGATCGCTGAAAGTACAGGCTGTACTTTCAGCGATCCTTTGCGGTACTGCGTTATGCGGTACCGGTTGGTAGTGCGGTAGTACCGTAGTACCGCAAAAAAAAACGCAAGTGCCCAGCTTTGCTTATGTGGTGTATTTTTTAAAATTTCTTTCCATGTATTCATAACTATGGGACTGTTCCTCAAGGTGTAGGGACAATCACGTGACTTTTAATATTGAGACACCAACCAAACGGGCTCCTACTATCATGCCCCTTTCACAGTCGGTAACATTTTTCCAAGCGTCATATTTTATTTATTCTACAAGAACATGAAAAACCAATATGAACATATTAAAATAGAAGATGTTCTCAATATTATATGCAGTTACATATTAATTTAATGAAGTACATAATGCCATTAATGATACCAGAAAATATAGCATCGAAAATGCGAGTGTTTCCATTATTCTGTTCAACCCCTGTATAAATATATATATATATATAATATATATATATATATATATATATATATTATATATATATATATATTATCAGTGGCGTGCATAAAGGGTAAGCTGGACACGATGTTATATGTTGAGATCTCTCGTGACACTGAGGATTCTCTTCAGAGAAGAGAAATCGAGGTGTGCCCAGGAGACCTTATAACGAGGTTGAGGTGTGGTTCGCGATGTGATGTCATCTTGGTCGTGGCCGTGACGATGGAACAGCGGATCTGGTGTAAAGTGGTAATCGCGAGAGTATTTGAAGTTGTCCCCGTCGCTACATATATATAACGACATCGTCAAACACTTTCGAAGATTCTCCTTTCTTCTTAGAAACAACATTCAAGATTCAGATGACGTTCGACTTTGTTAGAAGGGACCCTCCGGGCACGACGCCTCCTCCGCACTTCGCCCAGCTTCGCAACCTTTTCAGTCGCAAGCTACTAGCCACCATGTGAAGCCCATTATTAACGCCTCCGTTGGGGATATCTTGTCATTTCTATTTTTATTCTGCATTGTGCCCTATTGTAATCAACATTATCCTCAACAATTCAAGCCACCATTTCCTCATTCACTGTTTTGTTAATCACGGAAGAAAACTACTATTTTCTCTAATTATTAACAATATTTATTTGGTCGAAAGACCAAATGGGTGACCAGAAAAACATCATAAAATTAACGCAATTACTTTAATAGCGGGCTTACAATCAAATGGTCACTATATATATATATATATATATATATATATTATTATATATATATATATATATATATATTACAACTCAGAATGGTCCCTGAGAAACTTTTATGTCACACACAGACGTACAGTACAAGACCGTATATGAACAAGGAACTCTTCTGGGAAAATTAAATCCACTATAGTCCGAATAAGTAATGGTAAATGACAGATACTATAGTTTTTCTTTTTCATAATGGAAGCCCAACGTGGGCAAAGGGTCACTGGCAAAGAGGACCCAAAATATAGCATCCCTCACCAGCTACCTGCCAAGCAGATAGGATCCAGGTTTGGAACAGGATCTAGGGCAGG
Organism: Bathynomus jamesi; assembly: GCA_023014485.1. Taxonomy (NCBI): domain Eukaryota; kingdom Metazoa; phylum Arthropoda; class Malacostraca; order Isopoda; family Cirolanidae; genus Bathynomus; species Bathynomus jamesi. The sequence continues at coordinate 661,012 of JAJOZX010000158.1, read as the reverse complement.
GGTTCTTAACCGTTTTAGGCTGCGATCCAAATACTAGTCTCGGGGCTAGCTCGGCGGCCAATGCCTTCAAACAGTTCACTCGAAATAGATAACAAAATAACTAATAATGGTAAAATAATTAAGGATGATTAGGGATAACATAAATAAATGATAAATGACAATTTAATGACCCAAGTTTGGGTCGCGACCCAGAGGTTAAGAACACCTGATCTTGGGTTTAAAGCCATCTAGCCCACTACATTCAGAACCTCAATATATACGCAAGAAACTCGTTGCATTCACGTCGGACTGAATACATCAAAGAGAAATGGATAACTATTGTATTTTTAGCTAAAAACCAAAACTTAAACCTGAACCGGAAAATTTGAGCGTTCACCTTTCAAGGCACATAACATGTCCTTTTAATGTGTTACAACTCAGAATCGTCCGCTGATCATTTATCATTACTTACTCGGACGATAGTGGATTTAATTTTTCCAGAAGAGTCCCGTGTCCATGCACGTTGTGTGTGTGGTGTGTGTGTGTGTGTGTGTGTGTGGTGTGTGTGTGTGTGTGTGTGTGTGTAATAATTACAGGCCTATTGCAGTCGCTTCCTCTTCTCGAAACTACTAGAAAAACTCTTGTTAATCCGATTAAATGATTACCTATGGACATAATCAGTTTGGTTTAAAAAGTCCACTCAAAACTGATCTGTGTAACTATGTACTTAAGGAAATAATTCTAAATACACTGACAGTAATTCAACTATTTATAGCTGTTTCCTAAATATAAGTAAGGCATATGATAGAGTGAACCACAATATTTTATTTAAAAAACTAGAAGACAGGAAGGTTCCATGTATATGTTAAATTTATTGAAATTTTTGGTATTCCCACCAATCTTTACCGTTAGGTGGGGCACTGTACTATCCGAATGTTTTGGCTCCCATGCGGGGTGGCAAGCTCCTTGCTATCCCCTATGCTGTTTAATGTGTGTATTGACGGATTAATTGCTTCACTTCATGAGGTAACAGTGAGATGTTGTATAGATAACACGAAGAAAAATAACTTAGTTATGCTGATGATATGGTGTTAATAAGTCCTCTGTTAAAGGTCTGGATCGGCTACTAAAAGTTGGAAGTGTATTCGTTAGAAACATGATATTCTTTTTAATGTTACAAAAACTAAGTTATGCAATTTCATACTGAAAGCTGTAATCAGCTCGCTGATATTAGGTTTAAAATTAGAGGTGAAGTAATTGAGGAAGTACAAGAGTTTAAGTATTTGTGTCAAAACTATTACCAGCTCCTTGAGTGATGACTCGGATATAAGAAAACAATCTCGAAGCCTTTGTGCTAAAGCGAATATGACTATAAGGAACTTCCGGTTCTGTACAAGTGAAGCTAAAGACTCTTTCTTTCGTACTTTCTGCAGTAATATATACGGACAGGAACTCTGGGTGGTGAATTATAAAAAAGGTTCTGGCAGAACCTTAAATTTGCTGTACAACAGGTCTTTTAGACTCCTACATTAATTACCCCCCCCCCCCCCCCCCCCGCCAGAGATGCTCAGCTTCGCAAATGTTTGCTACCCGCAAAGTCCCGAGCTTCTCGGAGGTAACAAGACGTGCTCAATACAATCTAATGCAAAGAATTAAAAAAATCAATCAACCCGATTATCCAAGCTATCCCCAATTAACCTCGACATTACTGTATTATTTCTAATTAATTGTATATATTTCTATCCTTAGTATGTGAACTGTCATTGTATTATTAATATTTGTCATATGGACTATAGTCTGCCAATAAACCTTTTCACTTTCATTTCATATATATATATATATATATATATAATATATATATATATATATATACACACACACACACATTTAACTGCAATGACCGCGCAGTATATTAACGTATAGAAACGACGTAAGTATAGAGGAGTGTTCTGCACACGAGGAAGAGAAATAACAAACAAATGAAAAATAAGGCACCCGCCGGGAATCGAACCCAGGATCTTCGAATTGCGGTCAGACGTGCTAACCACTACACCACGGAGCCACGACAGTCAGAAGTTGTAATTCTCCTACATAGGGCAGAAACCAATGCCTTGAGAGGGCACCCTCGCAAATCGTGAATATGTACATTTAACTGCAATGACGCGCAGTATATTAACGTATAGAAACGACGTAAGTATAGAGGAGTGTTCTGCACACGAGGAAGAGAAATAACAAAGAAATGAAAAATAAGGCACCCGCCCGGGAATCGTGGCTCCGTGGTGGTGGTTAGCACGTCTGACCGGCAATTGGAAGATCCTGGGTTCGATTCCCGGGCGGGTGCCTTATTTTTCATTTGTTTGCTATTTTCTTCCTCGTGTGCAGAACACTCCTCTATACTTACGTCGTTTCTATACGTTAATATACTACGCGGTCATTGCAGTTAAATGTACATATTCACGATTTGCGAGGGTGCCCTCTCAAGGCATTGGTTTCTGCCCTATGTAGGAGAATTACAACTTCTGACTATCGTGGCTCCGTGGTGTAGTGGTTAGCACGTCTGACCGGCAATTGGAAGATCCTGGGTTCGATTCCCGGGCGGGTGCCTTATTTTCATTTGTTTGTTATTTCTCTTCCTCGTGTGCAGAACATCCTCTATACTTACGTCGTTTCTATATATATATATATATAATATATATAACATATAATATATATATATATATATATATATTATATATATATATATATACAGTGTTGAAAAAAGCAACAGACGTCTTTGTTTATTCCAAAATATTTTGATTTGATTAAAAAAGTCAGTAAATAATAAACTCAATGAATCAATAAATGTAAAAGAGAAAGGAACATGATTTTAAGTATCATATAGTGATTCGATTAATTTATTATTTATTGATTTATGACCAAATAAATATTTGGCGTGAAAAAACGAAAAGGTGTCTATTTACTTTTGGCAATCTTCTATATATATATATATATATATATATATATAGGCCCGGATTTAGCTATAGGCGAACTAGGCGATCGCCTAGGGCCTCGCGCCAAAGGGGGCCTCGCTCAAGCCATTTTGCGCGTTCTGTTCAAGTGATATTAATGATTTAGAACTCTATGAAGAACTTAAAGTACTTTGCAGGTTTATACCTGAGAAAACAGATCTCGGAAATGTCCTTGTTTATATAGTGCAAAAACAACTAAGTGAGATTTATCCTAATGTTTATGTTGCACTTCGAATAGTATTAACCATCCCAGTTACTGTTGCTTCGGCTGAAAGAAGTTTCTCGCGTCTCAAACTTATTAAAACATATTTGCGTTCCACCATGTCTCAAGCGAGATTGCAATCATTAGCTATGTTATCAATAGAAAACGATATAACAAATTCATTAGATTATTCTCAATTAATTGAAGAGTTTAGCTCAAAGAAAAGTAGAAAAGCATTGCTGTAATATTCAGGAGCATCTGAACCAAATATTAAAGCATTAATATTTAGCCTGATAAGTCGATCGCTCACTATTATAAAAAATGAATGTCAATCTCTTATACATCACACATGAAAAACGTTTGTATACTATGGAAAGTCATTACCTATAATATTATATAAATCTTAGAAATCATTGTCTTATATTTTCGATACAAATCTTGATTCATCATATAATTTATACTTATTTGTATGGTTTATTTATATTTCTTATACAATTTCCATGCGTGATTATTTTGGTTTGGTTTAATTTTTAAGTGCTGGCATAGTTCTGTCTATGCGGGATTCTAATATTGCTGGTATAGTACCGATAATTCACTAGGGAACAACATTTTTGTTTCTTGAAAACTATTTGGTGTTTCTTATAGAAGTTTGATGCTGATTCCAAATATGGTTTCAGAATTTTCTATCACCCATAGTTTTCGAGAAAATAATATTTCCATTTACTCAGAGTTTTCCCAAAATATTAGTTAAAATTAAGTGTACTAATTTAATTTTACTTTCTTTTTTTTCCAGGTTAACTATATTTAATAGTATTTTTGCATTAAAAAAATATAGCTATTTAAACAAACAGATTTTTAATAAAAAGAAAAAAATTTCAAGTTTTGCTCAAATTTTAAATTTTTCATAGTAGAAAAAATTGGTTTTTCATTCCAAAAAGTTTTCCGTGATTTCAATAATTTTCCGCCAGCATGAATCGAAACTGTATTAATCCCAGCGATACATTTTGCTACGTATGTGGAGAACTGACCATAATGGCACAGAGGAAGACGATGACCCCACTCGTGAAGAAGGCTTACGAACTTTATTTTGGATGTAAGGTAGGCGACCAAGACAAATCCTGGGCACCTCATATCTCATGCATTTCCTGTGCCGTCACTCTTAGGGGTTGGATTAAAGGTACCCGCAAATCTATGCCATTTGCCATACCAATGATTTGGAGAGAGCCCAAGGATCACCTAACGGATTGCTATTTTTGTATGACTAACGTTTCAGGATTCTCTGCCAAAAATAAACATAAAATTCAATACCCAAATCTTGCATCTGCCATGAGACCAGTACTACATGAGATGATAACCCAATTCCAACCCCCAAAGTCATGGACACTGGATGAAGAGTCTGAAGTTGAACCAATGGAAATTGATGACACTAAAGATACAGACTTTCAGCAACCTGAATCAAATAAACCACGTATGATAACGCAGGTTATGCTGAATGATCTCGTGAGAGATTTGGACCTTCCGAAAAAGAAAGCAGAATTAGGGCTCCAGGTTACGTGAATGGAATTTGCTGGCAAAAGATACAAGCATACCGGCGTTCCGCACTCGCCAAAAAGATCTGATGCAGTATTTCTCCTCGTCAGGTGGTTTATGCTACTGTAATAATGTAAATGGACTGCTGTTAGCTCTCGGTCATGAGCACAAATCTGAAGATTGGCGTTTATTTATTGACTCTTCGAAGCTAAGCCTCAAGGTTGTACTACTTCACAATGGAAATAAATACCCTTCCATTCCTGTAGGGCACGCTGTCCACATGAAGGAATCTTACGAAAATATGAAACTCATCCTTCAGCAGATTAATTATGACCAGTTTCGTTGGTATATATGTGGGGATTAAAAGTCGTCGCGCTTCTTCTGGGAATGCAGCTCGGTTATACGAAGTTCTGCTGCTTCCTTTGTGAATGGGACAGCAGAGCCAGAGATTCGCATTATTTTGTAAAGGATTGGCCACTTTCGTCAAAAATGTATCCCAGGACTGAAGAATGTGTCTCATGAACCCTTAGTTGACCCAAGAAAATATACTTACCGCCACTTCACATCAAACTTGGCATCATGAAAATTTTGTCAAAGCAATGAACAAGGAGATGAGGCATTCAAATATTTGAAGAAAAGGTTTTCACGACTTAGCGATGCAAAGATAAAAAGGGATCTTTGTGGTCCCCAAATCAGAGAGCTCATGAAAGATCAAAAGTTTGATGATGCCTGAGAGGAAAAGAAAAAGTGGCATGGGAGGCATGAAGAATGTTGTCACAAATTTTCTAGGGAACATCAAAGCCTCTAACTATGAAAAAATAGTGCAGGACATAATTGAAGCATATAGGTTATTGGGATGTAATATGTCACTAAAAATCCATTTCTTGCACTCCATTTAGATTTCTTCCCTGAAAACCTCGGCGACGTAAACGATGAGCATGGAGAAAGGTTCCACCAAGATATAGCTACTATGGAGAAACGCTACCAAGGAGGTGGGATCCGGCAATGTTAGCTGATTACTGCTGGACATTGATGCGAGAAGCTCCTAATGAAAAACTACAAGAGAAAATCAGTGACAAAGAAGTTTTAAGAAGAATATTTTAAATGCCAATCTGCCACTAATATAATTTTTATGAAGTATTTTTACTAACTTCTATACACTTTTTGAATAAATATTAAAATACAAAATTTCTCAGTAACCTTGGGTGATAGAGAATTTCTACGGCTATATTCGGAATCAGCGGAAAAAATTCTATAAGACCGACCCGATTCACGTCCAAGAAACAAAAAAAAAGTTAAAATTTGTTCCCCAGTGTATAAATAAGTCCATATTTTCATATATATAGGCCTAGGGCCTCGCAATTTCTAGATCTGCCTAGGGCCTCGCAACTTCTAGATCCGGCCCTGTATATATATATATAGTTAACCAACATCAGACACGTAGTGTGCATAAACAAAAACAAATGGTACGGGTTTGAAAACTTAAATATATACGATTGCGAGGTGGCTCGAAATGAAATGGCGGTCGCTAACCACTCGCCCTTCCGGTTCCGAAAAGAGCGAAAAATGTTTCTTCAAAAGGAAATAAGTGTCCGCCGTTTTAACTTGACTACCTAAACCAGTATTTTCCAACGGGGTGCCGCGAAACTTCATGAAAATGACAAAAGTAAGTATATGAAAATGAAAAGTTACTGAAATACATAAATTTTAAACGAAACAAAACATCCGCGATTCTTTAAATCATCAGTGAAATTGTCTAGTCTCAATATGAAATTACTCGGTGTTAGGGAGAGGGCACTGGACGTTAAACAATGGGACACGAAAATCCTCCAGGGTGCCAGGGAAGAAGAAGAACGGATGGCATTGGGGTGTCTTGAACCAGAAAAGGTTGGAAACCCACCACTGGCCTAAACCCTCATTTGGTATCGAGTGAGGCGAGTTGTCTGGCTAGTCTGACATCTCTGAATCGAATACTTGACCTCTTGGGAACCAACCTTGCACTTAGCTATTTTGTTCTGGTTAATGCCACATGATCTTATTTAGTCTCAAAAAATTCCCAACACGATGCCATATATATATATATATATATATATATATATATATACAGGGTGTCCGAGAATTATCTGTACAATTTTTGGCTGTTATTAAAAGTCAACCATGAAGTGTAGAAATTCCAGTGTTGTCCCATTTTACAGAGAAACTCATTACGTTTTTTCTGATAAGTTTTGACAAGTTTTTTCTTTTTTGTACGCGGGTGACAGACATTGATGATTTAAAAGCAAGAATCACAGCTGCTATTGAGCGAATTGATATGGATATGCTGCAGCGTACATGGCAACATTTGGATTATCGATTGGATGTTTTGCGAATCACTGATGGTGCACATATCGAATGTTTGTAACAACGTTACTTATAATAAGAAACTTTTGAAAATACAGATTCTAAATAATCTTGTTTAAGAATTTTACGTGTGTTATCAAGAATTTTATTAAAAGATGAAATTGTACAGATAATTTTCGGACACACTGGAATTTCTAAAAAACTTGTCAAAACTTGGTATCAGAAAAAACTTAATGAGATTCTCTGTTAAATGGACAACACTGGAATTTCTACACTTCATGGTTGACTTTTAATAACAGCCAAAAATTGTACAGATAATTCTCGGACACACTGTATGTATATATATATATATATATATATATATATATATATATATATATATATATATATATATATATATATACAGGGTGGGCCGTAAGTTTCCATACATAGGAAAATTTAAATTATGGTCTTCACGTGCGTCGGTATTTGGATCAGCAGTTTCCGGATGCTTGGATTGGTTGGCGTGGTCCTGTGGAGTGGCCTCCCAGATCCCCAGATCTCACCCCCCCTTGATTTCTATCTTTGGGGGCACTTGAAGGCCATGGTGTATCAGGAAAAGATACGAGACATAAATCATCTAAAGGAACGTATCACCAACGCCATTACAAGCATAACGTCAACTGTGCTAATGCGTGTTCATCAACAGTGGGGAACACGTATTGAAATGTGTTTTCAAAACAATGGCAACCATGTAGAGCATATTATATAAATAAAAATGGTTGTCCATAAAAAAATGTTTATTTTTCTTATGTATGGAAACTTACGGCCCACCCTGTATATATATATATATATATTATATATATATATATATATATATATATATATATATTATAATATATATATATATATATACCGTATATTGGGGCGAATAAGTCGTATTTTAGCTTAAAATTATGCCCCTAAAGTAGTCTAAAAAATTAACCTTCCACTTTCCATTTTAGCTCGTATTTAAAGACAGGTCTACCTCTCATAGGTCCTCAGTCCTGCATTAACTCGCTTTTGGTCAACATCTGAATTGGATCCTATGACGAAGCACTCGCAAATATATCTCAGGATGTATATAATGAACTTATGATGTCAGATGATGATTATGAAGGATTTGATAACTAATTTTTACAAGGTTTTTACAAAGTTTTACTTTTTTATTTTGGCAAGTTTGTGGTCGATTTAAACACCTAAATTAGGCTAAAATCTAAATCTGAAATTGAAAGTTAGGGGATCGACTAACCTGGACCGTAGACTTATACGCCTCAATATACGGTATATATACACAGTATATATATATATATATATATATATATATGGTGTTCATCCTTCCACACAGTAAAAAAAATTGATTGGTAAATAAATGGGTACCCTGGATAGCCTAGTGGTTAAAACGCTGGGCTGCTGGTGGTGGGGCGTGGTTCGGATTCCACGTTAAACTGAAGGTCTAAAGTGGAGCAACAAGTGTTACCTTCGTCAGAGTGAACAATTCGGGCGGAAGTAAAACCGGCCGGGTCAATTTTAATTTTTTTTAAATTTTAAATGCCTGTGTGCAGACGCTGCTCCTCCTTATAAGAAATTAAGGAATATTTTTATTTTTAACATTGGATGTAAGTAAGCCTTCAGGCTTAATTTTGACCCAAATTCACAAATATTATTAAAACAAAAGGCATTAAGTAGAATGTATACTGACGCCAGTACCAATCCGATCTCAACCATACTTTTACTGCTTCTTTCTTCGGACTTGACTATTGTACTATTGTATTCTCTATTAGATTTTATTTCATATTGTAGCATGGAGTACAGTTTTTATTGTTTTATTTGCTCCTTCTGTCAACTTGTTTCTGCAACTTTGCCTTTCTTTTGTCCACAGGTGTTTGTTAAATACGAAAGTAAAGCCCTTACAAGGTACTGGTTGTGTATTTTTCTAAGTGATTGCAGTTGCAAATTATGGCTTCCCAAAACAATAGATCAATATACAGTATATCCATCCTATCGTTGGAGTACTTGGCCAGATTCATGGAAATCAGTTGCCAATTAAATTTGATGTTTTAAGACACTTGTTCTTTTTAAAGAAGACAACAAATTCAGTTAAAGACTGTGCTGAACAGCTGACAGACGTGCTAACTACCCTTTGGATCAAGTAATCAATACCACAGCTTTCCAAGCAACGAATTAATGATCTAATTGTAAGCCTACACGAAGAACAGAGAAATCTGATGAAATCGTTTAAGGAGGCGGGAACAGGATCTTATGACAGTAAAGTTGAATCATATAAACAAAAATTGGAAGCTTTGTTCAACATCAGTGCTTGTATGTGTGTATCAGGGGACATGTGTAAATGCGATGTGGCATTGAAAGTCCCAAATATTAAAAAGCGCTTTCTAAAATATCAAAGAACAACCAGAAAGATGTACATTGGAAAAACTGACAAGCGAGCTATCCAAAAGCTGGTTGCCAGTGAACAAAGAAAGAGTAAAAGAGAAAAGTACTACAAGAAAATCCATGAGCAAACAACAGAGAAAGCAGCGTTACCTTCTGATCAAGAGCCGAGTTTACCTGAGAACGATGAAATCCAACAACACACAGACCTCAAGAAATACAAAGTTGTAAAATACAAACAATTAGCTTTAGAGTGCGATCGATAGGGAGTATCTGATCGAGCTGGCGCGGCCATCGCATCCGCTACTCTTGAAGACCAAGGTATCATAACAAGTAATAATAACTTACAGGTGGTGGGTAAATCTAAGCTTCACAGGGCCAGAGTTTCAAGTCGTAAAAATATACAATTAAAGTTCTATGCAAGAAAAAAGACCAAAAGCTATTTACTTTAATGGCAGAAAAGATAAAACAAAAGACGGTAGTAATATGCATCTCGTAACTAAATTAGAAGAACACATTTCTCTCGTTGAGGAACCCAAGTAGAAAAACCTTGGCCACGTCTCACCACCTAACAGTAAGTCGAAAGAGGTTTGCAAAGCTATTATGCAGTATCTAGCTAAAGAAAAAATTACAACAGATGAACTTAATGCCATAGGATGCGATGGTACGGTTGGTAACACTGGATCAAAAGGCGGAACAATCAGACTAATGGAGGAAAAGCTATCGCACCTACTACAATGGCTTATATGTTTTCTTCACTTCAATGAACTTCCACTTCGCCACCTCCTGTTCAATTTTGACACAGTTGATGTTGATCCCATAGCTTTTCCTGGAACTATTGGAAGACCAGTTGTGGAGTTTAGAAGCAGAGAAGTGGAAGACAAACACATGCAACTTCTAGAAAGGTATAAAGATTTCGAGAATTTAAGCAGCGACCAAGACTATTTGTTTCAAATTTGGAAAGCAATCATTGAAGCCCAACTTTCAGCAAACTTGGCATCTCGAGAATGCGGTCGACTGAACCTATCTCGATGGCTAACTATGGCAAATCGAGTTTTGTGGCACTACGTTTCTACGGACAGACCATCAAAAAAGCTAGTTGTGTTAGTGCCAGGGTTTCGGAGCCGGTAAAAAAACTTCTGGCTCCGACTCCGGCTCCGGAGCAGAAATTTTTTACAGTCTGGCTCCGGCTCTTTTATAGTAAATTCTGTTAATTAAAAAAAATATCTAGATTTATATAATTAATTGTCCAATTTAAAATATTGCACAAAAATATTTATTATTAAATCACTTTAATACTCAAAATTTAAATTTCTTATGATTTTAAATTAGGCAAATATAATGATAGAATGAAGTTATTTAAATAACTAAAGGAAAATGCTGAAAACTAAATGATATTAAATATTTATTAACAATGGTAGCTTATATAAATTAGAGAAACTTGCCTCCTAATTAGTTCAAAGTTCAAACTTAAGAATTCTCGTATGGAAAATAGTAACAATCAAACTTTCTGAGATAATATATGCATCTTTTTTAAGTGTTGAAACTTGAAAGCTTCATGAAAGCCAACTTGGCTTGAAAAGAGCTGAATATTTCAAAAAATTCAGTTTTTAAATTTTTAATAGGTTATATTATTTACTTATATATTTACTTAAAATTTTTAATAGGTTATATTATTTACTTAGATAAATAGTTAGTACCTACCTACCTAAGGTCTCCACCGCCATAAAATTTTTTTTACCTATATAATTAAGTGTTGTTAAGACAAATCTTCCCAAATATTTAATGATTAAAAAATGGAAATTTGCAGATTATTCCTGCAACTCCCACACCTCCATAAAATCCAAGAATCCTATGGTACCATTTTTCGTAATATATTACAAGAATTATAATTTGCAACTAAACCTATATTTAAAAAATAACAATTTAGGTAGCAATATATCGCCCGGAGCCAGACCATGGAGCCGTATTTTCAAGGTTTCTGGCTCCGGCTCCGGCTCCGGCTCCGGCTCCGGCTCCGGCTCCAGGTAAGCAAAATTCACTGGCTCCACCGACTCCGGCTCCGAAACCCTGGTTAGTGCAGTTCATATTGCGAGTCTACGTGCCTACGTGGTTTCATATTAAAATCAGGCCTCTGTGCATTTATGAAGCAAAACATGTGTTTAACCCTTTAAGGACTGAAGGTACAAATTGCTAACGTTTCAAATACAAGCATTCATAACTTAACCCTACAAAAAATTCAGGGTTTAAAGGGTTAAATTCGTTCAGAAAAGCTCCTTCTTAGAAGAGAACTACTTCAAATTAGTTAGGGACACCATTTCCAGGAACGCATTCTTCTCACATCATAAAAATACGCTAGTTTCAATGCTATGCGATGATCGAGAAGACTACCGTATTCGCGCTGCAGATATTATTACTGTTCAAATGAGAAACAGAGATATGGAAGAAGTGCAAAACTTTCAGGCTCCACCACTTAATTTTGACGCGGAGTCCTATGTGGACTTTATTAACTTGAATGAAATACGCTCCAAGAATCGTCCTCCCATTATGAGGACTCAGCTAGGGAATAGCTACTTATTTAAAACTGGAATAAGTAACTTATGCGAATACTTAAATGTTGCAAAAATGGAGTGATGTTAAATTTTTTATGTAATAATGGAATACTCCTGAAATGGGAGAATAAACTCAGAATCCAGTCAAATATTCTTAAAATAGGTGAGTTTGGACAATTTTTCTTTTTGAGGACGGCACCCCCTAATTACTTCCAAGGACAAAACCTTAAATATGCCCTTATTCCTTATTAGTATGAGCAACCTTTGCACACTCAGGCATTTTGAATTCCCAAAGATTCGAAATTAGCCCCAATCGACCCGGCCTTATATATATATATATAGCTGGTTAGGGAAGCTATATTTATGGGACCTCTTTGCGAGTGGCCCGTTGCCCACGTCGGGCTAGCATCATGAAAAAGAAAAACTATGGTATTTGTCATTTACCATTACTTATTCGGACTATAGTGGATTTAATTATCCCAGAAGAGTTCCTTGTTCCATGCACGGTCTGTGTGTATCATATATATTATATATATATATATATATATATATATATATATATATATATATATATATATATATATATATATATATATATACAGGGTGTCCCATAAGTCCGGCATCATAGGAGAAATTCATATTTTTCTATTTCTACAAACCATAATTTATATTTTTCTTATGCTCGGGATGCCAATTTCCCGTCCACCATTCTGTTCAGTGATGAGGCTGTTTTTTATGGAAATGGTGAGGTAAATCGATAGAACACCCGCTACTGGTCTCAAAACAACCCTCACTGGTATACCTCTTCAAAGGAACAAGGTGCATCTCGGGTGATGGTATGGTGTGGCATTTGGAAGGATCGCATCATAGGCCCCCTCTTTTTCGATGAACATGTCACTGGAGGCACCTACCTACGTATGCTCAAGGAAGAAGCATTTCCCAGTGTCTTGAACGAAGAAGGAAATTTCCCAACATGGTTCCAGCAAGACGGCGCTCCTGCACATTACAGCACCCAAGTAAGGGAATACCTGTACCAACAATTCCCTGGTCATTGGATAGGACATCGAGGGCCTGTGGAATGGTCAGCTAGAAGCCCGGCCCGGATCTCACGCCACTAGATTTTTATCTCTGGGGCCACTTGAAAGCCTAGTATACGCAGAAAAAATTAGGAGTGTTGAACATTTGCGGCAGCGCATTATTGGGGCATGTAACACCATTACTCCTGACATCATTCACCGTGTGCTTGCTGACTGGGTATCACGTCTGAATTTGTGTATTGAAAACAATGGTGGACATATTGAGCGCGTTCTGTAAATAAAAGCTTTTGTTTTGCCTTTTTTATTATTTTTCCTATGATGCCGGACTTATGGGACACCCTGTATATATATATATATAATATATATATATTAAAAGTCCATAAGTCCGGTCTCATAGGAAAATTTATTTTAAATTAAATTTACAATAGTAGTGCATTAGGATTAGAATAAATGTTCAAACTGACGTCTTCTTTGGGACTTTTTTTTTTGTTGTAGGTAGTAGAATAACACGCAATGGCTAATATGTAAGCGAGTTACACTCCTCAGGAAAAGGCAGAAATTGTTCTTTTGCATGCTTCTGACCTTAGCCAAAGACAGACAGCTGATGAATTTGACCGTCGTCATCCCAATAAACCACGACCTGGTCAGCGTTCTGTTGGCCGAATGCTTTCAGGATTCAAGGAGACCGGGAGTGTTCAGGACAATACTGCTGAAAGCAGTACTGATGTACTTTCCAGGATCGCAGTAAGTCCACAACGATCGGTGAGAAAGATTGCATATGAAAGTGGATATTCAAAAACATACACACACACCGAATATTGCAACGTCATAAATTTCATCCGTACAAGATACATTTTGTATAAGAATTACATGGGGATGATACAGATAGACGATTTCAATTTTGTTAATGGTTAAAGTCAAAAAGAAACTAGCAGACGATATCATGTTTAGCAATGAGGCGTATTTCCACCTGAATGGATACGTGAACAGATACGACACCGTGTACTGGACGCAGGATAATCCTCATGTCGCTGTTGATGCTCATCGCCAAACTAACCCAAAAGTAGTGGTGTGGTGCGACATTCATGGAAATCTTGTTTTGGGACCAGTATTTCTGGAAGGAGGACTTAATGCCGAACGATATCTCCAGTTGTTGCATGATGCAACTTTAAATGTACAGTATCACTGAATAGCACAAAAACTTTCAAGGTTTTTCACTGGACTGCACATATTCACGGTAAGAAGTTACGAATACGAACGGTGAAACACCGCGATGCACTTCTGACTGACTGATGGCTCTGCACCAATGTTCCCTCTAATTTTTTTTAGTCCGTGTGCGCAAGAAATTTTCGTTGTGCGTACATTTAGATTCATGGTGAAAAATTGTGCAAACTTTTCTGAGCGCTATTATCTTCAAAATGAAATATATATAAATATTAAATACTTAATAAATATTATTTCCATAAGATGATAGCTTGATCATTACGGTACTTTTAAATTGATATTAAAAAACTGTTTACGATATTATATATTCTTAAAAAAGAAACCATTTTATCCATTCTAAAAATATGAATAAAATAAAAAATAGTAAAATAAAATTCGATAAAATAAAGAAATAAAATAAAAATAACATTAATTGAAAATGACTATTTTAGTTATCATTTCTCAAAACAATTTTTAGCATTTAGCAATTTAAAATAGACTATCAAGATTAATACATGATTTTATCTATTCACAAAATAGGAATAAAATAAAAAAATAATTTTATTTTTTATGAATTATGAGATAATTACTATTCGTTTTTATGCAAAAATAAGAAAGAGAAGGTTTATATTCAATGCGTTAATGTATAAAAAAAAAATGCAAATACATAGAGTAAAAAAAATCTGTATTACGTAATTGCGCGGACGTCGGCGAAGTCGGGCGGAAGGGGTTAATACTTGAAAGAGCGACTATAGAGTATGTTGATGCAAATGGTTAGACCTTGTGTGACGGTATATTTTTTAAATTACTTCATTTACTGTCGTGACTCATGATACGCTTGAGCCTGTGCGCATTTTATTTTTCTGTGTGCGCGGGTTTCACAACGCGTGTGCGCGCGCACACGCGCACACCTTAGAGGGAACAATGCGAGTCTGCACTCAACAATATTGGAACATGTTATAGAATGTACAAAACATTACAATCGGCAAGGCCATACACGAAATAAGTCTTGTACACACTCACAATGTCGGCAAGCAGTTTTGTAAACAGTTTGCGGAAAGAATTGCTGGAACACAAAACGGCCTGTAACTCGGAAACAAAGCGATTTCGGGCATATGTTTATGTAAACTTTTTTCATTGTTTTCAAGTCCTGAATCCATCCTGAAAGTGCGTCCCACATGTTATGAAACACCCTGTACACACACACATATATATATATATATATATATATAACGTAAAGAACGACGCTTGTATAGGAGATATTCCGCGCAAGACGAGAAAGAGAAAACAACAAATGAAAAAATGAAGTACCACCTGGGAATCGAACCCGGGATCTTCCGATTGCCGGTCAGACGCGATAACCACTACACCATGGACTTCACTCTTCCAAATGCCGTAATTCCTCTACATACTCGCAGAAACCAATGCCCCAAGGGGGCACCTCCCGCATGCCGTAACATTATATACATTCAACTGCAAAGAACACGCAGTATAAATAACGTAAAGAACGACGCTTGTATAGGAGATATTCCGCGCAAGACGAGAAAGAGAAAACAACAAATGAAAAAATGAAGTACCACCTGGGAATCGAACCCGGGATCTTCCGATTGCCGGTCAGACGCGATAACCACTACACCATGGACTTCACTCTTCCAAATGCCGTAATTCCTCTACATACTCGCAGAAACCAATGCCCCAAGGGGGCACCTCCCGCATGCCGTAACATTATATACATTCAACTGCAAAGAACACGCAGTATAAATAACGTAAAGAACGACGCTTGTATAGGAGATATTCCGCGCAAGACGAGAAAGAGAAAACAACAAATGAAAAAATGAAGTACCACCTGGGAATCGAACCCGGGATCTTCCGATTGCCGGTCAGACGCGATAACCACTACACCATGGACTTCACTCTTCCAAATGCCGTAATTCCTCTACATACTCGCAGAAACCAATGCCCCAAGGGGGCACCTCCCGCATGCCGTAACATTATATACATTCAACTGCAAAGAACACGCAGTATAAATAACGTAAAGAACGACGCTTGTATAGGAGATATTCCGCGCAAGACGAGAAAGAGAAAACAACAAATGAAAAAATGAAGTACCACCTGGGAATCGAACCCGGGATCTTCCGATTGCCGGTCAGACGCGATAACCACTACACCATGGACTTCACTCTTCCAAATGCCGTAATTCCTCTACATACTCGCAGAAACCAATGCCCCAAGGGGGCACCTCCCGCATGTTGTTTTCTCTTTCTCGTCTTGCGCGGAATATCTCCTATACAAGCGTCGTTCTTTACGTTATTTATACTGCGTGTTCTTTGCAGTTGAATGTATATATATATATATATATATATATACGATATATATATATATATATATATATATATATATATATATATAATGTTACAGTCAAAGTGTGTAACCAGTCATTTTCGCGTAATAGCTGAAACTTTTAGTCATTTCGCGAAATGACTAAAATCTTTAACCATTACGCGAAATGGCTGAAATTTCACCTTGGTCATTTCGTACAAGATCATTTGCCCGGTTAGGTCAACTGTATGCCCGGTTAGGCCAACTGTATGCCCTTAACAATTGGTTAGATTAAGCTGTGTTATTTTCGTTAGTTTTAACGAAAATAACACGACTTAACCTAACCAATTGTCAAGGGCATACAGTTGACCTAACAGGGCCTTCAATGGCGGACAACGGAATAACATTGAAGGCCCGGTTAGTATTTGAAAACCTCTATATTGAAAATTCAAATTTGTTCAAATGTTCAAATGTGTTTAAATGTGTATTTGAAGAGTGTTTCTCACTTATTTGAACAGACCTGTGGGTGTATGTATGTTTTAGCAGATTCAGTTAGTTAAATAAAGGTTTCCAATTTTATTGTGATGTTTGTTATTTCTACGAATTCATGACAAAAGTCATTTTAGCCATTTCACGAAATGACCAAGGTGGAATTTCAGCCATTTCGCGTAATGGCTGAAGATTTTAGTCATTTCGCGAAATGACCAAGTGAAACAGGCATTTCGCGAAATAACAAAGTTTCAGCCATTACGCGAAATGGCTAGTTACACACTTTGACTGTTATATATACCTTTGCCTTTGGGGTTAACCTTTGGTTAACTTCCGCCCGAATTGTTCATTCTGACGAAGGTCAAGCTTTTCACTCCACCTTAGACCTACAGTTTAACGTGGAATCCGAACCACGCCCCATCAGCAGCCCAGCGTCTTAACCACTAGACCACCTAGGGTATCCATTTATCTACCAACCACTTTCTTTATTGTGTGGAAGGATGAACAGCTGGGTTTTGCTGCGCGCCGGCTGCCGTCGGGTCTCGAACCCGGGGCCGATGGATTCGTAGTCAGCGACGCTAACCACACCACCACCGATGCGCTATATATATATATATGTCAAGGAATAAGAGGACGGAGATGGTACACGTTTATTTACAAATCTTTCGGAAATTTCATTTTCCATCATCAGTGCTAAAATTATAAAATCAGATAAAAAATTAATAAATATAATGAACAGAAACTTATACAATATATTTATATAAACGTGGTTTATAGGGTATATTTAAGTAATTAAAATTAAAAATAAAATAATATAAAATATAGAATCAATCGTCAAAATATAAAGTTAAATGCGAACAAAATTGAGAGGAGTCTTACCAGGTTGTTATTATCGGGGTAAGGGGACTAATTGAGCAGAGGGTTGGGAATGATTGGTTGTTGGAAGGGGTCCATATTAGAAGAGTTGGAGCCAGACGGAGTGATGGTGGATTTCTTCTCAGTGGTAGGCTATGACAGTTTATTTGGCTATGTTTAAGTTAAAGGAAGAACTATAGTCGTTGAGAGTTGGTTTAATACTGAAGATGTATGCGGAGGTCCGTTAGATGGATGGTTGTGTTAATAATTTTGAAATTGGAGGGAAGTAGTGGGTGGTTATGAAGGTAGCAGTGATCCCTTATTGCTGATTTATAGGGTTTATTTAAGGGCAGCGATGTTCTGGTAGAAATACCGCGATGCTCGTCCACTCTTGTTTGATATTGGCGAATGGTGCTGCCAATATACAGTAGTTCGCTTTGCAGCGAACACAGTTGAAAACGTAGATGGTGGACGAAGCAAGGGGCTGAGGTGTTTTTTCTTTGTGGTTGAAGTATGATTTGATGCTATTATTATTGGTGAAAACGAATTGAAAGTTAATTTGGGGGTAAAGAGGGGTGAGTAGGAGGCGGAGTTCTGAAAGTACTTTGTGGCTAATATGGTCGTAATAGGGAAAGGAAAAATATTTTTTTTTTAAATGCTGGGAACTTTAAGGGGGATTGATAAATATTATTAAGAAAATTTCTGGTTAAAAATTGTAAAAGATGTTTATGCCGAAATTATGAATGAATTCTATTTCGGGCGTCCCAATATTGGCCCCAAGCTTGGTATCATCAGCGAATTTGGCGATCCTACTGACGATACCAGCGTCAATATCATTTATGTAAATGATAAACAACAGTGGCCCCAAAACGGAACCCTGAGGAACCCCGCTAGTGACCGAAGCCCAACCCGAGCTAGCCCCTTAATTACAACCCTCTGCCGTCTATTCTTCAGCCAGTTACAAATCCAACTACCTACTTCTAGTGATTCACCGGAGGCAGATTTTGGCCGGAGGCCGGAGGGCCAGAACCTCCGGCTTAGTGTTTTTTCCTCCGGCCAATTGATTTATTTCAGTATTTATATATGTGTGTGTGTGTGTGTGTGTGTGTGTGTGTGGTCCATCGTCTCATCTATTTAGGGTTTATATATTATAGTCCTGCTATTTTAAATTATAAGTCTTTAATTACTTAAACTTTATAAAAGTCGACTTTCTATGCTTTGTGTGTACTAATTTCTCTAAAAATTCCCATTGAACAGAATATCCTCAGGTTATGATGTCTTGCTGAATGCTGAGTAAAGTAGCCTATACCAAATCAATTATTAATACAATCAGTGATCACTCATAAAATAAATTATTATTACATTCACTGAGAACTGAAATGTTAATACAATCACTGATCACTCATAAAATAAATTATTATTACAGTCACTGAGAAATGGAATATTAATACAATCACTGATCACTCATAAAATAAATTATTATTACAGTCATCTGAGAACTGAAATATTCGGATAGGTGCAGAAACGAGGTTTTCTAGTTTTATACAATTAAAACTAAAAGTTGTCAGAATTGAGTTTGGTGTACTTGGCACCTCCGGCCGGAGCAGGAGGTTTTCTAAAATGGCCGGAACTCCTGCTCGGCCGGAGCCGGAGCTCGGGTGCATCACTACCTACTTCCCAACCGATACCCAGCGCACGGACTTTGGCCATTAGCCGGCGGTGAGGTACCTTATCAAAGGCTTTCTGAAAGTCAAGATAAAGTATATCAATCGCCCTACTCTTATCATACTCACTCCACATGACGTGGAAAAACTCGAGCAAGTTGGTGAAACACGACCTATGCCGTCTAAACCCATGTTGGGAGTCCCCAATCAGCTCGTAGGAATCCAAATGGTCAACGATCCTATCCGCTATTATCCCCTCTAATAATACCTACAACCGAAGTGGGACTAATGGGACGATAGTTCCCTGGACTTTCGTGATCCCTTTTCTTAAAGATAGGGGTCACACTGGCTTCCCTCCAGTCACCAGGCACCTGGCCCGTCTCCAACGATTTGTTGAAGACTTTAGCCAGATGGGGAGCCACCTGGTCGCGCATTTCCAGCAAAACTCTGGGAAGGAACTGGTCTGGCCCAGGAGCCTTAAACGCGCTCAATTTGTCTATTCTATCGGCAACGACTGTCGCGGTACATCGAACACTATCCACGCCAGCCCCGTCGTGCCTGACGCCTGGCTCGGGGATGACGCAGGTGTCCTCCCTGGTGAACATTCCCGTTCGGCGAAACGTCCGTCGGCGAATCGACCGGGTACCATCTCACCTACGCTATCCCGAAGGCTAACAAAGTCCGCCCGCCGGAGATCGAGCTTATTGCCTCTCGAGTTACTACGCTTCACCCGAGGGACGCAGACACAGAACTTAATCAGACCGTGATCACTCCCGCCCAACGATTCGTCAACGGTGAGGCCAGTGATGAGGTTGTCTTCGGTCGTGAATACTACGTCTAGAACACTTTCGCTTCGTGTAGGCTCATTGCCCCACTGAGTCAGAAGTTCTCATCAGCAAAGTCAACTAGCCTCCTCCCTTCGGCATCAGCAGTTCTGTCTTCCCAGTTTATGCCGCGACAGTTGAAGTCTCCTAAAACTACACACACCCTGTTCCCTAGCAGGCTACGGAGTTCGGTGTACAGGGCTGTATCCTCCTCGAGGAGGAGATGTGGATGTCTGTACACCAAGATTAACCAATAGTTCGTCCCTCCCAAGTTCAGATCGACGGCAAGCAGCTTCCGTTCCGATCGGAACTGGCAGTCAACCGGACTCAACGTGTCCCTCACGTATATTAGTACCCCCCCCCTCCCCACGGGTGCGGTCCTTGTGAAACATTCTATACCCGGGAATCTCGAACTCCCCAACGTAGTCCCTACGATCAGTATGAATTCAGGACTCGGTGATAGCCCCGGTGGGGGCCCGTCATCAATCCATACGGTATAGGTGCCGGTCGAGCAGCGAGCCTAGCACACCTTTACCCTTGTCATTGAGGTGGACACCATTTCTCTGATAAAGGTCCCACCTACCCGAAAACGTGTCGAATGGGTCAACAAACCTCACGCCCAGTTGGACGCACAAGTCTTGCACCCTCTCGTTGATGCCAATGACCTTACTGAGCGCGTGGTCACTGGCATTCATCTGCGGTAAAATACCTATCAACATTCCCCTCTCTGTCTTAAGTTTTAGATCATCCGCAAGAGACATGATCTCGGTGATGATCCCTTCGGTCGAACCTACCCTACCGCCTTTGAGGAACAGCTCGTTGCCACCAGCGTGGACAACGATCGCAGTCCTCCGACTAGCCACGCGCAACTTCTCTAACTCCTTCCTTAAGTGCGCCGTTCCCCGCCCGGGTAAACACTTTACCTTCCTCCTGTCCCGGTTTGCAGAAACAAAGTACTTCTCCTGGCCCCTGATCTGTGAGTCCCAAATCAAAATGGTGTCTTCCTACTTCGCGCACAGGAGACTAAAACGGTTGGAGGTCCTGACAGCGGCAACCGGGGTCTCAGGCTTCGGCTTCGCAGCCTTCTTGCCCGATACCTTTCGATACCCGTCGCCACCAGTAGACTCAGCCGCACTTACAGCACCCGACCCAGCCCGACCGACAGCTACATCCTTCGGCTTCTTTGGTTCATCAGTAGGCCCCTTCCCACCCTTTTTCTTCATCAGCCCCTTCCCACCCTTCTTTGCACCCTCCCCTCCCTCTACCTTGCGTCGCGGTTCCGTGCATTGCACGTGGGTCGCTGGCAATTCCTGACAGTGGTTTTGCACCCCAGCCCCCGGTTGTACTTCTACCCTTTCTCTGCGGTCCCAAGCTCTGTCCAGTCCGCCGTTGGACCGCCTTTCCAGTTTTGAGAGAGAGAGAGAGAGAGAGAGAGAGAGTTACAAGGACAAGAAGTACCTCAAAAGGCCTTGCGGCCCATACCGAGATACCGAGGAGGTACCAATGGCAACGGGTGCCAGGGAAAAATTCCTACACCCTCAAATAGTGTGCAAAATCCGGTCTAACCTTTACTTGAATTCATCCACAGAGGAACTGTTCACAACTTCTGGAGGTAGCCTGTTCCACGTGTCTTATAAGTAAAGTAATTCCCACACACACTAGTGCTAAACCGTTTTAAATCCAACTTCCAACCATTGTTGCGAGTTGAGTTATCATTTAAACTAAACATGCTTCTAAAATCGACATCGTTGAACGCGTGTAAGAGCTTGAAAACCTCGATGAGTTGACCGCGCAGCTTTCGAGAGAGAGAGAGAGAGAGAGAGAGAGAGAGAGAGAGAGAGAGAGAGAGAGAGTTACAAGGAGTTACAAGGAAAAGAAGTACCTCAAAAGGCCTTGCGGCCCATACCGAGGAGGTACCAATGGCAACGGGTGCCAGGGAAAATTTTGTCTTTCAACTATCCTAGCAGTAGTAGAAAACTGGATAGAAAAGTAGAAGGCTCTCTCCCCACCCTCCGCTCCCTCCCTGCCAGAGGCAGGTACGGAAAAAGGTTGAAGAAAATACCTTGACCCTGGAAAAGTAGCCAAGGAAATTTTACAGGAAAGTGGAGAATATATAAATAGCTCTATATTTAGCTTGCTCACAGAGACACCGAGCAAGCGAACTCCTGCAGAGTTTTCTGAGGTTTTAATCTTAAACTATGAGTGTGTTCAGTACTTTGTCTAGCCTATTTTTAAACAGATTTACACTTTGACTGGAAACAACCTCTGAGGGAAGTTGGTTCCATATATTAACTATTTTATAGGAAAAGAAATTTCCGCAGACTGAGGTCCTAAATGTCTTTACACACTCAAATAGTGTGCAAGATTCCGTCTAACCTTTTCTTGAACTGATCCACAGAGGAACTGTTCACAACTTCCGAAGGTAACCTGTTCCATGTGTCACAGATCTTATACGTAAAGTAATTCCCACACACACTAGTCCTAAACCGTTTCAAATCCAACTTCCAACCATTGTTGCGAGTTGGGTTATCATTTAAACTAAACATACTTCTAAAATCGACATCGTTGAACCCTCGTAAGAGCTTGAAAACCTCGATCAGTTGACCGCGCAGCCTCCGAGTTTCAAGCGAAAACAAGTTCAGGGCGCGTAACCGTCGATTGTAGCCCATATGCCTAACGGAAGGGATTAACTTTGTGGCCCTCGCCTGCACTCGCTCCAGCCTCTCAATATCTTTCCTGAGGGTGGGCGACCAGACTGCACAGCATACTCCAGGTACGGCCGACAAGGGAATTGTACAGTGAGAGCACAATCTCCTTGTTCCGAAACTGAAATTGCCTCCTGATATAACCCAATAGTTTCTGGGCTTTCTTTTCCACCTCTACACACTGTTTCGTAAACTTAAGGTCGCTGCTAATTAGCACACCCAAGTCCTTTTCTAAATCAGTCACCTCAATATTACTGCCCAACATTGAGTAGTCCGACTTGGGATTGGCGTAGCCAATGTGCATCACTTTGCATTTACCCAAGTTAAACGGCATTTGCCATTTTTCGGACCACTCTCCTATCCTACCTAGGTCCGCACGCAGTTCCTCGATCGCTTCGGGCGTCCCAACATTGGCCCCAAGCTTGGTGTCATCAGCGAATTTGGCGATCTGACTGACGATGCCACCGTCGATATCATTTATGTAAATGGTAAACAACAGTGGCCCCAAAACGGAACCCTGAGGAACCCCACTAGTGACCGAGGCCCAACCCGAACTAGCCCCTTTAATTACCACCCTCTGCCGCCTATTCCTCAGCCAGTTTTCAATCCACCTACCTATTTCCCCACCGATACCCAGCGCGCGCACTTTCGCCATTAGCCGGCGGTGAGGTACCTATCAAAGGCTTTCTGAAAGTCGAGATAAAGTATATCAATCGCCCTACTCTTATCGTACTCACTCAACATGACGTGGAAAACTCGAGCAAGTTGGTGAGACACGACCTATGCCGTCTAAACCCATGTTGGGAGTCCCCAAGCAGCTTGTAGGAATCCAAATGGTCAACGATTCTATCAGCTATTATCCTTTCTAATAATTTACCTACACTGAAGTGAGACTAATAGGACGATAGTTCCCTGGACTTTCGTGATCCCCTTTCTTAAAGATAGGGGTCACGTTGGCCTCCCTCCAGTCACCAGGCACCTGGCCCATCACCAACGATTTGTTGAAGACTGTAGCCAGGTGGGGAGCCACCTGGTCGCGCACTTCTCGCAAAACACTGGGGAGAAACTGGTCTGGCCCAGGAGCCTTAAACGCGCTCAGTTTGTCTATTCTATGAGCAACGACTGTCGCGGTACATCTAACACTATCCAGGCCAGCACCTTCGTGCCTCACAGCTGGCTCGGGGATGACGCGGGTATCCTCCCTGGTGAACACTCCCGCAAAGTACTCATTAAGCACATTAGCGATGTCCGGGTCGGAGGTCCGCAGAACGCCGCTTCCGTCCTTTAAAGGACCTATCATGCTTCTAATGGGCTTTCTACTATTAACATAACTGAAGAACTCCTTAGGGTTCCCCTTGCAGAGGCTTGCCACCCGTAGTTCTTCGTTACGTTTCGCTAGCCTAACCTTCGCCTTCACTTCCCTACACAGGCGGACATACGCTTCAGTGTTCTCGTGGAACGATTGGCCTTCGCCCTCCTATACGCTACTTTCCTATTTCGGATAGCCGAAGCGATGCCACGATTGAACCACTTAGGCTGCGTTGAAGCAGGGGTGACCGGTTTTGAGGGTATGGCAGCAGACTGCAGCACCATAAACTCATCCCGGAATGCACTCCACACTCCCTCAACATCGCCGCCAACCTCTAACCCCATCTCTGCTACGCTATCCCTGAGGCTAACAAAGTTCGCCCGCCGGAGATCGAGCTTACTGCCTCTCGAGTTACTACGCTTCACCCGAGGGACGCACACACGGAACCTAATAAGACCGTGATCACTCCCGCCCAATGATTCGTCAACGGTGAGGCCAGTGACGAGGTTGTCTTCGGTCGTGAATACTAAGTCTAGAACGCTTTCGCTCGTGTAGGCTCGTTGACCCACTGAGTGAGGAAGTTCTCATCAGCAAAGTCAACTAGCCTCCTCCCTTCAGCATCGGCAGTCCTGTTTTCCCACTTTATGCCGCGACAGTTGAAGTCTCCTAAAACTACACACACCCTATCCCCTAGCAGGCTACTGAGTTCGGTGTACAGGCTGTATCGTCCTCGAGGAGGAGATGCGGAGGTCTGTACACCAAGATTAACCTATAGTTCGTCCCTCCCACGTTCAGATCGACGCCAAGCAGCTCCCGTTCCGACCGGAACTGGCAGTCAACCGACTCAACGTGTCTCTGACGTATATTAGTACCCCACCCCCCTCCCCACGGGTGCGGTCTTTGCGAAACATTCTATACCCAGGAATTTCGAACTCCCCAACGTAGTCCCTACGATCAGTATGAATCCAGGACTCCGTGATAGCAACGATATCCTGATATTCTGATGCTAAGAGCGCACGTAGCTCGCAAAACTTGTTCCTAATTGACCTAGCATTAAAAAGCATTGCACGGAGGGAGCCTTCCCTATTCTGACCGCCCCCTAGCACGACCCGTTTCCCGAACAGCCAGGGCTGTCGGGAGTTGAAGAGCCCCTCACTAACGAGGGGGCAACTTCCGCAGGAGACTGAGCCCCCTCCAACGTAGGAGGAGGTCACCCACCTGTACTTCGACGCACCCTTCAGTCGAAGGTATGTCCGCCACCGGCTCATCCTCATCTCTCCCCGGTGGGGGCCCATCATCTCTCCCCGGACTCGACCTCACCATTCTGTATAGGTGCCGGTCGAGCAGCGCGCCTAGCACACCTTTACCCTTGTTATTGAGGTGGACACCATCCCTCTGGTAAAGGTCCCACCTACCCGAAAATGCATCGAGGGTCAATAAACTTCACGCCCAGCGGAACGCACAAGTCTTGTACCCTCTCGTTGATGCCAATGACCTTACTAAGCGCGTGGTCACTGACATTCATTCGCGGTAAAATACCCATTAACATTCCCCTGTCTGTCTTCAGTTTTAGATCATCCGCAAGAGACATGATCTCGGTGATGATCCCTTCAGTAAGACCTACCCCACCGCCTTTGAGGAACAGGTCATTGCCACCAGCGTGGACAACGATCGCAGTCCTCCGACTAGCCACGCGCACCTTCTCTACCTCCTTCCTTAAGTGCGCCGTTCCCCGCCCAGGTAAGCACCTTACCTTCCTCCCATCTCGGTTTGCTGAAGCAAAGTACTTCTCCTGTCCCCTGATCTGCGAGTCCCCAATCAAAACGGTGTCTTCCTCCTTCGAGCACAGGAGACTAAAGCGGTTAGAGGTCTTGACAAGGGCAACTGGGGTCTCAGGCTTCGGCTTCGCAGCCTTCTTGCCCGAGACCTTTCGAAACCCGTCGCCACCCATACACGCAGTTACACCACCCGACCCACCCCGACAGGTAGCCACATCCTTCGGTTTCTTTGGGCCATCAGCAGGCCCCTTCCCACCCTTTTTCTTCATTGGCCCCTGCCCACCCTTCTCTATCGATCCCTTCCCACCCTTCTCTATCAGCCCCTTCTTTGAGCCCTCCCTTTGTTCTAGATACTTAATCTTACAGTTTGAATCTGCTGGTGTGTTTTTAATTTGATCTTGTCCACTGAGAGAGAGAGAGAGAGAGAGAGAGAGAGAGAGAGAGAGAGAGAGAGAGAGAGTTACAAGGAGTTACAAGGAAAAGAAGTACCTCAAAAGGCCTTGCGGCCCATACCGAGGAGGTACCAATGGCAACGGGTGCCAGGGAAAATTTTCTACACACTCAAATAGTGTGCAAGATTGGTCTAACCTTTTCTTGAACTGATCCACCGAGGAACTGTTCCTGTTATTAAAAGTTTATTTTTCTTTCAACTATCCTAGCAGTAGTAGAAAACTGGATAGAAAAGTAGAAGGCTCTCTCCCCACCCTCCGCTCCCTCCCTGCCAGAGGCAGGTACGGAAAAAGGTTGAAGAAAATACCTTGACCCTGGAAAAGTAGCCAAGGAAATTTTACAGGAAAGTGGAGAATATATAAATAGCTCTATATTTACCTTGCTCACAGAGACACCGTGCAAGCGAACTCCTGCAGAGTTTTCTTATGTTTTAATCTTAAACTATCAACGTGTTAAAGTAATTCCCACATATACT
Organism: Bathynomus jamesi; assembly: GCA_023014485.1. Lineage (NCBI taxonomy): Eukaryota > Metazoa > Arthropoda > Malacostraca > Isopoda > Cirolanidae > Bathynomus > Bathynomus jamesi. The sequence continues at coordinate 633,884 of JAJOZX010000158.1, read as the reverse complement.
AGTCCTAAATCGTTTCAAATCCAACTTCTAACCATTGTTGCGAGTTGGGTTATCATTTGAACTAAACATGCTTCTAAAATCGACATCTTTGAACCCGCGTCACGTAAGCGTCGATTGTAGCCCATATGCCTAACGAAAGGGATTAACTTTGTGGCATTTTTCGCCAGTTTCCAATCCACCTACCTACTTCCCCACCAATACCCAGCGCGCGCACTTCGGCCATTAGCCGGCGGTGAGGTACCTTATCAAAGGCCTTCTAATCAATCGCCCTACTCTTATCATACTCACTCAACATGACGTAGAAAAACTCGAGCATGATGGTGAGACACGACCTATGCCGTCTAAACCCATGTTGGAGTCCTCAAGTAGCTTGTAGGAATCCAAATGGTCAACAATCCTACTCGCTATTATCCCCCCTAAATATTTACCTACAACTGAAGTTAAATGGTGTTATTTATAGAGGTTCCAAGCCTCTCTTCCCACGCATGAGATAGCAGTAGCGTCCTAATCGTAACAGTAGAGAAAAAGACAATACTAAAAGTTTTTCTTTTTTTTTTGCAGTCAGAGGAGAACATCCCTAACCTAAGCTAAAAGGACAGAGTGGGATGGGAAGGGGTCCTAGTAACCCACGGGACAGGTTTGTACAACAGACTTCACCCGCCCTCCCGAAAGAGAGAGAACCTAAAGGAATTGGCAGCCAATTTCTCTAGAGAGAGAGAGAGAGAGAGAGAGAGAGAGAGAGAGAGAGAGAGAGAGAGAGTTACAAGGAGTTACAAGGGAAAGAAGGACCTCAAAAGGCCTTGCGGCCCATACCGAGGAGGTACCAATGGCAACGGGTGCCAGGGAAAATTTTCTACACACTCAAATAGTGTGCAAGATTTGGTCTAACCTTTTCTTGAACTAATCCACCGAGGAACTGTTCCTGTTATTAAAAGTTTATTTTTCTTTCAACTATCCTAGCAGTAGTAGAAAACTGGATAGAAAAGTAGAAGGCTCTCTCCCCACCCTCCGCTCCCTCCCTGCCAGATGCAGGTATGGAAAAGGTTGAAGAAAATACCTTGACCCTGGAAAAGTAGCCAAGGAAATTTTACAGGAAAGTGGAGAATATATAAATAGCTCTATATTTACCTTGCTCACAGAGACACCGTGCAAGCGAACTCCTGCAGAGTTTTTTTTATGTTTTAATCTTAAACTATCAACGTGTTAAAATAATTCCCACATATACTAGTCCTAAATCGTTTCAAATCCAACTTCTAACCATTGTTGCGAGTTGGGTTATCATTTGAACTAAACATGCTTCTAAAATCGACATCTTTGAACCCGCGTCACGTAAGCGTCGATTGTAGCCCATATGCCTAACGAAAGGGATTAACTTTGTGGCATTTTTCGCCAGTTTCCAATCCACCTACCTACTTCCCCCACCAATTCCCAGCGCGCGCACTTCGGCCTTTAGCCGGCGGTGAGGTACCTTATCAAAGGCCTTCTAATCAATCGCCCTACTCTTATCATACTCACTCAACATGACGTAGAAAAACTCGAGCATGATGGTGAGACACGACCTATGCCGTCTAAACCCATGTTGGAGTCCCCAAGTAGCTTGTAAGAATCCAAATGGTCAACAATCCTACTCACTATTATCCCCTCTAAATATTTACCTACAACTGAAGTTAAATGGTGTTATTTATAGAGGTTCCAAGCCTTCTTCCCACGCATGAGATAGCAGTAGCGTCCTAATCGTAACAGTAGAGAAAAAGACAATACTAAAAGTTTTTCTTTTTTTTCTGCAGTCAGAGGAGAACATCCCTAACCTAAGCTAAAAGGACAGAGTGGGATGGGAAGGGTCCTAGTAACCCACGGGACAGGTTTGTACAACAGACTTCACCCGCCCTCCCGAAAGAGAGAGAACCTAAAGGAATTGGCAGCCAATTTCTCTAGAATCCCACGACTCGGGACCGGAGGGCTGTCACACCCAAGTATAAAGTTTACTACTAGAGAGAGAGAGAGAGAGAGAGAGAGAGAGAGAGAGGAGAGAGAGAGAGAGAGAGAGGAGAGAGAGCCTTTATCAAACAAAATTCTCCAGCTTTTAACGAGGAAGAACGCCGATTTCTGCGAACCTTTTCAAGACGAATCCTCATCGGCAAAATCGGGATTTAGAAACGCAATTTCAGAGCCGATTTTCGAACCTCCATTCCCTGTTTTTAATCTTTATTAGGGTCATTATGAACGCATCCAATGAACACAGCGAAGCTAAATTACACACTAATTATATATATATATATATATATATATATATATATATATATATATACACACACATATGTGTGTGTGTGTGTGTTTGTACGAATACAGGTACTAAGAGCGCTCAAAAGGAGGGACAACACAGTAATGATTCCCCTGCTGAGAACTCTGATCATACCAAAACTTGAATACTGCTCAGTTTTGACGTCCCCATATAAAAAGGAAGAAATTAATAAACTAGAAGAAACGCAGACACATTTCACAGCCAAGATTGATGGCTGCAAAGAACTCAACTACTGGGAAAGACTATGTAAAGTAAATCTGTACTCCCTGGAAAGAAGAAGAGAGAGGTACATCATAATCTACATATGGAAAATGATCGAAAAAATGGTACAAAACCTCAAACTAAACCCAATTACCATCCAAACAACGCTGGAAAATAGGAAAGGCAGAATGTGTAGTGTTCCCAAATTAAAGGCCTGAAAAGGGACCTCCTCAACACTGAAGAAAAATAGCTTGGTTGTCAGGGGGCCAATACTTTTTAACCAGCTTCCAAAGGACCTCGGAAACGTTACAGGGATCAAAGTTGAAGTCTTCAAGAGAAGACTAGATGCTTGGCTCAGGACGGTACCAGATGAGCCGGGTGTACATGGCTATGTGCGGTGGAGAGTGCAAGAGAGAGACTCGCTCCTCCACCAAGCCAGGCCTAGAGGCGAGGCCACCAGCTTGACCTTCGTGCAAAGAGAGACCACCATACAAAACCTAAACGAGTTTAACGAGGGTGTGTGTGTGTGTGTACCTTGGTAACCTTGGTTTTGCTTTGACCAGAATTGTTAATTCTGACGAAAGTCAAGCGTGTTGCTCCGCCTTAAACTTATAGCTTAACGTGGAATCCGAACTATGACCCACCAAAGAAGTCAGAAATTAAGAAGTCCTCGCCCACACTCGATCTCATGACCTCCCGATCAGCAGCCCAGTTCTTAACCACTTGGCCACCCAGGGTACTGATTTATCTATCAGCCTATTTTTTATGGAAAGATGAACAGGTGGGTAAGCTGCGCGCCGCCTGCTCTCGCCGGGCATCGAACCTGGGGCTGGTGGATTCGTAGTCAGCGATGCTGGGCACTGCACTGCCGAGACGCATATATATATATATATATATATATATAAAATGGGGGTGCATCCGTGCTTCTGTTGAGAGACGAAAGTCTTAAAAAATAAGTCAGTCTCTCACTCCACCATATTTCCCTCTTTTCTTATATACTGTATGATATGTTACAGGGGGAATTTATGTAACTAGGGATTTCATGAAATCCCTAGTAACACACACACACACACACACACATATATATATATATAGTTTCCACCTTCTAAACCTAAAAAAAAATAAAAGTTACAATTAAAAATTACAACTAATATTACGGTTAAAATTAGTTAAAAATTAAGAGTACGATACTTCCAAATACAAAATTGCCATTGTAAATTGTAACCAATGTGAGGGTCTCCATACTAAAATATAAACGAGAAACGGCGCACAAAAACGGCGAGACGAAAAAGTTGTTTGGTTATATTATATATAATTTAGTGGAGGAAGAATGTTCACTGAGTGAGGGTTTGAGTTTGTGTATGTAGAGCGATTCCAGTGAAGATGTTAGAATTTTGAAATTATCTAAAGTAACAGGATGGGAGTACTGTTCAGAATGATTTGTGATAGATGAAAATTCCGGTTTTGATACTAATCTGTAAGTTTTGAAAGAAACATCTTTGTGTTTGCAAACCTTTTGTTCAAGATGTAGGAGTGTTTTGCCTGCATAAGATTTGAGATGCTTGGGAAGGCTTCTTTGCGTTTTAAGATCGAGGCTGTATTGAAGATGTATTGGCAGGTATAAACTGGAAATTGCACTGGGGAAAGGCCGAAACGAGGATAGATTTCAGTAAAGATATCATTTTATGAGACTGTTCCAATGTATGGAAGTTTGACATATAATGGAAACTTGGGGACATCTTTTGTAGGAGATTTTGGGCGATAAAGATTTGTTAAATTTCACTGACGAGTTTGTCAAATTTAAAATTAGGGAAAGAATTACAATTAAAAAGCTTCTTAGATAAGAATAAAGTCTAGTCAGAGGAAGTTCTGTAAGAACGGAAAAATGTAGATCTGATATTTGAAAGTTTGAATTTAAAGGGTAGGGTATAGGTAGGTATAGAGCAAAAATAATTAGTTCCTAAAAGGGGTACTCGCTTTCTTTCTAAAAAGCGACGTTGAGAATGAAATGAATTGCAACATCTGACTGTAACATTTAGGAATGAGAACTTGTTATTACTTTCTTTCTCCATTGTAAATTTAATGTTTTGGCAAAGGTGGGACTCGGAGGGGATGCCATTATCATTCTATCGGTGTGAGAGAACAATTCTTTATTAAAGTTAAAGGTGAAATTGTAAACAGTTAAATTTAAAAACTGAGAAAAATAATGATTTGTTAAGACTTAAAACATCATTCAAAAATTTAAAAATTTTGTTACATAAAATATCACAAATTTATTTTACAGGAAAGTTAGTAAATAAGGACTCAACATCAAAAGTGGTCATAAAAGAATTGGTATCAAACAAAGAATGAATTGCAGAGACAAATTCAAAGGAGTCTTTTAGTGCAAATTCGTTCTGTGTTAATGGGCTCAATACCGGAACAAGGAACTTAACTAGCTTAAAATTTGGACAGTTTACGGCTGAAAGTATTGGTGGGACGGGTAAATTATTTTTGTATGTTTCGGATAATCCATAAAAGATATTCGGTGAAAATCCGGAAACGAAAAAGTCATTATAAAAATCAGATAATAAATTAAGATTCTTTAATTTACGAAGGAAGTTATTTATTTTGTCTTCAAGTTTAATGATACAAACAAAGATGTTAGTATTCAGTTTGGATCTTTTCCGTTTGGGGGCTAGCAGCGAATTTTAATGAAAATCGGTATACTAATGTAGTTCTGGTGGTCACTGATTTCAAAAATAACTCTTTTTTTTTTTTTTGAGAAATGAAAAACAAACACGTTAGAGCAGTTTAAATAATTTTAATTAATGTTTTTAACGAAAATATCATGACTTAACCTAACCAATCTTCAAGGGCGTACAGTTGACCTAACCGGGCATTCAATTGACTTAACCTGGCATTCAATTGATCTAACTGGGCATTAATTCTTGATTTTTTTCTGCTACTTTTACAGATCTGCCGGGATCCTTAAAAAAATGTATTCTTCCGTTAGGGATAATTTAAAGTTGCACTTTTTACCGTTTGACCGACGCTTTTGGCAGCGAAAGAACTGGGTATTTTTATCAAAGGAACACACTTTCCCACACTTAGAGCACTTTTTCATAAACAGTAGCAGTTTGTGACTCTGGCTAAATTTAACACAATCCTCCGTAACTAGTTTAAGCTAGTTAAAACACACATTAATTATTAAAGTGCTCTAACATGTTTCTTTTTCATTTCTCAAAAAAAGAAAGTTATTTTTGAAATCAGTGACCAAAACTACATTAGTATACCATTTTTCATTAAAATTCGCTGCTAGCCCCCAAACGGAAAAGACCCTTCAGTTTCTTAAGTTTTGAGCAACCCCCGAAAGAATGTCAGATACTTTATTAATATAATCAAGTTTATTCATTAACACAACTTTTTTTTGCCTTTGTCTCGTTTAAAAATGATAAGAGAAGAATCATTCGTTAAATTACGTACAGCGTCAAAATCCTTTGGGGTAAACAAGGGGTGAAAACATTTTATAACTTTTAAAACCCAAAGTAAAATTTGTTTGTTTAATACTTTTTCGTTAGTTAGCTTATAAGGCTAACTAACGAAGGCTGGGGGTAGGGTGGCCAGACGTCCGGCTTTAGGCGGACAGTCCGCCTTTTGAGCACTCTGTCCTTAGGGTGGCCATTTCCAAATTTCCAAAAAGGAGGACACTGCGTATGTGGCCGTACGTTAACATATATATAAAATATATATATGTTAACGTACGGCCACATACGCAATGTCCTCCTTTTTAAATGGCCACCCTAGCTGGGGGCCGTGATCTTCAGGTGATCCTGCGTTTTAATAGACTGAACATTCGCATCTAATTTACGAATAAGGTTAGATTTACATTCAATTTCTTGTTTCTTCGTAAACCAACGTTTAAAGAAATAAGAGTTAATGTACGTCTTCTTAAAGCGTATAACTTTTGGAACATAATCATATCACTTACATATAGAAAGAAACCGATGATTCAGTTTCGCCTTTTCAAATTTTCTTGATTTTGTTTACAACTTACGAAAAATCTTTAGGGTAGATTCATTGTACCTCGTTCTAATATATCGCAAATGGGCTTATTCGTAAGTAATCTCAGTCTAGAGATGAAGAGAACTACCACATAAATATACATTTATTCAATAGCGTGAGACATTTCAGAAACTATAGTTTCCATCTTCTATAGCTAAAAAAAAGGTTACATTTAAAATTACGATTAAAAACACAATTAAAATTAGTTAAAAATTAAAAGTACTTACAAACAGAAGTATAGATATTGTTTTTTCTTAGAACTTGCAGATCAGTGTCAAAACCGGAATTTTCATTTATCAGAAACCATTCTGAATAATACTTCCATCCTGTTACTTTAGATAATTTCCAAATTCTAACAGGTTCGTGACAAAGACAACTTTGTATTTGTAAATACTTTTAATTCTTAATTAATTTTAATTGCAATCTTTAATTGTCACTTTTTTATTAGCTACAGAAGATAAAAACTATAATTTCCGAAACGTCTAGCGCTATTGAATAGACGTATATTTATTTGGTGGTTCTTCTCTTCATCTCTAGACTGAGATTCCCTACTAATAAGTCTGTTTGCGAGATGAATATACAATATATATATATATATATATATATATATATATATATATATATATATATATATAATACGGTATTATCGTTAATTAAAGTAACATCTTATTCAATGGAAAGCCGCTTCGTCCGAACTAATCAATCAAATTGGATAATCACGTGTTGGGGAAAAGATGAGAAAGGAGAGGAAAAAAAAACTAAATCCTTCACAATGAAGGAATGGAGAGCATTTTGCGTGATAAAGATTATATAATCTCGCGAAAGAAAGAATGAATATTTTCAGACATAAAAATTGAAATTAAAAAGAATTAAAATATCAATTTAACGGTGCATTTTATATATATATATATATATATATATTATATATATATATATATTATAATATATATATATATATACAGGGTGGTGCAAAAGTCTGGACCCATAGGCGGTTTATATGGAAAAAAAAGTGTGGCCTGCAGGAAGTTTATTATGAAATGAAATTTAATTAACCATACACCAGTGACTAAATTATGTTAAATTTAACGTTCTAGTTCAGAATTTACAATAAGTGTAATGGTATTTCGTATAATCGAGGCATAAGGAAATTTGCGACTGAACGTGAGGTGGCTCCTTCTTTTGCGTACAAAAGCACAAGCTCTATTCTTTCTGCTATTGTTAACTTGTCTGCCATAGGGTAACAATCTGAAAAATATTTAGTAAAATTATAAACAAAAATTAAATTATAAAAACTATTATAAAAATCGAAAGATATTTTTTATATAGTAAATTGGCTATGGGTCCAACTTTTGCACCACCCTGTATATATATATATATATATATATATATATATATATATATAATATATATATATATATATACTGGCGGTCAAAATTAAGTTGTCACTAAAAAAATGTTCCATAACTTAAAAGCCCTGCTACCAAAACCAATACAGTTTTACATAATGCAATATAGACCTATGTACTGTATGCAGTGGTGTAGTCCGGGGGTAACGCAAGGTAACGGCGTTACCCCACTGGTTTTATTTTACTTTTAGCGTTACCCTACTGGTTTTATTTCACTTTTAGCGTTACCCCACTGAAGAAATTACGACGACACCACTGAGTCTGTAAGAAGTTATAGTAGCTCTCTTAGCCCTCTTATTTTTAGTAGTTTGTATTTAATCCTATATAAATTAAATTTATGAACATTAATTCTCCTGATGCAGGTTGCATTTAGTTAGATATCTTTACGTTTTCATAAAAACTGTCAGCAATTAATAATGGCCCCCAGGAAAGAAATTCTTATAAAAAAACGCATGAAAAAAATGGCTCTGTATCGTCTTGGGATATCGCAGAGATATATTGCATATAGGATTGGCGTTTCTCAGAATGGAGTATCCAAAACCTTCAGTAAACAGGAAGGTCCAAGGAAGATAAAGAATGACGACAGTGAGAGAAAATAGATTATTATTTAAAAAGTCCAAAGACAGAGAGATTTCTGACGGCACCTCAACTGAACACAATTTAACATAAAACAGCGTCTCATGTTCAACTGTCCAAAGGCGACTAAGAGAGGCGGGGTTGAATGGTGGGTAGCTGTTAGAAAGCTTTATCTGAGGGATGGCAATAAGCAAAAGCGACTGAAGGCATGACAACACCGAAACGTTACGTTAGAAGAGTAGAAACAAGTATTCTGGACAAATGAGAGCAAATTTGAAATATTTGGTCGTAAGAGAAGCGTGACCCGACAATTCAGCGCAGGACAATTCAGCGCGAAAATACCAACAAAGAAGAAGAAAGAACAAATCCAGAGGGAAGAGAGGCTTGCAACTGTTAGGTTAGGTTTCTAGTTTTTGAAATAAAATCTTAATTTTAACAATTCTAACAAATTTTGTTTTTTTAAATAAAATTTTAATAATTATACTCCTTTGAATTTTATCTCCGATTTGTCACTCCTTCGTTATGTCACTCCTTCGTTACGGTATTTATGTCACTCCTTTGTTATGTCACTCCTTTGAAATGTCACTCCTTCGATACAGACCCAATTTAGCATATATATAAATATACAAATTTTTCTCTTTTTTATTTATTGCGATTTATTTTATTATTTTTAACTAAACTTTTAACTGTACTGACTTGCGCTGAATTGTCTTGCGCTGAATTGTCGGCGCTGAATTGTCGGTGTTCCTAAGAGAAGACAGTATGTGACAAGAAGAACTGATTCAAAGAGCTTCATGGTCTACAGTCAAGCATGGAGCTGGCGTTGTAAAAGTACGGAGCTGTTTTGGTAGTGATGGGACTGAGGATGAAGTAAAAATTGAAGGAAACTTCAACAAAAAAAGGTACCATCATATCCTACAGCATCATGTCATTCCTTCTGGTCATCGTTTAATTAGGAATAACTTCATTTTCCAGTAAGATAATGACCCCAAACATACATCACTCTTATTACCAAAGATAGTTGAACAGAAAGTGTAAAGATGGAGTATTAAGAGTAACGAATTGGCCTCCTCAATCCCCAAATCAAAACCCAATTGAGATTATGTAGGATGAACTTGACAGAAAGGTAAATCGCGAGGTCGAACTAATTCTACTCAAATTTGATAATATTTACAAGAAGAATGAAATAATTTTCAACCAAAGTATTTGGAAAAATTACTGAAAAAATGGCCAAAATATGCCAAACTGAAGAGAAAACAGAAAGGAGGATTTTTGGGTAAAAGACGTTAGCGCATTAACAAGTTTTTATAGTATTATCGAGCAAAAATGTAACGTAATTTCAATTAAAAGGCGCATCCTGCAACACTTATCGTTTATTTTTATTACGATAGCAACATAACTAATACCACCATAGTTTCACTTTACCAGTTGTGACACCATAATAATCGGCAGTGTGTGTATATATATATATATAATTACTATATATATAATATATATATATATATATATTATATATATATTTTAGATATATATATATATATATATATATATATATAATATATTATATATATATATATATATATATATATATATATATGTGTGTGTGTGTGTGTGTGTGTGTGTGTGTGTGTGTGTGTGTGTGTGAAGCAAAAAAACGTTGTTCATCTTTTTTAATAAAAAACCGATTTTTCTAGCAAAAGACATGGTCTTGGGGTTTTTTAGTATTTTTTTTTTTTTTTTGGTAAAATAGCTTTAAAATTTTAACACAATATGAAATAGATAATTGTAAAACACTTTATATCATAATAACAGTATTTTGAACGTATATATATATATATATGCGCCTCGGTGGTGTTGTGGTTAGCGTCGCTGACTAGGAATCCATCGGCCCCGGGTTCGAGACCCGACGGCAGCCGGCGCGCAGCAAAACCCAGCTGTTCATCCTTCCACACAACAATAAAGAAAGTGGTTGGTAGATAAAGGGTACCCTAGGTAGCCTAGTGGTTAAGACGCTGGGCTGCTGATGGGGCGTGGTTCGGATTCCACGTTAAAATGTAGGTCTAAGGTGGAGTGAAAAGCTTGACCTTCGTCAGAATGAACAATTCGGGCGGAAGCTACCAAAGGTTATATATAGGGTGAACCGAAAAAACTTAAGCCCTTGGTGTAATATGCGAGTACTTTGGCTGAGGGTTGTTTTATTTTGATTAAAGTAACACAATATGTAGTACAACTCATTAACACTTGTGTGCCAAATTTCAAGTAAAAATCTTGTTCGTATATGATGAACATTTACTTTAAAATTGGTGGTAGGGGAAAAACCGATTGCATTTTCTTTACTAAAACAGCGTTTACTGGATACAAAAGTGTACAATTTCTGTTGCATTTACTAAAAAATAATTCCTTCTGTTGACAATAGGGATATTAAACTTATGTTAGAATAAATATTCAATATGTCCGCCGTTTTGCTGAATGCGGGCCTCTAGCCTAGAGCACCAGTGATCAATGACACTCGATAAATCTCCGCGATAACTTTTCCCGAGCGTCCTCGAAGACCTGGCGCAATAATGTCACGTTTTCGATAGGATGTTTGTAGACAAACTCCTGCAGTGGATTTAATTAAATCTGGACTATTCGGAGGCCATTGTTCTTCTTCAATAAAGTCTGGGACATTAGCCCGAAGAAAGGCACAGTCGAGTTTACTGCGTGACTAGTTGACCCATCTTGTTGGAGGTGAATCGCTCTCCTGATTTATCACGAATGACGGGCAAATGCTTCTCGAGGATTAACTGAGAGTGCGCAGCATTAACCTTGGCCCCTGGTTCAACAAAAACGAGATATTTGAAGCGAAAAGGATACCATAATTTTCTGGGTAAAATGGGAAGCTCTCGCAAAAGCCTCTCCGGCGACACACAAATTTTTTTTCTGCTCTCGAATACACCCGATCGTTTGAGTGTTCACCGGAGTTGAACGGTAAACGTTTTCTCGTCACTGAACCAAATTCACCTAACAGTATGAACAGGAAATCTTGCTAACAAATGCTGGCAGCATGTTATCCTCTCTGTTCATGAGGATACGTGAGCTGGTGGACTTTCATTCGTTTGAAAGATCCATGCGTAAATCATGTTTGACGATTCTCCGCACCGTATTTCGTGAAATGCGGGATGCTCTTTCAATTTCTCTTGGAGAGTTTTGTGTTCCAGGTTAACCTTCTTGACTGCAAATCAGTTTTGCAACGACTTCCACGTTTCCTTCAGTGCGTGCAGCGCGAAGCCGTCCACGCCCTTCCTTCGAGCAATACTACCAGTTTTATAAATTTTCGAATCACCTTTCTACCCGACTTTCGTCCAATTTTTATTCGGGAACTCAATTATCGTTTTTATTGCACCACAATTTTTCTCTATTCGAAAGTTTTTTATTAGAATAAGGTGTTCTTCAGCATAGTTTGGCATTTAAAATGCCCCTTAATTCTGAAGCGTAAGAAACAGCATTAAAATTTTTCAACAATAAGTTTTTAAACTTAATTAAAGTGAACAGAAATCCCAGGTTTTTTAATTAATTACTGTACTTTAATATTTTACCCACACGTGTACAATAAGTCTTACTATATACCTATATAATTTAATAATAATAAAATTATACTCAAGAACTTACGGCCAAAGTTACACTCATACGAAGCTGAGGGTTTACATTTTTGGGCTACCATATATATATATATATATATATATATATATATATATATATATGGTGGGGCCAATCGACCAGGGAAGTACTGCAGGGGACGTTAGGCAGGAGACAGGGAGTGCTGGAACTCCAGTTTCTCTGTCACTGTCCTCCTTAGCCGATCTTTTTTCGTGTTTCATCTACCCTGTGAGCAGTCTAGCATGCTTTCAAACACAAATCTTGAGACGTTGTTTTTGGCTCGCTCCTACTTCTGTGGAGGGGTCACTTTTGCGGGCGTTCGCCTTTGGCCCCTCATTACTACATAATATATATATATATATATATATATATATATATATATATATATATATATATATATATATATTGGAATGTGTCGTTTTAATATAAATTTAATACTTAAATAATAATTATCTTAAATGGAACCAGTTATCGCTTGCTGTTTGTCATGTGTGGCTTTTAATGTGAATTTAACACATTTATCACATACAGCAATATTCATTCCGCCAAAAGGAATAAATTAATAAATGAGAGGGGAGAAAAATCAGTTTTCATCTCGCAAAATTTGAGGTTAGAGACAAAAGATGCGACTAACATTCAGCAAGTCCTCAACCAAAATTGGTTCTACAAAGCCCTGACTCAGATAGGCTTTGAGTGAAATGAGTGATGATGAAAGCGAGGAAAATTTTGATTTTACGGATGAACAGGGGTCATATTCACATATTTCATACAGCGGTTCCGATAACTCGGATGAAGGGAAAGGGGCTCGTTCAGTGATATCATCAGTATTAATTTAATTGAGGCTTAATGTTTTTAAAGTTTTTTAAAGTTACCTTACAATGCCCACACACAGTGGAAAAATGAATTTACGTCTCAAAAGTAAGATTTTTATTTTAGTGGGCATTTTGATGATCTTATCTCGTGATATAATTTTGACTTTAAATTCACAAGTTTCGCTTTTTTTTACAATATTCAGTCGTGTTACCTTACTGTCTTACTGTATGTAACAAAAATTATTTATACCCAAAACTTTTCTTTAACAAACCTTATGAGTGATTTTAAATAAAGAGAACAAATTCCTTAATGGAGATATACACATTTATTATAGTAATAATTAAACAGAAATTATTTTATTTTGGTTTATGTTTTTAGCGAGGACTTCACCAAATACCTTGTCTTTAAAATAAATTACCTTCAGTTGAAGGGTTTACGTAAGTTACAGACTCAGGATACAGTCAGTACAAATTCTGTTATTCGTGTGCAAAGAGTTAATAAGCATGTTTTGCGCTAGGAACTAATTCCGGATCACCTGAAGATCAGGGCCCCCAGCCTTCTTTACTTAGCCTTATAAGTAGGGTTGCCAGACGTCCCGTATTTTACGGGACAGTCCCGCATTTGATCCAAAAATCTCGCGTCAAAATCCCGCGTTCAAAATGTCCCGCAAAAAATATTTTTTAAGGAAATTTTTTAGGGATGAATTGATTTAGAATTTCAATATTATGTATAATAATTTCAATTTATTCACAATGTTTATTTGTTAAATATTATTGTAATAACATTTTTCTAATTTTGTTTGTTGTAACCGTTGAAGAAATCTAGTTTCAATTTGAAAAAAAATTTGGTCTTAAATAAAAACCCCAGAAATTTTTTTGTCCCGCATGGGCATTTGAAAAATCTGGCAACCCTACTTATAAGGCTAACTAACGAAAATATCACGACTTAACCTAACCAATCGTTAGGTCAACTGTACGCCCTTGACGATTGGTTAGGTTAAGTCGTGATATTTTCGTTAGTTAGCCTTATAAGGCTAACTAACGAAGGCTGGGGGCCCTGATCTTCAGGTGATCCCTAATTTCCCATGTGTAGAAAAGGTACAGTAAAAATTTCATGCTTTTATTTCAGTTAATAAAAACAAATGACAAACCTTTTAAAATGGAACACGTTTAAAAAATCGCCCGATATAACCGTATTTGACTGTTTTCCTTCATGAATTATTTTAATTAAATAACATTTACGTAACTTTAAATAAAGCTTCGACTTTATTAACTTAATAATTATATAACTAAATACTCTCTTTTTCCCTCCTCAACCGAAACATTCTAATACACGATCGCGATACTCCCATTTAGTTCCACTCCCATTCCCACTCGCAATCCAAACGTGACAACGCTTCAAAAGAGAATTCGAAATTCGAGAAAAAAAATTCTGATTTGGGGGAGAGGGGGGGGGGGATCCGACGTAATTACGGACTCCATAGGTATTTCTTAGGAAAAATCTAACTTAAAGTTGGAAATCTTACACTGGGAATGGAAATAAATCGAAAAGAATTGCCTTCTTCGACATTCCTGCTTTCGATTATCTCATTCTTGGATGAAGGTAAAAATGAGACAGAACGAGATTGGGAGGGGAGACATTGTGGAACTACATTCTGTTCAAGAAATCACGGATCACCCGAAGATCAGGGCCTCCAGCCTTCTTTAGTTAGCCTTATAAGGCTAAATAACGAAAATATCACGACCTAACCTAACCAATCGTTAGGTCAACTGTACGCCCTTGACGATTGGTTAGGTTAGGTCGTTATATTTTCGTTAGTTAGCCTTATAAAACTAACTAAAGAAGGCTGGGGGCCCTGATTTTCGGGTGATCCGAAATCACTCCCTACAACCCAGCGTCCATAGCCTAGTGGGTAACACAGTGTTCCTATATATGTAAGTGAAGACACTGAGGCCGGGTGTTCGAATCCTGATGATGCTGGTAATAATGATCCGGAAGTTACCGAAATGGGCCGCCCGCATTAGTTAGCCTGAGCGCAATGCCACTTTCTGGCCCACTTCACCGACTGATTATTACGCCTCAAAAACGAACGTTCGCCGTTTAATAATTAACTGATAAATCGCTTCATAAAGAAAAGACTCGTGAATTTCCCTATAAATTATACCTAACACTATAACGATATATATGCAAAATAAAGTCATAAACCGAGCTTCAATATCGGTGTGTATATACAGGGTGTCCCAAAAAAAACTATATACTCTTCATAGCATCATATATTTTATAATTAAAAAAAAAATAAAAAATATTGTTATAGCAATTGCCAATGAAAGGTTAATTAGTAATCTAAGTTATCAAAATGTTATAGCGAGTTGTTTGCATATAAAATTTAATTAACTACGCCAAGTGCTCAAAATGTTCTCCGGCGGCATGAATGCACTTTTGAATGCGTCGACTAAGCCTGGCCTTGTTTTATCAAAGGCCTTGTAATGGCGAAGCCTATGGACCGAACGTAGTCTAGTCACTCACTAGCTTGCTTCGGACTTAGCCTACGCACTCATTCCACGATACAAACTCTACAGCATTCAACTTTATTCAGTTCAGCAAAAGAACCCATGTTGCGTAAACGTTTGACACGGGAGCAACGAAAAAGTGTTCTGAAATGGTACTGGAAATTTGAGAATGTGTCCGAAGTCCAGCGGCAATGGATCCGGGAATTTGGTACAAAGCCACCGACACGTCTCGCCATTACAAGCCATATGCACAAGCGAAGATCTGAACGACGCAAATCAAGTGCGAGCGATGAAAACTCCGTTTTAGTGTTGCAAAAACTTAATAGATCACCACAGAAATCAGTTAGGCAATGCGCCCGTGAGACCGGAATCAGTAAATCAGGTGTTCACCGGATTTTAAAGTCGGCAAAATGGAAAAGCTACATTCCAAGTCTGTTACACGCCATGACTGAAGATGACCCTGATCGCAGACTCGAATTTTGTGAATGGTTTCAGTCAATGGAAGCCGAAGACGTACAGTTTGCCAACAAAATCGTGTGGTCTGATGAAGCTACCTTCAAGCTGAATGGCACAGTAAATCGACACAACTGCAGGTACTGGTCACTTGATAATCCACACGTTTATGTGGATAAACATGTTAATTTACCAGGATTAACAGCATGGTGTGGTTTATCATCCAGGGGTTTGGTTGGACCATTTTTCTTTAATGGGACAGTTACCGGTGCCGCATATCTCGACATGCTGCGGACAGAAATTATACCTGCAGTTCGGAAGTTGTTTGGAAACGACGACTTTTACTTTCAACAAGATGGAGCCCCCCCTCATTATCATTGTGATGTCAGAAGGTACCTCGATGAAACGTTGCCTAACCGTTGGATAGGACGAAGAGGAAGCGTTGAGTATCCTCCACGTTCACCGGACTTGACTCCACTTGATTTTTACTTGTGGGGCTACCTGAAGGATGCAGTTTATGGTACAAGACCCGCAACACTCGAACACCTTAAGGATGCAATTAGGGAAAAGTGCGGGACCATCACAGCATCCACATTAGTCCATGTCTGCGAATCAGTTAGTCGACGCATTCAAAAGTGCATTCATGCCGCCGGAGAACATTTTGAGCACTTGGCGTAGTTAATTAAATTTTATATGCAAACAACTCGCTATAACATTTTGATCACTTAGATTACTAATTTACCTTTCATTGGCAATTGCTATAACAATATATTGTTTGGGTTTTTTTAAATTATAAAATATATGATGCTATAAAGAGTATATAATTTTTTTTGGGACACCCTATATATATATGCTAATGAGCTTCACAAGTTATCGTTTTTTGAAACATTCAATATGCAAAAATGAATCGATTCGTAAGATGTTCAATAAATGGTTATTACATTTTTTTATCTAATATTAAAAAAAAAGTTATATATATATATATGTATATATATATAATAATATATATATAATATATATTAATATATACAGGGTGTCCCATAAGTCCGGTCTCACAAGAAAATTTGGAGCAAGTGTAGTTTACGTGTGCAAGTGTAGTTTACGTCTCCCTGACGCAAAAGGGGACACAAACTACACTAGGTCAAAGTTAGGGAACGTAAACTGCATTAGGATCTTTAGGAGACATTTTTTAAATGAATCCATCAAATAAAACGTTAGAACTAACGAAAATATTACGAATTAACCTAACCAATCGTCAATTTATATACAGTATGTATATTTGTTTTAGTTCTATGTATTACTTTTGTAAATGTAACAAAATAAATTTTCCCATGAGACCGGACTTATGAGACACCCTGTATATACTTATAAAGAGTGCAAATTCCTCCTACATTTTCGTCGGTAATCGTTGAAGTTACATTAGCTCCTACATGTTATATCTTTTTTTTTTTTTTAATTTTTAATCACTTACGCTTGCATTAAGGTAGGGAGGGGTTCCATTAAAAAATTTAGAGAATGCGCTCTTTTATCGTATACGACGATTATTTTTTCGAATTTCACTCGCGTTGGGAGTCTAGTTAAAAAAACTCGAAATCACATTACTACTACTTCATGCTACCTCAGGATTTTACACAGTTTTTGTTTTGCTTTATGTTAGGTTAGGTTAACTTAAACTAAATTGAACCCCCAAAAAACTCCTACAACACACAGTAGTAACTATTTTGCGTAGGAGGAAAGTAATGCAAAAAATAGTGCCGAATAGGAGCGAATGTAACTCCTTGTAACTCTCTCTCTCTCTCATTATATATACACAAATATATATATATATATATATATATATTAGTCACAGTGTTAAAACAATTATTTCACGTGATGCCTAAAAGTTTCAGCAATTTCGCGTAACGCCTGTGACTCAATCACAGTCATTACGCGTTACTAACCTAACCTAACCTTCAACGAAGTGATTTACTCGCAATACCTGAAACTTTTAAGTATCACGTTAATTGACTTGTTCCAACACAGTGACCGTTATATAGAACTTAATTGGGTTCTTCATGCTTCATGCGATGTATCTGTTAAATACGTAAAATCGTTACTCTTTCAAACAAATATCATGGATGGTCGACGCGAGAAAGAGAACCGCCCTACAGTGTGTTCACGTTCACACCAAGTTATTATAACATCAAAAAGTATTAAATGAATAACTTTATTTATATTTCCACAATTCTTTAATTAGGCGTTTAAACTTAATCCTACTGACATTTTATTTATTTATTCTCCTCTTCTGTTCCGTGGGTTTATTTTCTTTCCTTACTTTTTACTTTATTATTTGATGGGTTTTGTATATTATTATTTTTGATGAATTTTGATAGGAGATAATTTAATTAATTGGACAAATTTTGTTTGATTTAAATGTTGTTATAATTTTATAATGGTCCTTTTCCTCTCTAAATCTCGTCTATTCACATTTTTTTAAATTATCTGAAATTTGTGAAACTAAACTTTGTTTTTTTAAATAAGGAGGTCTATTACATAATTGGAAAAATCCCTATTTAACCCTACAGTAGATGTGTGTAATCTGGGCTATAAACGACTCCAAACGACTCCACGCTTCCATTACGTTCAGTGAAACCTTTTTTGATGATTGCAACAGTATACGAGTAAATTGCTGTTTGAAAACTCTTTTGTATTTTTCTTAGTCCCTACCCCATAAGATTACAGAAAACTACGTTTGTTTTTATCTATCACATCATTGTTCTCCAGAATTGGGCAATCATTATTTGGACCAATATGCGTATATAAGTTCAAATATACTTCATTCTATGAAATAGAAAGCCTCATTTATTGCCTGCTAAAAAATAACTCGTTTGTTTTCATTAATTTTTTGATTTCCTGTTTCAGATGCTATAATTGTGCGAAGTCACGGATTTACTTCACGCATTCATGAATTCACTTCATAGATTCACGGATTCACTTCACCAACACTGTCTAAGTCCCATTCTTGCGAGAACCACCCAGATTTGTTTTGTTATACTCGTACATGTGGTAATTTCGAATCAGTAAAGCAAAGGTAGATATCACGGAATTTGTAAGAAATCATATCTCGCTTAAATGCAAAAAACTTCGCTTTTTTCTACGTGAAGGTCAAAATATGATAATTAAAACCCACTCTAATAGACAAAGTTTATTTCCACAACAGTTTCGATGCCCACTGGCATCCTCTTCGGGTGGATACAGGAAAACGAATGAACCAAAAACAAGAGGGAAAACAGTCCAGGGACATTAAGAAATTCGCACCTAGGTTAGATCCCGTTCTCCCGACACTGGAAGGTCATTTTTATTAAAGGGACCCGCTTATAAGTACATTCGCACAAATTTAAAACTATCTTCTTGTTCTATACATACAGATTCTATTATTTTTTTTACATAATTATTACCTTTATTATTAAATTTATTACATTTAATATTGCATTAGTATTTATTACAGAAATTATAAATTTATTATTACATTGATTATTACACTCTTGTTTATTATACAGAAATTGTAAACCGAAAAAAACGAATGAAAAAGGCGAGAAGGAAACAATCCAGAGACCATTAAGGAATTCGCACCTAGGCTAGATCCCGTTCCCACGACCCCAGAAGGGCATTTTTTATTAAAGGGTCACGCTTATAAGTACATTCGCACAAATTAAAACTCTCTTCTTGTTCTATACAGATTCTATTATTTTGACATAATTACTGCATTTATTATTGCATTTACGTTTTTTAACATTTATTATTATTATTACCTTTACACTAATTATTACATTTATTTTATTACCTTTATTATTACAGTGGGCATCGAAACTGTTGTGGAAATAAACTTTGTCTATTAGAGTGGGTTTTAATTATCACATATCTCGCTTATTTCGGTGTAAGGCTTGGGGCTCCGCATAGTGTATGCCGATCATGTATGGAGAATTTGAGGCAATGGGTTCGAGGCAAAAGGCAGTCCTTACCTTTTGGTATAGGGTACCTATGGTTTGGCGTGAGCTAAAGACTCACAGTTATTCACTCAAGCAGAACTGAATGATCTTGTACGAGATCTTGACTTACCGAAAGATGCTGCCCAACTTTGGGGATTCAGGCTGAGTGAAAGAAATTTACTGGTTGCTAGAACTTCATATTCCTGGTACAGGAGCAGAGAACAAGAATTTGTTTAATTCTTCTCTATGGATGGTTCTCTAGTATTCTGTACTGACATACCTAGTCGTATGAATACTATGGGCACAGACTATGATCCAAAAGAGTGGAAATTGTTCATTGACAGTTCAAAGTCAAATCTAAAAGCTGTTTTGCTGCATAATGACAATCAACTGGCATTCATCCCCATTGGGCACTCTTTTCACATGAAAGAAAATTATGACAACGTGAAATTCCTTCTAGATAAAATAAAATATAATGATCATAACTGGATCATTTGTGGAGATTTAAAGGTGATATTCATGCTTCTTGGCCAACAATCTGGATATACAAAGCTACCTTGCTTGATATGTGAGTTGGACAGCAGAGCAAAGCCTGATCATTGGAAAAAGAAGGATTGGATCCAAAGAACTAACTTAACATCAGGCAGCAAAAAATGTTATTAACGAACCTCTTGTGACACATGCAGAAGTGTTTCTACCACCATTACACATTAACTGGGGCTAATGAAGCAATTTGTAAAGGCTTTGGATAGAGATGGCAACTTTCAAATACATTTCTGACCAATTCTTTTCTCTAAGTGAATAGAAAATAAAAGCTGGGGTGTTCGATGACCTTCAAATACGGAAACTGATGAAAGATGACAACTTTCTTGATTCAATGTCAAATGTGGAGAAAGCGGATTGGATATCATTAAAAAATAATGTTGAAAATTTTCTAGGAAACCATAAATATAGAACAATTGTTAGCCACACGTTGAAATGCTATGAAAAACTTGGTTGCAACACGAGTGTAAAAGCGCATTTCCTTCACAACCACTTGGAGTACTTCCCTGAGAACCCTGGAGCGGTTAGTGAAGAGCAAGGTGAAAGGTTCCATCAAGACACAAAAAACATGGAAACACGATATCAAGGAAGATGGAATGTCAATATGATGACTGACTACTGTTGGTGTTTGAAGAGAGATGTTTCCGAACCAACTTTCAAAAAGACATCTAAAGAGAGGAAATTCATCTAAATTTGATGATGTATATAGCTAAAGAAAAATTATCTAAAACGATTCTTTCTGTGAATTTTATTGTATTACTCTTCTTTTACTCAGATTTAAATAAATAAAGTTCTTTTGGTGTGAAGTTGAAAGTTTTTAATTTGTTTCTAAATGTTTCATCTAATATTAGGTTTATATCATGCGCATAAAATTACCGTTTTACTAATGATTTTGTGAGAAAATCTTATGTGATACCAAAAAACTGATACCAGATTTGGAATCAGCACCCCAACATTGTATTATTCCACCTATTTTCAAAGAAACAACAGATTTTTTTTTTTCATTTGTGTACTGGCGTTACCGATTTAGGGTTAAGTAATGTCGAATAAGATCTTTAGTAATATCGGATTTTTTCAAGAATTTTGAATAAATTCTTGAAAAAATCCGATATTACTAAAGATCTTATTCAACATTACTTAACCCTAGATAGGTAACGTCAGTACACAAATGAAAAAAATTATATCCTTTTAGATCCCCCAAATTATGTAAACACCTTTACTCCTTAGGTTTATAAAAGAGCGTGTAGATTGACGAGATTAAATTATAAACTGAAAAACTTCTATTCTCAACCTTTGTAACTGAAATATGAAGGTAAGTCATATAGTATCCGCAATTTGTGTGTCTTTTTTTCCCAGAATTGTCTACACTGCTGACCGTTGGCGGCGCTGCAGTCACTGAGTGTACACATCGCTGCTTCGTGGGAATGAGACCTTGATATTTAGTTGTTCACTTGTAATCGCGCTGTAAATATGGCCGCACCACCTTCGACTGCACCAAAGAAGAGCAGCGTGTTATCGTTCGTTCTTTTGTGGGCTGAGGGCGTAAAAGGGGCTGGAATTCACACATTATCTGTACAGTATGGTGATCAAATTTTGCCACAGTGGTGCGTGTACGAATGGATCGAAATGTTCAAAAATGGCCACACAAGTGTCGACTTAGTGGTGGATGTGGGCTGCCGCCCTGAACGTTCTGCGTCGGCGACTCTTGTTCGGACATTTTTTAACTTTTAACATTTCAATCCATTCGTACACGCTCCGCTGTGGCAAAACTTGATCACCATACTGTACAGATAATCTGTGAATTTCAGCCCCTTTTACAAAAGACGAACGATAGCACGCTGCTCTTCTTTGGTACAGTCGAAGGTGGTGCGGCCATGTTTACAGCGCGATTACAAGTGAACAACTAAATATCAAGGTCTCAATCCCACGAAGTAGCGATCTGTACACTCAGTGACTGCAGTGCCGCCAACGATCAGCAGTACAGACAATTCTGGAAAAAAAAAGACAGACAAATTGGGGATACCTTTTGACTTACCCTAGTATATTAAGCGTTGATAGAAGCTCCATGGTATGAACGGATCACCCTCGACCGGAACACACAATCAATGACCACCACCAAATACTTTTAATCGGTCTTACGACTTTTAACCGACTTGACATTTTATCGACAAGTTATTATTAAGCTGCAGTAGATTAGGTTAGGTTAAGTTAGTCCTTCAGAATATCGATGTCTTGAGTTTGTTGACGAAATGGGTATAGGTCCCTTTTAGTATACACTGTATATATATATATATATATTCCCTGACGAAGTGTATTGTTGACTACACGAAAGACCTTCGAATAATTTTTTCTTTTTCCTTGTGGATTACATTTTATCTATATATATATATATATATATATATATATATATATATATATATATATACCGTTTATATGCGCCTCGGTGGTGTTGTGGTTAGCGTCGCTGACTACGAATCCATTGGCCCCGAGTTCGAGACCCGGTGACGGCAGCTGGCGCGCAGCAAAACCCAGCTGTCCATCCTTCCACACAATAAAGAAAGTGGTTGGTAGATAAATGGGTACTAGGGGGCGTCGGAACATATCAAAAATCGAGTTTCTCCAATTCCACAGTATGCACGTAGTTGGAAATGATGATCTGAACATCTTGTAAAAAAAATGAGTATATGCGACCCCCCCTTACCCCTTCCACAGCATCCCCCCATTTTACTTCTCCACAGATAAAACCCCAAATGTGACAATCATGCATTATATTAAGTCTTATTAAGTAGATTAGATTAATTTGGATAGATTATTTAGATAGAGTTTTAGATAGATTGAATAGATTACATAGATTAATTTAGATAGATTAGATGAATTATATAAATTATTGTCACGTTTTTTTGTTTAGTTTCAGATTGTTATTTTCAGATTGTTTATGATTGAATGAGTTATGATTTAATTCCGAATGAGTTATATTAAATTCAGATTGAATGATTCAATTGCTAAAATTTAACAATTAGTTTCTTGTTATTAATGCTACTAGGCCTAAATAAGTGAAATCATGGCGACAAGAAGCAAAACGCACAATTCAACATTTGGTCACCCTGCAGAATTTCCACTTCAATGACTCCTTCAAAGGCTGACGTATTTAGGCATTATTTATTGGTAAGAAAACGAGAAGAACTGATTTCGAAAGGTTCTAGAACAGCAAAAGAATGTTACAGAATTGTCACTAAAGATGTGGAAGCCATTTGGGAGAAGTTTTCCTTTCCACATATAGGATTGAAGGAATAGCTATAAAAGTTGAACGATTGATAGAATCTGCAGCAAAGCTAAATAAAGTACCATTAAAACAAAGAAACACAGTTTTCAGCAGAAGGTGGAGACATTCGATGAAATGTTTGATATTTGCACTTGTACTTGTTACAATAAAAAAATCAGTCGAACGGATTGCAGATGTGATATTAGAGTTCCAATGATTGAGTGGGAGTCTTTTGTGGGGCAGAAACAAGGAAAAAACCAACTAGGACCAATCGACAGAGTAACGACTTCGGCAAGAAAAAGGACTCACGATAGAGTTAAAGGATTAGAAAGAAGAGCCAAGATAAGCCTAGATATGAATGTCGCCTCAACCAGCAAAACTGGACCCTTTACATATTATGGAAGATGAGAGCATGAAATTGGTGATGACAGTGACGATATTGACTTTGTTCCGGATTTTGAGCTGAGAGAAAACCAGCAGAACAGAATTATTTATGATAACTTAACAATAACAGCAGATAGATACCGTGTAAGTTACAGAGCTACTGCAGCTATAGTAAATGCAGCTTTGAAGGATATGGGAATATTAGACGAAACCAATATGTTGAATAGGAAAAAAGTGGAAAGAGAAAGAATACGTGTGGGTAAAAAGAACATAATCAAAGTGAAATCAGAGAACACACAGATTGAAGGCATCGGATTTGATGGTAGAAAAGATCAAACTAAGACAAAGAAGGGAATGGAGTACGAAGAACATTATGTAATAGTCAAAGAACCTGATGATGTTTACATGGATCATATACCTCCAGATAACGGAACTGCTTGTTGTATTGCAGATGAAATAATAACTTTTATAGTTGATTCTAATAGCAAAGAATCCCTCAAAGCTTTGCTATGCGATGGCACCCCAGTGAACACTGGCAGGATTGGCGGAGTGCTAAAATTGATTGAATTATATCTGGACAGGCCGGTACAATGGCTGATTTGCCTTTTGCACGCAAACGAACTGCCCTTCAGGCACGTATTTGAAGCAATTGATGGAAAAACTTCGGAACCAAACACTTTCAAAGGTTCTCTTGGAAATAAAATCCGAGGATTTGACCAAACTGGATATAGTTGATTATACCCCTGTAGAGGGCAACATTAAAGAAGTTTCGGCCGATACTGTTAAAAGTTTCAGCAGTAACCAAAAATATATGTATGAAATGTGCATTAGCATACAATCTGGACACATCTCACAAGCGTTAGCCATCTCACAAGCGTTAGCCATCTCACAAGTGTTAGCCATCATGCAAGATGGCTAACACGAACAAACAGGATCCTGCGCTTATATGTCTCTACACGGAATTCAGACAAAAACATCCAAGACCTAGTAAAAATTATAATGCTGGTTTACGCTCCAGGCTGGTTTTGGATAAAGTCTCACCCAAAGGCAAATGAGGGAGCATCTAATTTTTGGTATATCATGCACTTGCTTAAAGGCTTAGATAAAAAGCATCGGATGATTATGGAGCGTGTCCTCAGAAATAACGCCTATTTTGCCCACCCAGAGAATATCTTACTCTCAATGATAACAGACACAAGAAGAGAGGTCAGAGAGCTGGCTCTCCAGCACATCATTCGAACAAAAACTAGGAGCACCAATGCGAGAAATTTTGAGCTGCCAAAAACACTGAACTTTGAAGCAGACGATTATCCTAATATGATCGACTGGGACAACGAAACCATCACCCCTCCACTATTTTACAGAATTTGACAAAGATGATCTTCTTAAAGTTCGAAATGAACCACTATTCAGCTTATTCCTTTTCCCTGTCACAGCCAGGGAGTAGAACATGCTGTAAATGTGGTAACAGAAGCATCACAAGATAGAATTGGTTACGAAAACAGACATAAATTTATTTTGAATGTACTGGAGTCGAGAAAAAAGCTACCTGTGTTCCAATGGAAAGGCCAGTGGTGCCAGTAATTTACGATTTTAAATTTCTTAAGGTGAATATTTTGGTTTTAATATGCTTCAATTAAATTTCTTAAGGTGAATATTTTTATTTAGTATGCTTCAATTGATTCTTTAAGTAATATACGGAGAAAGATTTCTTATTATATATATAATATATATATATATATATATATATACACACGGTGAACCAAAAGTAGGTGGACAGTAGGTTGAATACGGTTTGTGTTATATTATATTATAACTATGGTGTTCATTATAACTATGGTGTTTGTGTTATATTATATTAAATATTATAACTAAATTTATTTAAATTTTATTTTGTATTATAGTATACAAAAAAATTAAATATGTATTCTCAAAATAAACGTTATCATTTACTGTCCACCTACATTTGGTTCACCCTATATATATATAAAACTTACTTTAACTTTACTTATGTCATTATTTACTTTAATCTTTGTCATTTATCAGGTTTTTTTATTCAAAGAATTGGTTTCAATTTCATCTCAATTTAAAAAAAGGGGGGGCATATGCAAAGGGTAGGGGAGGGTGCATAGCGGTGTAATTACAGTATGTTGTTTAGGGGCTCAAAGGAAACTCCGAGCAGTGTGTAGAATAAGAATACAAAATTTCGATCCCCCCCTAATGGGTACCCTCGGTGGCCTAGTGGTTAAGATGCTGGGCTGCTGGTGGGGTGTGGTTCGGATTCCACGTTAAACTGTAGGCCTAAGGTGGAGTGAAAAGTTTGACCTTCGTCAGAATGAACAATTCGGGCGGAAGCTAACCAAAGGTACAACCTTACAAAGGTTCCGCGCGATGATTCCTCATTTCGCGAAGGTCAAGCTTGTCGCCCCTCCTCTCGAGTTGGCCTGGTGAAGTAATAAGGTGGTTTCTTGTACTCTCCACCTCACATAGCCAGGTACGCCCGGCTCATCGGGGATTGTTCTGAGCCAGGCGTCTAGTCTTCTTTTGATGATATCCACTGCAACTCCCTTTGTGTTTCTTAGGTTTTTGGGCAGCTGATTAAAGTTTTGGTCCTCTCACCACAAAACTATTTTCTTTCAGGGTTAAGGATGTTCACTGTCTCGCCTTCATTTTGGGAATACGACACAGTCTACCGTTTCTACTTTCCACCACGTTGTTTGGGGAGTTATAGGGTTCAGAGTAAGATTAGGGACTAGTTTCTCCATTATTTTCCAAGTGTAAATAATGGTGTATCTCTCTCTTCTCCTTTCCAGTGAATATAGGTCTAGTTCGCGTAACCTTTCCCAGTAATTTAGTTCTTTGCACCCGTTGATCTTGGCTGTGAAGCTTCTCTGGATTCCTTCCAGCTGTCTAATGTCTTCTTTTTTATATGGGGATGTTAGGACCAAGCAGTATTCCAATTTGGGTATGATCAGGGTTTTCAGTAGAGGAATCATTACATTCTTATCCCTTCGTTTAAAGGTTCTCAATATCTGTCCCGTTATTCTCTTTGCTCTGTTTACTGCTATCTTATTTTGTGTTTCAAATTTCGCATCATCTGTCATTACAACCCCTAAATCTTTTGCTCTGAAATTTCTCTGAATTTCCTGTCCATTTGGGGTATAATATTCCATGCATTTTAGGTCTTCTCTTTTTCCGTACCGTAACAGCTGAAATTTCTCGGTGTTAAACTTCATATTGTTGTCTTCCGTCCACTTGTAGATTCTGTTTATGTCGGTTTGTAGAGATCCTATATCTTCTGAGTTTCTTATTTTTCTACTGATCTTTGTCATCAGCAAAGGATGTTACTGTCCTGTCTCTGGTAACGTCCTCATCTATGTCAGTTAGCATGATTATGAAGAGTAGTGGAGCTAATACTGTACCTTGTGGTACTGAGCTGAGGACCTCTGATTCTGATGAAGATACTCCTTGTACTGTAACGACTTGCCGCCGCTCACTAAGGAAATTATATATCCATTTCCCTATTTTTCCTGTTATTCCCATATATTTCAGTTCATGTATTATGATTCCATGGTCACACTTGTCGAACGCTTTAGCAAAGTCTGTGTATAGTACATCATAGTTTTCATTACTTTCCAGTACATCAATAATGTTGTTGTAGTGTTCCATTAGTTGTGATAGACATAATCTGCCTGACCGAAACCCATGTTGGTTATCATTGAATTTTTTTCGAGTTTCCAGAAAGTCATAGATTTTCTGTATAACTATTCTTTCAAATATTTTAGTGATATGAGATGTAAGCGACACTGGCCTATAGTTTTTGGTCTCGGATCGATCTCCTCCTTTATATATTGGGACTATATTCGCGCTCTTCAGGATGTCCGATATTTCTCCCGTGTCTAGTGATCGTCTCCATATTCAGCATAGGGACTCAGCGATTGTATTCTTGCAGTTTTTGATCAGTGTGGCATTTCATTTATCCGGTCCTGCCGCTGAGTGTGTTTTTAGTTTCCCTATAGCTTGTGTAATATTATATCATCTGTCGTAAAGTCGAAATACGTTATACTTTCCCTTTGTAGTTCTTCTTCAAACAACGCGTTTCTATCGCATATCAATTTGTCAGTTTTTGGGATACTGAAAGATGATTCGTACTGAGCTCTTAATATTTCAGTTACTTCTGTTAGATCATCAGATAAAGCACTGTTCTCGTTTTTTAAAGGTCTGATAGTCGCATGGTTTTTCGACTTTCTTTTTGCGAAATTATAGAAGTACTCTGAGTTAACCTTTATCGCTTCTATTGCTCTTGAGGGCAATTATCGTGGCCTCTCTCTCTCTCTCTCTCTCTCTCTCTCTGTATATATATATATATATATATATATTATATACATATATATATATATATATATATATAGAGAGAGAGAGAGAGAGAGAGAGAGAGAGAGACGTTACAGTTCAAGGAATATCTTCATCAGAGTCAGAGGACCTTAGCCTAGTACCGCAAGGAACGGTATTAGCTCCATTACTCTTCATAATCATGTTAATTGATAGAGATGAGAAAGTTACCAATGACAGCACAGTAACATCCTTTGTCGATGACACAAAAATTAGTAGAAAAATAAGAAACTCAGGGGATATAGGATCTCTACAACCAGACAAAAACAAAATCTGCAGTTGGTCTGAATGCAATAATATGAAATTTAATACTGAGAAATTTCAACTATTAAGGTACAAAAGAAGGGAGAACCTAAAATCCATGGAATACTATACCTCAAATGGACAGGAAATTCAGAGAAACTCTAAACCAAAGATTCAGGAGTTGTAATAGCTGATGACGCGAAATTTGGAACACAAAATAAGATGTCAGTAAACAGAGCAAAAAGAATAACTGGACAGATACTGAGAACCTTTAAAAGAAGGGATATGAATATAATGAATCCTCTGTTGAAAACACTGATCATACCCAAGCTGGAGTATTGCTAGGTCTTAACATTCCCATATAAAAAAGAAGACATTAGTTAACTAGAAAGGATTCACAAAAGCTTCACAGCCAAGATCAATGGCTGCAAAGAACAAAACTACTGGAAAGGTTACACGAATTAAATTTATATTCGCTGGAAAGATGAGAGAGGAACAGCATTATTTACACTTGGAAAATAATGGAGGAATTAGTCCCTAATCTTACTTCGAACCCTATAACCACTCGAGCAACAGTGAAAAGTAAGAAAGGAAGCATGTGTTGTGTTCCCAAATTAAAGGTTAAACATGGAACATCCTCAACCCTGAAGGAAAACAGTTTTGTTGTGAGAGGACCAAGACCATTCAACCAGCTGCCCAAGGAACTAAAGAACACAAGTGGTTATCGGTGGATATCTTCAAAAGAAGACTACACGCCTGGCTCAGAACAATACAAGATGAGCCGGGAGTACCTGGCTGTGTGAAGTGGAGAGCGCAACAAACCAACTCTTTACTTCACCAGGCCAACTCAAGAGGAGGGGCAACAAATTTGACCGTGAAATGAAGAATCATCGCATGGAACATCTGGAAGATTGAAAGGTATATTACATACGAATTTATATTCACTTATGTTACAAGAGTTAATTTTGAAATTAAACTTGACGGTATATTTGAAAATAAAATATAATTTCAGAGCGGCCAAATTAACATTTCGTCCTTAATTATAATAGCATAAAGTCATCTTCAATTTCAATGGGGCAAATTTTGTGCCAAACTCGGACAGAATGAGAATACGAGTATATTTTAAGTAGTGATGTACCGACTAGTCCGTAAATAGTCGGCACAATCGGCCTATTCAGCCGACTACGAATAGTCGGCTTAGTTGCTAAATGTTTGCTAAATATCTAATTTATCATTATTATTATTATTATTGTTGTTACCACTATAAGAACAAAACATAACTCATTTTATTTGTTTCCTTTCAAATAATTTACACACAACTTTCTATGATGTTAAAATAAAAGGGATCTTTTCGGTTTAACGGCCTGTAATATGTTTCACCATTACTTGTTTTTTATTGTCCAGTTTGGCTCTTTTCCGTTCTACCTCAGCAACAAAAAATGAAAATTATATATTATTTTCTACTGTAGTTTTACTTGCTGAATTCAATAATATATATCTTATTCTGGAGAAATTTATAACAAAAGAGTTATAGTCCGTTTATTTTATTTAAAAGTAGAGATTGCATTTAAGATTTCAATAAAATGTCCTTCCTTTTTGTCTTCCCCTCCACAGAAATTCGCATAAATAAGAATCTATCATATTTCTAGATGTTCCCCAATGTCTCTTGTTCTTGTTTAGCTAAAATCAAATGTCAGCGCCGGCCTTAGGATATTTCGGGCCCTGTGCAGAGTATACTGTACGGGCCCCCCCATGACACAAGTCAAATTGTTTTTCATGCTATCATTTTATTTTAGTAGATTGTTAACAAGTACAACAAATAAAATTTAACTATACAAGTGCACCTGTAACAGAATACCAACAGACCAACAGCCTTTACTATTATTACCTACTTATTACTTTATTATTATCAAATATTTAAACTATCATAAGAGGTTTCAACCAGCGGCGGCCTTAGGATATTTAATTAGGAATAGGATAATTCAATTTAATTAGGATATTCAACAAAAGTAAATACACAAATAAAGTGTGTAAATATACAAAAAATTTTGAAATTTTCGGGCCCCTAAGTTGCGGGCCTGTGCGACCGCACGGTTCGCACACCCCTAAGGCGGCACCTGCAACTGTACGCCCTTGACGATTGGTTAGGTTAGGTCGTGATATTTTCGTTAGTTACCTTATGAGGTTAACTAAAGAAGGCTGGGGTAGAACGTTATGTCCTTAACTATGTTTATGAAATTCCATTTATCATCCATAACAATATTTACAAAAGAGAGAAAAAAATTAATAATTATAACCATAACTAATTAAAGCACGAATACTTTCTCCAAAATAAAATATATATTACTGAATTCAGCGAGTAAAAACTACACTAGAAATTGTTGCTGGGGTAGAACGGAAAAGATCCTCCAGTTTTAATCGAGCATTTCAAAAATAACATTCATGTTTTAGAGAAAGAAATAGTGAGGCAGTTATACATTTTAGTTTAGAGAATATCATATATACTTTAAGATTCCCAAATCCCTGAAAGTATTAGGTCAACTGTACGCTCATGACGATTGGTTAGGTTAAGTCGTGATATTTTCGTTTGTTTTGACAGTAAACTAACGAAAATATCATGACTTAACCTAACCAATCGTCAAGGGCGTACAGTTGACCTAGCCAGGCATTCTGTTGACCTAACTGGGCATTCAGTTAACCTAACCAGTTGGTAGAGTCTAGAATTTGACGGTCCCGTAGCCATGACTCGTTTTTTCCCGCCAGCCGTCAAACCAAAAAGATCCCAATATTACGTTTAAAAATCTATATTTTAAATTTGTTAAATGTATAACTGCCTCACTATTTGGTGTTCTCTAAAACATGAATGTTATTTTTGAAATCCTCGATTAAAACTGGACAATAAAAAACAAGTAATGGTAAAAAATATTACAGGCCGTCAAACCGAAAAGATCCAATAAAAGAAAATGGACGCAATGGTTAAGTATGTGGTAATGTCTAATGTCGAGGTGAACTGGTGACTCAAAATGAAACGGTATTATTTATTGGTTGCTCATTCTTGGCTCGCATATACTGTATATGCCGATAATTACACATACCCAATAATTCAAATTTATTAGCT
Source organism: Bathynomus jamesi (assembly GCA_023014485.1). Taxonomy (NCBI): domain Eukaryota; kingdom Metazoa; phylum Arthropoda; class Malacostraca; order Isopoda; family Cirolanidae; genus Bathynomus; species Bathynomus jamesi. The sequence continues at coordinate 602,030 of JAJOZX010000158.1, read as the reverse complement.
GTTCTCTTACAAGTGTATATATATATATATTTTTGCAAATGAGAAATACTACATCTAATATGAGCTACAAATACAAATATTTTCAAACTTTAAGTCCTAATCAGGCCAAGTGAGCTTAGCTTTAAATTCTTAGGCTTCCCTTAAACCTTTGACATATATAATCTTCTAACGTATTTTAGGAATTCGCATTAACTTTCACGTTTAAAAATTTTTATAACACCCCCTTTTTAGGGTGTTTCACTCGTACAGAGGAAAATATCAAGGGTTAATATTTTTCTCCACTTTGCAAGTGCTTTTATTCCTTTTCATGTAAGAAAGATGTGCACCAATTTTGAAAACGATTAAGTGATATTTAGGGATTGCACACATTTGAACCTTTTATAATAAACAATTTTCTTCAGTGTTACGAAAAAAATCTCCCTTGGAACCACGGAAAATGAAAAACTCTAATAATAAAATTGGAAAATTCAAATCAATACACATTACACAATAAAATAAAATTAATAATACAAAATTTTCTTCAGTGTTACCAAAGAATTCCCTTGGAAGCACAGAAAATAAAAAACTCTAGTATTAAATCAGAAAATCCGAATCAATTTTTGAATTGGTACAAGGACGTTCCCGCCTTGGTTCTTTTCGGCACCTCCTTTCGATGATGCTCAACAATCCGCAACAAGAATTGTTTTTGCTTCTCGTCCTTGACTGATTTATTGAATTGCTTGATTAATGCAATTCCCCTCTCCGCTGTGTCGTTTACGACTTTCAGCGCGTTGACTGACTCTCTCAAGCCGTCATTTTTGGTGTACTCCTCTCCGTTGTCGACATCCCCGACGCCGAAGTTGTCGAAGAATGTCTTCGTCCTTTGAGTGACGAAGTTGCTCAGATCCTTGCCTTCAAGTCATGTTTTTCCACTCGTCGTTTGAGTTCCTTCCTCGACGCAGGTTTGTTCAAGGCCTGGAACATCTTTTCTTTCTCATTTGGCGATATCCGTTCATCAAGGAAAGCCAAGCCGACTAGAGTCTCCGAGAGGTACCATAGATGCCTTTTGGCAACTCTCAAGGCAGCCTGGCCTAGGTCCTTGTTCGGATATGAAATCAACAGTTGAATCATGTCTAGGTCATTTTTCGGGGCCCACCTACTGACCACTGCCGCGTGCCAGAACCGGACATAAATGAAACACGTAAAAAGGGCCACGTAGTGCAATCCCTTCACCTCTCGGTCGGTGAGTTCCAGTTGCTCCCGGAACAAAACCATTTTCAGCACATAGATAGCTTTCGCCATCCACCTGGCTTGATGATGAGCTCCTGGAGTTCTGAAGGAGAACTCAGCTCCACCCCAGCCTCCAAGGAAAAGGAGCGACAGCTTGAGGAGTTCCTCGTAATCTTCTCTCGAGTGACGTGAACTTTCAATGACTCCACGAAGATAACTCACCATCATGATTCGTTCATCTTCCAACTACCTAGTGGCTGGCTCTTCTTCATCGATCATGGTTTTGAAACAATTTTTGTTAATAAAGTCCCAACGCTGCTGAAATCGTCGAAACAACAGGATTTCAGGACCACTTGTTGGCCCCAGGGACTTATGAAAGACCTCCTTCAAAATGAGCTCATAAATGTGGTGACGGCAAGGCAACCACAAGAGCGACCGACCAAGGAATTGTTCAATCCTCATACATGCCCCTTGCAGAAGTCCGGTATTGGACGCCGGAGTGTCAAACGAGAGGCCAATGATGCGGTCCTGAATTCCAAATCGTTGCAGCTCCTGGATGACGACTCGAGCCATTTGTTCACCAGTACCATCCTGGGCAACAGGCACTCCAAGAAGATGCTCGAACTCCTTCCCTGTTACCACAACAGCTACTCTATCTTCCAAGCTTCTAGAGCTTCCGCCAGCAGCTTGGGGTAGTAGCTTGCTGTCCCAGTGCAGAACTAAGAGAGGTGGATCTTTGAAGATCGACTCCTCACGTTGTTTGGCCATTTTCTCTCGATACTTGGCAAGTACCCGATGAACAGTTGATGGCGAAATAATAATATGTGATACATCTTGTCTGAGACTTTTAGCAGTTGCAATGAAGGAAGTGCTTCCTTGTCGAATAGAGAGTTGTTCTCTATCCCAAGTAGCCACGAGTGTTGGATCAAGTGTGTTCTTGGAACGACGAGGTGACTTAGAGGCCAATGGAGCAGCAAAATCTTCATCATCTGTTGTCGCCGTTGAGCTAGAGGATGTGCTATCCAGCTTCATTTTCTCGGAGATCTTTTCAGCTTCTTCAGCATGCTTTCGTTTTCGAAGTTCAAGTTTCTTAACTGCTGCTTCTTTCCGTTTGACAGCCATGGTGTGTTTCTATCCACTCCAGCCACTGAAGAACTCATTCTGTCCTCCCTCTGGGAGGACAAGAAAACTTTGTCCTCCTACGGAACTGAACTCATGCTCATCACACCTTGACAAGCGATGTCGAAAAGGTCAGCAAGGTCCCCCTTCCACACCTGACGCTTCATAATGGCTTTGTCCGTCTCTCTCGACTTCTCCTCCTTCAAGTTTTGGTACTCTTTGTACAGCTTTAGTATAGCAGCTCTAATGGTCTCCTCTGTCTTCACGGGGATATTCGCCTTCTTCCAAACTTCTTGAAGCTTGATACTCCTAGACTTGATGGCAAGGGGGATTGTTTCCTTCAGCTCCAGGTGATGGTACATAAAGCAGAGGAGGACTTGCTCCGGGGATGGCAATCTTGCTCCTAAGAGCTCTTCGACTGGAGTCTTTTCAATCAGCCAGATCATCTTTTTTTACATTTTCAACACTTTTTGCACCTTTGAAAGAAAAGAAAACATTACAATATGTTGGAAGTTGGGACGTTCTCGAGATTTGGTTACAAAGAGCTAAGGTATCAGAGGTGACATAAGTGTGCAACCTCTAAATGGGGTGTTCAATTTGCTTCAAATTTGATACATATGCTTTACAGAAGGTGTACGGGGAAGAGCAAAATGTAGTGAAATTCACAACTTGATAAAAGTGGAACACCCTACCCCTTTTCCTTTCCAATAGAGCTCTAAATTGCATATGCATTACAGATATGCTGTATTTAAATAGAAATTAATAAGTGTGTAACAGCCATAAAATTAAAATGCTTTTGTCTGCAAACCAAGAAAGAATGAGTTCTTATAGTCGGCCGACTTTGGAAAGTCGACTCGTCGGCAGTCGGCAATCGACCTTAATTCGCAGTCGTTACATCTCTAATTTTAAGACGTTAAAATTATCTTCACTTATTAAGACAATATTGGATAAAATGTAATTAAATATGTCATACGACACACACACACACACACACACATATATATATATATATATATATATACAGTATATATTTAGGTCAGTAATTGGAAATGGACAACATGTGCTTGTGCATGACATCAAACAATAAATCAAGCCTCGCACGACTATTACGAGTAGATTGAATTAATTTTTACGATCGGTTTTTCATTAAAAAGAGAATCGTTTATTCCCTTTAGGAATTTTCTTCCTGTAGTTAAATCTGGAGACTCGCCAATCGAACCACCTTTAGGAAATCAATTCGAAGAAGAAGAAGAACAAAAGATTAATTTTCGTCGAAGAGTTAAAGGAAACCTCGAATAATGAAATGTGGCTCGATCATAATAATTCTAGCGATGTCGATTCATTTCAACTGAGACTTTTCCGCACTAGTTTTCCCGGCCCTAATATCGTTCACGCGACATTCATCGACACTATAATAAACTTAACCTAACCTAATTTAACCCTAGAAGCCTTGTCTACAAAATGTCACGTCGGGAAAATGACGTTAGTTAAGTTGAAGGTGTTCCTAATAAAAACGTACGAAGTATGGATAAACGCGGAAAACCTGCCTGTGCGGAGATATCTCTTTGGTAGGTTGCGCAATGTGCTTAATTTGTCATCGATACGCGTGATTTACGAGGCTGTTGTTCTTATTAGAAGGAGCTGGGGTGGGGGAGAGAGGGGAAACATATATTATTATCGCATTAATTCGAGTGTTTTGAAGCCAAGCATGAATTTCTCTCTGCTAAGTTTTATGTTTTATAAATTATTAATATCACATATATATATAATATATATATATATATATATATATATATATATATATGTATGTGTGTGTGTGTGTTTAAGCGTTCATGCATATCACGCGCATAGCAACAAAGAACAGACATTTGAATGTACATATCAAATGTGCAGTGAAAATCGAAGTGAAAAGGACAAATTCCATTAAAACTGGACTTTATCGACAAATAACTAAAAAAATTCTTCAGAATCCACACGAAACGTCTTAACAAAGTTTAATGCCTGCAGCCTTCATGCAAATGAGAACAACTTTGCATGGAAACTAATGCATATAAAAAAAAAAAAAATGCTTCATACACCATTGGGTGATCAAAAAGTAACGCAACCCATGGGAAAACGATTTATTTCAGAGCAAGTGCTGGAAGTGGGCACCGTTCTGTGCTTCACACAAGTGGATACGGCGATTCATGTTCTTAAAGACCATTAAAGATCCAAGGTGTATTTCATCTTTTTCATATATTCACCACCTGCAACAGAAGGAAAAAATCAATTATGCGCGTTTCTCCATGGGTTGCGTTACTTTTTGATCACCCTGTATTACTAAACACGTAAAATGAATTTAAATACGGAGTTGCAGCGATTGAAGTGATACGTCGCAGTGTGTACCTTTAACGAGGCTATAAAAAAGATTTATGTAAACCCCCTACGTTACACGTCAGAACAGACTGGAATGGCGTAGCGAATCTAATTTCATAATCATATTTATTCTTTTAACTTCTTTTGGATGCGGTTTGGAGTGTCTCTCGTAGTTAGGTTCGCTCCTCCTTCCTCATTTTGAGTTTTGATAAAAATAAAAAGGTGCATCCATTTTCCCATCTATTTGTTAAGTTTTCCTAATGGAAAAATTCTCGCTTTCCGACAGAAACATTTATATCGAGACAACATATTATGTTATGCTTTACGAACTGACGTTCAATGCGGGTAATTAGAGATTGCCTCCTGAAAAATTTCACTCTCGCAGTTCTGGAAAAAAAAAAAAATCGCCTACAAACATGGAATTTCTAAAAAACAAAAAAATACTATTCAACAATGACTGAATTTTGTTCTTTGAAATTTTATTTCAATCACCCAAAAACAATAAAATATCCAAATATAAAAAGAATATTACCAATTCATGAGTAATTTTTTATGCATTCTAAACATTTTTTTCTAGGAGAATTTTTTCCGAAACCTGTACCTGTTAGAATGGCCCACGTATATCTTAGATATGTTAAAAGGACACTGTTTACAATGCTGCTAAAAATATTTAAATAAATAACCATTCCTCGTTTTGACTCTCCTATACTACTTCGTCGTATTAGCGATGCAGTTCACAACTTGAAACTAAATGAACGAAATGAAAATAGGTTGATCAGAGCATCAGTGTTTGAATAATTAATCGTTATTTCTTCGCATTGTGAAAATACTGAACGCTGCAATGTATATTTCTTTTATATTCAGACTTAAGTCAGTTTTCTGGGTCCATAATGAAAGAAAATCGTAACTAAATGTAAAATCAGGAATACAATGTTTGAAATTAAGTTTTGAAGGTCTCAATCCTTTTGTGAATGTAATGAAATAATTTTAATTTACTCGTTACGATAAGTGAAACAACGGAAAGGAAACGAAAAAAAAAAGGTAAAAAATACGAAACATCTTATTTATATAAGACACACACAAGCTCTTATTTCACACGATAAGAGAGAAGAGTGTAAATCTCGAAACTGAGTGACAAATGGCTCGTCTGACCATTTTAGCCGTCTTCCTATTTTCCTGCATATGCAGTGAAATGTAAAACTTTGGGCCGAGGACTCGTAACTTATCTTTCCTCTTTAAGGTCCGCCCATCGTACGAGAGAACGAACGGAACTTTTATTTCGAGACCACGACTCTTTAGGCTTCCTACTAATATCCCACGAACGCGTTTATCCGCGGATGCTGTGGTGATGATGTACGGCTTCTCTCAGGGTCCTTTCGGGTTAACGATAACGGAGCGAAAGGACGTTTCCTGACGGAGGCGAAGCCGGGTTCTCTCCGATTTCGAAACTTTATGTTTGCAACTCGAACAATATCTGGGCGGGAAGTCTTTCCAAGAACAACTTTTAAAACAGTTCAAGAAACAAACTTATGAGTATTACATACGCACGGATGAAAAACAATTTACGATCAGCAAATATTTAAACTTAATTTTTTTTTTGAGAAGGTTCGCTATTCATTTTTAGAAAATACACACACACACACACACATGTTTGGTTATTTTAACCGCGACATTTTCATCTTTTCAAATGTGGATGGCGACATTTAACCTAATCTAAATAAATACATTTAATCTAACTTAACACTCATCGTATCCTTTTTTCATGATATTTAAGGACTTTAAATAAAAAGTATAAGTTTCAACTTATGGCGACACCACTAATTTCGATACACGCACGTTTGTGTCGCAATGAGCTCAGTGCGTATCCAAAGATTGTTGCGATGACGCAAGATAGCCAAGAACACTCATCCACACATCCATTAATTTATTTGTTTATATAATATATATATATACAGGGCCGGATCTAGAAGTTGCGAGGCCCTAGGCAGATCTAGAAATTGCGAGGCCCTAGGCCTATATTATATATGAAAATATGGACTTAATTATCGGTACTCTACCAGCAATATTAGAATCCGCATAGACAGAACACTATGCCAGCACTTAAAAATTAAACCAAACCAAAATAATCACGCATGGAAATTGTATAAGAAATATAAATAAACCATACAAATAAGTATAAATTATAATATGAATCAAGATTTGTATCGAAAATATAAGACAATGATTTCTAAGATTTATATAATATTATAGGTAATGACTTTCCATAGTATACAAACGTTTTTCATATGTGATGTATAAGAGATGTTGACATTTCATTTTTTATAATAGTGAGCGATCGACTTATCAGGCTAAATATTAATGCTTTAATATTTGGTTCAGATGCTCCTTGAATATTACAGCAATGCTTTTCTACTTTTCTTTGAGCTAAACTCTTCAATTAATTGAGAATAATCTAATGAATTTGTTATATCGTTTTCTATTGATAACATAGCTAATGATTGCAATCTCGCTTGAGACATGGTGGAACGCAAATATGTTTTAATAAGTTTGAGACGCGAGAAACTTCTTTCAGCCGAAGCAACAGTAACTGGGATGGTTAATACTATTCGAAGTGCAACATAAACATTAGGATAAATCTCACTTAGTTGTTTTTGCACTATATAAACAAGGGCATTTCCGAGATCTGTTTTCTCAGGTATAAACCTGCAAAGTACTTTAAGTTCTTCATAGAGTTCTAAATCATTAATATCACTTGAACAGAACGCGCAAAACGGCTTGAGCGAGGTCCCCTTTGGCGCGAGGCCCTAGGCGATCGCCTAGTTCGCCTATAGCTAAATCTGGGCCTGTATATATATATATATATTATATATATATATATATATATATATATATATATATATATATATATATATATATATATATACACACACATATATATATATATATATATATATATATATATATACAGGGCGTCCCCAAAAAATGTATACACACTTTAAATAATTATAAAGGCAGTGTTTATTAAAATACATTTCATTTTCAAAATGTAATAGAATCTACAGACATTATTTAATTGTTTTGTCAACGCCTGTTTTCAAACTGACGTCCGTTCTGGTCCAGGCACTGCTGATAACGCGAAGCAATGGAATCGCAAACATCACGAAACATTTCGTTTGGTATTTGTGTGCATTCTCGTTCAATGGCTGCTCTCAATTCAGCGACTGTTGCAGGTTTTATAGCGTAGACTTTGTCTTTTAAGTATCCCCATAAAAAAAGTCTAGTGGTGTGAGGTCTGGTGAACGCGGAGGGTATTCTACGAAACCCCTTCGTCCAATCCACATCCACATCGTGCCAAGTACCACTCGCAATACTCCACTCTTCGGTCCGGATCATCTTCATTAATAGCATGGACTAATCTTGGAATGTAACTTTTCCATTGACAGCGCTTCAAAATGCGTCGGACAGACGATTCTGAAATTCCTACCTCACGACTCGCTTGCCGCACAGATTTTCTTGGACTTTGGTGATACGTTTCCAGTACTCTTTCTTGCTTTGTGGGGCTTGTCGATGTCCGTGGTCTTCCGGAACGCTTCTTGTGGACATTCTGAACAGTTCCATCGGCTTCAAACTTATCTCTAATTCGAGTGATGGTAAGTCGCGTTGGTGGATCTGTTTGAAACTCCCTCCTAAACTGTCTTTGCACTTCAACTGCGTTTTCACACTTCCAGTAGCATTTTAGAATGAATTTCCTTTGTTCAAAGCTTAGTCTGACTGCCATTATTAATTCTAATGGGTTTAACTTGGAAAGAAAGAAACATCAATTGAGCTATCAGCTGTTAAAGTGTGTATACATTTTTTTGGGACGCCCTGTATATAAGCTACTCCACTTCCCCTAAAAATGCCAAGATTCCTTCAGTCTGTCTGTTAGCGTATACAAAAGACACATGAACCTCTCATTAAAGTTGACAGAAACATAATATTCAATAACGAGAAACAGAAAAAAAAAGAAACCAAATTATTAATTGGACTTTAAGCGCACGCACGTACACGTACACACACACACACACATATATATATATATATATACACAGTATACAAATGCATAAACAACATGCACTTCTGTAGGAGCAAAATTTATCCCTCAACAGAATTCGAATCCGGACCCTCTGGTCAAAGATGATGCAAAAAATGTGCGGGTGTGGATTTACTCATCTAATGTTACCCTCGTGCTTCCCACATAGGCTAGATTTGAATTAAATATTATGCATTGGCTTGAGTGCAGGGGGTTAACTCGTAAAACGCCTCTGAAAGTGAAAGCAATGTGTGCTGACAGGCTGTTGTTAGATTTTATCCTGCCATCACTTAATGGTTAAAGCCTGGGTCTCCGAGTCAGAGGACTCGGGTTCGAATCCTGGTGAGGAATGAATTTTGCGCGCATATATATATATAGTATATATATAACGGCGTAGTCAGAAATTTCTAATGGGGAGAAGTTATACATGGAAATATTATTCAACAAATTTTCATTTACACATCTACCCTAAGGTGGTGAATAAACTCATTTTAAATCAGCATATGAATTAAAAGGAAAGACTAAACATGTGTATGTTGGACAAATAATACTTTGTTCTGTATTGATCACGTTTTAAATTTTTGTCATTTTGCAATGTACAACGTATTTTTTAAAAGTATACAAAACCAATAATGATATGTACATATACGTTACATCTCAGATGCAGTACAGGAATCTAGATTTGTAAACAGCTAAACAAATATATATATTTAAATAACGAAAAGTTTATAAACATCCAAACAGCATATCTATATAGGGAACAATTACTCCAAGCGAAAACTGAGCCGACGTGGTTTTTATGCCAAGTACAGTAAGATAGTATATCTTCTGTGCCGACATGACTATCTCAGTGGATGTTGAGTAATGCTCAGCCCTTAAAAGGGCTAACACAGTTTCCAACGTTAACTACGTAGTTTCTGCTATACTCTGTACTTATACGCGGTATGCAAACTAGCGTCTTCAAAGTTCATCCTGCAAATATCAAACTCAAAACACGCGCAAACAAACTATTTGCACCTCTGAATTTATATCACTTTGTCTAGTTTCTAATTAAGTAGTTCAAACTTAATTTTAAAAGTAATTGATCGGCATCGTAATGGACCGTGAATAAATGTTTGCTATTATTTTGTTATACTCCTAGGGTCCTTGGGGGGGTTCTAACTCCTCCAAAACTCCCTTAGCTACGCCAATATATATTATATATATATATATATATATATATATATATATATATATATAACCTTAAATTTCTAAAAAAAACTACTAATCACGTAATGATTCCGATTTTTTTTATGGAAGGAAAGGCCATTGGGGAGCGCCCTCAAAATGACCCCCCCCCCCCGCTACGTAAGAAAGAGTGAAAATCAGGGTCTCCGAGGCTTATACTGCCATTTTTTTTTCTAAATTTTGAGAAGATTGTGTAGTATGTAAAATTCATGTTTGTGTAGTGAAGAATAGAGGAAGAAGTGCGTGTTTGAGAGCATGCTGGACTGCTCACAGGCTAGATGAGACACGAAAAAAGATCAGCGAAAGGAAATTCCAGCATTCCCTGTCTCCTGTCAAACGTCCCCCCCCCTGGAGTACTTACCTGGTCGATTGGTGTCTACAATCTTTTCCTATTCCATGAATTTTGGTCATTATCCTGATGAGGCAAATTCGCCTTAAAATAGCTTCTTGTGTGTATCATTACTTCTTAGTGTTTAATTGTGAAATACTCTAGCATATATATATATAGATATATGGGATTGAACTCAGAGTGGTCCCCTGAGGTTTTTTCATGATACACACAGACCGTGCATGGAACAAGGAACTCTTCTGGGAAAATTAAATCCACTATAGTTCGAATAAGTAATGGTAAATGACAGATACTATAGTTTTTCCTTTTTCATGATGTTAGTCTGACGTGGGCAACGGGTCACTTTGGTGCCTCTTTGCAAGTGACCCGTTGCCCACGTCGGGTTAACATTATGAAAAGAAAAACTATAATGTTTGTCATTTACCATTACTTATTCGGACTATAGTGGATTTAATTCTTCCAAAAGAGTTCCTTGTTCCATACACGGTCTGTGTGTATTACACACACACACACACACACACACACACACACACACACACACACACATATATATATATATATATATATATAATATATATATATATATATATATATATATATATATATATATGCCAGAGTCGTTGATATCGCATCTCCCCAAAATATTTGAAACAATGACTTTGTTCAGGCGTTTGGAAAGTGTGATTGTGGAATCATAGCACCTAAATTGAAATATATGTGAAGAGCAGGAAAGGTAGGAAAATGGATATACTCCTATTATTTCCTTCGTGAGCCTCAGCAAGTCGTTACCGTCCATGGAATATCATCATCAGAATCGAAGGTACGCAGCTGACTACTAAAATGAACAATATAACTCCATTATTATTCATAATCGTGCTAACTGATACATACGATGAAATTACCAATGATAGTATAGTGACATCCTTTGATGATAACACTAAAATTAGTTGAAAGATAAGAAATCTAGATGATATAGAATCTCTACAAACGGACAAGAACAGAAATTTCACTTGATCTGAAGGCAACAATATAAAATTTAATGCCGAGGAACTTCATCTATTAACCTACGGAAGAAGCGAGGAATACTCATGGAATACTGTACCCAAATAGACGGGAAATTCAGAGAAACTTCAAAGCAAAAGATTGAAAAGTTATAATGACCAAAGTTGGGAAATTTGAGACACAAAAGAAGATGGAAGTAAACAAAGCAAAAGGAATAACGGAACAGATACTGAGAACCTTTAAAAGAAAGGGCACGAATATAGTGATTTCTCCGTTGAAAGTACTGGAGTATTGCTCAGCCTTAAGGTCCTCATATAAAAAAGGATATTAATCAGCTACAAGAAATTCAAAGAAATTTCAATGCCACGATCAATGGCTGCAAATGACTAAATTATTGGGAAAGAGTACGTTAATTAAATCTACATTCGCTGCAAAGAAGAGAAGTACACCATAATATACGCAAGGGAAATAACAGAAAAACACCTAATCTCAACCTGAACCGTATAGACATTCAAACAACAGTGGAAAATAGGAAAGGTAGAATGTGTAGCGTAGCGTTCCCGAACTAAAGGCTAGACAAGGGACATCCTCAACGCTGAAAGAAAATAGTTTTGTTGTCAGAAGGCCGAGTCTATTTAACCACTTACCCGAAGAAATTCGAAACACTACCGACGTAGATTTGGAAGTATTCAAAAGAAGACTAGACACCTGGCTCGCAACAATCCCAGATGAACCGGGTGTACCTTACTGTGAACTGAAGAACTCGAGAAAGTACCCCTCCCCTCTACCAAACCAGCTAGAAGCGGGGCCACGAGCCTGACCGCCCCCCTTGAAGTGAGGAATCATCATACGGAACTTCTAAAAAATTAGAAAGCATATAAATACATATTATTTCGTAAACAATACGACAGCTTTAAAAATTTGGAGATTGAGAGAAATGCTAATATATCATAATGGCAAAATTTGTTCAAATACTCAGAAAACCGATTCGTTTATCTGGCAAATATTTGCTCGAGAGTTTTTCACCTCTTTCTTTACTTGAAACCCCAAACTTTTCCCTTACTAAAAAAAGAAGAAAAAATAAAATAAAAGAGGATTGTTTGATTTCATTCTTTTCTGATGATGTTTGTGTTCATATATCCGATGTATGTATTACCAAGATTTCGTTTGGATAAATATTACTGTTTGGGTATTCCAAACATATATATATATATATATATATATATATATATATATATATATATATATATATATATATATATATATATATATATATATATATATATATATATAATTCTCTCTCTCTCTTTACAAATTAAAAAACATCAAATAACGTGTTCGGTTTATGAGTCCTTTTTAAGTTGTTGTGTTAAAAATATCCTCTTCAGAAGTGAGTGTCGAGTTAAAATTTAAGGTTTTATACTACAGAAACTGCGGATCAATATACTGTAATAAAACAATCAAGTGATGACGGTGGTTGGCTGTGTAGTTGTCTGGCTACGGAACAAGTTTTAGATATTCATTCGCGAGCCAAATAATTTCCGATTGAGAACAAACTCTGAAGAGGTCCGGCGCTATTATGCTAAAACCGGAATTACTTTATCACTTTGATAGTATAAAATTAATAATTGTGTCATCAGAGTATAAGTGGATAAAGTCATGGCCCGTGAAAATGATAGCTTCCAGAGACGGAGGTTCGAATCCCACCCACGAAAAACCAAACATCTGTCGCATTATATCATAACATATTTAATGTTAAGTGCTAATTATACGTTATTATGTTGTATGTTAATATATAAGATCTAAATACTGTAAATAAAGGTTTGCTGAAAGGGAATCTAATTGTCCATTCCTCCAATAGGTGGCGGCTCATGTTAAAACATATTGACTAGGTTTAAAGCTGAAAACCTATTAAACTTCAATAAGGAAGAGAATGTAGACACCAATCGACCCGGGAAATACTCTGGGGGTGACGTTAGGCAGGAAACAGGGAGTGCTGGAACTCCCGTTTCTCCTGTTACTGTCCTCCTTAGCTGATATTTTTCAGTGTCTTCTACCTTGTGAGCACACACACACACACTTCTCCCTCTATTCCTCACTATACATACAGTATATGCATCTTACACACTACACAATCTTTTCAAAATTAAAAACAAAACAGAAAAATTGGCATCTTCGTTACTGAACCTTGATTTCGGCTCTTTCCTTCGCCTTCTCCTTGAGGGTCATTTCTGCGAGCGTTCGTCTTTAGCCTCCCTCCTTCCCGCACATAAAAGTGTTCTACCACGGAACAGCTAAAAACACCTTAATCACTAAAAAACCAAGTTCGGAATACGAAAGGTTCGATTATAGATTAAAATGCCGCTCACCTTTACTTTGTTCAGTCAGGTTTGCATCCACATTATATTTTCGGTCGAATGAAAATATTTGTATCACGAATAATGTAATCGGTTTCTTATCTCGGTTTTTCCCCCGAATATTTCGTCTATAATTCCCAGTTATTTTAATCATAAAAAATACATCGAATTCACGCATATTAATTCGCTTTTTATTCATGAAATGTTTAAGAGTGAAAAAATGAATTCGATACAGAATAACGTCATTTATATGTGATAGTATTGTTTTAGTCAAAAAAGCTCGCTGAAAAATTTCAGCACTTCACGAAATTAATTAGTCTCGCTGATAGAATTTCATCAACTTGGTAGAAATTCTGGCATCATTATGTGCGTGAAGCCGGACTTAATCCGTGAATGGAATTCTTGGGGAAAATTTTATCCAACTCATTAGTTTCAGGTGTTAATTGTTTTAGACATATCGATGACACCTTTGCGATGTTGGGATTAGAAAACTGAGATTGCTTTATAATTAATTAATAATAAATGAACATTTGAACAAATTTAGTTAATTTGCAGAGAAACGTAGAAAATATTACGGCCACGCTAACCCGAACGTCAGTTGATCCAACTTGTTTGCGCATCTTGCGCAGGATAAAGGGGGCCTCACCTCCAGTAAAAGGGCAACACTCAGTCTTATAGTAAGCCTGCGCGGCGTTATTTTCGTGTTATTTTATTTCTATTGACGTCACGTTTCCTTTGAAGGCACCAATCATTTCCACCACTCGCGCGCCATTAACCCGAAACGTCAAGTTAATCGTGCTCGTTAATCGTGCGGGGACGCACGTCATAGGTATTATGCGCGAGGTTATTGTCACTAAGCAGCATAATTGTAATTATAAATATTCAGTTTAACCATAATGGGTCAATTTACCGAAATTAATTACGTATAATACTTATGTTTAATTATAAATTTTAATATAGAGGAATTAAAATGTTTTTTCTAAGTTCTAGGTAACGTGTAATAAAGGAATTAAAGAAGCTATAGTGGATGGCGCGTCCCGACAACTGCAGACATTATTCTGGAAGGCCGATATGAAAGGTGGAGAGAAAAAAAAAAGATTGAGACGATTCTAAGCAATCGAATTCTGCGCCATTCAGACTTCATCACTTTATTTCAATATTCATATTCAGTTATTTTTTGCTTTAGAATAGGCTGTGGGAAAGCGGGCCTTCCATCATGAAAGTATGTTTTTTATTAGTTAAATAACTTTAAATTCAGTCAATTTGTTCCCCCCCCGAGCAAAGAACCTTGTCCCAAGTCTGCTGTTAACATTATACAGGGTGTCCAAGCTTAAATGGCAATAAAATAAAACATTATAAATATATTTTATTGCCATTTAAGCCCGGACACCCTGTATAATGTAATTCAACATTTATTTAATCTGTGAACTTAAGAGTAAAAGTTTATTCGTGCGTTTGATCAGTGACTTATTTAGTGTTTATATACGGTTTTCGAGTGCAGGTTTCGACTTGTGGTACTCAGTGAGACCCTATAGTGACTTAATTTTGATTATATGAAGTAACAATTAACACTCAGTTCTAACACTTAGTATTTGGACACTTTATGGTGAACTTGTTCATGAGCCTATAGTGAAATTATTAGCCTACACGTAGTTGTGTGTTTAGAGAGGGGATCATATTTCCGCGACTTATTTCCGAGTATATACGACAGTTTGTACACGCTACCATTTTGTGTGACACCTAGACACCTTAGTTCTGATTTCACCCGAATTTATACGAGGGTTACGAGAGATTATAAACGGTACGCTGAGACTTAGTTCCGAGTTTATACGAGACGTTGTCCACTCTGGTTACGACGCTACCATCCTTTATGAAACTCAGTTATATTTTGTGCGAAACTTGGACACATAATTTTGTGTCAGTTTTGTTCATCTTCGGCCATGTTACCACCTTGTTCGTCATTTACGCCGCTGCCACCACCATTTGGGTTTACACGGTACCACCTTGCTAGTCGCCACCATCGTTGCGACAGGTGATAAAAAAATAAACTACTTTGTAATTTGGCCAAATCTAATCACTTTAACTTGGCAACAGAAAGCTCAACAGCTATATTATACGTATACGTGAAGGCTGAGAACATGGACAGTTTATGATTTCCCCTATCTAAAAGCCAAGTTCGAAAGTATGAAGAAATCTTTGGAATTTAGGTTATTCTCTATATATTATTTTAGATGTTTATTTCCATAATCGAAACAAGTTTTAAGCCCAACCACCAAACTAATTTCAATACGTTAAATATTTTCAAGCTTCCTTTTCCACCGAAACAAATATGTTTCTCTGAAAGGATATACTGTAAATGGAGTCATTGAAAAGAATCTTACGGTTAAAATTAAACCTACCTTAAAATAATCATACTTAATCTTAAAAGACCGTAATAGATTCCGATCGGTGAACGATTATCCCGAACAATATATTAAGGCGAAAATATTGATATAAAACACGCATATATCGATTCGACTATAACATCGCGACCCTGAAGACGACGACCTAATTTTGAGTCGCAGAAAAAATTCTCAGCTTAGTGTAAATTTCAGTAACACCGACATCGCTTTTCCATATTAACGTTTCAGATACGAAAAAAGTAGTTTTTGCTTTTATTAACAATACTGAAAATTCTAATATTTGACATCGCTCGAATACTTTTTGATGCGTTGAATTTAGGTCAGCATCTTAAAATTTGGCTAATTTTAAACGGTTTTATTCGGATGACGAGACAATCTTACAGTTGGAACTTTCATTTCTAATTTGACGAAGTCACTCACGATATTTTTAATAGATTTGAATAGCCACAACATGGGCCGAAAGCGTTAACCGGTGGTGTTCTTCCTCGCAGTATTAAATTGATGGTGACTGTCTTAAAATCTTTCATATTTTTTTTTACTTTGGGATTAACAAAAGAGTATAGCCAGTGAGTCTATTTTTAAATATAACTCGTTCAAGACTCTCTCTCTCTCTCTCTCTCTCTCTCCTCTCTCTCCTCTCTCTCTCTCTCTCTCTCTCTCTCTCTCTCTCTCTCTCTCTCTCTCTCTCTTCTCTCTCTCTCTCTCTCTCTTCCTCTCTCTCTCTCTCTCTCTCTCTCTCTTCTCTCTCTCTCTCTCTCTCTCTCTGTGTGTAAATGCAGTTAACTAGTGGCAAGTGAAAGACTAAAATTAAGTAAATGGAAAAGAAATATTTCGAACCTTTCACGAAAAACTTTTCCGACATCAAAGAAAACGACCTGCCAAAGGCGATCAACTTTCGCGTTTCTCTGAAAGCAAGATTTACAACACTTTCTAAACCCATAGAAATCATCATCTCTGCAATGGTAAACGTCTCAACGCATTAACGTATGAATTCAATCTGAACGAACTATTCAGTGCAAGAACGTCTGATAAAAAGATTGTGTAAGATTTCAGATTTAGCGGTGAATAAAGTATTAAGTCTCGAATTTCTTATGGCTTTTATATATATATATATATATATATATATATTCCACTATAAACAAAACTATAAATATCAATAAAAACTAAAAAAAAATAGATAAATAAAAGTAAATAATTAATAAAGAGAAATAAACCTATTTACTCTTAAATAAAGAGAGAGCGACACGGACTGCCTCCACATCATTCATCCATTATCCATCGAGGAACGAGTCACGTCTCCTTTGAATCCGTTCAAAACTTGGAATTTTAAAAGTAAAACCAAAAATAGCGAAACGCGAGTGAAAAGGAATAACAGACACAAACGGATAAAATATTTGGAAAGGAAGAAAAATAAAACTTAGGAACTGAAGAGAAACGTTTTGTTTCTTTTGTGAGTCAGGAAATAGCGGACATTTATAGCAACATTTATCAGTTCTTTTCAAGAAACGTTTCACTCCTTCAGACGATATGAAGAAGGATGGTTTGTGGCGTAACACGACCACGACAACGACGATGATGATGATAATGCGATATAATCGAATTAACAAGCATTATATTACGATAATACAGGGTGAATCATTCGCTGGTAGCCCCAGAGTATCGTTAATACTAGTGATGTAGGTCACATCCGCATCCGCATCCGCGGAACATCCGCACATTTTCTCGCATCCGCATCCGCACTTTGGACTGCGAATGTCGTGCGGATGTGGACCGTTGAGATAAAACGTCATTAATAAGCGGAAATTATCAAATTCTACTATATTAATAGAACTAGTTCATTGTGCGCAAAAGTGATGCAAGCGACAAGACGAGAGGCTGTTCTTGTATGAAGTTACTCTCTTGCAGCCTACTTAGATCCACGTTACAAAGCTAAGTTATTTTCACCTAGTACATTAGAACGAGTTAAATCATCACTTGGCAAAGCAGTTGAAGAGCTTCAATCTCTTGAATCTGTCGCTTCGCCACCCACCAAAAGAATAAAAGTTTCAGTGACAGAACCAACACCTTCAACAAGCAAATCTATCACAGAATCTGTCTCTCAGTTTCTTGAGTCAAGCAGCAATGACGAGACCTACGCGATGTCAAAAGATGTAATAAAAATGATCGAGAGCTATCACCAAGAAAAACGCCTGGCTGCATGTGACAATCCTATTAGTTGGTGGAAAAATACGCAGAATATCTATCCATACTTGAGTAAACTTGCAAGGAAACATTTAGCCTGTCCTCCAACAAACCCATGTCACTGCTAATAATTCTGCCAATATTAATGTTCTCGTTCTATTTTTTCAGATTTGAAGAGAGGAGACGATAACAACTAATAATTATCAATCAAAATGCCTTGGACAAAGGAGGAAAATTTTTTTTGCGTCACTACTTATTTGGAGACGAAATCATTCAAAACTGTGCAAGCGAAATTTCGCAGGAAGTTCAACTTCAACAATTATCCCCAGAAAAGCCAAATTTATCGTTGGGCACACAATTTCAAGCCACAGGATCAGTAAACAATCTCAACAAGAAAGCAGAAACACCCAGATCTGGCAGGAAGGTGACTGCAAGATCTCCTGACAATGTGAATGCGGTGAGAGATTCTGTCGGAAGGAGTCTGAAAAAGTCAATCCGAAGACGTTGCCAAGATCTGGGTCTTTCACGTGCGTCAGTGCAAAGAATCTTGATCAAGGATCTTCAGCTGTACCCATACAGGATCCAGATCAAGCATAAACTCACACCAGCTGACATGGCAAAACGTGTTGTGATGTGCCGGTGGTTCGAGAACAAGATCGAAGAGGATCCTGACTTTCTTGATGATGTTTGGTTCAGCGACGAAGCACACTTCTTGCTCAGTGGGTATGTCAATAGCAAGAACAATGTGTTCTGGGGCACACAAGCCCCAGACGAGGTGCTTCAGAGGCCCTTGCACTCTGTGCAGGGTGTCAGGGTGATTGACAACTTCGCTCGTCGGCTTCAAGTGTGTCTGCAGCGCAACGGCGGTCATTTGGAACATGTGCTCTAATAAATGTATCCTTTGATCTAGAGACCTCAGATCTTCAGTTTTTAATTGTTATCATATCAGCTTCCAGGAAATGTAATCTTTTTTGGAGTTTATTTTCTGAGTAATAAATTATTATCATGTCAATGGGTTCCATCTATTTTGAGACACCCGGTATGATGAAAAGAGAAACAGACTGGCAGCAGAAAAGGCAGAAAAATTAATGTTCCTTAAGCATAACCTTCCTATAATTAAGTTTGAACATTAAACGATGAACATCTTAGTTTACTTTATTTTAATTACTCATTTATAAATATGCCTAATAAAACTTTAAACTTAATATAAATAGTTATCAAGCTAATTAAAGATCTCTTTCTATAAGGGTGGAGGAGGAGGTTGGGGAAAGAGGTCGGTGGGGTGCATTTGAGTTGGGTTCACGTCCCGCATCCTGGTAACACAATTATGGTTTCTAATTGTGGCTGAAACTCAACAAAATATAACGAATTTATTTGCAGACGAATTCACTAATTGATTTCTATATTAGTTAGATGCTTGATATTATTTTATATGTTCAGAGAAAAGTACAGCAATTATTGTACAATTAATCAATTATATTACATTATAGCTACAGCTCTCTCTATATAATAACTTATTATATACGTTAAACACAACAAATCTCGAATATATCCTAAAAAATAACGAAAATGTAGACATCCGCATCCGCGGATGTTGAAATCAAACATCCTCATCCGCATCCGCGGATGTGAAAAAAATGACATCCGCTACATCACTAGTTAATACGATAGTCTGGGGTTACCAGCGAGTGAATCACCCTGTAGTAATGCCTTTAACAACAACAACAACAACAACAACAATAATTCAACAACTAATACAATTTAAAAATGTTAAATAATGTACAGTGTGGTTCATAAATTATGACAGTTTGAAAATACTTAAAAAAATAAGAATCATGAAACTTAGTACAATTATTATGGAAAAATGATGAGTGTGTTTTGACAAGCTCAGAAAATGCTCAAAGTGTCCTTTCCTTCGCGAAATTCCCACGAATCCGGCCACTGCAATTTTTTAATCACGGTCTCCAGCGTTTCCACTGAATCGCACCTTTTTGAATATTCAGTATCCGAGGATTTTCTTTTAAGACTTCCTCCTTTAGATATCCTCATAAGAAATCACAGGATTTTGTGTCTTAAGAGCACAGTCGCGAAGTCACGTGAGGCCGCTGGGGGCGATCAATCAGATAGAACTCTCGGACCAAAGGTTTCACGTAAAAAGTGAAACAAAATTATCTCCAACGCGTTAGCCCATACGGAGGAAACGGGGTGAATCGTTCTTGAAGGATGCAAGGGTAAACATTTTGGTTCAACTTCGCGTCATTAAAGAGTGGACAATAATAATCGCGCAATTTTCGGATTCTTGCTGAAAAAAATTCCTTCCCTATTAATCATTCCAGTTTCATGAGCGGAAATTACCCAATAAATTTTAACTATTTTTTAAAATGTAGCATAATAGAAGAAACGCAGTTTCGCTCAAAATTATTTTAAAAATTTTTGCTTAGAATTTATGTAAATCAAACTATAATCTCTAAAGTATTATATACATAAATCATTCTTAGGAGAAAAATTCACGTAAATAATATATACGCACACACACACACAGTATATATATATATATATATATATATATATATATATATATATATGGGATGAATTTCACAATTAAACACGTGAAATGAATGAATGCTGCAAACCCACAAGGAAAAAGAAAACGATTCCAAGGCCTTTCGTGTAGCTCTGAATACACGAAAGGCCTTGGAATCGTTTTTATTTTTCCTTGTGGGTTTGCAGCATATATATATATAATATATATATATATATATATATATATATATATATATATATATATACTGTGTGTGAGTATATACAGTATGTATACTGTGTGCGTGTGTTACAGTATAAACCTTTTTCTCCTCTTCCACTGCTGGCAAGTATGGAAAATACAATTTACTTTCATTTAATATTGAAATCTGTTTATGTCGTCGAGGGAACAAAACAACTTGGTAAGAATATTCTGTATCTATATTCTATACTTCTACACCAACACACACACACACATACATATATATATATATATATATATATATATATATATATATATATAAAATGTCGATTGACTAACTGAAATATTTGAATATCCTTAATATTATCACTGGTATGCATAAATTTTGCTGTCAAGGGTTTTGTAAGTGATTCTTATAGAGTTTGTCCTGCTGATTTCGAATCTGCAATCCGTTTTTCTCAATCAGCTCAGGTTATCCGGCTATGTCCTCATAAGTAAAATAGAATTTTTCGTGATTTTGTCAAAGCGGAATTGGAACTAACATCTATCATCACTTGTTTCACTTGTATAATATCTTTTTTTACTTTTCAGTCATATAGATAAAATATTTCATAATGAATAGAGCGTGTAAAAATGATCCCAATAGATTCTGCTACATATGTGGGACAGTTACCATGCCAAATAACCAGTCCCAAATCACTAAATTTGTGAAGACAATGTATAGAGCATACTTTGGAATTAAGCTAGGGGACCAGGACAAAAATTTCGCCCCTCATATGTGCTGCAAGACGTGCATTGAAAATTTGAGAAGATGGAGCAAAGGCAGAGCGAAATCTTTGCCTTTGGAATTCCCATGATTTGGAGAGAAGGAAAGGATCACGTGACAGATTGCTATTTCTGCATGACAAACCTCCAAGGTGGGCTTATAAATTTATTTTTCTTAAATATTTTGAAATCCTCGTATGAAACTTGACATAATATTCACCATAATGTAATATTCACCATATATAGCATAATATTCACCATAATGGTAATCATACATTTACATATACATATTGTTATAGAAAATACATTTACACATACATATTGTTATACAAGTTACATTTACATATACAATGATTGTATATTTTCTTTCTTTTTCATTCATATTGTCCCCGAAGGGACAATATGAATGAAAAAGAAAATATACAGACTCCATCGACCTATTTCATATCTTACAGACCGCAGCCTTCCCTCACGAGCCGCCACTGTCTGAATGCTTCTTCTATTTCATATGCAAGTTTTATATCCATGTTTCTGTGTTTCTATTTTCAGGAGTTAACAAGAAGAATAAACACATTGTTGTATACCCTGACATTCCTTCTGCTATGAGACCTGTACCCCATGGTCCTGGAATTCCAATACCCGACCCACCTCAAGCCCTGAACTTCGATGATTCTGATGATGAATCAATGACCAATGCCAATGACCAGTCCCAGTCGTATATACACCTCAAAATACCGCTTCAAATGAGCCGAGGCCTCTCAACCAGGCCAAACTTAATGATCTTATCAGGGATTTAGGACTTTCCAAATTAGCTGCCGAGATCTTGGGCTCACGACTTCGAGAGGACAACTTGCTAGCTCCGGGAACAACATTCTCCTGGTATAGGAAACGAGAGAAAGAATTCCGCAAGTTTTTTGCAGTGCACGAAAATACCTCTTCCTTAGTGTACTGCTGCAATGTTGAGGGGCTAATCGAATCCTTGGGCCTGCCATATAACGCATCAGAATGGAGGCTATTTATAGACTCGTCTAAACGAAGTTTGAAAGCGGTACTTCTCAACATTGGGAATAGGGTTGCATCAGTCCCTGTAGCACATTCCGTACAACTTACTGAGAGCTACGATAACATGAAAATTTTACTGGATGCTCTCGTATACGACCAACATAACTGGAGGATCTGTGGAGATTTGAAGGTAATACTAATATCATAAGTAAACTATTGCTATTGACTATGTTGTTTTTCCAAAGGTTATTTGAGAGCGTATAAGAACACTTAACTTCCCACAGAAGTGATACAGTCCAATGCATAGATTTTTTTTATCTGATAGAACAAATTCTCTAAATTCTTTAAATATTTTCATTTTTTTCAGATTGTGGCATTTGTATTGGGAATGCAAGGGGGATCACGAAATACCCATGTTTCCTCTACAAATGGGATAGCCGAGCGGATGAGAAGCACTATGCACAGCGTGAATGGGCATCCAGAGAGAATTTTGAACCTGGGTCGCATAATGTCGTTTCAGTGCCCCTTGTACCACCAACAAACATTTTGCTCCCACCACTTCATATTAAGCTGGGCTTGATGAAAAATTTCATCAAATCAGTGAATAAGGAGGGTTCAGCATTCCGATATCTCGAGAGTAAATTTCCTCATATCTGATGCTAAACTAATGCTGGGGTTTTGATGGTCCTCAAATTCGAACTTTGATCAAGGATACTCAGTTCGAAAACGCAATGACTCCAACTGAGAAGAATGCCTGGCAGGCATTCAAATCAGTTGTCACTGATTTTCTTGGCAAGCGTAGAAGTCCAGAATACGAGTCCGTTGTCGAAAACTTGATGGAAGCTTTCAAAGCTCATGGGTCGCGCATGTCCATAAAAATGCACTTTTTGTGGTCCCACTTGGACTATTTTCCTGAAAATTGCGGGGATTATAGTGAGGAACAGGGTGAACGATTTCACCAAGATATCAAAATAATGGAAGAGAGGTACCAGGGAAACTGGGATATCAATATGATGGCGGACTATTGCTGGTGTTTGAAGCGAGACGTGCCCGAAGAAAAACACAGACGGAGAGCCAAAAAAACTTCATTCCTTCCTCAATAAACTTTTTTCCATATTCATTGTATGAATAAAAGTATTTATTCACACAATGTTTTCATTGTTCACGAGTGTTCTTATAATATTACTCGTATCTACAGTGTTTAAGCTAAAAAAATCAATAAATTTGAGGATAAAATTGGACTTATAATAAATGGCCAATAGAGAAAAAACCTGACCTGATTGAGGAAAACCAATGTCATTTTCGAATTCAGCATGGTCGAATTATATAATATGAGTTAAAAAAACCCTCACAGCAGGCAAAAAAATTTCATATGCATACTAGTGTTATGAAGAGAAAAAATTTTCGGAAAAAAAAAAAAAAATACTCACAAAAATCTACGGAATCTCAAACTGACGTTTCATTACCTTAATAGGGATGAATTCTTGAGTCTCTTTAATTAAATATTAGATAGAAGTTATTTTTTATGAACGTTTTCTACTTTGTAATAATATATTTTTAATTTTGTTTAATATTAACTTTATTATTATTATCATTAAAACAAGTCATTTTATTATTTATCCACTGAACGTAATACAGGGTGGTCCAAAGTTCCTATCTGTTTTATTTTCTACAGGCCAGAGATGATGATATATGTACAAGAACGTGTGATGGAAGTAACACTACGTATCCAAGGAAAGCAGTGCAAAGAAATTCAAGAAAAATTGGAAGGAAGATTTCACGAACCAGGACCTATAGACAAAGCAATTCGCGAGCTGGTCAAATATATATATATATATATATATATGAGGGGTCCCACGTCTTAAGGTACCTAAGCGCCAAAATTAAAATTCGCCAGAAATCGCCTCCAAAGTTCAGCAATATTCTCGCAATAGTATCTCTGTTATTAATTGAGCTAGAACGTTCATTTTTGGCTAAATTAGAGTTCTAAGTATGCTAATGAAGATGTTGATGAGTTTTTGGAGTAGATTTTCATCTTTTATATACGTATATTTTTTAAAATTTTTTGATTTTCTTATTATGCCGAACTTTGGGTGAACTTTTGGCTGGCGATAGAGGTAAAAAAGTAGTTCGTTTCATAAGGTTTTCAACCATACTTCTAGTGTCGTAAGTTCATTATAACCCAAACCACCCGATAGACGAAGGGTGAAAATAGTGATATTCATCAAAAACACGTTTTCGCCTGTGGTGGCGCTTAGGTATCTTAAGACGCGCGACCCCTCATATATATATATATATATATATATATATATAGGGTGCCACTTATTTGGGGTGTTTTTCATTTTTTGGGAATTTCTATCAGGACGGGCGCATTTCTGGTGTCATTCCGTCTAAAAACATTGTGTGTAAAATATTTTTGAAATAAAATAATAATTAGAACTGCCTCAACGAGGTCAAAGTTTATACTTTTTGTCGAAAAGTACTCATGGCGTTCTGTTATCATGTCAGTTTTCGTTTCGATAGCTGCTGTAGTTTCTGAGTTGAAAAATGATAACAGACAGACAGACGGACGGTCAGAGTCGTTGGTTTAGTCTTCCGCACTGGTGTACAGAAGACTAAAATGAGGTATTATACAGGGTGTAACACGAGTTTATCCAAATATTGATACAGGCGAAAGAACATGTTATTCTAAGTAGAAAATGGGTTGGGACGAGTTTTGCCAACACTAAGTGTTTCATTCTCTTTTTCAGTGAGTTCTGAAACGACGTGATGGCTTCGGCAACAAGATCTAAAACAGCAGTCTATCTCCTGGGGACCGTGGACCACAGCATCACAGGAAGCATGCTGCCTACGGGAAAGCAGGCGCTTCAGTACTTTTTCCACCTTCACCTTGACGTCAAGAAGCCGATCAAGGAAGCAGCCGCTGAGACAGTGACCGCAGTCAAGGAATTCTGGGAGCGGTCCCGTATTCCTACGCAGAAAGACCAACGCGCAAGGGACAAGGTTCTCCGAATGTACGAGAAGTGGCGGGCTCTGAACAAGAACTCGAAACGGCGCACTGTGACCCAAATCAGGAACGAGGCCGAGTTCCTCTCATCCCTTGACCGCCTCTTCGACATCGCACACGAACAGGCGATGTCGATGATCACAATCGAAGAGGACAGGGAGTTCCTGACGGGACAAAGGGCCGAGGTGCGGCGCGGCCGCATCTCCTCCACACGTGACATGACGCTGCACACTGAGGAGGAGCGTGCGAGGAGACAGGAAGCGGAAAGGAGCCGCCGGCAAGATGATGAAAGGGCGAACAGAGAGAGCCGAGAAGAACTCGCCGAACTGGCATCGAGCTCCAGCTCAGGTGCAAGCAGCCCGACTCGGTCACCGACACGGCGTCGTCGCCGAGAAGAAGAGGAAGAGCTCTCTCTCCCGGGCCCGTCCACGTCGAATGCAGAAGCATCTACGACCCCTTTACCACCCAAGCGATTCCGCGCGTCGAAAAAGATGATCACCCCTGATCTCTCCGCAGCGATGGATCGGACGAAACTTACCGACCGAGAAGGTGTTTTTTTGCTGTCGGCGGCTGCGAGGAGCTTGGGCCACGACCCTGAGGAGCTGGTCTTGAACCGCGAATCCTCCCGCCGCGACCGAGCAAAGTTCCGTGCTATGGCAGCAGCGGAAATGAAGGCAGCCTTCCATCCTACTGTGCCGCTGACCGTTCACTGGGACGGGAAAATCGTACCAGCGGCTGACGGAGGCCCTGCTGAAGATCGCCTTCCAGTTCTGGTGTCTGGGGAGAACGTCGACAAGCTTCTGGCTGTGCCCAGCCTCCCCGACGGCACCGGCCGCGCCATGGCGGAAGCCGTCCTCTCTGCCCTCGAGGATTGGGACATCAAGGGACGGATCTGTGCCCTCTCTTTTGACACCACCGCCTCAAACACAGGACTCTCAGGAGGAGCTTGCTATATCATTGAGCAGAAACTCGAGAAGACAGTGCTTCATTTGGCTTGCCGCCACCACATCCACGAACTGGTGTGCGAGAAGGCATTCACGGCGTGCCTCGGTCCCTCTACTGGTCCTGACATCCTCCTGTTCAAACGATTCGCCGCCCAGTGGGACTTCATCGATCAAACCAAAGCGAAGCCCTTCGAGGATGGAACCATGCCGCAGCACCTGAAGGACGCCCGCGACGACCTGCTGATCGAATTCAGCCGCCTCCTCGACGGTCAACATCCACGTGATGACTACAGGGAACTTCTGGAGCTCTCTGTAATTGTGCTGGGCGGTCCGAACAAGCGGGGTGCCCGGTTCGCTCGTCCCGGCGCCTTCCATCGCGCGCGCTGGATGGCAAAAGTCATCTATGCCATCAAACTGTTCCTGTTCCGGGAACAGTTTCAGATGTCGTCAGGCGAAGCGGCTGGAATCCGGCGATTCACCATCTTCGCCGTGTCCATCTACGTGACGGCCTGGTACAAAGCGCCGCTCCCGGCAACGGCCCCAGCCGCGGACCTCGCGCTGCTCAAGGCCCTCGTCTATTATCCGGACTCAGCGGTGGCCAAGGCGACGGCGACAGTCTTCGCCAGGCACCTATGGTACTTGAGCGAGCGCCTCGTCACCCTGGCCATCTTCGACGAGGGTATCGACTTGGCGACAAAGCGGGAGATGATTAAAGCGATGGAAGAAGAGGAAGGATCGGAGGATCCCCCGCGGCGTATCAATGTGGACCTGTCCACCGCCTCAATCGCCAACAATACATTGGCCAAGTTCACAACGACTACATCAAAGGAGTTCTTCAAGGTTCTGGACATCAGCACCGCCTTCCTGCTCAAGGATCCGGAGGAGTGGCGGACGGACCCAGCCTTCATCGCCGCATCCCGCCGAGTCCAGGCCCTTCAAGTTGTCAATGACTTCGCGGAGCGCGGGGTGGCGTTGATGCAGTCTTTCAACCTGGCCCTTACCAAGAGTGAAGACCAAAGGCAGTTCCTCTTACAAGTGGTCGAGAAGCACCGCTGTGACTTCCCAACCGCCCGCAAGTCCACCGTGACCTCTGCAAAGTAGGCAACAATGAGAGGGAGATGGGCGCCCATGATACCCCCCCCCCTTGAGGGGCTAATACTCGAGTTGAGGGGGACCTAGAGTTGAAAGTATGAAGTCCAGTTATATGTTTTAGGTCAAGATTAGTAGCTTGAACAAACTAGAAGTGATATTTTATTTGCTAGAGGCATAGAACATCATGATCTAAAATTTCTACTTTTCGAGAAAATATACAAACTTTGACCGTATTGAGGCAGTTCTAAATATTGTTTTATTTCAAAAATATTTTACACACGATATTTTTTGACAAAATGGAACCAGAAACGCGCCCGTCCCGATAAAAATTCAAACTTTCGAAAATAAGTGTCACCCTAATATATATATATATATATATATATATATATATATATATATATATATATTATATGTGTGTGTGTGTGTGTGTGTGTGTGTGTATGTATGTATGTGTGTGTGTGTGTGTGTGTGTGTGTGTGTGTGTGTGTGTGTTTATGATAAGGCAAGATCTGGACATCCAATACCTCTCACGAAAATGTTGAATTGGTAAGAGATGCCTTTGAAACAAATCCTAGAATGTCAACTCGCACAGCATCACGTAGACTGAGCATACCCAAAACGACTGTTCTAAAGATTTTAAAAATCAACATTAAAAAAGAAAAATTAGCATATTAAAGTGCTACACGAGTTACAAGAAGAAGATTATCCAAGACGAGCCGCCATGTGCGCAGAATTGACTGAAAAAATTCATACCGAAAACTTATTAAACCACATTCTCTTCAGCGATGAGGCGACATTCCACACATGCAGAAAGGTTAATCGACATAATTGCCATATCTGGGATAGTGAAAAACGAACCGAGTTATACGAATGGGAGAGATATTCTCCTGAAGTTAATGTCTGGTTGGGTATGACAAGATCAAAGATTTAATGACCTTTTTTCTTTGCAGAAGGTACGGTAACAGGGCCAATTTATCTTGACATGCTTCTGCAGTTTCTTGAACCCTAGCTTTGTTCAGATGGCATTCTCGACAATGTTGTCTTTCAACAAGATGGAGCTCCATGTCACTATGCAAACATCTTTCGGGCGTACCTTGATGAGCTCTTACCAAATCGGTGGATTGGACGTGGTGGAAATAGGCCCTAGGCAGCACGACTTCCGGACTTAACACCATTAGACTTCTTTGCGTGGGGCTTTATAAAATCTGAGGTTTACCAAACAAGAGTTACAGACCTGCAGGATCTGCGAACCCGCATTGTCGCGGCAACTGCTAGAATAACCCCGGAGATGCTTGAGAATGTGTTCTGCAATGCAGTGGACAGATCTGAGATTTGCAGAGACACTGATGGTGCTCACGTCGAATCTCAAACCTAAGTTTGATAAATAAATATACATCTAATAATTGTTACTACATATGTATCCTAAAATACTATTATTTCAGCAAAATAGATATGGACCTTTGGACCACCCTGTACATGAAAAAAAATCGTCAGAATCTTATCACGCCAAAAAACAACCGAGAACACAAAAGCTCTATGCTCAAATCCCTTAAACATCTTAAGTTTAATGACCTGCACAAGCTGAATATCCGCTCATATATTCATAAGATATTGTATAAGAAACCTCCTGTGTTAATTATGGAAATCGTATCAATCAGCCAAGTGGACCATTCAGAGAGTCTATTACTTCCATAAACGTAACTTCACGATCCCTCTCATACGAACGAGTTATTTTTGAATAACTCGGGAAAAAATTTAAAAGCGAATGTTTCCCCTCAAAAATTTCTGTACTCGCTTAAAAAATAAAATTTTGGGATATGAGATTCTTTCCTCTTTTCCCCTTTTTGTTGAAGGGTTTTCAGCAAAAATGAAGGGGTAGAATATGGCTACGCCATCCTTCTCATACGAACGAGTTATTTTTGAATAACTCGGGAAAAAATTTAAAAGCGAATGTTTCCCCTCAAAAATTTCTGTACTCGCTTAAAAAATAAAATTTTGGGATATGAGATTCTTTCCTCTTTTCCCCTTTTTGTTGAAGGGTTTTCAGCAAAAATGAAGGGGTAGAATATGGCTACGCCATCCTTCTCATACGAACGAGTTATTTTTGAATAACTCGGGAAAAAATTTAAAAGCGAATGTTTCCCCTCAAAAATTTCTGTACTCGCTTAAAAAATAAAATTTTGCGATATGAGATTCTTTCCTCTTTTCCCCTTTTTGTCGAAGGGTTTTTAGCAAAAATGAAGGGGTAGAATATGGCTACGCCATCCTTTCACTTCTTTTTAAAGAAAATCACGCGTGAATTACTGATTTGTTTACAGTAACTTAAAACTATTTACCTTATTTAAGCTCATAATTTGTAACAATCGGTACATATACAATAAAATTATTATTTAAAGAACGAATGCCAATTATTACATATAAATGTCAAGCATCTAACCTATATAAATTGCCTATAAAGTAAGTAATGATTGCCATGAAAAGTAACTTTCAATGCATCATATTTGGCAGTTCTTCAGATCGAGTACAGTACTGAAAATTCTGTCCTCACTGAAAAAACAAATTGCACTTGTAGTCTCTCTCCACTGTCTTTCAACATTCAAACAAAGTCTTTATTCAGAAAGAGGATACAAGTGACTGAGTTTTACAATATTTTTCCAATATTTTTCTGTGCAATTTAGATATTTGATATGGCACTAATGGTACTATATTCACAGTATTATATAATCTAAATATGCCGTTGGAAGCATGAAAGCTTTTCAGACAAAATTAATGGAATTCCGTTTATTTATTACGTAAGAGAAGTGAAAATAAAGAATAAAGAATTTAAATTTGTTTTATTATTATTAAAGTCGGTAGTGGTCATTCCTATTTAACATTTGAAGAGTACCTTCATTATCAATAGAGGAATTTAATGACTGATTTTGATCGGCTGAGCAATCTCCTACGAACATATACTGATCATATACTTATTGGTGACTTCAATGTAATGTTAATTTGCTTAGTACAAATAATAGTGTTATATTGAAAGCCTTAAAAATAGTTTTTCCTACTCATTTTTTCTCACGTAACCCTTCCTACTAGATATTTTCCGAAAAATACTGTGACAAATTTTCAATATTGGATTACATAGAGAGCGATATAAAAAGCTTAGCCATCATTTACCTATAATGGCGCTATTCGATGGCTCTAGACAGCTCAGCAGTAATAACTGTCATCTGACAAGAAATTTACTACCTAATGTGTATGTGTGTGTATTTTGGAGGTTGTTTAACCTTCTTCGTAACGGCAAAGGTCACGTGACGGAGGTGACCTATAGCTTTACGTGGGATCTATATTATCTAGACGCCAAAGATGATCACCCATCAAATTACTACTTCTCGCCTAATAATATAATTACATCAGATTTAAAGAATCTGTCGTAATGTATTCATCTAACTTTGCCGTGAATGTAGCTGATATTGACCGTGAAACCATGTTTGGAAACAAGTCGATATACAGGGTGTTTATAAAGTCTTTATCTATTTCAGTGAAAACGTAGCAAAAAAGGGGTAAAATTCAATAACACTATAATAGAAGGCATACATTTAATGAATACTTAAGCATATTATTCTACATGAGCACCATCAGTATCTCTACAGAGTTCGAATCCGTCAGCAGCATTGCGGAACACATTTTGGAGCATGGCAGGGGTTATTTTTGTAACTGCTGTTACGATACGAGCACGTAAATCTTGCAGATCCGTAGCCCTCGTTTGATAGACGTTTGATTTGATAAAGCCCCATGCAAAGAAATCCAAGGGCGTTAGGTCAGGAGATCGAGCCACCCAGGGCCTGTTGCCTCCACGTCCGATCCACCGATTTGGAAATCGTTCATTTAGGTACTCCCGAACAATGTTTGCGTAATAACAAGGTGCCCCATCTTGTTGAAAGACGACGTTGTTTAAAATGCCATCTGAATGAAGCTGGGACATTTACGCGCTCGTATCGTAACAGCAGTTACAAAAATACCCCCCGTCATGCTCCAAAATGTGTTCCGCAATGCTGCTGACAGATTCGAACTCTGTAGAGATACTGATGGTGCTCATGTAGAATCATATGCTTAAGTATTCATTACATGTATGTCTTCTATTATAGTGTTATTGAATTTTATCCTATTCGCTACGTTTTCACCGAAATCGATAGGGACTTTATAAACACCCTGTACTTAAGAAATGCTTTCCTACTCGAATTGTTTTTGATAAAAACTTAAGTTCTTTCTGGAAAACCAATGAATTAAGATTGTTTTAAAAAATGTATATTATCTCCCATATTAAAACGTGGGTGGATTTCAGAAATGTATTACAAATATTGTAGTATATTAACTACGATAAAATACCTACTTATATTATACTCGGATTAGAAATTTCAGTCGTGAAAAAAGTGACCCCAAAACGACATGGTCCCTTATAAACTCACTAAAGAAAAATATAATTGGTACCGTATTTCAGCAATTAATATGAATAATTTGAAAAATTGAAGACGGTTTCTCAATTGTCAACGAATTTAATAGGATTTTCATCAGTATGCGTCGTCAGATGAAGGAGTCTTCTGCCAATTTTCCTGCCATCACTTACCTGGAACGAAAGAAAATCAAAATTACTGAAACATAATTATAGGCAAACCCTATAGGTGCTGACATTTGGCCAACCTATTTATTAACCACCAGCTTATAGAACACGTTACTTTTATCAAATATTTGGAAATGATTACATAGTGATGATAAGCTATCGTACCAACACCACACTGATAATCTTAATAAGAAATTGTATAACTATCAAGGTTTAATATATTCACTTAATAATAACTGTGTTCCTATTTGTGTTCTTAAAATTATTTATTCTGCTATTGTTTATCTCAATCTATTATTACAGATGATAGCTTGGGAGGTGCTTCTGTAACAACAATTCATCGTGTACAATAGAAAAAATCAAATTTTTTGAAATATATTCTATTATACGATACTGTTGAGTCTATACTAAAGAATAATACCTTAATTATTGGTTAATGGCCTCGAATATCGTATTATTATTGAACATTTCCTCGCAGTAGGAGTGCTGATCGTACATTGACAACATATCACATTGGATTACGTGAAATGTCGAATTTCATAATGTCGACATTATTCCAGATTGACCTCATGCAGGTATGCTAAGCATATCAGTTCAATTCATATTAAATTAGTTTAAATTACTTGACCTTACGATCGGTTATATGATGCCCGGTTAGATTACGCTTCGTTATTCATTTTCATTAAACATCTGAAATGTATGTATGGGTTATTCACTTTCAGTTAAATATTGAAAAAAAAAATTATGTTAATTTTAAGAGAACACCAAGGTCGGTGTAGAATAATGTCGACACGGGGAAGGTCGAATGTCAACATAATGAAATCTGACATTGTTTATGTAATCCACACGCGCATACAAGGTCGAAGTTTTCGGCATTATGCGCGTTTGTTTAGAATAGTTTGGCGTCATCATCGCGTCTACACTGGGCCTGTCTACATTGTTCTTTTACACCATCGCGTTCCTAGTTCGCTCATCAACAAAGGAAAAAAGAAGGTACAAAATGAAAAAACAATCAACTCAGATAACAATGGAGGCATTATATTAGAAATAATGAAGTCTCATCGACGCGTAAGACAAAAGGACACACACACACACACACACACACACACACACACACACACACACACACACACACACACACACACACACACCGTTCTAATGATGTGTTAATCAGATTTAATATAAAATTTAATAACAATGTTGAGATGGAAACGCGCGCTCATCTCGACTCAAAAAAGGGAGACGAAGAACGATTTTTTATTAGAGTAAATTTAATTAGAGGCCGGGTCGAAAATGGGAAATTTTTTTATTTCTTAAAAAGTACCGTACACTATGTGAGAAGTTTCATTTTATCATCTTAACAAAATATTAAAAAATCAAGCATGCGCTACCCTACTACCCCTATCACATGCCCCTCCTCCCTTTTTTATCCTCATATTTGCATATATTTAATGTTGTTATATGTTACATGATAAGTTTTGTTTAATGCTTGATGTTTTTATGTTTCAGATAAATAGAAATAATTTTTCAGATAAATAGAAATATTTTGCATTTGCTTTAATTATAATTTGAATTATCATAAATTATAAATTACATATAATTTTATTTTACTTCTGAATATAAGCTATGACTACTAGAAGCAAGTCCTCAAATGTAGCCTTTGGATATCCTACGGAATTCCCAGCAGCCATGACTCCTTCAAAAGCAGATGTTGTGAGACTACCTTTTTGTGCGCCGTCGTGAAGAAGCTAAATCAAAAGGATCAGCAAATGCTAATGATTGTTACAGGGTTGTTGTAAAAGATATTGAAGACATTTGGATGAAATTTTCTTCACCTACGATTAACACCAAAGGTATCTATCTTAAAGTCAGTCGACTAATAGAAGAAGCCTCAAAATTGAACAAGGTGCCGTTACATCGAATAAATGAAAGTTTTGCCTTAAAAGTAGCTCAGTATGATGAAATGTTTGATATATCTTCTTGTGAATGCTATGATAAGCGAATTGATAGGAAATCTCGCAGGTGTAAGGATAAAATACCAATGGCAGAATGGGAGTCTTTTGTGGGTCAAAAACAAAGAAAAAATCAGTTAAGATTTGCAATGAAGTGATCATATAAATTATATCGCGAAAAAGATTTCAAGGAGCGTTGCTATAATGTTTAAACTTAGAAATGTAGTCCCTAAACAAGTTTTATTGACTCTTTATCATACTCTTTTCTTCCTTATATAACATACTGCATCTTTGTTTGGAGAAACCCCGCTAACAACGCATTAAATGGTATCTTTGTCATCCAAAAACGAGCAATAAGGTTATTATCTGATGCTGATTTCTTTGATCACTCTAGTGCATTATTTAAAGAGCTAAAACTACTAAAGCTCAACGATATAACCAAACTGGCACATTTTATTTTTATTTACAAGTGTAAGAACAAAATCATGGATTTGCAATGGGTAAATAGATATTTTGAACTCATCAAGAAATCCACTCGTATCAGACCAGAAATAGATCAAAGCTTGTTATACCTCAATTTAGATTGTCTTCATCTCAAAAACTACCCATTTTCATTGGATTGAAACTATGGAATGACTTGCACGCCGATATAAAAAATATTGTGAATGTACATTTGTTTAAAACCAAGTTGAAATCCCGATTAATAATGGCATACTAACAAAAATCTAGGATTAATGTCCACTAATATTGTTTAATATTGTCCATTAATATTGTTTAATATTGTAATACATGTTTTAACTATTAATAATACTTATTCACTTACTTATTTATTTATTATTATTAATTTATAACAACTAGCTGCTTATTTTTAATAAGAGCCCAGTAAAGCCTAAAGCTTAAGGGCCAAATTAAATAAAATAAATAGTCGAGCTTCAAAGTTATTCATGTCATTTTGAATTGAAAAAATGTATTTATTTTATTATTATTAATAAAGGTTAATTCTATTCTATTCTATATTTACTGTGTATATATATATATATATATATTTAGACCTAAAAGTATGTTTCACCCATGCGATTTGTTTCCCTTTCTAATTTCTTTATGTCAAGCATGTTGGTGTGGTTAAGGATCCCCATATCTTTTAAAGCTGCATTGACTATTGCAGCTGCAGCTCTACAACTTACACGATAACGATCTGCTGTTACTGCTAGGTTTTTATAGGAGTGCCTGTTCTGGATATTCTCAGTCAATTCTAAATCGGCCTCATAATCTACATCCTGACTCTCTGAATCTATATCCATGTCTTCGGTATTGTGAATGCTGTGATAAGGGAATTGATAGGAAATCTTGCAGGTGTAAGGATAAAATACCATGCAGAATGGATAAATACCAATGGCAGAATGGATAAAATACCAATGGCAGAATGGATAAAATACCAATGGCAGAATGGATAAAATACCAATGGCAGAATGGGAGTCTTTTGTGGGTCAAAAACAAAGAAAAAATCAGTTAGAACCAATTGATCGCATAGCTAGTTCAACAAAGAAGAGATCTTTAGCAAGAGCCCAAGAAGCACAAAACCGTCAACTGAAAGCACAAGAAGAAATGACTGAAGCCACCAATGTTTACCATCGGAATTTATAGAAAATACCGAGGAAGACATGGATGTAGATTCAGATAGTCAGGATGTAGATTATGAGGCCAATTTAGAATTGACTGAGAATATTCAGAACAGGCACTCCTATAAAACCTAGCATTAACAGCAGATCGTTATCGTGTAAGTTGTAGAGCTGCACCTGCAATAGTCAATGCAGCTTTAAAAGATATGGGGATCTTTAACCACACCAACATGCTTGACAGAAAAAAATTAGAGAGAGAAAGAAATCGCATGGGTGAAACAAATACTTTTAGGTCTAAATCCGAAAATTTGAAGATGGAGTCCCTTGGATTTGATGAAGGAAAGATAACACATTAACTAAAAGTGAAAAGATAAAAGAAGAACACTATGTTATTGTGAAAGAACCTGGAAGCATCTATGTAAACCATGTCACACCAGATAATGGAACTGCTCGCTGCATAGCAGAAGATTTAATAACTATTATTACAGACTCGAACAGCACAGATACTATAAAAGCTTTACGGTGTCATGGTACTCCTGTAAATACAGGAAAAATTGGTGGAGCCATAAAACTAGCTGAAATTCATCTTAACAGACTAGTGCAGTGGTTAGTGTGCCTCTTGCAGTTGAATGAGCTGCCTTTTATGCACGTCTGCAAAGCCACTGATGGTAAAACAACAGGTTCAAGTACTTTTGTGGGTTCAATTGGGAATAAACTGAAGAGATTTAACAAAATTGGAGGTAGTCAAATATTCTTGCGTAAAGGGAAACATTAAAGAAATTCCAGCAAATGTTGCGAAGGAGCTAAGCAGTGATCAAAGCTATCTCTATG
Source organism: Bathynomus jamesi (assembly GCA_023014485.1). NCBI lineage: Eukaryota > Metazoa > Arthropoda > Malacostraca > Isopoda > Cirolanidae > Bathynomus > Bathynomus jamesi. The sequence goes on along the minus strand of JAJOZX010000158.1, from coordinate 565,217 downwards.
ATATGTGTCTGGCAGTGCAAACTGGAGACATTTCTCAAGATCTATCCACTCGATCCCCAGGTACCCTTCACCATGCTCGCTAGATAACTCTAGCCAACAGGGCCCTTCGATTATATATCTCAACGCCAAATCCCGATAAAAACCTTCAAGATATAGTTAAGATTACTATGCAGTTCTATGTTCCAGGGTGGGTTTCGATAAAATCTCATCCTAATGCAACTGATGGTGCATATAACTTTTGGCATTTAATGTGCTTGCTTCGAAATTTAGATGAACAACATAGATCAATCATAGAACCAGTATTAAAGAATAACGCCTACTTTGCCAACCCAGAAAATATACTCATATCAGTGGTAACTGACAAGAGACTAGAAATTAGGGAGCAAGCTATTCAGAAAATCAGCCTTTCAAGAACAGGATTTTCAGGTACCAGAAACTTTGAGTTGCCTCGAACCCTCAATTTCCAATCTACTGACTACACCGAGATGATCGATTGCAAAAAGAGATCATTACTCCTCCTCCACCGCTGCTAAACAATTTTAGCGATGATGAGCTACTACAGGCTCGATGTAAGCCATGGAGATAGCTTCTTTTCCATGCCACAGTCAAAGTGTGGAAAGGGCAGTGAACCTAGTAACAAAGGCATGTCAGGAAAGAATAGGATATGACAACCGTCAAAAGTTTATCTTAAACTCATTAGAATCAAGGGGAAAACTGCCCAAGTTTGAATGGGAGGTCCAATGGAATGAGTAAGAAACATGAAATAAAATTTCTTAATGATATTGAAAATTTCTTCCCTTTTGATGTGATAAAGAACAATGAAAAAGTAAATTGAATTTTAGCACATTTATTATGCCTCTAATTTTTTCTTCTGAATATATTGTTGTACTTAATTAATTTTCCTAATACTGTACATTATTAAATAAAATATTATACGTTAATAAAGATTTATGTCGTCAAAAAACCTGAATGTAGAGTAAATCTCGTATAAATGGAATATTCTTCAATATATGTCAAAAAGTGAAAAATTGTGCCAGGGGTAGGAGGCTTTAAACAGCGAAAATAATTTACGAGGGGGTTCCTGTTTTCCATTCAAACCCCTCACAATATATACTTTTTCAATATAAAATTTCGACCCGGCCTATTAATTAGTGAAAATCCATAATTTGGAAAATAAAAATAACAAATTATTAAATATATAAAAGGAAACTAATTAATTACTACCTTGCTATCATTTATTTATTCAATTCTATAGTACGTCGAAAAGTCTCTCCGCAGTGCTATGTTGAACGTATAGAAATTGAAAAACTACAATGTTTTCATTCAACCATGATTTAGTGATTTTATTACATAACCTTTTATTTTACACCATGTGTTGAAAGTGTTTTCACCATTTTGTAGGCACAGAGCAACTCGTCTACATTTGTTGTCAAACACTTTTTTTAAAGTGTGGGTTGACTGCGGAGAGACTTTCGAACGCACTGTAGAACCAGTGGCTAAATCGCCTGAACTGAGAGAACGGTCTCCCATCCATCGAATACCCAAACCCAATGTCACTTACCTTCGCTGATCTAACGTAGCCGGATTATTATTATTATTATTATTATTATTATTATTATTATTATTACAGTTTTGAGCTTTGAGAAGGATGATTATTTCGCATTCCATAAAAATAAGTTTCTCTCAAAATGTAATTAACTTTTCCTGATGAACGCAGTTTTTAAGTCATTAACTGAAGATAAATAACATTATAAGTGACCATTAATATTATATATATATATATATATATATATATATATATATATATATATATATATATATATAATATTATATATATACACACACACACACACAGTATATATATATACAGTATATATATATATATATATAATATATATATATATATATATATATATATATATATATATATATACTTATCGATGAGTGGATCCGAGAGTCTTTGTTGGTCTGAAACATTATAAATGAATTACTTTCCTAACCATCAAATTCCTCTCAACAACCGTCACAATTTAGCAAAGGGATTAAATGCGACAGAGTACTTCAGTTACCAACTTACCAGGATACTAAACTCGCATTAAAGATGAATACGCAAAGGCTACGTTATGGCCGCATCGTAACACCATTTCTCGTTAAATCCGCAAAGTTAAGCGACGCTTGATCCATTCAGCAGTTCGATGGGTGATTGTCCTCCGCGTTTCGATGATGTAGCGGCCGGTGGTTCGGATCCCACGAAAATCTATAAAGTCCCTTCCGTCGCATGACCTTTGCCGTTACGAAGGAGGTAACCCAAACATTATTAAAGATGAATGCACAACGTTCCAAATAGCGCAAATTATAAAAAAGTTGAGTTGAATGAAAGTGGTGCGTCCGTCATGTATGCGTGAAAATAGCTAAAAGAGGATTTATATCCGTTCCCGTTTCCAGTCAAGATATTAAAATGTCAATAAATGACATTTTATAACTTCCGACTCCACCTGATAAAAGATGTAAAGAGTGCAGGAATACCATAAAGTGGTACCATATTACATCCGCGCAACAATACTTATAAAAATTTATATTTATATTTCTGCGTTTATATACTAAATTATATACAGTAGACACCAAAAAATAAAGCTACATTATTTAACAGATACTGAAAGCACGCTTCCGTCTGGTTTTCCTCTTCTTTCGAATATCTATAATGTTATCATTTAGGACCTCATGAGTCAAACAATGTTCAAAATTTATTTCGGGTTATATATTACGTTTGACGGAGGCAATCTCTAAAGCTTTAGGTAGAAATCAAACCATCTACGACTACCTCCATCATCTAAACGCGGAGGAGGACGATCACCCCCTCCAATTACTAAAAAGACCTAACGTTCCTTAACGTCGCTGAAGCTCGAGTTACTCGTAATAAGTATCGTATTTACGATACATTAAATATCATTAATCATAATCTCTTTTAAGAAAATTTATATAGTCTTTAACCGCAATTCTTCAAACGCGAAGACGAATAACAAACATAAATAAATTCTGTCCCGGAACAGACTTTTAACCCTTTACTGCATAAACGGACGAATTTGTAACCTGTCAAATACACGCATTCATAACTTAACCCTATAAAAAATTCATGCGGTAAAAGGTTAAATTAAAAAAAAAGTATGATTTATTAAATCTTCGTTAAAAAAAGAATATTTTTACCAAAAACTTTTGCTTTTTATGCATTAAATCAGTGGACGGTAATACGATAAAATAGCAAAAATGCAAACGACGAAAACTGACGTTATTACCAACAACATTAGCATCTTTTTATCAGACCAATGGGATTAAGTAATTTTGCCAAACATATATATATATATATATATATATATATATAAACACACTCTTCAACCTTTCAATGTTCCGTGCGATGACGAAGGTCAAGCTTGTTGCCCCTCCTCATATATATATATATATATATATATTTATATTTTAACTGCAAACACGCAGTATAATTAACGTAAAGAACGACGCTTGTATAGGAGAATATTCGTTCTCCCTCATCTTGCGCGGTATATTCTCCTATATATATATATATTATATATATATATATATATATATATATATATATATATATATATTATTTTTTATTTTGCAATCATCTATGCATTTATAGTTTAAGTGGAAGTATGAAGAGTTAAACAATTTTTCACATAGCGCACCATTCTGCCCGTACGCTCATTTCAGGGTACTAGCAGCTCGCAGCAGCATTGCGAAGCAAATAGGAGTTTGGAGTATTGACGAGGCTTTCGAACGTGTTCATCACCACTGAAAGCAACAATGTTCAGTCAAAAGAACACCCATATTCGTATCCAATTTATTGCAATTTTTGTTAGTTTGCATATATATACACAATGAAGAAGCTCGTTTCGTAACTCGGTGTAAAGTTAGAGATCGTTTAAAACCGCGTCTCAGAAGCTCTTGGACGGAGTTGAGAAATATTAACGGCGGCTTTAAATTCTGCGAATGTGTTTCCGATACGCGAACGACGTCTCTCTCTCTCTCTCTCTCTCTACCAATCTCAATTTCCAATGTTTTTAAACAAAAGAGGAACACGGAGAGGTAAAGATAAACTTAAGAAGTGGTAGTGAAATATTACATTTCAGAATTGTTGCCCAAAGACGACAACGAAAGTGTAAATTTAATTTTATTACATTTATTGCGTCTACAAAATAAAAGAGAAGATAGTCAGGCCATTTATTTTCTGTCCTCTAATACAGATATATAATTGGATTTTCTATTTTAAAATAATGGATATCCTGAAGGTATCTTCAAGAAATTTAAAGGCCTCAAACCTTTCTAATAGGCTTTTTAGCCGTCGGGAAAAAAATCGCAAATTTGAATTATTCTTCTTCTTACGATTTTTTGGCTGAGAAAAAGACGAAAGCGGCGACTTTTTGCGACTTTTATAAACGTCGAACTCGTAAAAAGTTACCTTTACATTTCGGCTTTTTTCGATTTATAGCGGTTTTGGCGGTACCAAAGAAAAGTTACAGATTCGCAGCTGGAAATGGGTTCTCGGAACGGATATGCCCCGTGTCTATACTTCACTATTATATGGAGGGGTACTTAATTAATGGGCATGGAAAAAGAACGAGAGAACTCGCATGCAAATTAGAAACACGATACCTCTTTCACTTTGGATCAACAGACATTTCATCAATGGGGAAATTTATCTACTCTAATAACCTAACCTAAACATAAAACTTGAAATACATTACCTCGTTGGCTTTGCCCAGCCGGGGCTAGGCGTAATAGTAAGTAATATATATACACAATGGCGCTCGTAAGTATTCGTAAGACAAATATTTCAATTATATTCGTCCTTTTCTTTTCTACCATGCATAGGATAGTTATGTAAAGTTTACCGTTCATTTGGAAAAACTTGATAAAAGAAATTAGTTTAACTCCCACATATAATGTAAAACATCAAACACTTGAGGAAAATATTTACAAAATTATTTAATACTATGTGTGTCCACCTTAGGCTTGAAGAATTAAAGATTTTTATCAGTGGTTGGCTGTTTATTTTTTCTGTGAATCTTCATGGAAGAAGGATGACTACAAGCTATTAGTGAACAATGGGTCGTCGTGGTAAAGAGCTGTCTACAGATTTTAAGAGAGCAGTTATTGCTGCAAACGAGTCCCGAAAGCGTTATAGGAAGATAGAAGAACAACTTCGAATTCCATTTATGGCGGTTATTGCAGTTATAAAGAAATGGGAAGACTTTGAAACGATCAAAACTCTACGAAGGTGTGGACAACCTCGCAAGATTTCAAAACGTGCAGCTACACGGATTCAAAAAATGGCTGCTGCGAATCCACGAGTGACTGCGGCTGATATTTGCCAAACATTAAGACTGTCAAAGATCGTTGTCCATCGTACATTCAGAAAGGATGGTCTACATGGAAGAGTTGCACGAAGAAAACCTCTGCTACGAAAAGCGGACAGAGAAGCTAGTTTAAAGTACGCCAAGGATCATCAAAATGATGGATTTGCATTCTGAAACAAAGTTCTCTGGACAGACAAAACCAAAATTGAATTATTCGGGAACAACAACGAACAACGGTGTATTTGGCGAAAATAAAGCACCGCATTCCAGGAAAAACACATCCTTCACAGTTAAATATGGTTGTAGTAGTTTCCTTCGTCGGGGATGCTTTAGTGCTTCTGATCCAGGAAAGCTTCTTGTCATCAATAGAATCTTGAATTCGAAGAAATATCAGGAAATGTTAGAACAAAATGTATTGCCTTCAGTTCGGGAGTCGCGAATGGATGGCAATTGGGTACTGCAACAAGATAATAATCCAAAATATAAAAGTATGAGCTACCATGAAGTGGCTTCAAACAAAAGAATTTCAAGCCTCTCAAGCGGCCCAGTCAAAGCCCAGCTCTCAATTTAATCGAGAATTATGGTTTGATTTTAAAGAAGCTGTCCGCAAGAGCAACCTTTCGAATCTAAATGAACCGCAACAATTTCTTAGAAGAATTAAATTTCTACTGAGAGATGTTGAAACTTCGTAGAAAAATACCCAAAACGAATCAGTGAAGTCATCCAAACAATTGGTGGAGGTGGACAGTGGACACACAAAGTATTAAATAATTTGTAAAGGAATGTACGAAAAATTTTGCATTTTGACTTTTTAATTTTCTCAAATCTTTGATGTTTTGCATTTTATATGTTGGAGTTAAATTAATTTTCTTATTTGTTAAATTTTTCCAAACAAACAGTAAACTTTTCATAACTATCCTATGGCATGGTACAAAAGATAAGGACGAGTATAACTGAAATATTTCTCTGAACGAATACTTATGCGCGCAACTGTGTGTGTGTGTGTGTGTGTGTGTGTGTGTGTGTATATACAGGGTGCCCTATAAGTCTGGAACCATAGGGTAAAATAAGTAATTCATGTTTTTCCGTTTATGCAAGTGCCCATGATGTCTTTGAGTAAGGAAGAACGCATCCAGGTAATTCTGCTCGTAGGAAATCAGAGTCAGATGGAGGTCGCTGAGGAATTTAACAGATTGCATCCGAACCGCGCGCCGATAACACACAGCTGTGTCGGCAAACTTGAAGCAAAGTTCAGGGAAATGGGATCCATAGGAGATAAACCAACCATACAGTGGACCTCCGAGGACATCCACCGACGATGACACGGCCGCTACCATCCTCGCTCATTTCACAAACAGTCCCCAAAAGTCTCTTCGCGCGTTTTTATTGCCGTTTTTATCATTTTGCCCTATGGTTCCAGACTTACGGGACACCCTGTGTGTGTTGTATATATATATATAGAGAGAGAGAGAGAGAATTACGTGCGATATCGGGACAGCGGGTATCGAACCAGATAAAGAGAGGAAAATTCTCGGAGGATCACGAGGCAACGAAACCGGCACCACCATTGGAAAACGAATCGGAAACACAAATATGTAAAAACGAAAGGGAAAAATAAAATAATCCTAGCCAACATTCTGGGCCTTAAATCAAACCATTCCCCGGACAAAGTTTATACCTGAAAGGACTCATGCAAGAAACCGGAGCAGATTTTGCATGCCTCACGGAAACCCATCTAAAAGACTGCCAGGCGAACTGTGAAAACTGAGTTTTGTATTGACAAAAAAGAAATACAAATTGACAACTATAACATCCTCCGAGCCGACAGAACAGCGAGACGTAAAGGAGGATGTGCTATTTACACACGCAAAAGGCATATGGTAGAAATTACTATAAGTACCTCAAACAGCTACGTAGAATGTGTAGCAGCAAAAGTTGAAAAATTAAATATGGTACTAATTGTAATGTACAGACCCCCAAACACGCCAACCTCAAAATTCTCAGATTCCATTACAGAGGTAAGAAACTGGGTAAAAGATCTACATTCTCCAACACCAAATACTTTTCTCTGTGTGATTTTAATTTCTCATTCATGAAATATAAAAGGATATGAAAAAATATATGTATATCCGAAGCACGCCATGCCATTAGGGAAAGGGCGCATTTCTATAAATTTTCAGTACTTTATTTTATTCGCTCAGTTATGGACTATGCTAGCCCATGCTGGGCACCCATTATCTCAAACACACACACAAACTTACAGACAATACAAAACAACGCACTTCGTATCATTAGAGGATGCACTCAAACAACACCAATAGAACACCTGCACACAGAAACAAAAATACTGAAAGTTAGGGAACATTTAAACATGAGGGGAACACAATTCATGGTAGCAGCAGCAACAACTAACCCACAACACCCTTGCCACTACATGTACATTGTACAATCATGCACCGACACCTTGCACCATTAAGGAAACACCAGAGACATTATAACCAAATACTCCATTCCATACCACGCCCCACAGACATCACACAGTACAGAAAACACATACACACACACCTAACCCGCAAAGCACTGACACGACTCGGTCCGAATGCGGTCCGAGGTGCGAACCCACCACCCATTGACAGGTCAGAGACCAGCCTGAGCAGATCGGATCGAGTTAACTTAGCACGATTCCGATGTGGACATCACCCCAACTTACAGACATATAAACACAGACTAGACAACTCCACAGACGGCACCTGCCACCTGTGCCAGGACACATCACAAACAATTGAACACATTATGACAGACTGTACCGCTCTAGCACAACAGAGAACACAACACAACATCACTAGTGCGCTGAACCTCTGGTCCACTCCGGAGAGGGAGATCGGTTACCTGCGTGCCGCCGGCTTGCTCGATCAGGGTGGACTGATCGGCTAACCAACAACAACAACCAGGAGCAGGTAAAAATGCTCCTAGCTCTAGCTGCTGCTGAGTTTATGTTAACACAAGAAATAACAGAAAACACAAGAAAAAACAATGCCTAGATTTGGTATTCACAACCTAATTGATAACGGAGAAATATCCCCAACTATAATATCGGATCACAACATTATTGAAATAACAACAATATAAAAACAACAGGAAAGGAAAGAACACGAACAACAGAAAGAAGCAAATTCGAAATTTTTTATTTTCACTCCAAAGCTATAAACTGGGAAGATGTTTCATCCAGCATGGAAGTAATAGATTGGAAAAAACCACCTTCAAGGCCAAGACAACGGAAGAGATGCTAATGACCTTAGAGGAGAAGACGCTGGAAATTGTGGAAAGACATGTCCCAAAAATACAACAAAGAGGAAAGAGAAGCAGGTTCGAGAGACAAAAGAGGTCATTGTTCCGAAAGAGAAAAAGAGTGACTGCAAAATTAAGTAACTGTGAAGATAACATCAGAAAAATATTAAATGATAAATTGCAGAGTATCGATTGCGTCATTCAGGAACTAATTGAGAAGCATACAGAAAAAGAAGACGACGACGCTATAGAAACGATAAAGGTTAACTCAAAGTACTTCTATAATTTTGCAGAAAGGAAGTCGAAAAAACCACACGCCTATCGGGCCTTTGAAAAACGAACACGTGCTTTATCTGATGATCTAACAGAAGTATCTGAAATATTAAGAGCTCAGTACGAATCATCTTTCAGTATCCCAAAAACTGACAAACTGATACGCGATAGAAACGGACTTCGACTTTACGACAGATGATATTACACAAGCTATAAGGAAACTAAAAGCACACTCAGCGGCAGGACCGAGATACAGGAGCATTTACGTAACATCTTTTCCAAGCGCTATATTTTTATTTATTTTAAAAGAACATGAAAAACCGATATGAACATATTAAAACAGAAGATGTTCTCAATATTATACGCAGTTACATATTAATTTAATAAAGTACATAACAGCATTAATATCAGAAAATACAGCACTGCAAATGCGAGTGTTTCCATTATTCTGTCCAACCCCTGTGTGTGTGTGTGTGTGTGTGAAGAACGACGCTTGTATAGAAGAGCGTCCGCACAAGAAGAGGAGAAAGAACGAACAAATGAAAAATGAGGCTCCCCCCCCCCCAAGAATCGAACCCGGGATCATCCAATTGCCGGTCGGACATGCTAACCACTATACCAAGGTCCTCGCTCAGTCAGAAGTCGTAATTCTCCTACATACGAGCGGACTCGAATGCCCTGAGGGGGCACCTTCTCATGCCGTACATACAGTATATACATTTTAACTGCAAACAACACGCAGTATAATTAATGTAAAGAACGACGTTCTTTACATTAATTATACTGCGTGTTGTTTGCAGTTAATATATATATATATATATAATATATATATATATATATATTATATATATATTATATATATTATATATATATATATATAATATGTTGACTGAATAACCTTTATTGATAAAATAAATATAATTTTACAATTTTCTTCTGTTTTAACAAATAATAATTGTGAAATTGGACTTTTAACTTGGCGCTTAACCTTTACGTTTTACTAAGCCCTTAATTAAAAATAAAACAGGTAGTTATTATTACCAATACATAAATCATGAATAAGAATTATTAATTAGAGTATGTATTGATCTTAAGTTATTATAGATATAAAACAAAGACAAAGTCATTATTGAACGTATGATACCAATACTATACAAAGAAATCAATGTTAGACATAAGAGATGAGAGATGAACAGGAACGAGTAATGTTCTGGGGGCACTCAATATATTTTGCCCCACGCTTTTTTCTTAGCTGAATAATAGGCCATAAGGCTGAAATGTCTTTTGAGCCGTAAGTTTGAACTTTCTGCGCTTTACATAACCGGATTTTTCCAGTTTGAACCTCCCCCCCCTCCTTGTATAAAACCGCTTTTAAACGCCCTTGTATAAAACCGATGGTTAACGCAGTTTCGAAAATGGCGTCTGAAAGGAAACAGTTAGAAATATTCATAAACGTCTACAAAACGCTTACGGAGATGCTGTTGTTGATCGAAGCACAGTTGGACGCTGGTCTAAACGTGCGAGATCATCGGAGAGAGGGAGAGCCAGCCTCGATGATGAGCCACGCAGCATTGGCTGTGACATCTCACACTGTGCAACGTGCTAACAGCATCTTTCGATGAAATCGGCGCGTCACATACAAAAGAGCTATCACTGGATGTAGGAATTAGTGAAGGAAGTGTGAATACGATAATTCAGCAACTTGGATACTCAAAAGTGTGTTCACGGTTTGTTCCTCGCGAATTGACTGAAGATCACAAAGCCCAAAGAAAAGAAATTGTTTCTGAGTCGTTGGTTCGATACGAGACAGAAGGGGATGACTTCTTTTCACGAATGTGACTGGGGATGAGACTTGGGTACACCACTTTGAACCTGAAACAAAACACCAATCCATGGAGTGGCATCACGCAGACTCTCCACGCAAGAAAAATTTCAAAATGGCTCCCTCTGCACGAAAAGTTATGGCCACCATCTTCTGGGACATGAAAGGGGTGATTCTGGTGGACATTATGAAGGACAAACAATCAACTCAGAGGCATATATTGCTACCCTACAGAGACTCCAGAGACGTATAAAGCGAATTCGACCGGAGAAAAAACTGGAAGACGTCCTTCTTTTGCACGACAACGCAAGACCACACAACAGTTTGCAAACAAGAGAGCGCATCATAAAAATGCGCTTGACTGTGTTACCCCACCCTTCATACAGCCCGGATCTGGCACCTTCAGACTTCCATTTGTTTGGGCCAATGGAGGATGCTATTCGTGGAAGAAAGTCTCAGAATGACGATGAGGATGATGAGGTTGTTCAGGAGGTTAAGATAAGAGGTGGCTCCAGCAAAACCCAGCGGACTTTTACCAGCAAGAAATAAAGGCCCTTGTTTCGAAGTGGAGGAAAGCCGTAGAAAAGGATAGAGACTATGTGGAAAAATAAAAACTTGAAAAAAAGGTATGTAACTACTTGTGTACAAAATTTCTGGAACTTACAAGGAAACTTGGAAAGAAAAAAAAAGGTGGGGCAAAATATATTGAGTGACCCTCGTACATTTAGCCTTAGATTACACGCAAGAAATAAATAAGTAAGAGTAATGCAGTGGTGGGCACCGTTAACCAAAAAGTTAACTTCGATAACGATAATCCGTTAACCCCAATTTTTAACTCCGATAACGATAATCCGATAATTTTACTACAAAGTTAACGGAAGTTAACGATAATCCGTTAACGATAACTTTCTTTACTAACATTTAAAAAAATCAAGGAAAAAAGCTTTGAAACCCATAGAAAATGTTTATTTATGCAAAATTCAACAATAAATAGCTATTTAACTGTATTTTTATCAAGTTTTGCAACTTTTTTGCTTAATAACTTTATTTTTTTATTTTTAAAAAAAATGTACTGATTACATGTTTTGAAACCCTTGTAACCACTAACCATTAACTAAATTTTAATTTACCAGAGAATTATTATGGCGGGAACTGAAAGGTAAAATTAAATTTTAGGCACATTTATTAAAGACTATGACACAATGTGCTGGTTGCCCTTCAGAAAGACCAACTTCTCAAAGTTAGGCCCAACTGCCAGTCTTGACCTCTTGGGCCTCCCCAACCTCCCCTTGCGAGATCTGGAAGCAGACTGAAGTTATGGCGGTTTGAATTCATTCGCGGAGCGGTGATCTTCCGTGAATGACTCCTCGCAGTTAACGTGTTAACGGACTTTAACAGACTAAATATCGAGTTATCGGAAGTTAACTGGTCCGATAACGATAAATGGAAATTAACTTCCGTTAATAGTCCGTTAAAAAAAGTTAACTTCGTTAATTAACTGTTATCGGATTAACGCTTTAGTGCCCAACACTGCAGTAATGTACATTTAATCCTAGATTTTTATTAGTATTCCATTATTAATCGAGATTTCAACTTGGTTTTAAACGCATTTACAGTCACAATATTTTTTATACCACTATTTAAATCATTCCATAGTTTCATTACAATAAAAATGGGTAATTTTTGAGATGAAGACAATCTAAATTGAGGAATAACACACTTTGATCTATTTCTGGTCTGATACGAGTGGATTTCTTGAGTTACAAAATATCTATTTACCCATCGTAAGTTAATAATTTTGTTCTTACACTCGTAAATAAAAATAAAATGTGGCAGTTTTGATTATATCATTGAGCTTTAGTAGTTTTAGCTCTTTAAATAATGCACTAGAATAATCATGGAAATCAGCATCAAATAATAACCTTACTGCTAAACTAAGCTAAATGAAACTAATTAATTCATAATAATTTAAAATAAACAGTGAACAATTTCGCCCGTAACAGCGTCACCTTTCTTTCACGATTCAAACCGCAACGCACGTCCTCATGATTAAAATTTTAGCCACTTCACGTAATGAACGAACGCAAATCAATTTAAGCTTTCAATAACGTTCATTGAAGTTCAGCAAAGATGAAAAAATAGTTCGCAATTTCAGTAATATTTTAATGAATTTTTCGAATCTTTAATTTAAAATTCAGTGTAATTTTGTTCTTCAACCGAGTTATGCAACAGTATGTATATATATACACCTCATTTTTTCATTTGTTCGTTCTCCCTCCTCATCTTGCGCGGAATGTCTTCTATACAAGCGTCGTTCTTTACGTTAATTATATTGCGTGTTCTTTGCAGTTGAAAAAAAAAATATATATATATATATATATACACAAACTCAGAATGGTTCCCTGAGAACATTATATGTTAAACACAAACCGTGCATGGAACAAGGAACTCTTCTGGGAAAATTAAATCCACTATAGTCCGAATAAGTAATGGTAAATGACAAATACCATAGTTTTTTCTTTTTCATGATTTTAGCCCGACGTGGGCAACGGGTCTCTCGCAAAGAGATCCCATAAATATAGCTTCCCTCACCAGCTATCTGCAAAGCAGACAGGATCCAGCTTTGGGACATGGATCTAGGGTTTAAAGCAAGCCTAGATCCCTACATTCAGAACCTCTATATAAGTAAAACTCGTTGCGTTGTCATTTACCATTACTTATTCGGACTATAGTGGATTTAATTTTCCCAGAAGAGTTCCTTGTTCCATGCACGGTTTGTGTTTAACATATATATATATATATATACACACAAGTGGTCCAAAAGTCCCTATCTATTTTGCTGAAATAATGATATTTCTCTTTTATTTTCTACAGAACATTGATGATAGATGTACAAGAACGTGTAATGGAACACTACGTATCCAAGGAAAGCAGTGCAAAGAAATTCGAGAAAAATTCGAAAGAAGATTTCACGAACCAAGACCTACAGACAAAGCAATTCGTGAGCTGGTCAATAAATTTAAAAGAACAGGATCTGTTCATGATGAGGCAAGATCTGGACGTCCAGGTACCTCTCAAGAAAACTTCGAATTCGTAGAAATGCCTTTAAAACAAATCCGAGAATGTCAACTCGCACAACATCACGTAGACTGAGCATACCAAAAGCGACTGTTCTAAGGATTTTAAAATCAACATTAAAAAAGAAATGTTACCAAATTCAAGTGCTACATGAGTTACACGAAGAGGATTATCCAAGACGAACCGCCATGTGCACAGAATTCATTGAAAAAATTCATACCAAAAACTTATTAAACCCAGTGGCGGATTATTACTGAGGCTATTGAGGCTGAAACCTCATGCTCCCATGCTTGAGGGGTCCCCCAATCAACTGAGTTTCGATAATGTAATTCGAGATTTCGCAAACTTCTTTGACTAAATATGACAGAATACACAAACTGACAAATTTCCTGTTTTATTTTATGTTTTATAGGTCCTAAAGTAAAATTTGTTTAATACTGTTTGGTTTTGGCAAATGGCAAAATACATTGTGTTAAGGTTCTTTTAAGTTTGTTTCTCAATTAGCCTGAACACCGTACATATAATTCGTGTAAATGTACTATGTACTGTACATGTACATGTTTTGTTAATAAAAAGCTATAGAAAAGGGCACCCATATTCTTCATTGCCCCGGGGCCTCGAGGTGTCTTAATGCGCCTCTGATTAAACCACATTCTCTTCAGCGATGAGGCGACATTCCATACGTGCGGAAAGGTTAATATCAACATAATTGCCGTATCTGGGATAGTGAAAAACGAACCGAGTTCTACGAATGGGAAAGAGATTCTCTTGAAGTTAATGTCTGGTTGGGTATGACGAGATCGAAGATTTACGGACCGTTTTCGTTTGCAGAAGCCACGGTAACATGGCCAATTTATCTTGACATGCTTCAGCAGTTTCTTGAACCCCAGCTCCGTTCAGATGGCATTTTCGACACTTGTCTTTCAACAAGATGGAGCTCCACGTCACTATGCAAACATCGTTTGGGCGTACTACTGTTGAGAGGGACGCTTTGGGAAGCGGGTGGAGAAGTGAAGAGTGGAATCATCGGCGTCGGAGCGGATAGGATAGAAATTGCGACTTAATAGCACACGAATAAATAAAAGGAAAAGAGTGAGTGACAGGACAGAACCCTGAGGAACACCACTATTAATAGCTTTAGGAGAAGAACATTGGCCATCTATAACCGCAGCCTTTGATCGGCCAGAAAGGCACAAACAGCAAGATAGAAACCGAAAGAGAACAGTTTGGAAATTAAAGATTTGTGCCAGACTCTATCAAAAACTTTTGATATATCTGGCGCTAACGCAAAAGTTTCACGAAATTCCCGAAAGGAGGATGACCAAGAGTCAGAGAAAGAGATGCAAGAAGATCGCTTGTAGAGCTTCCCTTCCGGAACCCATACTGACACTCTCAAAGAAGATTGTGAGAAGAGATGTTTAAGAATCTCTCTAATAAGGGTAGATTAAAAAACTTTGGAAAAGCAAGAAAGTAAAGCAATTGGACGAGAGTTGGAGGGTTGAGAGCGGTCACCCTTCTTTGGGACAGGCTAAATGAAAGTGAACTTCCAGCAGGAAGGAAAAGTACCAGACGAAAGACAAAGACGAAACAGTTTGCCTAGGCAGGGTGTCAGCACAGAAACACAGTTCTTGAGAACAATAGAAGGAACACCATCAGGACCGTACGCCTTCCTAGAATTGAGCCCAGATAGGGCAGAAAGAACATCTTTGGAAGAGATTCTAATTTCAGACATAATAAAGCGAAGAGTTCAGCTTTGTCAGGAGAAGAGACGACAACTGAGCCGTCGGAATGAAAAAGAGGAGGGAAAGAAGAGGAAGTAAAGTTGTTGGAGAAGTTCTTAGCTAGATGCCAGAAAGAGTAAGAAGAATTAGAATTGGATAGGTTTTCACATTTTTGTTGGATGAAGGAATTTTTGGTGAGTCGCAGAACCGATTTTGCACGATTTCGGGCAGAAATATAAGCTATGAGAGAGTCAGGAGTTGGATGGCGATGGTACCTTCTGAAAGCCTCCTCTCTGTTGCGGATAGCATTAGAACAAGTAAAGTTAAACCAAAGTTGTTTTGCATTAGTAGTAGGAATAGAATGTGGAATGTACGCCTCCATGCTGGAGAGAATCACCTCCGTGATGCGTTCAGCACACTCGGAAGGGCCGGCCACGAAAGCAGTAATCATTCCATGGGAAATCACAGAAATACTGACTTAGGGTCTCCCAATCAGCGGAGGATTCAATCTGGATTCAATCTGGGGAGGATTCAAAGGTTGAATTGGAGCGATAGGGCAGGAAACAGACATAAGATTGTGATTGAAAATTTGAGGAAAGGCCACGAATGTTGCAAAAGTTCATGAGAAGCGAATCAGGCAGAGGCCCAGAACATCTCGAATGGGCGGAAGCAGATCCAGCCATGTTGCCGGGTCTGCGTTTCCGGTATCGGCAGCGGGGAAGCCAGAAGTGAGAATATTTATGGTCCCCTCCCCAGGGAGCTCCGAAGCTCTTGAAGTTGTTGCCATTTTTTTTTTACAACACATGTAGGATGCATGTGCATAGTACATTTTTCTATTTTTCTTTTTGTTTTTTCCCTTCTACTCCAGTTGGAGAGAGTTTCTTACTTCCGGGGTAAACCTTAACACTAAGGAATTTTTAGGTATAGCCTAGTACTAGGCGTAAGGTAGAGATGCTGTATCGTAGTATCTCCCCTACAATTTCTCCAGGTATTATACTTATGGGCAGTTGGTCCAGGAACTCCACTGTAGATTTCTTTACTGCCCCTGTCGCTCCCACCACTATTGGGATGATCTCAGGTTCTACATTCCACATTCTCCTTATTTCATGTTCGAATCTCTGGTATTCCAAGACCTTTTCCCTTTCATAGTTAGCCACATTCCAGTCCGCTGGGACTCCTACTTCTTCCTTCTCTCTCAGTACTATGTCTGGCCTGCATCCTGATACCCTGATGTCAGTTGGTATCTAGTGATCATATAGGAGCAGCACTTTGTCATTGTCTTCTATTCCTTGTGGAACATGTTCCCAATGCTTTTCTGTTTCTAGCCCTATTTCATATTTCTTACACAGTTTGAAGTGGATTAGCTCGCAGACTGCATTGTGTCTGTCTGTGTAGTTTCCTCTGTGTAGGAGTATTTCGCATCCAGATAGTATGTGACTCACAGTCTCTGGGCTCTTTGAGCACGGTCTGCACATCTCAAGTTTAATTTCTACCCTCAATATTTCTTTTGAACCAGTTTGTCCGTAGTGCCTGGTCTTGTGCTGCCACCACCAGCCGTTCATCTTCTGGTCCCAGTGACCCTCTTACCAGGAACTCCACGGTTTTATCCCTCTCTATGTACGCTCTGTTTAGCACATCCTCTTTGTATACTTTGCTGAATTTGTGCTCTTCCAGTTCTTCTTTTTCTTCTGATCTTTTCCTGTTATACCTTCTTTTATGGTGCTTATCTTTTCCATGAGAGGTTTATTTGCAATGTCTTCAAGCTGAAGAATAAGGAGAGAGGTGTGTGTTTGAAAGCATACTGGACTGCTCACAAGGAGATGAGACGCGGAAAAAGATCAGCTAAGGAGGACAGTGACACGAGCACTCCCTATCTTCTGTCTAACGTCCCCCTCGGAGTACTTCCCTGGTCGATTGGTGTCTATAATCTCCTCATATATATATATATATATATATATATATATATATATATATATATATATACAGGGCGTCCCAAAAAAATGTACACACACTTTAAATACTTATAAAGGCAGTGTTTATTAAAATACATTTCATTTTCAAAATGTAATAGAATCTACAGACATTATTTAATTGTTTTGTCAACGCCTGTTTTCAAACTGACGTCCGTTCTGGTCCAGGCACTGCTGATAACGCGAAGCAATGGAATCGCAAACATCACGAAACATTTCGTTTGGTATTTGTGTGCATTCTCGTTCAATGGCTGCACTCAATTCAGCGACTGTTGCAGGTTTTATAGCGTAGACTTTGTCTTTTAAGTATCCCCATAAAAAAAAGTCTAGTGGTGTGAGGTCTGGTGAACGCGGAGGGTATTCTACGAAACCCCTTCGTCCAATCCACATCCACATCGTGCCAAGTACCACTCGCAATACTCCACTCTTCGGTCCGGATCATCTTCATTAATAGCATGGACTAATCTTGGAATGTAACTTTTCCATTGACAGCGCTTCAAAATGCGTTGGACAGACGATTCTGAAATTCCTACCTCACGACTCGCTTGCAGCACAGATTTTCTTGGACTTTGGTGATACGTTTCCAGTACTCTTTCTTGCTTTGTGGGGCTTGTCGATGTCCGTGGTCTTCCGGAACGCTTCTTGTGGACATTCTGAACAGTTCCATCGGCTTCAAACTTATCTCTAATTCGAGTGATGGTAAGTCGCGTTGGTGGATCTGTTTGAAACTCCCTCCTAAACTGTCTTTGCACTTCAACTGCGTTTTCACACTTCCAGTAGCATTTTAGAATGAATTTCCTTTGTTCAAAGCTTAGTCTGACTGCCGTTATTAATTCTAATGGGTTTAACTTGGAAAGAAAGAAACATCAATTGAGCTATCAGCTGTTAAAGTGTGTATACATTTTTTTGGGACGCCCTGTATATACTGTCCATAAATTATCTTTAGAAATTCAATTTTAATTGAATTTGTGAAGATAATTTATGGTAACCAGAGAGAGAGAGAGAGAGAGAGAGAAGAGAGAGAGAGAGAGAGAGAGAGAGGAGAGAGAGAGAGAATATATCTATATATTGTATAATACGAAAGTGAAATTAAGTTAATCCCTGAGATAAAGAGAGAAAAAAAACGGTTATTTCTTTCCTTGTCCTGTAAGTTTATATAAGCTGCAAAAGTTAAATTAATTCCGCAAGTTTGTTTTTGAGACCAATTTTAAGGGTGACTTTTATCATGGTGGAAAGACGTCAAAAATTATTTGAAGTATTTTTTTTAATTTCATTTTTCTTTCTTTCTTTTGAAGTCGATATTCGTTGGAAGAATTCACTTTCAAAAATAATATAAAAAACTACACTCCAACTTCGTTAACTTTTTTTTTTTTTACGCTAACGAAGGTTGGATTGGGATTGGGTGTAGAGAAGATTCTGGGGTGTAATGTAGAGGGGGGAATCTGGGATGTATGAGAGAGGGCGAGAGTGGGTTGTAAAGGGGCGCGGGGTAGAGTGGGATTTAACGAGAATAGAAGTGGGAGAAGGATAATAATCTGGCTCGTTAGGAAGGGTAGGGGGAAAGTGGGATTTAATGAGGTAAAGGATGGAAAGGGAAGGTGTTGTAGGGTGTAAGAGGAGAAAGGGGTTAATAGCGTGTGTCAGGTTTTCCTAATTATAAATTATTATTTAGTATCTCAATTTTTTTTTTTTTTTTTTTTATTTAGGATTTCTCTCTCATTAAAAACTTTTTTTTCTTTTTTGAGCGGAAATTCATGTGTTGACTTTTGTCCTTCATTTTCTTTTTCTTTTTGAAAAATGTTCCAAATTCATTTGCATTTTAATGAAATGAATAGAAGTGGTTAAAAAAAAAAATATACAATAGTGTATTTAAAACCTAAAAAAAAAACCTTTTTGAAACGCGGGTTTTTGTCTTCATGGAAAGGTACGTTAGCGGGTCGACTTCATGGAGGTATATTCAATTCACGCTCGATTTCATTGATGGAAGTTTTAGAAAAGTAGACATTATTCACCTTTATATGTGTTACGAGTAATGTTATAAGATGTGCTCTATATGTTCTCCTTTCACTTCCAGACATTTCTGGACTCGGTTTACCCACTCGACCTCGATTCTTTCCAGGACATCGGGCTGGATTGCAGCACAGGCTTCTGTAATACGCTGCTTCAAGTGGTCTGTGTCCCGGATCTTCAGACCATACACGATGGCTTTGAAGTGTCCCCAGAAGTAAAAGTCCAGCGATGTCAGGTCGGAGGACCGGGGAGGCCACTCCATTGGACCACGACGACCGAGCCAACACTCTGGAAATTCGGTATCTACCATTCTCGAATTAATGTAACATTAGTCCTATGTTTCCGGACTTTTGACTCACCCTGTGTGTGTGTGTGTGTGTGTGTAAGGTGTTTCATAACATATGGGACGCACTTTCAGGATGGATTCAGAACCTGAAAACAATAAAAGAAGTTTATATAAACATATGCCAGAAATCGCCTTGTTTCCGAGTTACAGCCCGTTTTGTGTTCCAGCAATTCTTTCCGCAAACTGTTTACAAACACTGCTTGCTGACAATGTTTGTGAGTGTGTACGAGACTTATTTCATGTATGACCTTGCCGATTGTAATGTTTCGTACACTCTATAACATGTTTCAATATCGTTGAGTGTAGAGCCATCAGTCAGTCAGAGGTGCATCGCAGTGTTTCACTGTTCGTATTCGTAACTTCTTACCGTGAATAAGCGCAATCCAATGAAAAAAAGAAAAACTTAAAAGTTTTTGTGCTATTCCGTGATAGTGTGCATTTGAAGTGAGAATGGAGGTTTATTCAAACAAAGAAATAGCAGACATAAATCTCATGTATGAACTTTCCGAGTGTAATGCGGCAGCAGCAAGACGTCTGTATGCGGAAAGGTTTCCGAATCGCCGTCTGCCAGATAAGAAGAACTTTCAGACAATAGACGAGCTTCTTGGTGATACAGGGTCATTCAACAAGCGAGTTTCAGATGGTGGTAGACCAATCAGCGCCAGAACTACTGAGGTGGAAGAGCGGGTCCTGAATCGCGTGGAAGAACATCCTGGTGTCAGCACCCGAAGGATAGCAGCAGTAGAGGGTGTAAGATACACAACTGTGTGGAGAATTTTACGGGAACAACAGCTTTACCCATATCACATTCAGAGAGTACAAGGCCTTACTGAAGCTAATTTCCTACCACGAGAGGCTTTTTGTACTTGGTTCCTTCAACAGTGTGCTCGCGATCCTCTTTTTCTATCCTCCGTGTTGTTTTCTGATGAGGCTGTCTTCACAAGAAATGGCGTAATCAATTTTCACAACACTCATCACTGGGTCACTGGGCCGAAGAGAATCCGCATGCCATCATCCAATCAAGGCACCAACAACAATTTAGTATCAATGTATGGGCAGGACTTATTGCCGACAGCTTAATCGGTCCTTTTGTTTTGCATGGAGGATTAACAGGAGAATCCTATTCCAATTTTTTAAGGAATGATTTAAGCGATTTACTAGATGAAGTTCTTCTTGGTGTCCGACGTCGTATGTGGTTTAAAAATGACGGCGCGCCGCCTCATTTTAGTCGAGTAGCCAGAGACTATTTGGATGACCATTTCCCTGATAAATGGATAGGCCGTGGAGGACCCATTGCGTGGCCTGCTCGCTCCTCGGACCTGAATCCACTCGATGTATTCAAGCGCAAGGCGGTCATTTTGAGCACTTCCTTTAAAGGTAAGGTGGATACTTGCTGGAACACATAACGGGCTGTAACTCGGAAACAAAGTGATTTCGGGCATATGTTTATATCAACTTTTTTTCATTGTTTTCAGGTCCTGAATCCATCCTGAAAGTGTGTCCCACATGTTATGAAACAGAAACACCCTGTATATATATATATGTGTGTGTGTGTGTGTGTGTGTGTATACACCCCTCAAAAGTTTGGAAATGTGTGTTAAAGCGTGTTAAAAACTTTAATAGTGATTATTTCAAATGCCGTTTAGAGCTTGTTTTTATCATGTGTACATCAAAAGTTATTAAATTTTAAAGTTGCACACGAACTTTGTAATATATACACACATATATATAATCAGCAACAATGCAAGCATTAAGATAATTGCAAAAAACGATGCGAAAGAAGTATACAAAACTCACTCCTAAACCTTATCTTGTGGCCGAGTGGATTACGTGGCTGGCTCGCAAAATTGTATTTTCGGGAATATAGATTCGAATCACATTATGGTGAGTAAATTTATTTCTAATATGCTTAATGTCGAAAATTAAGTTGCTATTATTATGTCGTTCTCGATATCATATAGAAATCATAAGGTATGCAATAACACTCTGTAAAGAAGACCTAAACTAGAATCTAACTGAAATTGCCTCCAACAGATGGCGTCATCCAGGTAACAAAAAAAAATGTGATGATGACGTTATTAAAATGTTCTGCAAAACATCCACAGATGTAATGTTTTACCATGAAAATGTATGGTCTGGGGAACGCTTTGATAACATTACTATAAAAATATAAAAAATATTTTAACGACTTTATTGAAACATTATATATAAATGTTATCACAACGTTTCTAGACCATACTTGGGATATTAGAGGTGCGGTTTGGCTGGTGTCTCAGTCGCCGAGATTACCCAGGTTTCACGAAGAATAATGTGCAGGGGTATGCACAAGAAAGGCTATGGGAAAAAAAAGAAGAAGAAGAAGAAGAAGAAGAAACTGAAACAACGTGAGAAAACAGCATTGTCACCAATTGTGAAGTATAACCAGAAACCAACAAAACCAAATCTCATTTCCAGTTACTTTGATTGCAACAGCGAATGGTCGACGTTGTAGACTACTGTTAATTAAGCTATGGACAGATTTTGATGCAGTTGTCTTCCGTTTAAGATTTACAATTCATTTCGTCAATGTTGCTTTTGCTCACTATTATGCTTGCTTGAACCCTTTTTATTACCGTCCATGATATTACGACCTTGAAGGCTGTAGACCTCTTGAAACATGGACAATCTCAACGACTTCGATCACTAAGGCACCATCCAAACGGACCCTCTATATCATGCCCATTTTAAAGTAATTTAAATCTCTCCTAAGAGCCATTCTTATATTTACTCTCAATGAAAATCAAAAAATCAAACTGAGCATATTAAAGTATTAAGTGTTCTAGATATAATACGGATCCAGAGATCGATTTCATATACGATATGACGCTTCTCAATCATAGAAGTGGATAGGACGTGATGATCACGTCCTATCCACTTCTATGATGATGATTCTACTCTTCACTTCTCCACCCGCTTCACAAAGCGTCCCTCTCAATCAAGAGTCACTCCATGCTTCGCGTAGGATGGCTATGGTACACCTTACCTCTGATCTTTCTGCCATCTGTGATTGGGGCAGAGAAAACCTCGTGACTTTCAACGTCTCAAACACTCAGTTCCTCCATCTGTCTACTCGTCACAATCTTCCACACACGACTATCCCCTTACCTTCAACAATACACAACTCAATCCTTTTTGTTTTCTTAACATTCTTGGCGTCCTTTTCTCGTGATTTTTCCTGGAAAGGTCACATACAGTATACTCTTTTTTCAAAACAGCTTCTAAGAGGTTAGGTGTGCCGTACCGACTCCGCAATTACTTCAACCCCACTCAGTTGCTGTCTCTGTACAGGGGTCTTGTTCGCCCCTGTATGGAGTACGCTTCTCACGTATGGGATGTCTCAACCCACACACCTCTACTTGAACGGGTGGAATCAAAGGTTTTTCGTCTCATCAATTCCCCGCCTCTTACCGAGTCTTCAATCCCTCTCTCTTCGCTGCAATGTTGCCTCATTCTCTTTATTATCGCTATTATAAAGGACACTGCTCTTCTGAACTCTCTAACTGCATGACTCCTCCTTTAAGGAGAGCACGCAGTACGAGACTTTCGACACGTCCTCATTCCTTTTTTGTCCAACTCTCTAACGCAAGGCTTAATTGGCTTTTTAATCTTTCATCTACTCAACAGGGAACTCTGGAACATTCTTCCTGAATCCAATTTTTCCCGTCTATGACCTCCAATCTTTCAAATGCAAAGTGTCCAGGTATCTCGAAAACCCTGGACCTTGATTTTGATTCTTTTCTTCATTTATGGGAGGGGGATATATATGTGTGTGTGTGTGTGTGTGTGTGTGTGTGTGTGTGTGTGTGTGTGTGTTGTGTGCGCGCGCGCGCAGCAGGATATAATTACATTTTCTATAAATTCTTGAATGGTCTTCGTAAAAACTTTTTAAGGAATGTTATGAAGTATTTTCAGCTAAATACTCTGAAGCCGTTTCTATTTTTTTATTTTAACGCTTATATTGAGGTCAGATGTACGATAAAGTAAGTAGGGGAAAGAATGCTTTTATATTGTTTTGAAAACCAATGTTTTAAACTTTGAAATGGTCACTAATAATAATAATAATAAAAAAATAATAATAATAATAATTCTACGAACACTGAAATTTGGTATGTTTAACATCAGAAATTAGAAAATTTTTTGGTTCATGTATAACTGGAAATTAATCGGGCCTTTAAAATAAATTTAAACTAATAATAATAATGAAGATTTTTTTCTTTTCTTTTTCCGTCTATAGTAATAATTTTCCGTTTGAGATAAAATTTTAATTGTATATTCTTTTAATTAAACTAATGACCAAACACAATTAACGATTTTGAACTCTACGTAAAAGCTCACAATTAAAAAAAAAAAAATAAAAAATGAAAATTGCGAATAATCTTAAAATTAGTTTTAAAAATATTTTAACTTCCACTTTCGAACCTTTTTAAACTCTAACAAAATTCTTACGAAAAAGAAATAAGAAATTTCTTTTAACTAAAATGAACGAGAGAAAAAAGTTCCTTTAAAAATATCCTCATTAACTTCAATTAAAAAAAATTCAAGAGAATACACCCTCGAAAAAAGAAACTTCAATATATATATATAAATCGCCAAGTAGCGCCAACAGTAAGCCACCTTTTTTACCAATTACGACGAACTTTGTAAATATGTCTGATTTTCTTGTTCAACCTACTTTCTTAAAGTTAGGTTAAGCTAGGTTACGTTAGACTAACCTAACCTAAAACAAATCAGAGGGTGTGTAAAGTTTGAGGAAGCATAAACAACGACTTATTTGATTAAGACGCGGGTGAAATGTGAAAAAAATAATCATTGTATACGTAAAAGAAAAAAAAATGCTTTCTCTATGCTTTCTTATAGAACCTCCTCTGCCTTACTTTAACACGAGCGAAAGTGATTAAAAATTTGAAACTATAAAATATATTTATAACTAGTTTGACTGACTGGGTAAAAAGGGTCACGGACGAAAATTTAAGCAACTGTTCGACCAACTTGGGCATATATATATATATATATTTTTTTTTTAATTGGGGTTGTTTAACCTCCTTCGCAACATCGAAGGTCATATGACGGAGGGGACCTACAGCTTTATGTGGGATCCGAACACGGGTCGCTACATAATCTGGGCGCAGAGGACGGTCTCCCATCCAACTACTACCATCAAGTTTGTTTGTTTGTCATTTTAAACTCCACTTCAAGAAAAACAACCTTTATGCGTCATATTTATTAAGGTTGAAACTGAATACAAACATTTTAATTCTTAAATCCTACCAGGGGTACTGGTGTACCCCAGTACCCCCGTATTGCTAGCGGAACTTTATACACTGACCCGGTCATAATAAGGTAACCAATTTTAACATAACATTATACAGAAATTAATATCGATCATACGCGTTAAAATATTAAATACAATATTGATTCTTTCTATATAAACAAAAACCAGTTTCAGAAATGAGAAACGACTGGAAGGATATGAAGACTTCACTCGATAAAGCATCTGCAGATTGCATCTCGATCATTTTTCACTTCAAAGGTTCGACATTTTCCTTGGCTCACAATTTGAACACCGAAGGATTCGGCAGAATCGCAAAAAGACATTTTGCAGTAACTGACCAATTTTATCAGTGCCGGAGTGACGTTGATGGATGGTCAAACGTTTAGTGAAGTTTAAAGATGGGTTGTGATGGCAACTTTAAAGAGGAAGATACTGATACAGTGAAGAGAAACCTTTCTTGTTATGGCTTGTTTTTATATTGAAGAAAAAAATAGTCTCACTTAGTGAAAGCAGAATTCTGTCAGTCCATTAATATATATATATATATACACACACACACACGAGGGTACTTCAATAAATATCCGCACTTTTTATTTTAGTGATAATATAGTATATATACTCGTAATAACGAGCCAAACTGAGATCTCTAGGCTTTTTTGGCTACTCATAGCTGTCACATATCGTAAGAGTAGTGAGCATGGCTGCGCCGCTTTCAATTTGTACTCTGGAAGAACAGAGATCCGTGGTTCATTTTTTGTGGGCAGAAGGTGTGAAAGGAGCTGAAATTCACACGCGTTTATGTGCTCAATATGGGAATAATGCGTTACCACGGCGAAGTGTGTACGAGTGGATTCAAATGTTCAAGGAAGGTCGGACATGTGTGACAGATGCTCAGCGCTCAGGACAACCGTCAACATCAACCAGTGGTGACAAGCAGGAAGAAGCCAGAGCCATGATTTTCGATGACAGAAGATAAACAATAAAAGAAATTGCATCTTCATTAGACATCAGTCAAGGGTCAGCCTATTCGATAGTTCATGACATTCTTGGCTTTCACAAGGTTTGTGCAAGATGGGTGCCCAAGCAGTTGACAGAAAAGCACAAGCGTAATCGTATGGACGTCTGCTCTCGTCTTTTGGCGCGGTATCATAATGAAGGTGAAAACTTTTTGGAGCGCATTATCACTGGAGATGAAACCTGGACCCATCACTATGAACCAGAAAGCAAACGACAGAGCATGCAATGAAAGCATCCAACATCTCCCGTTGCAAGGAAGTTCAAAGCGCAGCCGTCAGCAGGTAAAGTTAAGCTAACACTGTTTTGGGGTACACGAGGCCCTATCGTTGAACATTATCTAGAGCGTGGAACAACAGTAACAAGTGCATCGTATTCTGACATGCTTCGGAATGAGTTAAAGCAAGCAATTCGCACAAAATGGAGAGGGAGATTCTCGGACGGTGTTATTCTGTTACACGACAAGGCGCGCCCTCATACCGCTGCACAGACTAGAAAATGCCTTCAAGAACTTAAATTTGAAGTTCTCGACCATCCAGCCTACAGTCCAGACCTGGCACCTTCAGATTTTTACCTGTTTGGACCACTAAAAGACGCTTTGAGAGGTCAGCGATTCCAAGGCGATGATGACCTGAAGGAGGCGGTGCATGACTGGCTACGCACACAGCCAAAAACATTCTTTTGTTTTGTGATGGCATTAGGAAGCTTGTAGATCGCTGGACGAAGTGTATTGACAAACAGGGAGACTATGTTGAGAAGTGATGTGTTTATAATCTATCAGATGTGAAAATAAAATTGTGATAATAAAAAGTGCGGATACTTATTGAATTACCCTCATGTGTGTGTGTGTGTGGTTGTGTTGTGTATATATATATATATATATATATATATATATATATATAGGGATGACTTTCACAATTAAACACGTGAAATGAATGAATGAGGCAACTCACAGGGAAAAGAAAAATTATTCCAAGGCCTTCCGTGTATTCAGAAGTACACCTCGTCAGGGAATGAAGGGAGAAGGCGAGATGACGAAAATATATACATATGTACAACGGGACAGAGATAAAGAGACTAGCACATGATTAACAAGAGTTGATTAAAAGCAAAAGGTATTTTAACAGGATATTGTCAATTTTATACATTCCAGCATTGTTATTGAAATTATTTTTAAAATGGATAAATGCACATTCTAGAATATTCCTTTCAATTATACTGTATCTGTTTTTAACGAGGCTTAGAACTATCCCACTTAATACTATGATTATATCTGTACATATGGATAAACAATGCATTAGAATTATCTGCTGTTTTACACGCATATTTAGATATCAGGGTAAAACAGCATAAATATGCGTGTTGAACAGGAAATAATTCTAATGCATTGTTTAACCATATGTACAGGTATAATCATAGTATTAAGTGGGATAGTTCTAAAGCGCTCGTTAAAACACAGATATAATTAGAAGGGATATTCTAGAATGTGAATTCATCCATTTTAAAAATAACTTCAATAACAGTGCGGGAATGTATAAAACTGACAATATCCTGTTAAAATACCTTTTGCCTTTAATCAACTCTTGTTAATCATGTGCTAGTCTCTTTATCTCTGTCCCGTTGTACATATGTATATATTTTCGCCATTTCGCCTTCTCCCTTCATTCCCTGACGAGGTGTACTTCTGAATACACGAAAGACCTTGGAATCATTTTTCTTTTTCCCTGTGGTTTGCATATATATATATATATATATATATATATATATATATATATATATATATATATATTATACTGTATATGAGGCGTCGCGACTACGAGGGGCAAACTCGCCAAACCAGTTTTCAGATAAACGCATTTAAACTTTGTGACTATTGTGTATAAGGGACAATAACGCAAATACACGCACATTGAAAGTAACTACATTTTGAGCGTACGAGGGGGGTATTTGACTATAGCTATACCAAGTTGTCTGTGGATCGGGGGGGTGGGGGAAGTGGTTGAATTATTCATTCGTGGAACACACACACACACATATATATATATATATATATATACGAGGGGCGGTACGAAAGTAATGCTTTTTATTGCATTTAGGAACTGAAAAATAAGAGGCATTACATTACTTTCGTACCGACCCTCATATAGTGTATATGTAGAATTTAATACGAAAAAATCTTTTCCGGGACGTAGGTTAAGAAATGAGTAATTTAACTTGTAAAGAGCTCAAACCACCTTCCAATTCGGGCCTCATTGGTACACTTAAACTTAGGAAATGAAAGTAATATATTCAGTAACACCAGACAAAGCCTTTTACTTTCCCTCAGATTTTTCACGCAACGTACAGACTATTCTTCTCGCTACGCCAATCGCGAGTGACGCTTTGTTCAACAGATTTGGTATTTATAGTTTCTCTATATTTCATTCTTAGGTAAAAAAATTTAGAGTTGTGTTTAAAAATTTTACATTTTGGAGAAAATTAAAAAAACTGCATTCTTTTGAAACTAAAACAATTGATGAACAGACCCAACCACGCTTAACTCTGTTGATCAAACGGGAAGCGGTTTAATTATCATTTCCTCGAAAATTGTACCGCAATTTCCAAACATGAATAAAGCATTTTAAAAGCTAAAAATATGGTTTATTTAATGCTTTTTACCGCGTTTCCATATCTTTAATGAGTCACGAGTAATTAGATTGCAAAAGGTGTCCTCGATTTATCGGCTCACCCTGTATATATACCTAAGAACATATTTCCCATTCTCAGTAATGTAGGAACGACGCTCGAACTCAGGACTGAAAACACTCGAATCAATTACGCAAATGCACAAAGATATAAGAGAAAAAATGAGAAAATTAAGAGAGAAAAGTATATTTATTTATTGTTGATCAACTTTCAAATAAAGTGAACCAGAAAACGTTGAAAAGCATAAAGTTGTAATTGACTTTAAACCAAATTAATTTTCCTCCTTTTTAAAATGCCATAACTTTTCACAATATAAAACTTCACCGAAGCTTTATCGGATTAAAACGCTTTCCGACAACAATTTTAAAGGCAAAAGCTTTAAAATGGATTATTTTCATCATAAAATATTCTCTCTCTCTCTCGTGAGGCACGAAGGTGCTGGCCTGGATAGTGTTAGATGTACCGCGACAGTCGTTGCCGATAGAACAGACAACCTGAGCGCGTTTAAGGCTCCTGGGCCAGACCAGTTTCTCCCCAGTGTGTTGCGAGAAGTGCGCGACCAGGTGGCTCCCCACCTGGCTACAGTCTTCAAAAAATCGTTGGAGATGGGCCAGGTGCCTGGTGACTGGAGGGAAGCCAACGTGACCCCTATCTTTAAGAAAGGGGATCACGAAAGTCCAGGGAACTATCGCCCCATTAGTCTCACTTCAGTTGTAGGTAAATTATTAGAAGGGATAATAGCTGATAGGATCGTTGACCATTTGGATTCCTGCAAGCTGCTTGTGGACTCCCAACATGGGTTTAGACGGCATAGGTCGTGTCTCACCAACTTGCTCGAGTTTTTCCACGTCATGTTGAGTGAGTACGATAAGAGTAGGGCGATTGATATACTTTATCTCGACTTTCAGAAAGCCTTTGATAAGGTACCTCACCGCCGGCTAATGGCGAAAGTGCGCGCGCTGGGTATCGGTGGGGAAATAGGTAGGTGGATTGAAAACTGGCTGAGGAATAGGCGGCAGAGGGTGGTAATTAAAGGGGCTAGTTCGGGTTGGGCCTCGGTCACTAGTGGGGTTCCTCAAGGTTCCGTTTTGGGGCCACTGTTGTTTATCATTTACATAAATGATATCGACGGTGGCATCGTGTCGGATCGCCAAATTCGCTGATGACACCAAGCTTGGGGCCAAATGCAAAGTGATGCACATTGGCTACGCCAATCCCAAGTCGGACTACTCGATGTTGGGTAGTAATATCGAGGTGACTGATTTAGAAAAGGACTTGGGTGTGCTAATTAGCAGCGACCTTAAGTTTACGAAACAGTGTGTAGAGGTGGAAAAGAAAGCCCAGAAACTATTGGGTTATATCAGGAGGCAATTTCAGTTTCGGAACAAGGAGATTGTGCTCTCACTGTACAATTCCCTTGTTCGGCCGCACCTGGAGTATGCTGTGCAGTTCTGGTCGCCCACCCTCAGGAAAGATATTGAGAGGCTGGAGCGAGTGCAGGCGAGGGCCACAAAGTTAATCCCTTCCGTTAGGCATATGGGCTACAA
Organism: Bathynomus jamesi; assembly: GCA_023014485.1. Classification (NCBI taxonomy): domain Eukaryota; kingdom Metazoa; phylum Arthropoda; class Malacostraca; order Isopoda; family Cirolanidae; genus Bathynomus; species Bathynomus jamesi. The sequence continues at coordinate 534,777 of JAJOZX010000158.1, read as the reverse complement.
TCGACGGTTACGCGCCCTGAACTTGTTTTCGCTTGAAACTCGAAGGCTGCGCGGTCAACTGATCGAGGTTTTCAAGCTCTTACGCGGGTTCAACGATGTCGATTTTAGAAGTATGTTTAGTTTAAATGATAACCCAACTCGCAACAATGGTTGGAAGTTGGATTTGAAACGGTTTAGGACTAGTGTGTGGGGAATTACTTTACGTATAAGATCTGTGACACATGGAACAGTTCCTCTGTGGATCAGTTCAAGAAAAGGTTAGACCAAATCTTGCACACTATTTGAGTGTGTACAAAATTTTCCCTGGCACCCGTTGCCATTGGTACCTCCTCGATATGGGCCGCAAGGCCTTTTGAGGTACTTCTTTTCCTTGTAACTCTCTCTCTCTCTAATATTATGATATTAATCATTGAGAGAAAGTTCCCAGGCAGAGGTTTAGCTAAATTAGTCCCTTGTGATAAATAACCTAGTCTGCGAGGCTATAAATTCTGCAACTGCCTTTTTCTTTGAAACTTTCTCTATACACTCTGAAACAAAAGATCTTAAGTTATAGGTCTAAAATGTAACACAAAGGCCTTAAGACAGACGTAATACAAAAGGTCTTAAGATCTAAAATATCTAAAATAAGAGGTGTAGTGTTCAATACACTCCGTGTCGAAAATTATTTCAAGGAAACTCGAGGTATTTGTGCGAAAAGAAGAAGAGGAGATAATTAAATATTTTTAACTAAAACTTTTATATTTGTCTTGGGAGAATTTTATTGGAAAAACAAAATGGTAAAAACACTTCTCTGGTGCCATCTACTTCCTATATTGTGGACTATTTTTTATTTAAATTACTTTGGAGCTTACAGAACTTGAACTACTATCAATCCACTTACAAAGAGAACTAGTTGATGTTTGGACATAGTTGCGCGTCGTATCTGATTTTATTGTAATAGTAGATTTCAATTTGTCATTGTGTGCTATTCTTTATATATACACTGTATATGTATAAATATATATATATAATATATATATATATAGGGTGTCCCAAAAAAACTATATACTCTTTATAGCATCATATATTTTATAATTAAAAAAAAAAAAAACAATATACTATTATAGCAATTGCCAATGAAAGGTAAATTAGTAATCTAAGTGATCAAAATGTTATTGCGAGTTGTTTGCATATAAAATTTAATTAACTACGCCAAGTGCTCAAAATGTTCTCCGGCGGCATGAATGCACTTTCAATACAACAAAATCGTGTGGTCTGATGAAGCTACCTTCAAGCTGAATGGCACAGTAAATCGACACAACTGCAGGTACTGGTCACTTGATAATCCACACGTTTATGTGGATAAACATGTTAATTTACCAGGATTAACAGCATGGTGTGGTTTATCATCCAGGGGTTTGGTTGGACCATTTTTCTTTAATGGGACAGTTACCGGTGCCGCATATCTCGACATGCTGCGGACAGAAATTATACCTGCAGTTCGGAAGTTGTTTGGAAACGACGACTTTTACTTTCAACAAGATGGAACCCCCCCTCATTATCATTGTGATGTCAGAAGGTACCTCGATGAAACGTTGCCTAACCGTTGGATAGGACGAAGAGGAAGCGTTGAGTATCCTCCACATTCACCGGACTTGACTCCACTTGATTTTTACTTGTGGGGCTACCTGAAGGATGCAGTTTATGGTACAAGACCTGCAACACTCGAACACCTTAAGGATGCAATTAGGGAAAAGTGCGGGACCATCACAGCATCCACATTAGTCCATGTCTGCGAATCAGTTAGTCGACGCATTCAAAAGTGCATTCATGCCGCCGGAGAACATTTTGAGCACTTGGCGTAGTTAATTAAATTTTATATGCAAATAACTCGCTATAACATTTTGATCACTTAGATTACTAATTTACCTTTCATTGGCAATTGCTATAACAATATATTGTTTGGTTTTTTTAAATTATAAAATATATGATGCTATAAAGAATATATAGTTTTTTTGGGACACCCTGTATATAAATATTTTTTTTTAAGGAAATTATAAAGCCTGGAGTTACATCATGGCCACGTCACAACACCGCTTCCTGTTAGATCAGCAAGGTTAAGCAACAGTCAGTCTGCTCAGTAGTTGGATAGGTGATCCCCCCCCCTCTGCGTTCAGATAATGTAGCGACCCTTAGATGATTTCGATTCCACGTCAACCTGTAGGTCCCCTCCGTCATATGACTTTAGATATTGCGAAGGAGGTAAACACACACACACACACACACTCACAGTTTGTGAAGTTGGCTCTCGCCCACTAATGAGAAAATTAAGAGAGAAAAGTATATTTATTTATTGTTGATCAACTTTCAAATAAAGTGAACCAGAAAACGTTGAAAAGCATAAAGTTGTAATTGACTTTAAACCAAATTAATTTTCCTCCTTTTTAAAATGCCATAACTTTTCACGATATAAAACTTCACCGAAGCTTTATCGGATTAAAACGCTTTCCGACAACAATTTTAAAGGCAAAAGCTTTAAAATGGATTACTTTCATCATAAAATATTCTCTCTCTCTCTCTCTAATATTATGATATTAATCATTGAGAGAAAGTTCCCAGACAGAGGTTTAGCTAAATTAGTCCCTTGTGATAAATAACGTAGGAAAGATAAGAAGTGAACAGTCATATATATCGGATGATTTTTTTAAACATATTGACACTTCAAAAGGTTTGTATTTTTTAACTGAAATAAAAGCATGAAATTTTTACTGTACCTTCTCTACAGAGTGGCCATAAAGTCCATTTGTAGTGAAATTACAGCATATCTACAGGGTGATCCGTTTGGGTATAGATAAAATATAATTGATGTGAAATGGAAATAGTAACATTGTATAATTTAATATCTGGCAAACAATGCCCACAAAGATGATAGATTGTGACAAGCCTAATTAGTCTTCAACATGACGACCCCACTTCCGGACACGACAGAGGTCATAACGAGACGCTAATTCTTACGACCCTGCATGTGGTTTAGTGATAGACCCCGTTTCTTCAAATGTTCGGTACCACTGCACTATGGAGTCGTATTTAGGAGCTTTTCGAACACCATACACACGGCGAAACTCACGCTGTACCGCTGTCACACTCTCAAACTTAGCAAACCAAATGACACACTTCGCACGTTGTTGTGTATTCGCCGCCATCTTTGAAACTGGCATATGTCTCATAAGTCTGCAGCAGATGGTGCTCGTACGTCTAGCAGCGGATGTCAAAGCCTATTGCAAACTCCCACATTTTATGACCACACGTGCAGCATATGAGCGTTGTATCACTTCTCGGTAGATTCTCACAGCGTTTTTATTTTATTCATACCCAAACGGATCACCCAGTATGTTGCCCTTGTTTTTCGTGCGAAGGGACTTTGTGGGTGGCCACCCTATACACACGGGGAATTAGTCCCCTAGCGTAAAACATGCTCCTTATGATGTCCTATCAGCTCACGATACTTTCGACGGAAGAGGCCTATTCAACAGATTTCCTGGAATATCATGGCCACCAACATCACCAGATTCTAAATCCCTGTGACTTTTATATGTGGTGTTATTTAAAAGATCAATTGAACGAGAAATTTTTCATATATTAACAGATACTCTGTCCAGAGTACTGCAAAACTTGTTGTTCGTGCGCAACAAAGAGTTGATGAAGTAAGAGGACATCACATTGAGCATGTTTTGCATTAGGGGACTAATGTCCCAATTGTCCCATGCGTAGAGAAGGAACAGTAACAATTTCATACTTTTATTTCAGTTAATATAAATAAGATACAAACCTTTTAAAGTGTCAGGCGTTTAAAAAAACATTATATATATATATATTTTATATATATATATTATATATATATATTATTATACAGGGTGTCCCAGAATTAACTATCTATTTCAATGAAATCGGACAAATTTTTTAAAAACACACTTTTATTTATGTTAAAAATGTATAAATTTCTAAATTTTTTTCATAATTTTATTTTCATTATCTGGTCCAATGAATTTTTTAAAAACACACTTTTATTTATGTTTATCATGTTTAATATGTGTTAAAAATGTATAAATTTCTAAATTTTTTTCATAATTTTATTTTCATAATTTTTTCATTATCTGGTCCAATGAAAGAACGTCTAAAGTCATAGAATGGCAAAGAGACTCTCCAAAAGTTAACGTGTGGCTTGGAATGACCAAATCCAAAATTTATGGCCCATTCTTCTTTGCGAAAGCAACTGTAACAGGTACCGTCTACCTTGATATGCTTCAGCAGTTTCTCGAACCACAGCTTCTTGATGATGGCATTCTTGATAATGTTGTGTTTCAACAAGATGGAGCACCATGTCATTATGCTCTAATTGTTCGAGAATACCTCAACAGACGCCTTCCGAATCGGTGGATTGGACGTGGAGGACCTCGACCTTGGCCTCCGCGTTCTCCGGATTTGACACCCCTGGATTTCTTTGCATGGGGTTTCATAAAAACAAAGGTTTATCGCCAAAAGATCAATAGTTTAGCTGAACTTAAAGAACGCATCCAGTTGGCAGTGCGGGAGATAACACCTGAAATGCTTCAAAATGTGTTTCGCAGCGCTGAGGATAGATTTGAAATTTGCAGAGATACAGACGGTGCACATGTTGAAACTTCTCAATAAAGTTTTGACTTATGATTTATAAATCTATTTGTTTTTGTATCATAATTTAGTAATAAACAAAATTATGTCAGTTTTTATTAAATTTGCCCGATTTCATTGAAATAGATAGTTAATTCTGGGACACCCTGTATATATATATATATTCATATCCGTGTGCGGAAATTTGTACGTCAACATTTGTACGACGGAAATTTATACGCCAGCATTTGTACGCCAGAACATTATACAACTGGAAATTTATACGACTGACATTTGTAAGATGGTAATTTAAGTATGCGCTCTACCGGACTTTTTTGACTTAAGTATGCGATCTACCCATGATAATAACCATGACTTCATTTTTTTATATAAACATAATCACAGGTGCAAAAAAATAAATAAATAAATAAAAGTAAACATTATTTAAATATTTTGAAAATAATTTCAATTTGAAGAATTTTAAATTTTATCATGTATCACAGCGCATTAAAGGATTAACAGGTAGGTAAATGGTTATTGAATAGGTACAGGTGATTAGGTCAGGTCAGGTCAGGTCAGGTCAGGTCTGGAGATTAATGAGAAAAAACTCGCAAGATTTGTTCTCCGATTTTTTAAATGACATTCGTTCTGTATATCGCTAGTTACATTTTCTCTTAAATTGATAAGCTGAAATCTAGTTTTGATAATGCATTTAATTATTGTAATATGTAATTTCATAATTTGTGATAATTTGTATTTTAACTTACCTTGTTTCAAATTCAATTTTATTAACTGATCATGAATTTCTTGCGTATAACGTATAAATTACCGTCGTACAAATGCTTGGCGTATAAATTTCCGTCGTACAAATGTTGGCGTACAAATTTCCGGGTTTCCTATATATCAAATTCCTAACGAAACGCTTTCAGTAAACATAAAAAATACATAGTAGTATAATGCAAATACTGTAAAAAAAAATACACCTTCAGTCTTATTTGTAAGAGGATAAGAATTGCAAACAATTTGAGTCTTTCACGAATACTAAGAATCAAATCAAATCAAATTAAAGTAAAACTTTTCTCGCAAACAAAATTTATATAATTTTTTGCTCCGATATTTGCATACGCAAATTCTGCATAAATTTTTTTTTCTTTTTTTATTTAAAAAAGTGTTGCAATGAAGTTTAATCACAATATGCATGCGAATGTACACATTACAACAACAAACACCAAGTGTGTGTGTGTGTGTGTGTGTGTGTGTGTGTATGCGCCTCGGTGGTATAGTGGTTAGCGTCGCTGACTACAAATCCATCAGCCCCGGGATCGAGACCCGGTGATGGCAGGCGGCGCGCAGTAAAACCCAGCTGTTCATCCTTCCGCATAAAGAAAGTGGTTGGTAGATAAATGGGTAACCTAAGCAGCCTAGTGGTTAAGACGCTGGGATGCTGGTGGGGCGTGGTTGGGATTCCACGTTAAACTGTAGGTCTAAGGTGGAGTGAAAAGCTTCGTCAGAATGAACAATTTGAGCGGAAGCAAACCAAAGGTTATATATAATTTGATTGTATTATAAGCAAACTTCAAACTAACTTTTGTACATGCAAAAAACATCACTTTTCTACGTGAAGGTCAAAATATGATAATAAAAACCCACTCTAATAGACAGAGTTCATTTCCACAAGTTTCGATGCCCACTAGCATCCTCTTCGGGTGGATACAGAAAAACAGCAGCGGAAAAAAACTCTGTCTATTGGAGTGGGTTTTTATTATCATAACTTTTGTACGTCTGACTACATTCTTACGAGCTAAAGAAAAAAGTACGGAGTAAAATTTTCGAAAAACGAAGTAAAATTTGGCTGAAATATATATTTCTTGTAAAATTTGGTGCCACGATGAAATTTTATTTCTATTTTTACTACGACATAAAGGAAATGTCTGACGGAGCCTCACCAAGTCCCAGTTTTTCCTCATGATTATATATATATATATATTATAATTTTTTAATGAAAATGTTTGTATATATTGTAATGATAATAAACCGGCAATTTCCCTTCCTGTATACAAAATATTTGTATTTAATAAGAATGTCATTATCTCCTTTCACACACACACACACATATATATTATATATATATATTATATATATATATATATATATATATATATATATAGGCGGCATAAGTCGCTTTACGGAGAATACTGAAATCATCTTGTGAAGAATATTTATTATTTATTACAGAAATTGTTCAAAGTGTCCTCTATCATGTTCAATACACATGTTGCATCTTTGAACCACTGAAGAACAAATAACGCGGCACAGTTCTTTGTTATTATTCAACGTCTCGAACTCTTGGCGTATCAAAGTTTTCACGTAATCGAAGTCCCGAGGTTTCTGGCCGTAGACTCTTATCTTTGATTATACCCCACATTGAACAATCACATGGGGTTATGTCCGGGGACCGAGGATGCCATTCAACTATCCAATAACGTCCTATTCATTCTGAAAAATTGTCGTTCAAGAATGCACGAACAATTCTTCCGAAATGTGGTGGAGCACCATCTTGTTGCCATAATATCAGTGTCATCGAATCAGTGCAGCCAAATAAGCACACCGGACAAAAAATTAGTCACCCCTCTCAGAATGTACCTAATAACGGCGAGGCGAGGCAGAGACTCTACGAGGTTGTGCATGTACTGAACATCGATTTGCTGCCACTCGTTCATCAGCCGGTCCCGAAGTTCCGCCAGAGTCCGTGGGTGTCTATTCCTGCGCTTCACTTTCTGTTTCCAGCCTGAACAACACCTTCGACGCATTCAGGATTAAAGGCTTCATTGGACCTGCGATGTACTCGTCGCCTCCCATCATTGGAGAACAAACAAAAACGGGACTCATCGGACCAAATTACACGTTTCCAATCTGCCGCAGTCCGGTTTTTGTGCCTCTGAGCCCATTTATAACGTGCCAATTTGTGACTTGCTGTTAACAGCGGCCTCTTCCGTGGTACCCTGCTCCAGATGTCCATCGCATGCAGTTCTCGTCGCAATGTCCGTTCGGAAATTGGTCGCTGGAGAACCTCATTGGTTTCTTGGAGCAATTGTTCTCTGGTTTGAAAACGATTTGCAGTTACTAGACGAGAAACATGGCGGCGGCCCCTATTGTCGAGAATTGTTTTCCGGCCACAGTTACGCCGTCGATTGTCAGTTGATTGCGAACTACACCACTCTTTGTAAACTCGCTGGACAGTACGCGTTGACACACCAACAAATTGGGCTACTTCAGACATTTTGTGTCCGTGGGCTCTGCCAAACACGATGGCTCCTTTTTGCCACTGAGTAACGTCTGCCTCACGACCCATTTTGCAGACTATATCCAACACACACTTTGTTCTTCACCACCTCAGGAAACAGATCTGATCCTGTGTGCTACGTCACCGCTACTTGTCACTTACCAATGCTACATCAGCGCCCTCTGTGTGACCTTGAACTTCCTACTATCGGTGCTATTAGGGGTGACTAATTTTTGTCCGGTGTGCTTATAAAAATAATTTTTCTCGGTATATTATTCTTCACAAGGTGATTTCATTATTCTCGGTAAAACGACTTATGCTGCACCCTGTATGTACATAATACCTTTATGACTTCATGCCTGTATGAGAGTTTGAACGACGGCTCAGGATCAACCTGCGGTCGACCCCTCTACGGCTTCCGGCCTCATTTGCGGGATTCGGTGGAAGAGGGAACTGCTTTCCGATCTCCCCCTACCCTCGTAGCCAGCCACGCATGGCTGGTCAGGGACTTTGCACAGGAACTTGTCCAGCTGATTCTTGAAATTATTCGGGTTGGTGTGCTGAAAGTTCCTGTTCTTTGGGTAGGACATTAAAAAGTTAAGGCTTCGTATTCTGAGGGTATTTTCCAGCCTCGTTTTCATGGCCCCCTGTCCCACCGCTGCTGGGACAGTACAAAATCTGCCTCTTCTCTGATTTCAGTATTTCTATTTCTTCTCGCGTCTTCTTTCCAGGTAGTAGAGTTTCAGGGATTGTAATCGAGACCAGTAGTGCAATGTCTCGTTTTCTGTATGGGCTTCTGAGTACTGAGCAATATTCAACTATTGGTAGGACTGGACTCTTCCATACTTTTAGCATGATGTTTGCCTTTCTGCTGTGGAAGCTCCTCCGGATGATTCCCATTATTTTTCTAGCTGTTGTAATTTTAATGTTATAGTGCTCTCTGAATTCTGCATCCGACGACATTTACTCCAAGATCCCTGACTTGTGGGTTTCGTGTTATCTGTTTGACTTGCAGTGTTTTGTACCCTTTATTCTTTAGCATCTTATTACCACCATATCTTGGAAGTTGGATTTTTCTTCATTGAACTCCATATTGCTGTCTTCTGCCCACTTGAGTAATGTTAGAATGTCATTTTGTTGATATATACAGTATATAATCAGTAAAAAAATCCTATTCTAACCAAACCCAACTTTACCTAATCCAAAATCTTTCGTCGACAAAATCTTCAACATTGGTTATGAAAAAGTTTATTTTGACAAAATGAAAACACATTTGATATCAAAACACCATTCTGGAACAATAGTAACAGTTAATTCTCAAGACGATGTTTATATTCAGCAGAATTCAGGCATCTCTCGATGAATGCAGGTGAATCTTTAAAACAGCCCAAATCGCTGCCCATACCATTACATCAAAATCCATTGTGTTTACCTGTGGGGCACAAGCAGGATTCCTTTAAGTGCTGATTAGCCACTCTTCAAAACCATGTTCGGCATGAACGGGTTAAAGTAACTGGCCTTTGAACAGAACAGACTCTCAAAATACTGTAGTTCTGCGGAATGGGACGTTTTGGCGCCGACGTTCTGGCGCCGACGTTTTGGCGCCGTTTGACGATTGTTAGGTTAAGTCGTGATATTTTTGTTAAAACTAACGAAAATATCACGACTTAACCTAACCAATCGTCAAGGGCGTACAGTTGACCTAACCGGGCAGTGACGATTGGTTAGGATAAGTTGTGATATTTTTGTTAGTTTTAACGAAAATATCATGACTGAACCTAACCAATCGTCAATGGGGCAGATAACGGAAAAGTACCCATATTATATATACACCTTATAATCAAAGCTGGGCACTTGCGGTTTTTTTTGCGGTACTGCGGTACTGCGGTACTACCGCACTACCAAACCGGTACCGCAGTACCGCAAAGGATCGCTGAAAGTACAGCCTGTACTTTCAGCGATCCTTTGCGGTACTGCGTTATGCGGTACCGGTTTGGTAGTGCGGTAGTACCGCAGTACCGCAAAAAAAACCGCAAGTGCCCAGCTTTGCTTATAATACACTGACTCTTTTGCTCGCACCGCCAAAAAAGTAACGAAGGGTCGCGCTTGCTACATTTATCAAACACATACAAATATCCATTATGTGAAAACTTCTGTTTCCCTTTCTTACTTGATTTATTTTCAGACATTTATGCTATTAAGGGCAACAACACAACTTATCTGAAAAGACAGACAGCACTTCAGGTTAATAACCAAGTATTACCACTTAATACTAATTAACGGCGGCGCCAAACCGGCTCCGCGCCCAAACGGCGGTGCCAAAACGTCCAGCGCCAAAATGTCCTAGATGGGTAGTTCTGCGTATCATTTCTTTGATTTATGCCAGTTATTGGTTTAGATTGGTGCTATAAGCAGAGGTTTCCATCGAAATACACGTCCACTGTAGCCAGAGATGGGCACGATCTTGATCTTCAAGATCAAGATCGTGATCTTGATCTTGAAGATCACTTTTATTATGGTGATCTTGATCTAAGATCACTTTATTTCTTGTGATCTTGATCTTGAAGATCACTTTAGACTTCAAGATCACTTTTAATTTCAGATTCTTAAATATGCCGCTATGCGAATGTCATTTGTTTTTTGTCCAAGCGACATCTGGTGGCAACTTTGTTCAACACCGACTGTTTATGTTTTCTGTTAGTTGGGTGACTTGCGTCATGCGTGGGCTCATGGAAGGTGTAGTTGCTGTGGAATTTAGGCTCGTAAAAAGTGTAATTTACTGTGCAATTATGTTAAAAGTGTTCTATTAATATATTATTATATATAGGCATAAAAAATATAGCCTATAGGTCCGTATTCATAATAAATTAATTCTAAACATATTTTATTTACAGATTGAATTTTTTAATAATGAGTGCAATTTTACAACTTCAACAGGCTCCCAAGGGAACCAAATATTCTAGGTTGTCACCAGAACAGTATTCAATATATTTAGATAACAATGTTGGTAATAAGGATCAATCTGTGCTATTGAACGGAAAATATTTTCAAATTGTCGAAAAAACTGGAAACAGTATCAAAGTTATTTGTAGGCAGTGTACAAAGAAAACTACAATTCTGTCTGCTGGCCTCGACTCAACAAGCAATCTTCTGAGGCACCTCAGGGTTAGTACTACTTAGTAACTAAGTAGTAAGTAGCAACATTAACATAATGGTTCAAGTCATATTTTAAGTGACTGGTGCCATACAAGACTAATGCTACATTTACATAGACGTCCATTTGAATATATTGTGCACTTCAGATATTAATAGATTATGGACTAGTAACTACATTAAAAACTGCCGATATCCAACTATAATAAAACGCCAGGTGTATCTGTCTTTCTCTCTGTCTGATCCATGTCTGTAATTTCTCCTATTTAGTTACTGAAGGACGAAATTCGGCTTTCAATTTAACATAGGATAAAAATGCACTGATCATGGTGAAAATAATTTTAGTTAAAGATAACAAAATTTTAGAATCTTGTTAAGTATTAATTTCAACTAGAAGTTTGATACTCTGATAAATATTATACAGGGTGTTCAAGAAGTCTCCGCATGATAATAATTTATTTTCTTGTGCAGAAACTACATTCGGATCTTTGGGTGAATATGAATCGGAGAAGAAATCTCGCAAGCGTCCAGCTAAAGAAGAAGATGCCAGCGGCAGCAATGCTGGCCCTGCCAAAATTGCCAAACAGTCAACACTAAGCATGTTCCACATTTCCAAGCAAAAACCAGGACACCAATATGCAAGGATATCCTTGAAAAGAAGATTCTCTCGCTTGTGGCTAATGGGCTCCTACCATTGAGCCTAGTTGAACTACATGAATTTAAGGATCTTCTTTCATGTTAGTATAACTCAAATATTTTGCTATTTTTTCCATAGCTAATATCTGATTAAAATAATTAATCATATTATTTGTATGAACATTAGACTATCGCTAGCCTAGCTAAATATTTTGATATTTTTTCCATAGCTAATCTATTGTATTTGTTTTAATTTTTAAATATTTTTTTCAGACGTCAACCCGGCTGTTCAGGTGCCATCTAGACGCACCCTGGCTAGATCTCTTGCAACAACAACCAGTACAATGAAGGAAGACATACAAGCAAAACTGGCAGCAGTTGACCATGTGTGTGTTACATGCGACATATGGTCAACTAATCACCGCAGTTTCATGGGAGTCACTGCGCATTGGGTATGCTATTGATTTAGTGTATTATTTTATATAATTGATAAATTGACCATTGGTGATAGACTGATAGTCTGATAGACTTATAGTATAATCTTTTCAATTATTCGACATGTGTTCCTCATTCATTAATTTGGTGTCTTCATTTTGCTGTGATTCACAGTAATTTCACACTAATTCACTGATTCTGTCATCTGTCATTGTGTCTGATTCACAGCAAAATGTGGAAGAGTCCATATTCACAGGCTGTGAATATGGACTCTTCCACATTTTGCTCTTATGGGATGGGTCACTGATGTGGTGGTATGGTAGGCGACTCATCGCTGAATTGCCTCCTTTATATCACATAGTTCTTCTCTTCAATGTTTGGTGGCGCAGTTTAGCTGGTGCGTGTCTAACCAATATATTAAATTAAGCTTAAAAAAATGTTCATACAAACATTGATTTTAATTCTTACATTACAGATCAATGATGACTTGTCGCGAGGATCAGCTGCACTGGCATGCCGAAGATTTCGTGGAACACATAGCTTTGATAAAATTGCTGGAATATTGGACAGGATCAACTCGGAGCATGGTTTATCTTATAGAAAAGTTGTATCTACAGTCACCGACAATGCATCGAACATGGTGAAATGCTTTAAAGAGTTCGGTGTTCGTGTTCAGAATCGTACTGACGACATTGATGAAGATGATGCAGATGAAGATGATGATGAAAAAGATTCAGATGAAGAGGTTATCATCAGCAACTTTCCTGAACATTCAGGAGAGCATGGAGAGGAGTCAGTGAAACTATCATCCCATATTCGATGTGCCTCCCACACATTGAACTTGGTAGCAACAACTGATGCAGATAAAGGACTGAATTCACCTGGACTAAAGAAGATAAAGCATTCTGCAATGGGAAAATGCTCGGCGCTGTGGAATGCTGCTGGTAAACCCAAGTCAGCAGAAAAAATACAGGAAATAACTGGCGTCCAATTTAGGTACCCATGCGTCACCCGATGGAACTCAATGCACGACTCATTAAGCCAAATATATAAACATAAGAACGACGTGAATGTAGCTCTTGAAGAACTGAATCTACCCATCCTCAAAGACAATGAATTGGAATTTATTTCAGAATATTTGTCTGTTCTAAAACCAATTGCAGCAGCCCTCAACAAATTACAGGCAGAGAAAGAATGCTACTACGGTTGTCTTCTTCCAACAGTCCTAGTGACTCAAGATGCCCTCGCAAGATTGGAGCCTATCCAACCAAACGACCTGCGCTTGAGACACTGCATGCCATTACTGGCAGCAGTCGTCTCTGGCTTCAATGCCAGATTTGGTCATTTTTTGTCGTTGAGCCCCGAGGTAACTGATGCCGTTTTGGCCTCAGTATCTCATCCGTATTTCAAACTTAGATGGATATCATTGTTGCAAGGGCCTAATTTCGGCGATCATGAAGCAATCAAGTCTCAAGTAAAAGACAAGCTGCAAATGGCTGTAAGAAATTGTAATTCTGACAGCAGTGGTAATAGTTCGGTGAACTCAGACTCATCATCTGAAGACGATTTCTTCAGAACTATGGACGGCTCATTCTCTGCTCCTAACAACAAGGAAGACTTGGAAGTCCTCAATTATTTGCAGGACACCAGTAAGGCACTCGACTCTTTAGATAGGTATCCTGCTATAAAGAAGATCTTCAAGAGGTATAACACCACGCTACCTTCCTCTGCACCAGTGGAACGGTTGTTTTCGTTTGCTGGCATGGTTCATAGCCCCAAACGAAGTCGTCTCTCGGATGGTAACTTTGAACAATTGGTTTTGCTGAAAGCAAATGTTTACAGCGGTTGAACATTAAATTAACACTCTTAACTTGCGGTTTTTACCCTTATATTGTCAGTAATTGCGTACTGCAGTAAAACTGTAAAATTAAATTCTATGTAAAAAATGTTTACTTATATATGCTGACCATTCATTGATATGGGTTATGGACCTGGTGAAATGAGAATTGAGAAAAATAGAACTAAAAACTATATGTAGGTCATTTAATAGTTTTTTCTTTGCTGATAAGTTATGATAATACTAAGTTTTAAGTTTACCACCTGAAAAACTGAAAGGGGAATCGTCAATCCCCGTGGTTTAGATCAGGTGACATGGGTAGGATGCGATGCTTGTATTGCCTCAGCCCTCAGGGGAGTATTAGGAGTGATACTTTTCAGGAGTGATTAACAAAATAATTTGTTTTTGTTTACTCTACAAGAGTACAACTTTTTTCAATTCATATAAAAGTGATCTTAAAAAGTGATCTTGAAAAGTGATCTTCAAGATCACGATCTTGATCTGGATCTTCAAGATCACATTTTTCTGGTGATCTGATCTTGATCTTCAAGATCACATTTTTCTGGTGATCTGATCTTGATCTTCAAGATCACCAAAGTTGGTGATCTTGCCCATCTCTGACTGTAGCCCAGTTTATGAAAATAATGGTACGGTGCTTCTTGTGACAAACGCGAGCATCGTGCGTAAACTGGACTTCATCTGGTGAACAATGATTCTTCGTGTTCCTTTTCTAAAGAAGAATGCTCCAATGAGGAGCATCCTGGTCGATGGTTAGCTTGCTGCTTAGTTACTTGAAGAAAGCTTGCGATTTTGCTATAACCAGCCCTATATGCAAATTTGAGAAGTTGAGCTACCTATGTCTTACTTTAACTATACATCGAAATCTGCCCAATCAAGCGACCACGGGTAAAATGGTGTCTTTTATGATCTACAAATTTTTAGCACGCCCGATAAGCCTCGTACGAAAAATGTTCTATTTCAACAACTGTTCAGTGTTTATCTAGTTCTGGTGAAGAAGGGTAGTACAAACTGTGTTGTTCATTAGAGTACAATATATATAATAATAATA
The DNA here is from genome assembly GCA_023014485.1 of Bathynomus jamesi. Taxonomy (NCBI): domain Eukaryota; kingdom Metazoa; phylum Arthropoda; class Malacostraca; order Isopoda; family Cirolanidae; genus Bathynomus; species Bathynomus jamesi. The sequence continues at coordinate 519,735 of JAJOZX010000158.1, read as the reverse complement.
ATAATAATTGTGGGAAAAAGTTTAAGTACAGCCGTATCTTATCATGTTTGTTCATTTAAAATTAATGAAATTTAGGTATATATTTGTTATTCATTTAATGAACGTTAATGAACGCAAACTAGTTTTTGTTATAGTTAACAATAACTTAAGTTGTCTGTCAGTATTTACATATTCTCTTTTTCACAGGTTTAAGTACAACATCAGAATCTATTTAGTAGTAAAGCAGCGGAACAGTCTAGAAAATTTGACGATAGAAGCACCTTCAACTTTTAAAAAGATCCCAGAGTTATTTTTTTCAGTACGTTGGTGAGAGTATAAAACGTGACTGCTGAATACTGTTCAATCATCAGTCCATCATGGGCAAAGGTAGAGCTGTCTCGGGAGCTTAAATATAGAATTATTGCTTTGCATAGTGATGCGAAGCCTGTTAGGAAGGTTGATGAACAACTTGCATTTTACCTCAATTTCAAACGTCATTCATAAGTGGAAGCCTCTTGGAATCACCAAACTTCTCCCTCGTTGTGGACAACCACGAAAGATTCCCAACCGTGCTGCTCGTAACATCATGAAGGAGGCTACTGTTAATCCTCAGTTAAATTCTAGGGATCTAAATCATTCTTTGAGACAAAATGGAATCGATGTTCATCCCTCCACTGTACGCACGACACAAGAATAGGCTCTTTGGACGAATTGCATGGAGGAAACTACTGCTCAAGAAAGCTTACAAAGATGATCGGTTAAAGTATGCCAATGACCACCGAACTCGTGGAATTGACTACTGGAAGACGGTACTGTGGACTAATGAGGCAAAGATTGAGCTCTCTGGCCACAATGATCAACGGTATGTCTGGAGTGAGTCTGGTAAAGCACTAAAAAAAAATCATACCCACGGTCAAACATAGTGGTGGTAGTATTCTTTTATGGTTCTGTTTCAGTGCTTCTGGGCCTGGTAAATTGATGGAAATCAACGGACACATGGATTCCACCAAATATCAAGAAATCTTGGAAGAAAATATCATGCCTTCAGTTCGTTAGCTCTCCATGGTCGCAATTTTATTCTGCAGCAGGAAACACGAACAAATCTACCAAGACATGGCTGAAGAAGAAATGGAAGCTTTTGGATGTGGCCAAGCCAGTCACCACGTTTCAATTGGATTGAAAGTTTGTGGTTTAATCTCAAGAGAGCTGTCCATACACAGAGGCCAAATACTTTCAATAAACCTCGCCAATTTTGTGGAGAAGAATGGGCCAAAATCTCTCTTGCGAAGAGCCGGAAGCTGATAGAGAAATAGCCCAATCGTTTCATTGAATTTATTCAAGCTAAAGTTAGTCATGCAGCACATTAATCATCTGTACTTAAACAATTGCTCAACATTAATTTCACATTTTTCTATTATGTGTTACATTCTGACTTAGTTATTCATTTTATTGTTATGATTAATAAATTAAACTAATGACTAACAAATTAATTAGAATAAATAGTCCAGCTTCACAATTATTTATGTCATTATAAATTGTAAAACCAATGTATTTATTTTATTATTAATAAAGGTTATCCAATTCAATTCAATCTATTGTTTCTAAAATTACTTATTTCCCTTCAAATGTCACTAATGCTCCAATCAAAATACAGTTTTTCAGATTTCCAAGTGCACTTGAACTTTTTCTCACAGATATATATATATATATATATATATATATATATATATATATATATATATATATATATATATATATATGTGTGTGTGTGTGTGTGTGTGTGTGTGTATCAAAACTAACTCTCTCTCTGTTTCGGAATAAATTAATCTGAGATGAAATACTGCAGAAAGCAAGTGTCACGGACGCCAAGAAAGCAACAAGCAATTGTGGTTTTCATTCGCCTGAAGTTTCCGGAATACGCTTCCCAAACGGATCAGATGACCTTAATTTTGACTGTTCTTCTGCCGTTCGTTTCTAAAGCTTCCTCCGGTATTGGGATTCTCCACGCGAATTTAATTCTCCCAAATTGGGAAATAATGGTATGTCTTTGAGATAAAATGCAGATCCTTTCCTCTACACCTGAATTTTTTTTTAAACTCAAAAAAATATATACAACTTCATCTGTCAGACAACATCTGCGGTAATATAGCCTATCTATCTATCTTCCTCATAGTAGCAGTTTTATGTTACTTTATGAGGGTTTGAACGACGGTTCAGGATCGATCTGCGGTCGACCCCCCACCTCTCTCTCTCTCTCTCTCTCTCTCTCTCTCCCTCTATATATATTATTATATATATATATATATATATAGAGAGAGAGAGAGAGAGAGAGAGAGAGAAGAGAGAGAGAGGAGAGAGAGAGAGAGAGACCAACCGGAAATTCCTTTCCTCGCCGTTCTCAATCAGTCATGGAATCAAAAAGGCTATACAGGTGGGCATGAAACAGGCCCATAGGAAACACAGATTTTGTGGTATTTCCTGAAACGACTACCAGAGGACGTCACCAAGGCCTATAAAATGCAATTTCTTTCTCAAATCATTCTCACTTGCCATTTTCTCGTTTTGGTCGTCACGTCTCACTCTCAGCACCACTCGTCAGGCCATCCGCTCTCCGGCCTTCGCCGGAGAGCGGCCCGCTGTTCCTTCAAGGCTCCGGTCGAGCATACACGAAGTCTATCATCACGTAAGGCCTTCTACAATTTCATCCTGCAAGAAGCAACGTCACTGCTGCAGGAGTTTCCGTTGGCCCACTTCTCAACAAGTCTCTGCCAGCTTTCAACACTCATCCTCTCGCCGGCAAGGCCAGTCTGACTACAGAAGCACCCTTCGAAGCCCAGGTCCGTAAACTTTCCAGTAGGCTACAAGCCACAAACCCCACTTTGCTCTTCATTCATCCTTCACCACAATTCGATCGGCGACCGTTCAACAAGTACCTCAACAGGCCCTCAGCGCATCCTCCATCATGTAGGCCCTCTACAGTCTCCGAAGTCATCTATGGCGAAACGCAATACGGTCAAACCTTCATGTAGGTCTTCAGTCTCTAGAGTTATCCAGCGTCGCGGTAAGCCTCTTGTTGGCCCTCACTCGGCCTACAGTGATTTTGTTACGTCGTGCTTCCACAAGCTCTGCCTAATCGCGTAGGCCCTAAAAGTGTTTTCATTACCGTTTCAAACTAACTTTCTCGTTAAGACCGCCGTAGGCCTATTCAAGTGTTGTACCAATACCGTAGTTTTTTATCACTTTGTTATTGTGTTCATTCGTATAATTTACTCATCTTGCATCGGATTGTTTATGTGCTCTTTTATGCATTTCATTCCTAACGACCTAATCCATTTACTTTACCAACCGTACTTGCATTATTTCAGTTATCAATAGGCTTCATTATTTATTCTGTGTTCACCTCTGCACATCTCATTAGCCTATCCGAATTGGTGTACTTACTTAACAATTAGACTGTATAGTGTATAACCATTCCTTATTGCTAAGAATCAGTCATCGTTAGCATAGCATAAATGCCGTTATATAATTGTTAATCACTATAAATACCTTTATTGAACTATTAACCAGTGTGAACAAATAATTGATTTATTTTCCTAATTAAACACAAAACAACAAAGTAATTTATCTCTCCTTATTAAACATTATTTGGTCTGCAAAGACCTGGTGACCCCTAATTATTCATTTCAATCTTATTCAGTAATTATAGTAAGCCTACTTTCTTAGCCACATCAAATCGGTGATCCGTCGGCCGCTATATATATATTTATATATAGGCTATATTTTTTTCCCTCCAACGTTGGCCAGTTGCCATGGAAACCAAATGTGCTTTGAAAGAAACCATAGTTTACAAAACACACTAACATTTATTGTTTCAAAGTTAAAAGCATTGACTGGTTATAAAAATAGTGATCTGTTTGCTATGATACGCTATCAAATAAATTAATGCCATTAAAACGCATATACTGGTTTCCTTGGTAACTTGGAGTTGTGGATGAACTTAAATTTTTGAAATTGGTTAGTTTCTGTCTTTTATTCACTGAAAAAGTAGGACTTTGATATATATATATATATATATATATATATATATATATATATATATATACAGGGCGTCCCAAAAAAATGTATACACACTTTAACAGCTGATAGCTCAATTGATGTTTCTTTCTTTCCAAGTTAAACCCATTAGAATTAATAATGGCAGTCAGACTAAGCTTTGAACAAAGGAAATTCATTCTAAAATGCTACGGGAAGTGTGAAAACGCAGTTGAAGTGCAAAGACAGTTTAGGAGGGAGTTTCAAACAGATCCACCAACGCGACTTACCATCACTCGAATTAGAGATAAGTTTGAAGCCGATGGAACTGTTCAGAATGTCCACAAGAAGCGTTCCGGAAGACCACGGACATCGACAAGCCCCACAAAGCAAGAAAGAGTACTGGAAACGTATCACCAAAGTCCAAGAAAATCTGTGCGGCAAGCGAGTCGTGAGGTAGGAATCTCAGAATCGTCTGTCCAACGCATTTTGAAGCGCTGTCAATGGAAAAGTTACATTCCAAGATTAGTCCATGCTATTAATGAAGATGATCCGGACCGAAGAGTGGAGTATTGCGAGTGGTACTTGGCACGATGTGGATTGGACGAAGGGGTTTCGTAGATTACCCTCCGCGTTCACCAGACCTCACACCACTAGACTTTTTTTATGGGGATACTTAAAAGACAAAGTCTACGCTATAAAACCTGCAACAGTCGCTGAATTGAGAGCAGCCATTGAACGAGAATGCACACAAATACCAAACGAAATGTTTCGTGATGTTTGCGATTCCATTGCTTCGCGTTATCAGCAGTGCCTGGACCAGAACGGACGTCAGTTTGAAAACAGGCGTTGACAAAACAATTAAATAATGTCTGTAGATTCTATTACATTTTGAAAATGAAATGTATAAAACACTGCCTTTATAATTATTTAAAGTGTGTATACATTTTTTTGGGACGCCCTGTATATATATAATATATATATATATATATATATATATATATATATATATATATAAACTTTACTTATCTTAATAAAATGAAATAACTAAATGAAAAACGAAATTTTACATAAAACAACAGAGGTAATCTGCAATTCGATTTTTAGTCAAAAATATAAAATGTGGAAAAAAATTGTAATTATTTATATTTGTGAACGTTTCATTAATGCGATTCGTGATGTCATTTTAGAGGAGAAGATTCACTGCGTAATCCTTTCCTCTTCCACCAAAAGATATTCGAATTCTCAAATCCGCGAAATCGAACCAAGGACAGACTCAGTCTTAGAACCGACTTCGATATCTGTTTTTGTACTGACTGTCTTTCTTCTTTAAGTTTCGCTTCATTCTGATTTGGCTTTATCGGTACTTAATATTCAAAGCTTAATGTCCATCGACATTATCCTTAATTTCTTCGACATTAAAACTATTTTACAGCTACACGATTATACAAACGGTTTTTATCGAGTGGAATAAGCTGGACGAAGCGCTCCAAACTCAAACTTTTCTTCCTCACTCTCTCTCTCTCTCTCTCTCTCTCTCTCTCTAAATCTCAAAAATAGATTAAATAAGTATTAAAAGAGTTGGAATAGCTCTATCTTACCTAATTTTATCGGTCGTTAGAAAGGTTTTTAATGTTCCTTTAACTTCAAAATGAGTTTCATAACTTTTTTTAAGCCCCAAAACTAAATCCTTTTCACAATATAACAACCAATCGTTCTTTTAGAGAATTTTGAGCAGAAACAGCTCAGCAATGTCCCAACAAACTAGTGTGGTTGATTGGTTGTCCGTTGTACGTCCTTCTTATAAACTAATGTGACACATCTGTATCGAGCTCACTGGCTTTGACATTTTTTGGACGTCACATCGAATATGATAATTGTCGTTATGTCATCCGATTCGTTCGGTGTCCCCAAGACCAACAGAGCGTGTCTGTGTCTGATGAACATGAAATGGAAAAGTATGCATATAAAAGAAATGTTTACACGTAACTGCCATATATATATATATATATATATATATATATATATATATATATATATATATATATATATATATAGTGTATATATATATATATAGTGTATATATATATATAAACCGCAAGGGGGTTCTAAGCTCGTGCTCTTGAGTGCTCTTTGTGCTCGTTTGTACGTGCTTGTTCCTGGAGGTTTCACGTGCGCCCTCCCGGCCCTAGCACCCAAGGATGATGGGGCTCAACCCTGCAATCATTGTCATCCTTGGTCTTTTTCCACTTTGACTGTCCCCTCCACCTTTCTTTTTCCTCTGTCTTTCCTCTCACTTTTCTTTGTTTTTCCGCCGAGATATGCCCTTTTAAATAGAGGCGAATCGGTTCTTCCCGAACTTAAAAAAAAAAAAAAATATATATATATATATATATATATATATATATATATATATATATATAATATATATATATATATATATATATATATATATATATACACACAGACCATGCATGCACGGTTAGCCCTGTTCAAAATCAACTTTTTCTTATTTTCATAGGTTTCTGTACTTTTTCCCATGCTTTTTGACCGAAAAGGCCGAAAATCACAACCATTTTGACCTAGGTTGTTGGGAAGCATTGCCGCATGGAGCTTTAATTTTTCTGCTTGAAATCGGCCAAAAGCACCAGTTCCGGGGTCCCTTGAATCATGTTTTGCACTATAACTTTTTATCTAAACAAGATAGAGCAACAAAATAGGCACCAAATTAAAGTGTTTTTAATCCTCTTTCTAACTTATACAATTATGATAGTCTTGGAACAAGAAATGGCACATTGGTACATACAAAGATTTCAGAAATATCACAAAATTCGTTTTCTCACACTCAAGGCAGACAAGGCGCCTTATTCATGACACAAATTTGAGATTAACATTTTGTCACAAGTCTAATCGATCAAGAAGTGAAAGCATTACATGATGATTAATTTATAATGACATTTACACAGTCAGTTGTTGAGAGTTTGTTTCTTGAAGCTGTCAAAGCGGCGTCTGTTGAACTCCACAGCTTGAAGGAGATAGTCCCTTTGCTTGGCATCTGTTGTTATGACATTTGCAAAGTCGCTCACAGGGCCGGACTTTCACCTGCTGAGGCCCTAAGCTATATGAAATTGAGGCCCTTCTCTAAAAAAATTCGGGTAAAAAAATTTAAAATAATATACATGATTATTATTTATAATGATTACAAATTAAATTAGTTACAAAATGTTCCTTTTAACTAATTAATTGATTTATTCCATTTGCCGCATAGAAAATAATTACTGCCCTTAACAATTAGCAAGTATTCAGTACAAATATTTAAACAAAACTAAATTTAATAATAATCCCCTTTTTATTTAAAACATTATTTTCCGTGATTTTTCTCTAGCAAAATCATTAATTATTTCATCGAACGGTGTGCAGCGTAACTTGTCACTTTCTATACATAGAAGACTAAGTGCAGCCAGTCTATCTTGCGACATGTTTGTGTAAGTCTTTAAAACTTAATGTACCATACAGTTGTCGAAGTATTTTACAATTGTTGTCATTATTACTATAATTATTATTTTTTATATTAATGTTAATGATAAAGAAAAAATAATATATATATATATATATATAATTTTTGATGAATTAGTGTTAAAGAATAAAAACTAATGATAAAATAAAAATATATTTAAAAAAATGAGGCCCCCGAGGGTGTGTGGCCCTAAGCTATAGCTTATTTAGCTTATAGGTAAGTCCAGCACTGGTCGCTCATCATCTTGACACCACGTTCAGCAATGTCATTCACCGCTTTCAGATTCTTAACATAGTCCAACGCTTTTCTGTAGTCCTCATTCTGTGGCCAAGACGTGACAGGTTCCAGAAGCCACTCGGATCCAATGTTCAGTGTGTCCAGCAGGAAATGTGATTCTGGGCCAATGAGATCAACCAGGGTGGTCTTAGCTGTGACTCTCTGGAATAGAGGCTTTCCTGTTCTGAAGCTGTCTGGCTTCTCAGTGGCATGTAACTGGGCAGCAATGTCGTGCTTCAATGTGTCACTCAATCTACTGCTGAACAGGGCAAATGGCACGACTTCCTGCGTCAGGTACCATTTGTGGTTTTCCATCTTATTAAGTACTGCATCAGCAAGCTCTGGGTCAGTTTTCTTGTACTTCAACATGTCCTGGATTAGACTTAGATCATTCACGGAGCATCTGCAGCAGACATTGACATCATCCATACAGGAGTGTAGAACAGCGCAAGGAAGGTGTTGAGTCTTTCCAGCTTTGATACAGTGTCTTCGTCGTACTCAAGTTGATCTGCAAACATCAGCATTTTCATGGAGTACAGGTTTCTGGCCATCCATCTGGCCTGATGAATGGCGCCTGGTCGACTCCAGTGAATACCTCGAGGAGGCGTTCCTCCAAGAACAATGACTGTCAGTTCAGCCACTTCCCTGTAGTCGGCTCTTGGAAGCCTTTCTGCTGTTAGAATGTCTTGGAGTATTTCTTCACTGTTCTTCTTCTTTTCCTTCAGCCATATGCTGTTGATAGCCAGCATCTTTGGGTTTTCCTTGGACAAGTCCGTCCAAACATCCTTCAGATGCTCAAACCAGGGATTATCTGGCCCCTTCACCTTCCCAAACAGCTTCTCCCAAACTGCTCCTACTAGGATTTCCAGGATGTGATGTCGACAGGCCAGATAAAACACCTTTTTGTCAGCATTTTCTCTAGCAGTTTGGCAGCTCCTCTGTGAACTCCACTGTTACTGGATGTAGTGTCAAAAACAAGGGCAGTAACATTATCCGTAAGTTCCCATGTCTCCAGTAAATCCATTGAAGTCAGCCTGAGCTGTGCCAGAAGAATTGTCCGATGACAGGTACTCCCAATAACTTTCCTTCAGTGTATGAAGGTGGACCAGACACTAGCACAGCTAAAGTCTCTGAGGTACTTCCAGGTTCACTGCCCAAGACATCTTGAGCAACTTTCCATCCCAGTGTAAGGCAGCGTACTGTGGGGGTTTTCACAAAACTTGGACATGTGACTCTGGCTGATATTATACCTGGACAGCATTCTGTTGCGACGTGTTGTTGAGGTTGAGATGACGAAGTTATCCAGATCAGCCCCTCCAGCTTTCAAGGTGGCAGAAACCATGGCAGTAACTTGATTGTCTGATAAACCAAGACGATCAGCTGTATTGCAGATGACATCACATTCCATGACCTTCCTTGGAAACGTCAAAGTCACACTAGTCACAGTGTCTTGATGGTGAGAACATCCAGGACGAGGCTGATGGTAATCCATGTCCTCTGTGTTAGCGTCGTTGTCAGTTGAGTCACCCAGGTAATGTCATCCACATGAACAACTGCCTCTTGTTCTGCTGCAGCTGTAAAATAGTACAACATGTTAAGACAGTAATTGTTAAGTACATGCTAAATATCGCAATGGAGTAAAACTTAAAACTTTTTGTAACGTTCAAAGTAATTAGTTTTACCTTGTTCTTGTCTATGCTGCAGTCTTTCATTCCTCGCTGCTTGCTGCAGGGATCTTGTCTCAAAAATCTTGTCATGACCAGACATATGACCTTTCCTCTCAGTCTTTGGTCTTCGTAGAACCTGATATCCTCATCTTTCTTCTCTCTGGATAACAGTCTGTTGTTCTGTATTTCCTGGATTGCATCTGGAGCTCCTATATCGAACAGGCTGTCTAATTCCAGCACAAATGCTCCTCTTTTTCCTCCAGGGTTACTTGCTCTTCCTTTGCTTTTCACCAGAGCACGATGTTTCTCATGTAGTTCATGAAGAGCTTCATTGCGTTGTACTTGGTCATTGTCTTGATCCTAGCCATCTGCCAGAATGGGATGATAGATTCAACTGTTTCATATGCAAGGTCTTGAATCATGGGCCTCCCTGCATTTTCCGGTAAATTCTGAAGATTAAGGAAATACTGGAACGCCTGTCTGTTGGTGGGAAGCTGGGAACCACTGATAAAAGCTGAAGGGTATCCAACCAGGAAAGTTTCAGTGAGAGATCTGGTAGATGGCCCAGTTGACACCTGCCTGTGGACAGTACGTGGAGGTTCTGAGATATCAACTGTGCGCCCACGGAGCTCCCTCAGCTCCTTGCTTAATGCCATTGTGAAGTTGTAACTTGTAGATGGTTTTCTAGATTCTGATTGAGTTTCTGTTGTTCCTGAAAAATGATAGATAATTATTATTATTATTATTAATTATTATTATTTATTATTATTATTATTATTATTATTATTATTATTTAATAATTTTATGCTCTTTCATTTGATACCTAATTTTTTGCTCTATATTGTTTAGATCAAAACTTAAAGTGCAAAACATAATTCAAGGGACCCCGGAATTGGCGCTTTGGCCGATTTCAAGGCAGAAAATTTAAAGCTCCATGCGGCAATGCTTCCCAACATCCTAGGTCAAAATAGTTGTGATTGTCGGCTTTTTCAGGTCAAAAAGCATGGGAAAATGTACAGAAACCTATGAAAATAAGAAAACGTTGATTTTTGAACAGGCCTAATGCACGGTGTGTGTGTGTGACATAAAAGTTTCTCAAGGAACCATTCTGAGTTGTATTATTATATTGTTATATACTTTAACTTTTAACAAATAACAGTGACTATGAAAGAAAAGATACAAAATATTCCATAGATGAAAGGTTAAAATAAAAATCTAGGAGCATTATTAAGACTTAAGTTAACCCTTGGCCTTAAGTTATTTCCAAAACCTGCGTAAATGAATGTTAAAAGGTTGAAGGTTAATGGGTGCCTGAACCATCCACTGTGAGTAACGACTCCGTAAATGGACACTAGGATCCACTTTTAAATGTCGTTTCATTCTTCTTTGCAGCCTAATTCGGGTATAGTTGGACTACGTCGTAGAGACGTCGCAGCAGCTCTTTCCGCTTAGATTAGCCAGGTTAAACGATGTTGGAGCTCTTTAGTAGTTTGGAGGGGGGACCATCCTCCGCGTCCGCGTTCAGATGAAGTAGCGACCCGCGGTTCGAATTCGGATTCCCTCCGTCACGCGACCTTTGCCGTTACGAAGGAGGTTAAACAACCCGAGACATTATTATTATTATTATTATTATTATTATTATTATTATTATTATTATGCGAGTGCAGCTAGAGAATTTGGCTAACTTTGCACTAAATTTCGAGTCCAAGTGCATCCAAGCGCACCGGCATTTATTAGCCTTCATTAAAGTCTATTGGAAATAAGAAATTTTATATCTTTGTTTCCAACCAAATGTCCTATAAGGTTCCGAGGTACTTGTTGGGACGAGGGTTATGTCACAGGGGTATGTCGCTAAGGAATGATACCAAAATTTATCAGTATAAAAAAAAGTATAACAAAAAGTAAGAAAGGAAAAGGCAACGATTTCGTATGGCAAAAATTGAAGTCACGTGATTTCGAATGGAAGGATTTCGTGACTTTTTTATTTATTTAATTTTCTCTTACAACAAATAATCCCTCAAATTCTTTTAAATTAAATGATTAAAAAAGAAAAAGAAGTGGAGACAAAATTAACAATAAAATTGTTACCATTTTTACGGGAAAAATGGTAATAAAAAAACATGGCTTTTAAGCAATCCAATCACATCTCTCACGCGTCGTGTTGCCCTCGTATAAAGTGATGAGCGAACAAACAACGCCAAAATAAACGCTAAATATTTATGTAAAAACAAAAACATCTGAAAAACTGCTTTTATACAAAAAGTTTGAATGAAAAATGAAATTTTATTTGAACGAAATTTAAAATAAAGTAAAAAAAGAACTCTGCTAACTTCCGAGAACACAGAACAGCACTGCAAAAACAAAAAAAAATAAAAAATCAAATAAATAAAACCAGTTTGGCAATTAGGTTGAAAATCATGCAAGCGGTACAGATGGAACGGAGGAGCGCCAGATCCTGATTCTGTAACGAGGAGTATCTGAATCAAATTTAAAATCGTGCCCCTCTCCCTAATCGGATTCAAAGAAAATTTCGAGATCCTAATCTTGATCCGAAAGAAAAGACGAGAGTTTATATTTGATAGTTACGATTTTTCATTTTTAGCACATTAATGAGACAGTGAGTGATATAGTTTGTTAATCTGAGGCGTTTCTTAACTCAAACTGTCGCACCATAAACAGAATCTGGGTTGGGGGAATCGTTCCCTACTCTGGAATTCAATCTTACGAACTTCCTTCACAACAAAAGTAGCGGCGGCTCAGAGTGTTTGGACTTTAATACTTACTTAAGATGCACCCAAAAATAATTATTTAAAGAAGAAACGCCTTCAAAGAAAGGGGAATTCGCCGAAATGGTGGAAAGAGGCTAAACCCACATTTTCCAATTTACAAAAGTTACGAGAAAGTTTTTAGTATTCCAGCAACAAGTCCAGTGATCAAATGCTTGTAGGAATAAGTATGGGGTGTTCATAAAGTCACGCGAGTGAATATGGTGAAGTATACACGCGTGACTTTATGAACACCCTGTATTTAATCAGCAACAAAGCTATACACGGATTACTCTTAAAATTTAATTTATATTTGTTGATTATTTGTTAATTTTCATAAAATTAAAAATATTAAATTTAATTTTTATCTATTCATAGAAGCAAAATGATGTTACACAATATATAATTATATATATATATATATATATATATATATATATATATATATATATATATATATATATATATATACACAGATTTTGCTAAAGCTTTCGATAAATGTGACCATGGTATAATAGCACATAAAATTAAAGACATAGGAATAACAGGCAAAGTGGGAAAATGGATCTACAACTTCCTTAGTGATCGTCTGCAGGTCGTCAAAATTCAAGGTATATCATCATCAGAATCGGAAGTACGCAGCTCAGTACCACAAGGGACAGTACTGGCCCCACTCCTGTTCATTATCATGCTAACAGACATAGACAGCGGAGAGTAAACAGCAATAGTATAGTAACATCTTTTGCAGACGATACAAAGATCAGCAGAAAAATCAGCGATGTACATGACGTGGAGGCCTTGCAGAGGGACACGAACAAAATATACAAATGGTCAGAAGACAACAACATGTTATTCAACGCCGAGAAATTTCAGCTCTTGAGATATGGTAGAAAAGAAGAACTTAAACAGACTGCATATTATGCTCCAGATAGACAGGAAATTCAGAGAAGCATGAAAGCGATTGATCTCGGGATAATAATGAACGATGATGCGAAATTCGAAACACAAAATCAGATAGCGATAAATAAAGCAAAAAGAGTCGCCGGACAGGTTCTAAGAACGTTCAAGAGAAGGGACAGGACAGTAATGATTCCCCTGCTAAAAACACTGATTATACCAAAACTTGAATACTGCTCAGTTTTGACGTCCCCATATAAAAAGGAAGAAACTAATAAACTAGAAGAAATGCAAAGGCATTTCACAGCCAAGATTGATGGCTGCAAAGAACTCAACTACTGGGAAAGACAACGTAAACTAAATCTGTACTCACTGGAAAGAAGAAGAGAGAGGTACATCATAATCTACATATGGAAAATGATCGAAAAACTGGTACCAAACCTAAAACTAAACCCAATTACCATTCAAACAACATTGGAAAATAGGAAAGCAGAATGTGTAGTGTTCCCAAATTAAAGGCACGACAAGGGACCTCCTCAACCCTGAAGGAAAATAGCTTGGTTGTCAGGGGGCCAAGACTTTTCAACCAGCTTCCTAAGGACCTCAGAAACGTAACGGGGGTCAAAGTTGAAGTCTTCAAGAAAAGACTGGATGCCTAGCTCAGGACAGTACCAGATGAGCCGGGCGTGCCTGGCTATGTACGGTGGAGAGCGCAAGAAAGCAACTCGCTCCTCCACCAGGCCAGACCTAGAGGCGGGGCCACCAGCTTGACCTCCGTGTGAAGAGAGACCAACGCACGAAACAACATAAGGTTCATAAGGTATATATTAGGCCAGGTCGAAAATTGGAATTTTTTTATTTCTTAAAAAGTGAGAAGGTTTTTTTAATCATCTTAAAAAAATATTTAAAAAATCAGGCATGTGCTACCCTACTACCCCTATCACATGCCCCTCCTCCCTTTTTTACCTTCATATTTGCATATCTACAGATCTACAGAAGCTAAGGCTAACAAAGACCCTAAGATCCACTCTAAGGTTAGCCCGAGAGAAAGGAAAGAGGAGAGTAAGGGTTTAAGTAAGTAGCAAAACCTATCATTCGTGGGTTAACATTCATTCAGAAAAAGAGAAAGAAAGACTCCCCATCATCATCCGCCGGCCACTGCTGACAAGTCGGAAAAATAGTCGAAGAGAATAGGAGAGGGGTGAAAGATAAAAAGAAGTAAAATAAGAACGCTTACAAACCATGCAAACACAGTCCTAACTCACTGTCATACCATGCAAACTAGACATGCAAGTAAAGCGAGTTACAGACATGCAAGTAAGGAGAGGATTAAAAAAAAAAAAGTAGGTAGAGTATAACAAAATGTGGGTTAGTTTACTCTACGTTCGTGTTAGACTAATTTTTTTTTTATTGCTGGCATCACACGCTGGCATGTCACAAGCTGGCATTAATCGTCAACAGACTCATCCTCGACCACCAACCCCAAAGCTCCTGTTGCTAATTTTTTATTTTATTTTAAACAACGTTAATATTTTTAAAATGCCTATCTAAACGGTTCTTAAACATATTAACGCTAGTAGAGTTAACCCTTTACTGCCCAAATATTTTGTAGGGTTAAGTTATGAATGCGTGTATTTGAGAGGTTGTAAATTTGTCCTTTTGGGTAGTAAAGGGTTAACGACTGACGCGGGAAGATTATTCGATTTATCAATTAGGTACTTTAGACGTAAAGAAGTTTTTAGCGATATTAGTAATGAAACGTCTGCCACGCAACTTAAATCCGTTATTACGAGTATTGCTATTATCGAAAGTGAACAGTTTGTCAAAATTTACGTTATCGATGTTATTAACGATTTTGAAAACTTCAATAAGCTCCCCCCTTAAGCTCTTAGTTTCGAGTGAATGCAAGTCTAACCCTTTCTAACCTATCAATATCCTCACGCAAATACGGGCACCAAAACTGAACGGCATATTCTAAATGAGGCCTGACTAGGGACTTGTAAAGGGGCAATATAATATCCTTCGATTTAAATTCGAAATTACGCGCTATGAAGCCTAACATCCTATTAGCTTTTGCGCAAGACTCCAGGCACTGGTTCCTAACCTTTAAATCCTTAGATACGCGTACGCCTAAATCTACTTCCTCGTCAACGCTCGCTAACTCTCTATCATCCATCGTGTACGTGTAATTATTGTTACGAGAACCTACATGCAAAACTTTACATTTGTCTACGTTAAATTGCGTCTGCCACTTATCCGTCCACTCCATAATCCTATTTACATCGTCTTGGAGCCTATTTCTATCGTCCTCGTTAACAACCTTACCGCCTATTTTAGTATCGTCCGCGAATTTTGACACGTTACTAGTCAATCCTACATCTATGTCGTTAATGTAAATTACGAATAGCAATGGGCCTAACACTGAACCCTGTGGGACACCGCTACCTACATCCAACCACTCCGATTCACTACCATTAACAACGACCCTCTGTCTCCTAGCACGAAGCCATTCCTCTAACCAGTTAGCTACCTGACCGCGTATACCGTGCGCTTTAACCTTCGCAATTAATCTTCGATGAGGAACTGTATCGAATGCCTTTTCAAAATCTAAATAAATAACGTCAGCCACTCTATGCCTATCGTATTCGCGCACTATTTCGTTATAAAATTCTAATAAATTAGTTAAACAAGATCTATGGCGTCGAAACCCATGCTGACTACTATTAATCAAATCTCTACTTTCTAAGTGATCGATGATACGATCCCTAACTACGGATTCCAAAAGTTTACCGACAATTGACGTTAAGCTAATGGGCCTATAATTGCTAGCTACTGTGCAGTCGCCTTTTTTAAAAATAGGCGTGACGTTAGCTAATTTGAAGTCTTCAAGAATAATCCCCGTTTCGAGTGACTGATTAAAAATCTTCGTTAAGGGGCCTACAATAACGTCTTTCAAATCTTTCAAATGCCTGGGATAAAAAACGTCAGGGCCTGGAGCCTTGCTAACTTTTAGCCTATCGATATAATGAGCAATCTCACCCTCGTAAACAGTTATTTCATCCAAAATAGTCTCGCTATTAAATGGAACGATATCGTCCACGTCGGGGACATTATTTACGTCTTCTACAGTAAAAACTGTCGCAAAAAAGTTATTGAAAATACCCGCCATCGCCTGAGCGTCAGAAGCCAAAGCGAGGTTAACATTCACTAGAGGGCCTATGTTATCTTTTATCGGCTTACGATTATTGACGTATTCAAAAAACTATTTTGGATTATGTTTACTATCCGCAGCTATAAGTATCTCTAAATTACGCTTAGCATTCCTAACTGATCTTTTAACCTGACATCTAAGCTCGATATATCTATTAAAGTTAGCTGCCGTGCCATTGCGCTTATTAAGTCTATACGCTCTGTTACACTCGTTTATGAACTCGCCTATTTCCCTAGTTTAATGTTTTTATTACATGATAAGTTGTTTGTTTAATGCTTGATATTTTTATGTTTCAGAGAGTCAGAATGTAGATTATGAGGCCGATTTAGAATTGACTAAGAATATTCAGAACAGGCACTCTTATAAAAACCTAGCATTAACAGCAGATCGTTATCGTGTAAGTTGTAGAGCTGCAGCTGCAATAGTCAATGCAGCTTTAAAAGATATGGGGATCCTTAACCACACCAACATGCTTGACAGAAAAAATTAGAAAGAAAAAGAAATCGCATGGGTGAAACAAATACTTTTAGGTCTAAATCCGAAAATCTGAAGATGGAGTGCCTTGGATTTGATGGAAGGAAAGATAACACATTAACTAAAAGTGGAAAGATAAAAGAAAAACACTATGTTATTGTGAAAGAACCTGGAAGCATCTATGTAAACCATGTCACACCAGATAATGGAACTGCTCGCTGCAGAGCAGAAGAGATAACTATTATTACAGACTCGAACAGCACAGATACTATCAAAGCTTTACTGTGTGATGGTACTCCTGTAAATACAGGAAAAATTGGTGGTCATAAAACTGGTTGAAATTCATCTTAACAGACCAGTGCAGTGGTTGGTGTGCCTCTTGCATTTGAATGAGCTGCCTTTTATGCACGTCTACAAAGCCATTGATGGTAAAACAACAGGTCCAAGTACTTTTGTGGGTTCAATTGGGAATAAACTGAAGAGAGATTTAACAAAATTGGAGGTAGTCAAATATTCTCGCGTAAAGGGAAACATTAAAGAAATTCCAGCAAATGTTGTGAAGGAGCTAAGCAGTGATCAAAGATATCTCTATGATATGTGTCTGCAGTGCAAACTGGAGACACTTCTGAAGATCTGTCCACTCGATCCCCAGGTTCCCTTCACCATGCTCGCTGGCTAACTCTACCCAACAGAGTCCTTCGATTATATATCTCAACGCCAAATCCCGATAAAAACCTTCAAGATATAGTCAAGATTATTATGCAGTTCTATGCTCCAGGGTGATTTTGGATAAAATCTCACCCTAATGCAACTGATGGTGCATATAACTTTTGGCATTTAATGTGCTTGCTTCGAAATTTAGATGAACAACATAGATCAATCATAGAACCAGTATTAAAGAATAACGCCTACTTTGCCCACCCAGAAAATATAATCATATCAATGATAACTGACAAGAGACTAGAAATTTGGGAGCAAGCTATTCAGAAAATCAGCCTTTCAAGAACAGGATTTTCAGGTACCAGAAACTTTGAGTTGCCTCTGTAGTGAATACTCTTATTTTAGTTTCAAGTTAAATGTTAATTTTACCGTCTTGAATTTCGGAATAGTATAAATTCATTTTAAATTAGTTACCCCATTATAATTCAATTGTGAACCACATTAATACTAATTTTATGTATACTATATTATTTTATTGTATGTAAACATAATTAATTATATATCACAATTGTCAGTTAATTATTTATATTCAAATATTTATTTTAATCTAATACCATGTCCATTTTACAAATAAATAATAGAAAACCAAAGGTTATATTTTCCACCTTTGGTACTGTCGCAGTTTCGCCTAACGGACTCAATACGGCTAGTGAGATAATCACTGGTTGGCACTTAACTAGCGGCAGTGCTTATGGCTACATCATCCAGGTTAACCTATACCGGATAGATGCGCTACGGTCCCAAGCCGTAGCTTGCCTAGGCCAACGACGACGACGTAAACCAACAATTGGTGACCCCGGAGCTGGATTACCCCTTTTACCCGAACGACTAGGATTAGACTGTAATGTCGTTCGTGCCCATCACCCCCTTCACCCGAACGACTAGGACCAGACTGTAACGTCGTTCGTGCCCATCACCCCCTTCACCCGAGCGACTAGGACCAGACTGTAATGTCGCTCGTGACCTCTGCCCCTCACCCCTGCCCGTGCGCTCTGTGCCTGCGCTCGTCTCAACCTCCACTCCTTCGTTGGGAACTTGTCGTCTTGCTTGTACGTCAGCAAGCATAGGAGAAGATGCCTGACGACGCTGGTGCCATCTCCCACTTGAGCGTAAAGCTCCCCGTCTTCTGGCCGGGTGATCCATTTATTTGGTTCCACCAAGTGGAATCACAATTCAACTTGGGAAGGATCACCGCTAGCAGGACGAAATACGATCATGTTTTGTCCTCTCTACCAGCGAGCATCATCTCTGAAGTCCGTGACGTCATCATATCTACTTCCACGAGTGAGGACCCGTACAACGATCTGAAGTCTGCCATCCTGTGCCGCACCACTGTCTCCGAGCGTGAGAAACTACATCAGTTCATCTCAAAAGAAGAACTTGGAGACCGTAAGCCCACTCAAATGCTGAGGGCTATGCAGTGCGCTCTAGGCGAACGCGCACAAACCTTCGATAAGGACATCTTTAGACAGTTGTTCTTGCAGAAACTTCCTCCATCAGCTCAGCGTGTCTTGGCCACTATGGATCCTGCTACTCCAGTTGATAAACTAGCAGAAACTGCCGACAAAGTAGTGGAGATTGACACAGCTCCGGTCAACAACGTGAACACACAATCGGAACTGGAGTTGAAAGTGAAAGAGTTAAGTCAACAACTCAACCACGTTTGTTCTCTGCTACAAAATCAACGGCAAAGAAGCCATTCTCGGTCAAGATTTACGAAGAGGCATCGTTCGAGTTCCGGGAAGATCTGCTTCTACCACTCGAAATTTGGAAAGAAGGCTAGGAAGTGCATCTCCCCTTGCAATTTTTCGTCGGAAAACCCAGCAGCGAGTCCTAATGGCGTCTAGTACTCGCACTGCCAACCTGTTATTCATAAAGGACAGGAACTCTGGTGTCAATTTCTTGGTTGATACCGGAGCGTCAGTCAGTGTATTCCCTCAAAAATCTGGTCATACGCACTCGGAATCTCCGCCTCTATACGCTGCTAACGGTTCACGCATACCCACGTACGGTACTCAGTCGCGTGAACTAAACTTGGGCCTTCACCGATCCTTCAAGTGGATTTTCATCTGTGCTCAAGTGCGGCATCCCATAATCGGCGCTGACTTCCTCCAGCATTTCAAACTCCTGGTGGATCTTGACAAGCGACGCTTATGCGACCAGGCCACACTGCTTTCTGTTCTTGCCAAACAGGTTGCCCTTCCGGACGCCTCGAACTCTGCACTTTCCCTCGTTCCCCCTAATTCCATGTACCAGTGCCTTTTCCAGCGATATCCAGGAATTCTTCAACCGATGCAGATGGGTGATACCATTAAGCACACCATTACCCATCACATTACAACAAAAGGTCCCCCTGTGTTTGCAAAACCCAGACGTCTTGCCCCGGACAAACTGAAAGCTGCCAAATCGGAATTCCAGCTTATGATAGATCTTGGGATAATAAGACCGTCCAAAAGCAGTTGGTCCTCTCCCCTACACCTGGTCCAGAAGAAGTCAGGAGACTGGAGACCATGTGGGGATTACCGGTTTTTAAATTCGACAACCATCCCGGACCGATATCCGGTACCAAATGTCCAAGACTTTACTTCTCTTCTCCACGGCAAATCTATCTTCAGTAAAATAGATCTCGTTAAGGCTTTCCACCACATTCCCGTAGAGCCTTCGGATATTCCCAAGACTGCAGTTTGTACACCATTTGGGTTATTCGAATTTTTGAAGATGCCGTTCGGGCTACGGAATGCTGCGCAAACCTTTCAGAGGTTTATAGATGAGGTCACCAGAGGCTTAGACTTTGTTTATGCCTACATCGATGATTTGCTTGTGGCCAGCTCAACGGAAGAGGAACATAAGGAACATCTTTCACTCCTCTTTCAACGCTTAGAACAATACGGTGTTACTATTAATGCATCTAAGTGTGTGTTTGCACAGCCAACCTTGGAATTTCTTGGTCACACGATTTCGCAGCACGGAATTACCCCCCTTCAGGACAAGTGTGAAGTGATAAAAAATTACCCTATGCCAAGTAATCAGCGTGAGTTACGGCGGTTTCTAGGTTTGGTAAATTATTACCACAAGTTCATTAAAAACTGTGCCAGTGTTCTTGCTCCTCTACACGCTATGATCACACACAAACGCAAGGTAACGAAATTGGTATGGTGTAGCGATAGTTTACAGGCGTTCGACAATGCCAAAAATGCTATCAATAGTGCATTGTCTCTGTCATTTCCTATCAGTGATGCCCCCCTAACTCTGACGGTCGATGCATCAGATGTTGCGATCGGTGGTGTTGGAACAAACCATTAACGGTCAACAAGCACCCATCGCGTTTTACTCGAAAAAGCTGCAGCCAGCCCAAACGCGTTATAGTGCTTTCGGACGTGAACTTCTTGCTATTTACTTAAACGTGAAGCATTTTCAACATTTCCTTGAAGGCCGAGAGTTTTGTGTTTTTACCGACCACAAACCTTTGGTCACTGTCTTCAATAAAAACAGCTGTAACCACTCTCCCAGAGTCATCAGGCAACTCGATTATATCTCGCAATTTACCACAGATATCCGCCACATCAAAGGTGTCTTGAACACTCCAGCGGATGCACTTTCAAGAGTAGAGATTACTTCTGTTACCCTCATCTCTACACTGTGGAATGCTATTGCACAGGATCAAGATAAGGATACGGAACTACAAGAACTGCTCAGAGAAGACTCCACTCACTCACTTTCCCTCAAGAAAATGAGTATGCCAGGATTGTCTGTGCCCCTCTATTGCGACGTATCAACAGCTGCTATTCGCCCTTATGTCCCTCCATGTCACAGAAAAGCAGTCTTCACGGATCTTCATAAGCCCTCCCATCCTGGTATCCGTGCTTCGCAACACCTGGTTACCTCTCGCTTTGTTTGGCCCTCGATGCGGAAGGATGTCAAACATTGGACCAAAACGTGCCTTGCCTGCCAGCGTGCCAAAGTCCAAAGGCACACCAGGTCCCCCTTTGACGCATTTCCGCCCCCATCCCAGCGATTTGAGGTAATTCATGTAGACATTGTTGGCCCTCTTCCAGTGATTCAAGGCCAACGTTATCTGCTCACCTGTCTCGACCGCTTTTCCAGATGGCCTGAAGCCATCCCACTTCCTGATATCCAAGCGGACACTGTTGCAAGAGCCTTTCTTCATGGATGGGTATCAAGATTTGGATTGCCGACAAAAGTCATCACTGACCAAGGTCGCCAATTTGAGTCTTCGCTTTGGAAGAAGTTTACCAGCTTGTTGGGTACAGTACATGCGCATACCTGTGCGTATCATCCGCAAGCTAACGGCCTCGTCGAACGCTTCCATCGCCAGCTGAAGTCATCCCTTATGTGTCACGAAGACTCCCATTGGATGGATAAGCTTCCACTCGTGTTGCTTGGTATTCGCTCTGCATTTAAGAGTGATCTGAAGACTACAGCGGCTGAACTAGTCTATGGAACAACACTGCGGCTACCAGGTGGCTACTTCACTGCAGGGGATAAGTCATGTGATCCTACGGAATTCGCTCAAACACTTTCCTCTCACATGCAGTCCCTTCAGCCTGTTCCCCCTCGATTGACTAGCCAACAGAACATCTTTGTTTCCCTAGCCCTCCAGTCTTGCACCCACGTTTTCGTTCGTGTACCTGTCCCAAAACGGCCTCTCCAATGTCCATATGACGGACCCTATGAAGTTCTCCGACGTACGCGCAAATCATTTCTCATCCAGCGCGGTTCCAAGGTCGACAAGGTTTCTATCGATCGTCTTAAGCCTGCGTTTTTGGAATCAACCTTAAGTGAGGTACAAGTAGCTACCAAAAAGGTTCAGCGGAAATCTGTGTCGTTCGGAACTCTTTGAACTTCCTCTCTGGTGGGGGAGTGTGTAGTGAATACTCTTATTTTAGTTTCAAGTTAAATGTTAATTTTACCGTCTTGAATTTCGGAATAGTATAAATTCATTTTAAATTAGTTACCCCATTATAATTCAATTGTGAACCACATTAATACTAATTTTATGTATACTATATTATTTTATTGTATGTAAACATAATTAATTATATATCACAATTGTCAGTTAATTATTTATATTCAAATATTTATTTTAATCTAATACCATGTCCATTTTACAAATAAATAATAGAAAACCAAAGGTTATATTTTCCACCTTTGGTACTGTCGCAGTTTCGCCTAACGGACTCAATACGGCTAGTGAGATAATCACTGGTTGGCACTTAACTAGCGGCAGTGCTTATGGCTACATCATCCAGGTTAACCTATACCGGATAGATGCGCTACGGTCCCAAGCCGTAGCTTGCCTAGGCCAACGACGACGACGTAAACCAACACCTCGAACCCTCAATTTCCTATCTACTGACTACACCGAGATGATCGATTGGCAAAAAGAGATCATTACACCTCCACCGCTGCTAAACAATTTTAGCGACGATAAGCTACTACAGACTCGATGTAAGCCACTGGAGGGAGCTTCTTTTCCATGCCACAGTCAAAGTGTGGAAAGTGCAGTGAACCTAGTAACAAAGGCATGTCAGGAAAGAATAGGATATGACAACCGTCAAAAGTTTATCTTAAACTCATTAGAATCAAGGCGAAAACTGCCGAAGTTTGAATGGAAGGCCCAGTGGAATGAGTAAGAAACATATGAAATAAAATTTCCTAATGAGATTGAAAATTTCTTCCCTTTTGATGTGATAAGGAACAATGAAAAAGTTAATTGAATTTTAACACATTTATTATGCCTCTAATTTTTTGTTCTGAATATATTGTTGTACTTAATTAATTTTCCTAACACTGTACATTATTAAATAAAATATTATACGTTAATAAAGATTTATGTCATCAAAAAACCTGAATGTAGAGTAAGTCTCGTATAAATGAAATATTCTTCAATATAGGTCAAAAAGTGAAAAATTGTGCCAGGGGTAGAGGCTTTAAACAGCGAAAATATTTCATGAGGGGGTTCCTGTGTTCCATTCAAACCCCTCACAATATGTACCTTTTCAATATAAAATTTCGACCCAGCCGATATATATATATATATATATATATATATATATATGATAAAAACGAAGACGTACAGCAAAAAAGTCATTATATTTGGCTGCAGCCGACGTTTCGGGCAACTCTACCCATTTTCAAAGCCTAATAAATAAAAGCTAAAATTAATGCAAGACAAAAATATACGAATGTCAAAAACTAAAACTAATTTATAGTACAAAATTAAAACACTTCAAGAATAAAAATTAAAAAGCATAAAATAGGAATAAGCCAAAAACAAATCAAAAGTAAAAATTATATAAATGACAAAAATATACGAATGATAAAAATAAAACTTAAAAACTAAAAACATTCAAACAAAATAGTTAAAAAACTTTACTAATACCATATATTCTAATAAGATTAAATGAACGTAACGTCATTTGTTATTAAAAATTGTTTCGCAAATAAACCTTTTCTTTCTCGTTACAGACCCCCCTCTGCGGGGGGCGGGGAGAATTTGGGTTTTTTGTTTATTCAATATAAATCATATACATAACGGATTAGTAATTCTATTACACTACGTTTTTAAAGAATTATGAATAGTTAATAACTGGTATTAAAATTTTATATAATATATATAATAGCTAGCTATTATGATTTTTGTAACTTGTTACCCAAGGAAAACAACCTCCTCTCAGAAGGATCTCTTCATTTTCTAGCCTTTTTTAGTTTATAGAGTTTTCAATGAGCTTATGAGTTACTTTTTTATGAGCTTATTATTATTCTTTCCATGTTTAGTTCCTTTTTGTCCAATTTGTATTTTGTGAAGACCATGAAGATGTATGATTTTTTAAATAACTATAACTCGCTAAACTTAATTTTTTAATCACCATGAAATAATTAATTTCACTTTAATTTGTTTGATCATTCTTTTTTTACTTTCCACTAGTCTACTCTGCTAGGTAACTAAATACCCTCTCAATGTATATACAGTATATTTAATATGCAGTACATTTTAAGAAAAATACGTAACTCTTTCAATGATTATTGGCAAAAGTAGGTAGGTATATGGAAAAGTACTTACTTAAAGTACACTTCTGACACATGTCCAATGAATAATATAAAATATAAGGCCTTCCGAAGCAAAAGTAGCACTAGCGCCATTTTTTTTAATCGTCAGAAAACGCGTTGAAAGTTATGCGACCTTCGGACAGAGATAACGCATTATTTTTCGTGGGACTTTCAACATACGAATATTGGCGTTTCTGCAATTCATCCATTACCATATGATAGTATACGGTCTGAAGAACCTCTCAGTGGGTATAACTCATTTTTGCCCCGGATGGCGCTTGTGCTACTTTTGCTTCGGAAGACTTCATATATATATATATATATATATATATTATATATATATATATATATATATATATATATGGAATGAATTTCACATTAAACACGTGAAATGAGTGAATGATGCAAACCCACAAGGAAAAAGAAAAATGATTCCAAGTCTTTTGTGTATTCAGAAGTCATTCCCTGACGAGGTGTACTTCTGAATACACGAAAGGCCTTGGAATCATTTTTCTTTTTCATATATATATATATATATATATATATGAGAATATTTTAATTAGCAAAATAATGAAAACTGACGTATTATCAGTTTTATTTAAATACAGAGTGGCCCAAAAAATGTACCACTTTTAAATACAAGTATTAGAATAGTGGGTACATTTTTCACTACTCTGTATTTTCTATAACTTCCGCAACACTATCTACTCCTTTGAAATATATTAAATTACTATTCACAAAACTGAATAAAATTTAAAAGCTTTTCACGAATTTGAATATTAAAAATAGATGCAAAAGATAAAACTCCAATACGGCATTTATTAATACCCTTCCTGTTAGTTCAATGGCACCTGAGTTTTGAGAGGGTGCCACATCTGGCTCGAATATAAAATTTTATACACAAACAATGTGAAAGTCCAATTATCGCACAAATGACTGCCTGTCCAGTCCACCTGACAACCCAACTCAACAAATTGCCGCCCATTATTAAATTATTTACCGTATTTTGAGCTAAATACGCTTTTCTGTATTAATTTTTTTTGTTTTATAATACGCGAATGTGTCATTAAAATTCAGAGAAAGGTCGAGACTCTCTTCACAATACTCTGACGGGGAAAGATAAACCATTTTCCATGAAAATTTACATTTTAAAGTACTTATTATAAGCAAATATATTATTCTTTTGTATAATCATCAATACATAAAAAGCGTATAGACTTCAGTAAAATTATCAATACAGTATTATACGAACATCAAATTATTTAAAAATAATTTATTTATTAATTACTTAAATACCTGAATAGCAGGACGTTTATGACAGAAGATTCCTTTGTTGTCCCCATTCTTGGAAAATAAAATAAATTAATGTTTTTACGCAACTATTTCGCTGTTCGCCAGTTTTTTATCAAGTTATTAAGTTCATAAAAAGTTTCTGAAGTGGTTACTAGGAAGAATGAAACGCTAGCAAATCTTTCAAATGCATTTTACTTATCACGTGAACAATACAAAATTATAATATTTGAGAAAATGTTTCCAGACGACAAACCCAGGCAGTACTTAACAACATCAAAATAGCGGAAGGGAGAGAAGTGTGTGTGTGTGTGTGTGTGTGTGTGTGTGTGTGTGTGTGTGTAACAAAAGTTCTTACCCACATGATATTTATTTTATTAAATGTTCGAATTGCATACAAGAAATTTGTTTGCACGCCAGAAAAGCCCATATCCATAGTATATTTACTTCACTAAATTCAGGAGGAACACGTCAAAACTAGTGAGAATGTGTCCTGCAATGCTGGATCTAGTATATGATACTTACTAGAATTCACACGTGCAAACAGCCTTTGGGTATGCAATTGAAACATTTAATTTAAGAAAGTAAATATTCCATAATATATCAACAGTTCAATATTGCAGTTTCAAAGCATCGTCGAAGTGTCAGCGTTTAATATGCTGCATATAATAAATGGGCTACGTCGTGGACATTGATGCAACACCGCTTCCCGTCGATCAGCGAAATTAGGCGACACTAGGCATTAGGCCGGGTCAAAAAATTAAATTTGTGAATTTCCACATGCCTGTGTCCAAGAAATTTGTAGATGCACTATAAATTTTCAACAATGATTAAAAAAACTAAATTGATCAAGTTTTAGATGTTCCGCAAGTCCTCTGAAGATTGCAAGTAAAACGTAAAACATTACAAAAACTTTAAAACTTTTAAAACTTTGTTTAAATACATAAACTTTATTAATTATTTGGCAATTATGATTTTTTATTAAGATTTTCTTGTATTTTTTGTATTCTTGTTGCTATGAAGTTTTTTCTTGACTGTTTCGTCCAGAATATATATAATTTATATATACAGTTTTTCTTTTCAGAATTGATTATTTGATAGTTAAATACGCGTTGTTACACTAACAAAGTGACTTTCCCAAATTATCCGAAATGGCTGAGGCCGTAAAAGTGAAAGCAACTGTCGAAAAAATCATGAGTCCAGCTGTTTCCCTTTTGGAAAGCTGAGCTCAGTGGAAATCAACTTCCCCTATATGAAGACGTTTTAAAAGAATATTTACAAACAAGATATCTCTTACTTAGAGCTAGTGAGGGGAAAAAGAGCCAAATGCTAATGATGTGGCAAGAATAGTTGCATCAAAGGTAAAAGAGATCTGGAAAAGTGCATCAATTCCAACAATATCAGAACAGCAAATATTAGCCAAAGTAAAGGATTGTCATGAAAATCTAAAAATATGATGAAGACTGGTAGAAAAAGGAAAGATTTTGAATCTAAACTGACCGCGTTTAAATCCAAAAATCAAAGGCTTTTTGATATTGCTGCCTGCAAATGCCATGATCTGTTTCCTTGCACTTGTGAAAAAGAGCTAAAAGTTCCTGCCATGGAACGTTCTTTCCTAATTGACCAAAGAGGTGCACGAAAAATGGCAATAGGCAGTATTGATTTACAGACAACGAAGAAACTGCAAATAAGATCTGAGCGTAAAGAACAAGAAAGAGCACGATTTACTAAAAACATTGAAGATGGAGATATCAATAACCCATCCACTTCCAGGGAAGAGCCAATGGACTGGGATAACTTTCATACAATTCCTGATTCTGACACATTAGCAGATACAGATAGAGAGCGTGATGATGATGATCACATTGAGAAAGGTATAAAGAAATCAGGTGAAGCACATAAGCTCACTCGCAAATTGCCTTCATTAGTAAAAACTTGTGACCGATTCGGAATATCAGACAGAGCTGGTGCAGCCGTTGCCTCTGCTGTTCTGGGAGATTTTGGTCTCATTACCTCTGAAGATTATCACAATGTTGTGGATAAGAATAAGGTGAGACGGCAGAGAAAGAAGATCAGAGAGGAGTTGAGTAAATCAAGTGAAGAAAGTATAGAAACATTGTATTTTGATGGAAGAAAGGACTTAACTAAAGCAAATATCTGTAAGGATGGGAGGTACTACAGTACAACAATTACTGAGGAACACATCACGCTTATAGCTGAACCAGAATCAAAATATCTTGGGCACTTCACTCCTGTGACTGGAAATTCAACTAACATTTCTAAGGAAGTGATGAAGTTTCTTAACAGTAACAATATTAAGGTAGACAATCTGAAGGTCATTGGATGTGATGGAACCAATGTAAACACTGGCATACATAATGGAGTTATCAGGCAACTAGAGGTACACTACAATACTCCTTTTCATTGGTTCGTGTGTTTGCTGCATACCAATGAGCTACTTCTCCGCCATTTGTTTAATTATATTTATTTGGATGGTAAAACCAAAGGACCAAAAGCCCTTGCTGGAAATGTTGGCAAAAGTCTTACTGCGTGCGAAAAGATGCCAGTTGTCAAGATCAAAAGTATCTCATGGAAATTTGTAATGCAGTCATAGAAGGCCAATGTTCCCAAAACCTTGAAAACCGCAACCCAGGTTCTTTGAACGATGCCAGATGGCTTACGACAGCCAACAGGATAGTTAGACTTTATGTTGCGACCAAAAAGCCGTCAGAAAACGAAAACTCTGACCGAATTCATTGTTCGCGTTTATGCCCCAACGTGGTTTAATATAAAGCTAAATCCTTACTATTACCAGGGACCAAGGCACCTCTGGTTTATGATATCTAGTTCAAGATACCTATCTGATGAGCTTAAGGCAGTCATTGATCCTGTTATTGAAAGAGGGGCATATTTTGCTCACCCAGAAACTTTATTGGTCTCGATGTTATTTGATGAAAGGCAAGTGATGAGAGAGTTAGCTTTCCAGCGTATTCTCTTAGCCAAGGAAAGTGTGTCCTCGGGCATTAGAGAATTTAGACGGCCTAAAATTAATTTCTTGGCAAGAGACTACACAGATTTAATCGATTTGGAGACTACCCAAGACATGAACCACCTCTGACAGAAAGCTTGACAAAACACCCAGTTAGAGCTTATCGTAAGGGTGATGAACTAACCCTCTATTGAAAAAGTACCCATGTCATTCACAAGCTGTGGAAAGACATGTCAAACTTGTAACAGAAGCATCAGCTTCTGTCTGTGGCCAGGAAAATAGAGATTGGTTTTATAAAGGCAAGAATTGCTTCAAGATCAAACATGCCTACATTTGAGTCAAAATGCGAATACAAATGTCAATAAACTATATGTAAAAATTAATGGAAGGGAGATTGGGCTGGGCATGGTGTGGAATTCGACCTACAGGCACCTCCTCGTGGTGAATTCTGGGTGATTTGCCTTGTAAATATCATGGCAAGTCAGCAAAGAGCTGTAGTTTACTATACGGAGTATCGGAAAAAATCACCAAAACTTTAAGTGACTTGTGGAACCTCAAAATATTTATATAAAAGCTTGAAACTTTGTCATGATACTTCCTATGTAGGTACACAAACTTTCGTAATACAGGATAAAGTAAAGTTCCCCCAAAAAATTTTTCAAGCAAAAACGACCCGGCCTACTGGGATGTGTGACAGTCCTCCGCGTCCAGATGATGTAGCGACGCCTGGTTCGGATTCCACGTAAAGCTATAGGTCCATTCTCCCATTACGTAAGCTTTGATGTTACGAATGAAGTTAAACAACCCAGACACTACATACATACATACAATATCAATATCTCATTTCCCAACGAAGTGGGGTAAAAAGGTGGAAAATATAGAAAGTAGTAAAGAGGAGGAAAGGCAGAAACTAAAGCGTAAACATTCATTAACACATTTTGGTGAACCAGCATAGCTACATTTCACATTTTCGGCGCTTCATACGCCATGCGTGGTGGCGCTTCCGAGCCTTGTCAAAAATTACAAGGTTACTGTTGCCCTTCGTGGGGTGAAAGAGGGAATGATGGATCCTCAGGCCAATCCTTCTCCTGTTTCGCAGAAGATGCGGAGGTAGCTGCACTTTTCGGTGGAGTCACCATATCTATACGCCTTAAACACACACACACACACATATATATATATATTGTATATGCGCATCTCCACGGATTTGATTTAATTTAATTTAACCTTAATGCCATCCAACCAATAAGGGCGTGATAAGTGTTTCAGACGCTGAAGGGGTTTTCTGTCAAAACATAGTGAGATAATCGTTTGTTTATCTAGCCTAGCCTAGCCTAGCCTAGCCCTAACATAACCTAATCTAAACAAGACCAACATTTTTTTCCGACGGTAAAAATGTTTCTAGATTTTTTTTATATACATTTTTTAATGTTCTGAGGTACCAAAAGTGTTACTTCACAAAAAAATTACCGCACTACATCTGTGAATACACACACTCGACCCTATTCATGCCCAGCTGCCTACGCACACACAAACACCCACCTACACTCGCAGAACTCTATCTGTTATGCATATTAAAAAGTATAATGAACAATTTAAGAACTAATCGCCGTTAATAACTGTATTTTCTTTCTTGACTTAATTAAAGCTGAAACCCAAAAGAACCATCGTTACAGACTGCGGAAAAGACCAGAAGAGAAGCCATTGTTTTAGCCCTCTCTCTCGTAACTCAAAAAACAAATTAATTTTCACACTCGGCTCTTCAAACAATTTCGTTTTACATTTTTCACCATTAAAAAGGACGGCAAATAAAAGCTACGGACACGGTGTAACATTCTCTTAAATTATGCGCGAACCCGTGAAGAGCTTCTAAACCAAACGTGAACAAATCGTAAAATTTGTGAAAGAAAATGTACATTTCCATATTTATACAGTCGATTCAAGTAGTCTGTTGTGACATTCCATATTTTTACTGATGAATATCGGTATAAGGAAGTGGGAGCTTTACGAGAGGTTTTCTCGATCTGACTGTATACGCGGAAAGTGAACAACCAGGTGGCATCTCAACCTTGATGAAATGGTTCTTATTGATATTTTAATGTCGGGTATATTATTGATCCATTTGATTTAATTTTTTATTAAAAATACTCGTGCGTTCTTGGTAAAGGGCTCGCGATCGCGTGCGGTTAATTGAACGAACGATGCGAGTGTCATTTACACAACAATTACTTGCAGTCTGTGAGGCTCGATAACAGACGGGGTTTATACAATATGTCAAAGAAACAAAAACTGCCTAATTAACTCATCTCTGTAGTCACGACATATATATATATATATATATATATATATATATATATATATATATATGTGTGTGTGTTGTGTGTGTGTACAGTACATATTATATATATATATATATATATATGTGTGTGTGTGTACAGTACATATATATATATATATATGTATGTGTGTGTACAGTACATTATATATATATATATATATATATATATATATATATATAATATATATATATAATTATATACAGTATATATATGTGTGTGTTACAGTACACACATATATATATATAATATATATATATATATATACACATTTTAACTGCAAACAACACACAGTATAATTAATATAAAGAACGACGCTTGTGTAGAAGAACGTTCCGCACAAGATGAGGAGGAAGAACGAACAAATGAAAAATGAGGTTACCACCCGGGAATCAAACCCGGGATCTTCCGATTTCCGGCAATCGGAAGATCCCGGGTTGTAACCTCATTTTTCATTTGTTCGTTCTTCCTCCTCATCTTGTGCGGAACGTTCTTCTACACAATCGTCGTTCTTTATATATATATATATATATATATATTACACACACACACAGTGCTGTGCCACTAATTCCTAAAGTTAACGCCGCTAACGCTAACTACCATAAAATTTAGCGCCGCTGACGCAACACTAAGTATTTCAACAGTTAGCGCCGCTAACACTAATTTTGTCGCTAATTTTTTCTGAACCCCCAAATTTATATATGTTCTGCCTTCCGTAATTTACTTACATATATTAGCACACACCTTGATATGGTTGCTAAGGTACAAAAATGTGACGTTGTAGTCGACGAAAATGAAAACATTTTATGTAGGAGTCGAGTTCCTTTCATATATATTAACAGGGGAAACAAACGAACGGAAAAATAAATTCTATTCAATTTATACAAAAGTGGTTTTGAAAAAAATTAGCGATTGACTTTCTCTAAACACTTAGCGCCGCTACCTGTTTCACTAACAATTTTTAAAATTAGCGGCGCTAATCCCAGCACTGTATATCTATATATGCATGGGAGTACATGTAAGTACATTTCTGTACAGTATGAAGCAACAAAAACAACTGCATTATTCTATATTAACAAAATGCCCTGAAAGAACACAAACAAAAACCTTCCGAAACTAGCGAGCGATGCATGCAAAAATGATAAAAGTTCTTACGAATCCAAAATACTGAGCAACAAAATCTAATAAACGTATCAATGTTTATTTCCCCAAATCGACTAATGATTTGCCTATAAAATGAGGAAATTCACGAGAAAACCAATTTTCCAGCAGGAACGATGCATGCACAGCGCCAGTTTTATTGCCCACTCCTTCCTCATACACAGAGAGGCAAATATGATGAACGAGTACCGTCCGAAACCTCTTCAATTTCTTTATTTATTACATGCAATTTATGATGTATGACTTTTATTCCGAGTTTCAGCAATTTTTTCTACAAGGCGTATACATGAAGAGCAATATATATAGATATATATATATATATATATATATATAATATATATATATATATATATATATAGTAATTTAGCAGCCTACAGATTATGTTATCTATTTGTTATCTACGTTATCTATTTGTTTTTCATTAAATTCTTGCCAATTAATTGCCTGCTTTAATTAAATATTAGTGTTAATAACCATTATAATAATTTTTGTTCTCTGTATTGTTTTTTTTTTGTCTAATTCATCTATATACATATTTAGTAATTTAGCAGCCTACAGATTATGTTATCAATTGAAAAAATCTTTAGAGGGCTTTAAGGCCTTTAATTTGAGGTGCCGATTGTGAATTTTTTGCTTGTCTATTTAACTCATTTACTTTGTAATCTGTCTATTTTCTGTTCCTCCTTGATAATGTGAATATATCACGAAAGCGCTCGGACTTTGTGTTTCCTTTTCCCTGTGGTTGTTTTTGCTTATATATATATATATATATACCGGGTGGGCCAAAAAAACTATTACCCTGATTTTAAACAATATAATTTTACCTTTATCAAATGTTATTTATACAATCAATATATGCGTCCTGTATAGAATTTCATGATCTATTTCGTGGTGAAGTTGGAGTTTTGCTAACTGTAACCATTATTTTGTAATTCGCTGTTATACAGACCGGGTAGAAAAAACTTTGTTCTATACAGTTACCTAATTGAGTCCAAGATTATGCTGAATGTGCCCTCCTCCATTATCAATGCACGCTTGCAACCTTGACTTCTCCCTTATCGACGGCAGTACCGCATCAAGGATTTTTTCTGGTAATAAGCAGCAGTGATTTTGGCATTTTGATCAACAAAAACAATCTCTGACTTCCCTAACTTTGAAATAAAGCTGGAAACCATGACTTTTTGAGAAAAATGCGGACGTTCCCGGCAAAATAGATCTAGACTGATAGATTTCTTATCCTGTCTTCCATAAACTCGGTCATTTTGTGTGTTTATTGTTGAAGCAACCGTAAAGGTCTTCTCGTCGCTGAACCATATTTTCGACACTTCTCTCTCTGGGAATCGATCTAACAGAGCACGACATTTTTCAACTCTTGTTTCTTTATTTGATGCAGAGAGCTTATGAACTTCGACTCTTTTAAAACATTTAAGACCTAGATCATCTTTTACTGTACGACGACCACTAGAGCGAAAAATACTAGTAGTTTTTTAAATTTCTCTAAGGGACTTGTGGGTGTTGGGTAGGCTGGCCCACTTTTCAATTTTTTTTTAAAGTATAGGTTATCGCAGTTTTTCCCATTATTTGGCACTATACTAGCACATTGGTACCATTTTTACAAATATTGATCAATATTTAGGGGTCTCGCATCGATCTTGAAATTACGAGTTTTTTTTAAATGCGTACTTTTTAACTTTTTACTGAATCAAGATAAATCATTAAGTAGGGATGTTTTCTGAATCCTCTTGATGAGAGAAGTCGTTTGGTGTGCCTTCCAATGTCATACGACTAACGGTTTAAAAGTTGTGCCTGTATACAGGTAATACCAATGTGCTAGTATAGTGCCAAATAATGGGAAAAACCACGATCACCTTATACTTTCAAAAAAATCAGCAAATAGCAGACAAATAAGGAAGAAAGAAACAATAACTTAAACAATCACTTTTGCATTGTATTGACCACTATCACACGTCACTGGCTGCAACGTTGTCCCTCTGTGCTATGTCATCGTGGCGAGTGATGACTTCTTGAAGTCGCCGAGCTCTTTCCGGTTCTTTTCCACCACTTGCAGAAGATCCTGCAGCTGTGCCTCGTCCTTTGTGACCGTGTTCGCATAGTCTTGTATCAGTTGGATTCCTCTTTCAGCGACGTCATTGGTGACCTGGAGATTAGAGATCACATCCTTCAGATGACAAAGGTCCTCGTTCTCGTCCCACTTATCAGTTGGCAGGGTGAGCCACGAAGACCCATACATCTTCAGACCTGCAAATAAGAACCAGGAGGACTCGTCGATCAGGTCGGGGAGTAGCGTCATCTCGTCGACTGAGACGTTCTCGTATGTGAAGTCTTTGGGTACAGGGAGGTGGGACAGCTTCTCTGCCATCTGTTGCTTCACAGTGCCATCCACCTTGTTGCTGCATAGAGCGAAGATGACGGTCTGAGGCCTCAGATACCAGAAGTGCCGCCTCATCACTGCCAGTGACGCTTCTGCCACCTCGCGGTCCACTGCCCTATACCTCAGAAAACGCTGGTATAGTACCAGTCATTCAACGGCGCATCAGCTGCTACAGGGGCCGCCAACCAAGCTGGTACGTACAGAAGAGCGATGAACACCACGATCCTGTGCAGTTTGTCGACCAGCTCGTCGTCGAGCTCCAGCTGCCTACTGAACATCAGCAGTTTTGTGTAGTAGATGACCTGAAACAGAATAGGCACCATTGTAAGTAAGACAGGTTTATTGTTACCAATTACTTTGTTTGCATTATAATGAAATGTTTATCTTTGAATAACATTTAAACTTATCTCTAGATTATTTTTGTTTGAAAATACTAACTTTAGCCATCCATCTTGCGTGGTGGTAGGCTCCTGGGCGCATGAGGTGAATGCCACGGCGTGGTTGTGTCCCGAGTCCAGGAGCGTGATCTCTGCCACTTCCCGGTAATCGTCTCACGAAACCAGAAGCTGTGCTCAGGAAGCTGACCGCCGCGTCCCGGAGTTCTATTAGCCACGTACTCTCCGCCAGATTCTCGACCTGCAGCTTGCAGTAGGTCGAGAGATCGAGCTCGTCCCATCTTCAAAAATAATAAACAAGAAAATTGTGAGAGAAAACTCTGAAGGTCCGGTTTGGCTTGCTGTTTTATAAACTAGTGGAATATCATGTGTGTCCTAACTTTACCTTGCACAAAAAATGAACTAACCTTCTCTTCAACTGCTGAAACAAAGGATCAGTTGGTGCCGTAGTCCTTCCGAGCAGGGTGACGGCTACTGCCCCCACGATAAGCTCTAGGACGTGATGACGGCATCCCAGCTGGAGTAGCGGTCGCCCGAGCATGTTTTCCAGCCGGACAACTGCACCCTGCACCCTCCCCGTGTTGGTGGAAGTGGTGTCGAAGCAGAGTCCGATGACGCTCTCCTCACTTTAAGACGTTGTTTACGGTTTCTTTGAATGCGTCTTTCCTGTTAGCAGTGTACTGGATAACACTGAAGAAGTATTGCAAAACCTGCCGTGTTGTTGGCAATTTGCTACCACTGATGGAGGACGACGGTTGGCCAACTAAAAAAAAATTTCCGAGGCCGATCTTAGAGAAGGTAGCGATGTTATTTGCGCCTTTCCTTTTGATGACTCTCTATTTGTAGCTTCAAGAGTTCTTCCAGTTATGGTTGCCATCGATTTGTCCATGACAAAGGATGAGGAACTCAGACAGAATTTCAAAATGTTATGATCTGCAAAAAAGGAAATAAGGTTAGGTACCTGGCACAGGCATAGTGCATTTTCTAATTACCTATATACATTATACATTCCGCCCAGGTATGGTGACTCATTTTTTTGAAAAGTATTGGTGATCGTGGTTTTCCCCATTATTTGGCACTATACTAGCACATTGGTATTACCTGTATACAGGCACAACTTTTAAACCGTTAGTCGTATGACATTGGCAGGCACACCAAACGACTTCTCTCATCAAGAGGATTCAGAAAACATCCCTACTTAATGATTTATCTTGATTCAGTAAAAAGTTAAAAAGTACGCATTTAAAAAAAAAGAACTAGTAATTTCAAGGTCGATGCGAGACCCTAAATATTGATGAATTTTGTAAAAATGGTACCAATGTGCTAGTATAGTGCCAAATAATGGGAAAAACCACGATCACCTATACTTTTCAAAAAAAATTGAAAAGTGGGCCACCCTAGTGTTGGGCCGTTCTTCTTGACTGCATATTATGGATGAAACAGTGTCAATATTTTCCTTAGTACGTGATGTTTTTGGCTTTTCACTGCTTTCTTTTCGTTTGGTCGACCCTGTGATATCGATTTTCTTTATGAGAAACTGAAGTCCAGGTATCGTCCATCGTTTATTTGGAAACTCTTTTTTCATTCGTTTTGCACCCCAGTGTTTCTCCTTACGCAGGTTCAATATCAATGCTTCATCTTCCAAAGAGTATTTCATTATGTTATAACTTGTTCACCAACTATAGCAGAATGATGGTATGAAATGAAAAAGAAATAAATTAATTATTTTGTGTAAAAATTAGGAAAATTAATTATTTATGGAGAAACTGACTGTCATCTGAAAGTATCAATTGCTGACTTTGACCGCCTTTCAAATGAGCACCATATTTTGATACCTCCCTCCAGTTATGAGCCTGTACCTCTACTCCTGGGGCGTTGAATCTAGATTTAAAGCCAGCGTTTGAAAAAGTAAAAGTATGGGTACAACATACGACCTCAGCAGTAAAATAAATATACAGGGTGAGCCACAATATTTTTTTCAAAAGGTTGGGTAATAGTTTTTGGCCCACCCTATATATATATATATATATATATATATATACATACATGGCCTTTATCTATTTACAAATTAGATTTCCAACTATTTACAACGAAAATAAGGGCAATAAACATGAAAACCTCGATGCAAATCATGATAATTTATAATCCCTCATTTAACTAAAGGCCAATCCTCAAAAATTTCCCTTTGTGTATATTTAATGCCATGCGAATTTATGCTCTTCATAACCCGTTCACTTGAATATATAATTCAAATTTAGTATACACACACACACACCCACAAATTATATATATATATATATATATATATATATTAGTGATGTAGGTCACATCCGCATCCGCATAACATCCGCACATTTTCTCGCATCCGCATCCGCACTTTGGACTGCGGATGTGGACCGTTGAGATAAAATGTCATTAATAAGCGGAAATTATCAAATTCTACTATAATAATAGAACTAGTTCATTGTGCGCAAAAGTGATGCAAGCGACAAGATGAGAGGCTGTTCTTGTATGAAGTTACTCTCTTGCAACCTACTTAGATCCACGTTACAAAGCTAAGTTATTTTCACCTAGTACATTAGAACGAGTTAATCATCACTTGGCAAAGCAGTTGAAGAGCTTCAATCTCTTGAATCTGTCGCTTCGCCACCCACCAAAAGAATAAAAGTTTCAGTGACAGAACCAACACCTTCAACAAGCAAATCTATCACAGAATCTGTCTCTCAGTTTCTTGAGTCAAGCAGCGATGACGAGACCTACGCGATGTCAAAAGATGTAGTAAAAATGATCGAGAGCTATCACCAAGAAAAACGCCTGGCTGCATGTGACAATCCTATTAGTTGGTGGAAAAATACGCAGAATATCTATCCATACTTGAGTAAACTTGCAAGGAAACATTTAGCCTGTCCTCCAACAAACGTACCAAGCGAGAGATTATTTAGCAGTGCTGGATTAATATATGATGAAAAGAGAAACAGACTGGCAGCAGAAAAGGCAGAAAAATTAATGTTCCTTAAGCATAACCTTCCTATAATTAAGTTTGAACATTAAACGATGAACATCTTAGTTTACTTTATTTTAATTACTCATTTATAAATATGCCTAATAAAACTTTAAACTTAATATAAATAGTTATCAAGCTAATTAAAGATCTCTTTCTATAAGGGTGGAGGTTGGGGAAAGAGGTCGGTGGGGTGCATTTGAGTTGGGTTCACGTCCCGCATCCTGGTAACACAATTATGGTTTCTAATTGTGGCTGAAACTCGACAAAATATAACGAATTTATTTGCAGACGAATTCACTAATTGATTTCTATATTAGTTAGATGCTTGATATTAATTTATATGTTCAGAGAAAAGTACAGCAATTATTGTACAATTAATCAATTATACTACATTATAGCTACAGCTCTCTCTATATAATAACTTATTATATACGTTAAACACAAAAAATCTCGAATATATCCTAAAAAATAACGAAAATGTAGACATCCGCATCCGCGGATGTTGAAATCAAACATCCTCATCCGCAGATGTGAAAAAAATGACATCCGCCACATCACTAATATATATATATATATATGCACACACACAAACTCAGAATGGTCCCCTGAAAAACTTATATGTTAAACACAGACCGTGCATGGAATAAGGAATTCTTCTCGGAAATTACATCTACTACAGTGGATGTAATTTCCCAGAAGAGTTCCTTGTTCCATGCACGGTCTGTGTTTAACATATATATATATATATATATATATATATATATTTATATATATATATATATATGATACACACAGACCGTGCATGGAACAAGGAACTCTTCTAGGATAATTAAATCCACTATAGTCCGAATAAGTGATGGTAAATGACAAATACCATAGTTTTTCTTTTTCATGATGCTAGCCCGACGTGGGCAACAGGTCACTCGCAAAGAGGTCCAATAAATACAGTTTCCCTCACCAGCTATCTGCAAAGCAGATAGGATCCAGCTTGGGACAGGATGTAGGGTTTAAAGCAGCCTAGCCCAGCTACATTTAGAACCTCAATATAAGCAAAAGACTCGCTGCCTTCACGTCAGATTGAATACATCAAAGAAAAAGGGGTAACTATTATATTTTAGCCAAAAACCAACACTTAAACCTCAACTGGCAGAATTGAGCGTCCACTTTTCAAGGCACATAACATGTCCGTTTCAAGATGGGAATGAACTCAAAATGGTTCCCTGAGGTTTTGTATGATACACACACGCGGTCTGTGTGTATCATAAAAAATCTCAGAGAACCAGAGTTCATTCCCATATATATATATATATATATATATATATATATATACACAGAGACATGCAAGAAGTAAATAGACACCCTTAATTTTATGGTAAAATGTATGCATCCATTTTTTTTGCCATTATTATGACTAATATTCGTTTCCTACATTTCTATCCTTGAAGGAGGACTTATGCAATATTCTCAAGTGGTCAAATTGAAAAAGACAGCTGCCTGTTCATGGAAGATGGAGCCCCATGCCACACTGCAAAAAGACGAACGAAGGGGAGGAGCGAAATGGTATCAAATGACTTCCTTGGCCGAGTCAGTCCCTGACATGAACCCCATAGAACACTTGTGGGCAATACTAGACAAGACTTTATGTAAAAAACCCAAAAAACCAGCAACACGATCAGAATTGTTGAATCTTTTACGCCAAATTGTTACAGCAAAATCTGGGCTGTCTATTTACTTCTTACATGACTCTGTGTATATGTGTGTATATATATATATATATATATATATATATATATATATATATATATATATATATATATATATATATAAACTAAAAAAAAAACTTTACGAGTTACTGTTTCCGTTCACATTATTATTATTTTTGTATCAAAAATAGTTTGATCACGATCAATTTTTTAAACTGTATACTTCTTTTCTAATCACCCTGTATATAGTTACCCTTTTGCTTTGATGTGAATTCAATTCGACGCGAAAGCAACGAGTTTCTTGCGTATATTGAGGTTCTAAATGTAGCTGTCCAGGTTAGCTTTAAACCCTAAACCCTGTCCCAAAGCTGGGTCCTATCTGCTTAGCAGATAGCTGGTGAGGGAAGGTATATTTTGGGGTCTCTTAGCTAGTGACTCGTTGCCCACGTTGGGGCTCCATCATAAAGAAGAAAAAATTTCAGTATTTGCCATTTATCGTTATTTATTTGGACTACCTTACCTTACCTTATGAACCTTATGTTGTTTCGTGCGTTGGTCTCTCTTCACACGGAGGTCAAGCTGGTGGCTCCGCCTCTAGGTCTGGCCTGGTGGAGGAGCGAGTTGCTTTCTTGCGCTCTCCACCGTACATAGCCAGGCACGCCCGGCTCATCTGGTACTGTCCTGAGCCAGGCATCCAGTCTTTTCTTGAAGGCTTCAACTTTAGTGGATTTAATATCCCAGAAGAGTTCCTTGTTCCATGCATATTAGGTTTGTGTATGTGTATAATATATATATATATATATATATATATAATTCATGGCTAGTGCTTAGTACATTTAAAAGTGATACTAAATATTAATTAGTTAATCGATATGATTGAAGCACGATGAGATATGAATGAAAATAATGTCTTACAAAAGCTTCTTCAACGGAGCCGTAATTACAATCAGGGTTGTGGAGTCGGAGTCGGAGTCGTGGAGTCGCACGTTTCAGGGCGGAGTCGGAGTCGGTAAAAAACTTCCGACTCCGACTCCAATTTCTGTCCTGTGTCACCCTTAATTTCTAAATCCTAAATACTAACATTTAGGTTATTTAGTTTTTTTGGTCAATAAACCTTATTCATTGATAGCCCCTAGATTAAGTTTTTTTAATTTTTTTTTTTACATTTTCAGAATATACAATTAATATTTATTTAAATATAAAATATAAAATATAAAATATAAAATTTCACACTTAGTGTGGTGGTGATGAAATGTCTTATTATTATGATAATTATAGAGTGAAACACTAGAGGAGTCGGAGTCGTATATTTAAAATGTGAGGAGTCGGAGTCGGATTTTTAGATTTTTTACAATGTGTGGAGTCGGAGTCGGAGTCGAATTTTTGACAATGTGTGGAGTCGGAGTCGGAGTCGGAGTCGGAAAATTTTGGACCGACTCCACAACCCTGATTACAATCCCAATATTTTTTAACGTCTTTTACGACTATCACATTCATGAGGTAAATTATGAATAAAGGGACATTACATAAGTATTAGTTCTATGCTATGTGATATACTGTATATATACACACACAGGGTGTCCTAAACGTATGGAGTCATAGGGAAAATAGACATTATATTTCTAAAGTGAAACAAACACAGTTTTAATGTCAGTTTTACAAATTTCAGGAAAGAAAATACCCTGATGGCTTAGTATATCAATCAAGAAGAGAAAGGGGAACTGGTATTGCTACATGTTTCCAGAAAAAGCCAGAGGGAGGCGTGTTCGTGAAATAACTGACATGCCTCCCTCTGGCTTTTTCCAGAAACATGTAGCATTTTTATAGCAATACCAGTTCCACCTTCTCTTGATTGGTATACTGAGCTATCAGGGTATTTTCTTTCCTGAAATATGTAAAACACATTTGAAATGGTTTTGTTTCACTTTAAAAATATAATGTCTATTTTTCCTGACTCCATTCTTCTGGGACACCCTATATATATATATATATATATATATATATATATATATATATATATATATATATATATATATTATATATATATTATATGACACACACAGACCGTGCATGGAACAAGGAACTCTTCTGGGAGTGACCCGTTGCCCACGTCGGGCTAGCATCATGAAAAAGAAAAACTATGGTATTTGTCATTTACCATTACTTATTCGGACTATAGTGGATTTAATTATCCCAGAAGAGTTCCTTGTTCCATGCACGGTCTGTGTGTATCATAAAAAAAACTCAGGGGACCATTCTGAGTTCATTCCCATATATATATACACGCACGTGTGTGGTGTGTGTGTGTGTGTGTGTGTGTGTGTGTATATATATATATAAGAGAGGCGTTCGATTAGCCTCGCTCGGTGCGCAGTTCCCCCACCCCCCCCAAAGGAGGGGCACGCGCAGCCGTCAGGTTATAAACACCGCTAACAGACCCTCACCAAGCCACAGAGTAGGGGAGGGGCCTCCTATCCCCGAAAGGTTGTGCCACCCATCCCCCAGGCAGGCGAATCCTGCCTCAGGGAGATCGAGGGAGGAGGACGGGTGGGTCACTGTTAACAGGCGCTCTTCCCGGAGGTTTCCTCAACCGGTCTCCGCGGCGAGGCCACCGATGGGGAGTCTCACCCAGGGTTGCCACTAGGGCTTTAAAAGCTTTAAATTTCAGCTTTTACAAAAAAGGCTTTAAAAGGGCTTTATTGAGATTTTACTGTTAAGTGTTTAACAATAAATTTGGAAATACTATGCATTTTATTCTATTTACAGTGTTTAGTATGAGAAATAAGTTGTGGTTACAATAGACCTATGATCAGTAATTTTATGGTTATGACCTTCTTCTTAGCAATTTTTGTATATTTTTTAAATTTAAGTTTAAATTTTATTATATATTGATCCTATTTCATATTATAGAAACAACAGTGCATTTCATTCAGATATCTGTTCGCAAATTTTGCATGCAAAAATGAAGGAAAGGAACTTTCAGTCCTTGCCAACTCTATGCTATTATAATGTATACATGTGCCCCCTAGTATAAGATTTATTTTGTTACGCATATCAATTTGTTACACATACAATTTTGTTAACAAGCTGCTCGTGACAAGCACCAGTGTTGCTGTTTTGCAGCGGTATTGCATTGAAAAATTTTTCTAATAATAATAATGTATATTAATTTTTTACATTTTTTCAGGAAATAGAAACAATATTTCAGGCTTACAAATTTTATATCATGACAAAAAAACATTATCAAGTGGCTTGGGAGAAAGATGTTGATCCAAATGGACAGATGTTTGGTGATTAGATGACAAGATGTCGTAGCACAAATCATAAAGCTAGATGCTCATTGTGCAATGTAGATACCAATCTTTCATCAATGGGCAAGCCAGCAATAACTCAACATGCTTTGTAGAAGACATATTATTGCCATGAAAGCTAACAAAGAAAAAATGAGACACCAAACTTCAATCACAAATTGCTTCCAAAAGAAAACTAACATTGAAGATGAAAAAACAAAAGCCGAGACTAGATGGGCATTATTTATTGCTGAGCATGACCTATCATTCAATGTTAGTGATCATGCTTCAAAATTATTCCATGATTCAAATATTGCTGCAGCTTATTTTTCAGGTTAAACAAAAACATCATGCGTAATATCTGATGGTATCTTAGCGAGTTTTCATGCAGATTTGGCTACTAAGTTGCACAATTCTGTTTTCATTGCTCATTGATGAGTTTAACAAACAGTATGAAAAAAAGTATCTTCACATGTTGGTGCAGTATTATGATGATAGCCTATGTGAGATAGTTGTTGATTTTTTAGAGCTGGCAATTGTCAACAAAGCAACTGCAAACAATTTAGTTGATGTAATTGTAAAACAGATGAATGATGATAATGTGCCTTTTAAGAATCTCTTCCAAGTAATGTCAGACAGCCCTGTGGTAATGAGAGGCCATATCAATGGTGTTATAACAGATCAAAGAAAAACATGCACAACATTTTATTAATATTGGTGGCTGCTTTCTTTATCATGTTGCAAATAGTGTAAAGTATGCAGTCCAAAGAACCTACTGTACAATTCATCTACTTTGGTCAGAGCAGAAAAGTCTAGCTCAACAACTGTCTCCCCGTTTTATGAAACCTAGTAAACTTTCAAGTAATAAACAAAAGTAAATCTTGAGGAGGAAGCTAACCAATTAAACGATAAAGATATTGACATAGGTAGAACTGCCCATCAATTGCTGCAAGCTCAATACTTTTTCGAGTCTCACTCGCGTCAGGATTTTAATTAAAAAAAAACTCAAAATCAAAATGACTTCTTCATGCTACCTCGTGATTTTACACACCCAGTTTTTTGTTTTGAGTTAGGTTAACCTAACCTAACCTAACGTGGACCCCCAAAATATCTCCAACACCAAAAGCAGTTATTTTCGGTGTAGGACAAAGTAATACAAAAGATAGCACCAAAGAGGAGGGAACATAACTTTTAGCGACACACCTGCAGGCACTTTCGCAGTCTCATGCCTTCACAAAGAATCTTTTTGTTTCCCTCTAC
Organism: Bathynomus jamesi; assembly: GCA_023014485.1. Lineage (NCBI taxonomy): Eukaryota > Metazoa > Arthropoda > Malacostraca > Isopoda > Cirolanidae > Bathynomus > Bathynomus jamesi. Next base: position 475,306 of record JAJOZX010000158.1, on the reverse strand, counting down.
TCTTCGAAGATGAAGTCACGCCTCTTTCTAACCTCGCTTGAAGGAACCCTCACATCTTTCTTCAGTCACCCGCAACCGCCCACGAAGCGACACTTGCTACAGACCAGTGGGCGTCTCAGCCGTCTCATATTATTTAATTTAATCAAAATTCATTAATTTGCGCATTATTACTGTTCACCAATTACAAATTGACTGTTGTGCCTTTGTCCTCTTTGTTATCATGAACTTATTAATTTTTCTCACTGTACAATTAAACGAAGCATTCAAGCAAACTTGACTGTTCATTAAATTCATTATAATTGTAAATAACGATAATAATAATATGATTTACTCCTTACTTAATTAAAGGAAAATCAACGAAGCTTATTAATTTCTTATAATGACTTTCGTTTTATTTGACTGAAAAATCAATAATGGTGACCAAGTCTGTAGCAATCATATATATATATATATATATATATATATATATATATATATATATATATATATATATATATATATATACACATATATATATATATATATATATACACACACACTATATATATATATATATATATATAGGGTGGTCTGAAAGTCTTGTTACCCCCACATTTTTCTTTGAAGTAGTATATTTAGATATCGTTAGTGGGAAATGTGGACAGTAATAGATTCTTTTTCGTTTCAGATGGCCGACACAAGCTCCTATAGTGTGGAAGAATGGCTCGTTGTGAGTGTATGGGCTTACGAACGTCCACAGACTGGAAAAACCATAAAAGATGTGCAACGGGATTTTTCCGCAAGATTTAACAAAGAAGCCTCTCCGAAAATGACAATATTTCAATAGGAACGTAAGCTGTTCATGACTGGACCAATTCTGGATAAAAAAAGGACTGGACGACCGTCGACAAGGCAGGAACAATGTGCAGCAGCGGCGGCTTCAGTGCTCAGATCCCCCAAAAAGTCACTACGGAAACGATCGTCCGAACTCGGTATTCCAAAAACAACAATGCTGACACACATGACACGTGATCTTTAATTGAAATCCTTCAGGTCTGCATTCGTCAACGAGCTAAGCGATGATGATATGCGAAAAAGAAGTGCAACATGTGCAAAGTTACTTGAGGTTTTCGTGACGCTCCCACAACGTGGCAAGGTTTTCTTCTCAGATGAATGTGCAATTTATCGAAGCGCCCGTAACAGGAATGTTTATTTCTGGAGTAAAGATAACCCACATTATTATGAAGAGTTAGAACACAATCCACTGCATGTCATGATCTGGGCCGCGATGCCCAGTAAGCATTTGATAGGTCCCTATTCCTTCGATGGTCCTGTCAATCAACATTCATACCGAGCCATGTTGAGGGAATGGTTTGTTCCAGAGCTCCAAAGACTGAATCTTCTAGTGGATTGCTGGTTTCAACAGGATGGAGCCCCTGCCCACTATACCATCAGTGTCAGGGAATTCTTACATGACGTGTTTGGGGATAGGTGGATAGGGAGAGGATCAGCACATTTGGCAGCGCCAATTGATTGGCCTCCAAGAAGTCCTGATCTCTCCTCCTGCGATAACGCGCTGTGGGGCATTATTAAGGACAATAGAACAGTTGAAGGAGGCTGTGAGGGTTGCATTTACACAAATCAACAAGGCTATGCTGCGCAAAATATCCCATAGGGCATAGGACATGACGCCGGATCATTTTGTGTCACGAAAATGATGGTTGTCATACTGACCTTCTAGATTCTTAAAGAGGCCCCCCTCCCTGACTGGTATGTAATGTAATCTATGTAATAAAGCACTTGTATATACGTCTTGTCCCTTTTTTTACATGTTAAGGTCCTTTTGAGGGGGGGTAACAAGACTTTCGGACCACCCCGTATATATATATATATATATATATATATATATATATATATATTATATTATATATACACAGACCGTGCATGGAACAAGGAACTCTTCTGGGAAAATTAAATCCACTATAGTTCGAATAAGTAATGATAAATGACAAACACTATAGTTTTTCTTTTTCCTGATGTTAGCCCGATGTGGGCAACGGGTCACTGGCAAAGAGGCCCCAAAATATAGCTTCCCTCACCAGCTATCTGCAAAGCAGATAGGATCCAGCTGAACCAAAAAAAGATTGTTACCCTGCATTTTGGGTAGTTCTACATGATGAAACATTCCATGAGCCTAGTTTTGAGTGTTACAACTTCGTTTGTCGTAAATAGTGGGTCCGCATTACCGGTAAGCCAAAGGTGAGCAGTTCTCTGTTTATCCGTGGCCCTGCTGTAGGTTACTTAGGATGTGACCAAAGTAACACAATGATTGTTAAAGATATGGACACTTCACGCGCATTCGTTACCATTTCAAAGTTTAGCGCAGAAAATACCTAATGTAGGAAACCGAACAGGAAGACCATCAATAATGACAACCTTGCTCGTCATGGCCAGACTAACCACAAGAATTCTGTTGGTGACATCGCCCACGCGAGTGAAATGAATTGCTGTACAGTCAGCGACATCACCGCTGTAGCTGATAAATGTTTGGCACAGAGAGCAATCCTTTTCAAAAGATACAAATGAAATCGAAAAGAGTGGGCTACGGAAATGGTGGGTAAGAGACTACAGTGTTTATGGAGGTTGAATGTGGGTATGGAGAAGCCCATCTGAAGCCTTCTATTCTCACCGCCTTCAGCTTACTGTGAAATATGACAGAATTGGTGTCATGGTGTGAGAGGTAGTTTGTAGGACGATTAGATATATTTTGGTGTTCTCAGAGTTTTTTCTTATGTAGGAAAAAGTGGTCAAGGGCGAACACCCACAAAAATACCTCCCCGATTAAGAAGGAGACAGTCAAAATCAAGGTCTCCGAGGATCATGCCTTTTTTTTTATAAATTTTGAAAACATTGTGTAGTGTGTAAAATGAATGTGTGTGTGGTGAAGAGCAGCGAGAGAAGCATGTGTTTGAGAACATGCTGAACTGCTCAACAGTTAGACGAGACAGAAAAAAATCAGCTAACGTCCCCCCTGGAGTACTTCCCTGGTCGATTGGTGTCTACAAATTCCGCTAAGTACACGTAAACCCGTAAAACAACCCTTGACCAAGATATCCTTAACTTTATATTTTTTGAGACTAAATAAAATTGTCTGGCCTTAATGAAAACCTACTCTCCATTCTTTTTCTGACATACTGTATAGTCTCGTAGGAGTGGTTGGATTTCTCTCAGTCTTACGAAATGTGTTAGCATTCCGTCGCTGCTATCTTTCGTCAAGTTTTAAGGGGCCTCTTGGCTTCATTGTGGAGTTAGCAGGCTCGCGGGGTTAGACCGCAAAACTACACCCAGGAAAATTGAAGGACTGGCTCTCCACCACGAGAAAGACTCCCGTCTCACTCGCATCCTTTCCCTCTTCATTTTTCTTTCCATTTCTACTGTTCTTTCTCCAGTTTGACGACCACGATCTCGACCTCTTCATGTCCTTCCAATGCGAAGCAGCTGAAAGCTCTCAAAAAGACCTGGCAGAACCTGAAAAATGTGTTATTCGAAATCCTCTATATTGTATGTCACACAGGGTTAAAACACTTATCATTACAGAGTAGTGTCATCAGGTTTTCCCTCTCCGCAAGTGTTTTTCTTCCCTCTTACTGTACCTTGTTCCTTCATACTACCATTCATCAGGGTGAGCAATGTGCGAGTATTCTGCCATCATAATGGGCTCGCTTCTTCTCACTTATGATACATTCTAACAGAGTGGAGGAACTGCAGGTAGGTGGGGAAGGGGGAAACCCGGACTTGCGCCATTTCATGCAAGAAGTCAAAGGTTGGATCAAAGATCGCGGGTAAGAAGCGGATTTATTTCATTCGAGGAACACGTATTTCATTTCACTGTTCAGTAATTAAGAACTTCATTTATATTTCAAGAATTAATTAAATTAATTAAAAATAATCCCATTACGAAGAAGAGAACTATTTATTTTTCGATGCGTTGCCAAATATTTCTGATTTCTCAAATTTCTATTCCATTCTGTATTAAATTTAAATTCATACGACATTTGGTTCATGCAGAAAGTGTCATTCCTCCTTTCTCAATATTTAACCTTTTATAACCTTCGAAGTTTCAATCTTTACAAACGTTTGTCACAAATTCTTGCGACTAAAATTGCTTCCTTTCGAACAGTTTTCACTCATTCAAAGGAAGTCATCTGCGAAGTAATAATAAAAAAAGTCTCTCTCTCTCAAAAAGTTTCTTTAATATTGGCTGAAATTTCGAGCATTCAGCACCAAATAAAAGGAAAAATGGAGAATACAATATATGAAAAGTCAACAAACACGCGTCTTTTCAAAGGTTCATATGATGTAGAACGCTTTCGATGCGCTTAATATGAAATATTTAATAACATTTTTCGCTGCAATAACTTTTGTAATAAATAAGTTTGAGTTGTTCGTAATACGAGCCACGTACGTTGATCCTCTATATACGTTGCTGCGAGACGTTCGTACCCTGAATAGGGTATAAACAACCCGTGTATATATACTCGTATTCGAACCTGAACCCTCTCAACGAGCTCAGTAGTTACTAACCATGATTACTCGTCAGAGGTTCCGGCTCAAATTCCGGTAGAAGTTAATTTTACTTTACGCAATATCACGCGCGCTCGTGTGTGTGTGTGTGTGTTTTGAAAAGTTGATTTTTATAGCTGTTAAAACTGGCAATCCTCCATTATTTTCATTCTGAAAGGTGAATCATAGGCAAAAGGAATGGCTATAAAGGGACTGTAAATGGGTCCCATTTTCACTAAAGTTTGCTTTGTTTTCATGGGAGGATGTGGATTCGTGATTGTTCCTCGCTTGAATACGTTTTGTGGATGACTTTCTTTCTTTGTAATGTTCATCGATAAAAGTTTGGTGTCTCACTTTATGACTCGTTTCAATCAGTGTTCAAAATAATAAATTCTACAATAGAAAATAAAAAACATGAGAAAGTTACAGTTCTTCATAGATTACTTTCTATGAACTCAATGTCATTCTCATCCTCGGTCCGCGAGTGAGAATGCTCAAGGTGAGGATTCCAAGTTTGAGAAGTGTTTTTCTTGATTTGGGAAAGGATAAAAAGAGAGCGTGACGCAAATGAGGTACACAGGGGTAATTTGCATAAAAAAAATTAACTTAAGGTGGGAAATCCCACGGTGAGAATGAGAATGGATCAATGTGAGAATTGCCTCCTTTGACATTCCCAATTTTGAATGTCTCGTTCTTGAATGAAGGGTAAAAATAGTAATGACACCGAGTGGGAAGAGACCTTGATATACTACTTGGGTCACGCGACGGAGGAGGGGATCTACAACTTTACGTGGTATCCGAACTATCTGAGGGTCGCCACATCATCCGAACGCGAAGGACGGTCACCGATCCAACTACTGAACAGAGCCTAGGTCACTTAACCCCACTGATCCAATGGAGAGCGGTGCTGCGACGTTGTCATGACATAGCCTTGAGCAGGACAAACATTCCGATAACCAAAATAGAAATAAATAAGAATATCTCCCACAAAAACGAACGACCTTTATTCAAACCAGAAATTTTATCCGTTAATTCAGAAGCATTCAAAAGAACTTCCATCCTACAATGCCAAACGGTTTTACAGCAAAAACAGAGATAATTATTCCAGGAATAACATTAATAACTGATAAACGTTTTAATCAAAATGTTTTCAACGATGTCTGTGTGTGTTTCAATCTTCAATGAATCTAAATAAAATTAAAATTCAATTCTTAATGAAATGGTAAAAGAATATCACAAACTCATTATGAATTCCTGATCCTATTTTGTATTTATGTGTAGGTATAGGACCTATACCTACATATAAATGCAAAATAAGTAAAAAATTTAAAAGGGATAAAAAGAATTTTTACAATTTTAAAACATTATCAAAATAAAATCCTAAAAAATAATCCCAAAATAATCCTAAAAATACGCATCATACCTTAATAACGCAAGCTTATAAAAATCCAAAAAACGCATATTACCCTTCATAATTAATTAACCCAAATTAAAATTAAAATGGATATTCTGTTTAATTATATAAATTAATAAGTTTTAAGTACCTTAAAAATTGACATTTTATTTGAAGTGATCGTAAAATTAAATAAGAAGTTAATCTTTAATTATAACACGCAATTAAGAAGGGAACTTCAGAACTTGTATTTTTGTTTCGCTGAAGATGACGACCAGAGATTACTCAAAGCGTTGAGATAAAAACCACCTGTTTGCCCTGCAATCATAAATAAAGTTTTGAAATACGGACAAACATTTTTTTTTTATTAAGTTCTGTAAGATAAGTTAATATAAGCATGTATTTAGAGTCACTGTTTATTCAAACCCACCTTGATTGGACCTGCAGACATTTTCAAGCCTGGTCTATGTACTAAAACAGTTTACATGACCAACCATTTTAATCTCAAAAGAACCCTATACAAGAGGTTTTTACATAACTATTTTAATTTCTAACCAACCTTATACTAAAAGTTCACATAACAAACCATTTGAATCTCTAATCAACCCTATTAGTAAAATTTTACACAACTATTTGAATCTCAAACCAACCCTATATTAAAGTTTTTCACAACCATCCATTTTAACAAAAAAAGTTTTTACACAACCAACCATTTTAACATAAAGTTAATACAACTAATTCTGTTAATAAACCTCTGACAACCAACCATTTTTTTATCCTTTTTTGGTGCTGGAGAATGTGTCAAATTCATATTAAAAATGTTAGACTATTTGGGATAAAGTTGAACATTATGACAATTTTCATTGTCATTCAATTTCATTGATTTTTGGAAACACTTTAAATTTCTGTTTCATAATACGCTGTAATTACATGTGATTTTATCTCATTTGTTAACTTTGGTTTATATCTTTATCTTAATTTTATTGTATTTTGGAACCTGGATTAAAAAAAGTAAAAATTTCCGAAACCGTCTGGAAACCGATATGTTCGTTGTTTACACCTGGATTTTTTTTCCATCTTTATCATTTGTATATTTGTCACATGTATATATTTTCAGACCACTGAAGATTAGAACAAACCCCAAAATGTCTTGTTAAATACTGATCACACAAATGATCATCAAAGCCCTCGTATTATTATTATTCTCTCTAATGCAGAGGTCGGGGAACAGGGGTAAATTACCCCAAATGGGGTAAATTTAAAAATTTTGGGGGTAATGCGTGCGGTATGAGAGACACTTCCCTCAGAGCCTCAGTCGTGTGTATGGTATCATGAAACGAAGAGGTGCTTTTAGTGCTTGACACTTTGTGCTGATATTTTTTTTGTATATTTTTATTTTATTTTGTTACATAAATGTGGCGTTATTCTAAATTTTAGAATATTACGAATTTATGTCCTGATTTTGATGTTGTTGTATCAAAAATGAAACAGCATCATTTTTCCAAAACCTGAAGTGATGTTTTGAATGAAATTCTTCAGTTCTTCAATCCTTTTTACTAATTTTGTTTGTGTGCTATTCTTATGCCAGCATGTGTGGCTTTTTTTTATTTCTCCATAATAATGGATCCAATAAACATTTTTTGAATTTGAATTTTTTGTATACCATATGCAACAATTTTAAGAGCAATTGGCTTGTTTTTGTTTACTTTGAAGTCTGGGGGTAATTTCATTTTACTCAAATAGATTTTGGGGTAATACCCAAAAAAGTTCCCCGACCCATGTTCTAATGTAACCCTTGACAAAAAAAAAAAAGTCAAGGAAGCAGAAATGAACAAATGCTATTTTGAAGGCAAGCTGGTGAAATTTTTACTTCATGAATATTAGTGATGTACCGATTCCAAAATTTAGCCGATGCTGATTCCATGAAAATTCATAAATTTTACTGATTTAATGTGAAAACTTTAAATTTTCATATTTTTAAATTTCAAATTTGTTTAAATACTTTTCGGATCACCTGAAGATCAGGGCCCCCAGCCTTCGTTAACCTTATAAGGCTAACTAACGAAACTATCACGACTTAACCTAACCAATCGTTAGGTCAACTGTGCGCCCTTGACGATTGGTTAGGTTAAGTCATGATATTTTCGTTAGTTAGTCTTATAAGGCTAACTAACGAAGGCTGGGGGCCCTGATCTTCAGGTGATCCAACTTTTCCTTAGCTCACTCCACAATATACGATACCAGAATCTGTTACTCATATACTGTCGCTAAGTGATGTTAAATAATTTTATTACTGAGGAAAATGATAAAATAATTTTATTTTAGTTTCATAAATTGAATATCAATACTGAAAGTAATTGTTTTTCCTTATGTTGAACGTATTTTCTTTCTTCAACAAACTGTAAACAACAAATTTTTCATTAAAATTTCAAGTCCCTGGTGGCTTCTTTGAATAAAACAATGGATATGCAACTTGGACTCACAAAATTATTAAAATAAATTCAACATAATAAGATGGTTTAATATAAAATTTATAAAATACAACTTAATATAGAATTATTATCCTTTCAACATTTCAAAGGTTTCGTGGGTTGATTCCTCATTTCACGAAGGTCAAACTTGTCGCCCCTCCTCTCGAGTTGGCCTGGTGAAGTAGTGAGTTGGTTTCTTGTACTCTCCACCTCACATACCCAGGTACGCCCGGCTTATCGGGGATTGTTCTGAGCAAGGCGTCTAATCTTCTTTTGAAGATGTCCACCGCAACACCATTTGTGTTCCTTACGTCTTTGGGCAGCTTATTAAACCGTTTTGGTCCTCTCGCAACAAAACTATTTTCTTTCAGGGTTAAGGATGTTCCCTGTCAGCCTTTAATTTGGGAACACGACACAGTCTTCCTTTTCTACTTTCCACCGTTGTTTGGGGAGTTACAGGGTTCAGAGTAAGATTAGGGACCAGTTTCTCCATTATTTTCCAAGTGTAAATGATGGTGTATCTCGCTCTTCTCCTTTCCAGTGAATATAGGTTTAGTTCGCGTAACCTTTCCAAGTAATTTAGTTCTTTGCACCCATTCATCATAGCTGTGAAGCTTCTCTGAATCCTCTCTAGCTGTCTAATGTCTTCTTTTTTTTATATGGGCATGTTAGGACCGAGCAGTATTCCAATTTGGGTATGATCAGTGCTTTCAGTAGAGGAATCATTATATTCCTATCCCTTCGTTTAAAGGTTCTCAGTATCTGCCCAGTTATTCTCTTTGCTCTGTTTACTGCTATCTTATTTTGTGTTTCAAATTTCGCGTCATCAGTCATTACAACCTGTAAATCTTTTGCTCTAGAATTTCCCTGAATTTCCTGTCCATTTGAGGTATAATATTCCATGGATTTTAGGTAATCTCTTTTTGCGAACCGGAATAGCTAAAATTTCTAAGTGTTAAACTTCATATTGTTGTCTTCCGTCCACTTGTAGATTCTGTTCATGTCGGTTTGTAGAGATCCTATATATTCTGGGTTTCTTATTTTTCTACTGATCAATAAAGAATAGGATATTACAATAGTTTATATTTAGAGATTAGTTAGTTCGAGAAAATGTAAATTTATGGGTAACTGAACTTATTAAATTTTGCCTTTTTCATGAATGGAAATGTTTTATACACCTACACTTTGAAATGAGTATAATCATAAATAGTGTTTTGTTTTCTTTGTATGTTAAATTTTCTATAAATACAGATTTTGTTTTGTAATGAAAATTTTTAAATTTCAAAGAATCGGTTAAAAAATCGGCTATATTTGGCCGATGCTGATGCCGATTAATCGGTACACCACTAATATATACGAGAGATATATACCCCTAAAAGGTATCATCCCACTCAATGTTATTCCCACTTTATTCTTGGCCCAAGAGTGAGAAATGTACGAATGAGAATCTCAAAAGAGGCAATTTTCAAATCGATCTTTTCCCATTTCATGACATTCTCATCCACGGATTTCCCACTTTGGTCCAGGTTACGTTAGGCCAGGCCAATGTTCGGCTAAGTTACGACAGGTTAGGTTAAATTCAGTTAGGTTAGGAACTATTAGACATCCTCAATTCGCGCCTATGCGGCGAATGCGAATGGGAGTGATATTCACTCTGAAATGAAGAAACTCAAATGTGGATTTCTCACTTTGTGTATTCTCACTCGCGGACCACGAATGGGAATGGGAATGATATTGATTGGGAACCTGGGAAGTAATCCCCCTAAAACTCATTCGTCGACAACTGAATTGTTTTTCTATATTCATGAAAGTTGCATCAATCTTCTGGAACAGGTGTTGCAATACAATAAACCCATTTAACCGAACAATTGCATGAAATTAGAAGAACGTGTCCTATTCTCCTAACAACAGTTTGACTACATTGTTCCGAAGTGTATAGAATGTCTTCCTAAAAACAAAAACTTTTTTTCCTTTTCGCTTTACGACTCCTGACTAAGATGAAGCAAACCAATCATTTCCTCCTTCATTTTATTGCCGCGCGAAAGGTGCACTACAATTTTCTTTAATTAAATTTTAAATTATTTCTACTTTTAACATATACTATATATTACGTCAAATATTTAGGAAGTTTTTAATATTTACCCGTTCATTTTTAAAATAGTATCATTTTGAAAATCGTTGAAAAAAATTAAAAAAAAAAAAAAGCTTCGCATATAAAATGAACCTATTTACTATTTAGGCAATTCTTTTGAAATACGATTCCATAAACGTGTTCTCAAAAATTATTTCATGAACGTATGGAAGGTTTCTCTTTTAATGATTTAAAAAAAAAAAAATGCTTTTTCGTTTACAAAATTTTTAAAGAAAACAAAAATCAGTGTAGCTTTTTCCTGAATAAAATGGTATTTTACGAAATTTATCGACTCTCCAAACGGCAGATTCTCTCTGAATTTCGCACATTTTCTTTCAATGGAAAATTCTTCAAAACAAATCTGTTTATATTTAAAAAAAATATGACTTATTAGTATTTAGATCACGAAAGATACGATAGGAAAAATATATGTACAGTACGCAAAATTTTATTATATCAACGCAATTTTTTAAAAAATTAGCAGTATACTGTACTTCGGCGTTTCCCAAACTGCGAAACGCCTCCCTCCTTGGGGCGCCGAAGACCTACTTAAGTGAGGAACGAAGAGATCAACAAAGGGGAAAAATTGAAACGAAAAAATGTGGATAGTTTTAGTAATTTTATTCACTATCGTTATAATATACTATTATACCTATCGCTATACGCTATACCTATGATATTTAAAAAAATATTTAGAAAATATGCCATGCATTATACAATATACATTAATAAATAAATAAACAATTTTTAATGTTACTTCACACTCATTATGGCACCACCAAATTACACTCTATGAATACCACTTTCAATTAAAATAAAGGGGGATGGGGTGAAGAATTGACTTCACTTTGAAAAACGGAATGTTCACTAAAAAAGTTGGATAAACGCTGGTGTAACATCCTTTACACAAATCCACAATGCAAACTTACACAAATACTTAAACATAATTATAAATCTAGATAAAAGCGCAACATCAACAACGAAAACCGGCTGCAATTTGGGTCCGACATGCGCGCCTAAACTAAACACTACATTCAAAATAATAAATAAATAAATAAATAAATTCGTGAGACGCCTTTTAGCTTCACCCTGATACGAAAAGTTTCCAAATTTGGGAGCGAAGCAAGATGCAAAAAGTTTCCAAGTTTGGGAGCGAGACGAGAAGGTGCCGTCAAAGTGCGAACGAAAGTTTTGTTATGGCTTTTCATGAGAGAAGTTTTGAAGGAAAATTCCGAGTCATTCTTCTCCCTTCACAAAAGGAATTTATAAAAACGAGAAGCTGAACCTTTTTTAAACTTTTAAAGGTAAAATCTAAGCAGTATTCGTTCAAACTAATATATATATATATATATATATATATATATATTTTCGCAATTAAACACAAAAATAAATAAATGATGCATACTCACATTCCCTGACGAGGTGTACTATTCAATACACGAAAGACCTTGGAATCGCTTTTCTTTTCCCTTTGAGGATATATATATATATATATATATATACAGTATATTATTTTTTTTCTTGTATATGAATGCATGGATACGCTCAGTATAGTTATATTATAAATGTTTAACAGAATGCGTAGTCTCTAAGGATACATAAAAATGCGTTCAGATTTTTTGAGGTTCGTATGACATTAAAGCCGATATGTTCTAGGTGAAGAGGAATGAACTTAAATATACCGGATCTGAAAGTTTCAGTAAAATTTCATTACCTTAAAACTGAGGTTCGATTAGGAACCCCACCTTATGGCACGAAGCAGCAAAGCGAATACAAATGCAGTAATGAAAATTAAATGAAAAGGTTTATTGGCAGACAATAGTCCATATGACAAATATTATTAATACAATGACAGTTCATATATTAAGGATATAAATATATACAATTGATTAGAAATAATACTGTAATGTCGAAGTTAAGTGGAGCTACAGACAGACGTTTTTCGTACCAAGAATTCCATAGCTATTAGGCCTTAGAGGATAAATGGCAGGACTCATGGATAGCTTGGATGATCGGGTTGGTTGATTTTTTAATTCTTTGCAGTAGACTGTATTGAGCACGTCTTGTTACCTCCGGGAAGCTGGGGACATTGCGGATAGCAAACATTTGCGAAGCTGAGCATCTCGGGGGTAATTTATGTAAGAGTCTAAAAGACCCGTTGTACATCAAATTTAGAGTTCTGCCAAAACCTTTTTTATAATTCACCCAGAGTTGCTGTCCGTATATATTACTGCATAAAGTACGAAAGAGAGTGTCTTTAGCTTCACTTGTACAGAATCGAAAGTTCCTTATGGTCATATTCGCTTTAGCACACGTGTTCATATTTCAAATGCAATTCTTACTGAAAATTTTCTTTTAAAAATGAGTTCTAAATGGGACGAAATAAAGAAAAACAACAAAAAGATGTTTTTCCTTTTCCGAGTCATCAGAGAATGTAAACAGTTAACGAAGCAGTCAATACGGGTGGGCGGTGCTTTGTCAGGGTCAAAATTTAAACTCGCCAAAATAAGATTGTTTTGTGGAAAAGCTCAAAAATAAATTTAAAGAAACGCATAACCAAATACTTTCTTATGCCTTTACCAAGAAGAAGAAAGAAAGAAAATTATATATATATAAATATATATAAAATTTTATATACTGTATATATAACCTGGCTCAGGAGGGTTCTGGATTAGCCGAGTGTGCTGCCTGGCTATGTAAAGTGGAGAGGTCAGGACAGCAATTCTATTCTACATCAAGTTAGGTTTTGAGAAAGGTCCACCAGCTTGATCATCGTGTGAAGAGAAAGCGACGCACGAAACATTATATATATATATATATATATATATATAGATATATATATATATATATATTATATATATATACACACACACACACACTACTAAAAGTACCGAAACAGTTTAAATAACAAAGCTAACTGTTCACAATGTATTTAATAAGGTCGTCGGACCAATTTTTGACAGGTTTCAGGAGGGATATTGCGCTGTTCTTCCAGCAACGCAGTTTCTACTACGCGGCTGCAGCAAGAAGAGTTGATTGCTGAGGTTTGTTCCTGATGCTCCGCCGAAAGGTCCGTAATCTCTCTCTGACCTCTTTCGTGATGGAGTTTAGACTGCACATCCTGTCTCCCCACCACGCGTTTCGACGTTCGCCACAAATTTTTGGCCTTTATAGTCTTGGCTCCATACCAGCAGACGAGCATGGTTAACAGCCTTACACTTTGGTTAAGGTTTCCCACATTTGACCTATCGAGCTTGCCGCGTCCAAACTCCGTCAGCAATGATCTACGTGTCATACATACTTATGAATACCGACTGTAACAGGTAGCAGACTAGTTTACTATGCCTTTGAAATACACTGTTGCCATCTACAGAACAATTTATATCTGGAACTTTCGGGTAATACCAAATATATATATACACATACATATACATATACATATATATATATGTATAGAAACGACGTAAGTATAGAGGAGTGTTCTGCACACGAGGAAGAGAAATAACGAACAAATGAAAAATGAGGTGACCGCCCGGGAATCGAACCCAGGATCTTCCGATTGCCGGTCTGATATGCTACCACTACACCACGGGCCTCGATCAGTCAGAAGTCGTAATTCTCCTACATAGGGCAGAAACCAATGCCTTGAGAGGGCACCCTCGCAAATCGTGAATATGTACATTTAACTGCAATGACCACGCAGTATATTAATGTATAGAAACGACGTAAGTATAGAGGAGTGTTCTGCACACGAGGAAGAGAAATAACGAACAAATGAAAAATGAGGTGACCGCCCGGGAATCGAACCCAGGATCTTCCGAGTGCCGGTCAGATATGCTACCACTACACCACGGGCCTCGATCAGTCAGAAGTCGTAATTCTCCTACATAGGGCAGAAACCAATGCCTTGAGAGGGCACCCTCGCAAATCGTGAATATGTACATTTAACTGCAATGACCACGCATATCTGACCGGCAATCGGAAGATCCTGGGTTCGATTCCCGGGCGGTCACCTCATTTTTCATTTGTTCGTTATTTCTCTTCCTCGTGTGCAGAACACTCCTCTATACTTACGTCGTTTCTATACATTAATATACTGCGTGGTCATTGCAGTTAAATGTGTGTGTGTATATATATTATATATATATATATATATATATATATATATATATATATTCGGGAACACTAATTTAAATTTCATTTCAGATTTATTTCATTACGTTGTATACACGCAGGAATTCTATTTCGTCAGTTGATTCACGATGAACATAACTTTAAAGACAATAAAAGGGATAAGCGAGTACCGGGAACAAACAAAAAGATGAAGCATAAATTTCGCAGAAAGAATGAATGAAAGCAAAAGAAAGAAAGAAAGAAAATGGTTTTCTATTCGAAAGGGCGACATGCAACATTTACATTTGCACGTTTATTTTCAGGAATGCAAAATGTGGGTCGTATTTTATGTGTAATGTTATGAATAACGAAAAAAATGTGACGTAAAACGTGTTATGAACAATACGTGGGTCGTAAAGATGTATGTTACTAATATATTATAATACATTTAAAACAAGAACTATATCGGAACGCCACCAATGTCCCCTCTATTTGTGGCCTTGATCTTTGGTGCGAGAACCTGAGTCTTGCTCGCAACACATCGTATTATAATGATCCATATATTTGTAAAGTTTCATCAATTTATCTTTAGTTAAAAAAAAATATGGCGTGTACCTCCATTTAAACTTTGATGCAGGGCCATCAGTCTTGTTCAAAACACATCGTCTTATAATCATCCATGTAACGTACATTGTTTAGTTTCATCACTGTATGTTGAGTGGTTCAAAAGTTACGGCATGCCCCTCTATTTGACCTTTGAGCTCTAATTGTGACCTTGATCTTTGATGTAGAAAGTGGATATTTTTTCTCATGAAACATCGTCCTGTTATGATCTGTGTGTGTGTGTGTGTGTGTGTGTGTGTGTGTGTGTGTGTGTGTGTGTGTGGTTTCATGAATTTATGTTGATCGGTTCAAACGTTATAGTCCAGACACGAAAGCGTGACGAACAGACAGACAGACAGACAGACAGACAGACAGACGAACGGACAAACGGACAAACGGACGAACGGACAATGCAATCCAGTATGGATTCTCCAATTCTTTTAGTTGGGGACATAAAAAATAGTATCTACAGTCGATTACAAAAGTCGGGATAAAGTGAGTCACACCTACCTTATACGACTGTCTATCAAGACTTTTGTAATCGATTGTACGAGGTTATATATATATATATATATATATATATAAACTCGGTTAGATAAACATTTTAATATTGACATATATACATTCTCCTGTGAAGCTATACTTTTTAATTTATAAAGGACGTGACTAGGTCTGTCCTAATACTGCAACAACCTCAATAAGGGAATTGAAGACACTGAGGTCGGGGTTTCGACTCTCAATGGTGCTGGTAACAATAATCCAAGAATTAGTGCAATAGGCCGCGTTAATTGCCTTGAACAAGGCACCAATTTCTGGCCCTCCACACTGCACTGCAACACGACCCAACTTAAAAAAAGGATAACAAAACAAACAAGATTATAATTAAACCGCAAAAATATCAACTACTCCATCAGTGTTTTCTAACTCCTTTAATTCCTCAATACGAGAATAAAAGGAAGCCAAGAAGCGAACGGGGGAATACACACACGCACAAACACACTGCAAGCCATTAAACTTCAAAGTGATGCAAGCAAATTTAGTGCTAGAAAGTCTTCAAAGGTTCCCGTCCGGCAATCAGCCTTTGGGACTTACTTGTATATAGTAATTACAGAACTGTTTAAGTAACCTCGATATTTACCGAGAAGTGGGATCGCTGCTGAAATCAAAGACAAAGAGTTTCTATTAATTTCTATACATGAAAGGGAGAAATAATAGACATATTGTACATAAAGGGAGAAATAATGGACATATTGTATATGACACAAATGTTGCTCTGGTAAGTATATATATATATAGAAGAAAAAGTATTATAATGTAAATATAAATACATCATTAAAGGAAACAAGAACATCAAACAGTGTATACATATATACACAGATAAGCTCTCTCTCTCTCTCTCTCTCTCATATATATATATATATATATATATATATATATATATATATATATATATATATATATATATATATATATATATATATATATATATATATATATACACAGGGTGGGCCGAAAGTCTGGATCCATAGGAAAATATTTATTTTAATACATGAATTACAACAAATGGTAAATACTTAAAATGAATATCAACTTTAACTCATAAATGCGTATCCGTGATACTGTACAGTGGTTCGTACTCCAGTATAAACAACAAATTATAACAAATGCTCAAATTGGCGGCCTCTGACATCGACACTTAGGGATGGAATTTATGATTTTTAATAATTCTTCGAATTGACGTTCTCGAGATGCGTGTTTCATTTGATAACACAGGTCAACAAAAAAACTTTTTTTTTTTCGTTGCCAAGGAAATTCGTACGAATTTAGGGTATTTTGGGGTTGCTGAATTCCAAAATGAAAGTAATTTTTCCGATTTGGCTCTAGTTCTTGAGATAATGAATACCCTCAATTAATAGGAAACGTAACCATAACGCGTGCATATGGGAAACTACCGGAACATTCTAGATGGTGAGACCGAATAAAATGCCATTATGTATTTCATGTGTTTACTTTTGTATGATTTGAGACAATTTCAATGCGATTTGTAAGTAGGCTCCGCCTGAACATTAAATTTTTTGCATTTTTACGTGTTTCAATGGGGTACCAATTATCTCATAAATTAGAGCCAATCTAGCAAAACCGATGTCATATTCGGAATCAGCACCACAAAGTTACCCCAAAATCACTCTAATATGATTGGCAATAAAATGAGTGTTGACCAGTGTAATCTTCTTGTTGACTTTACTGGACTATTCGTTAAAGTTTCACATACCATTGCAGAGGTATTTTCATCAGTTGCAGTTTTTGGACGACCAGAACGCCGTCGATCATGTACACTTCCTGTTTCTTTGAAACGTTTAAACAACTTGCCAACAGTCGCATGTGTTACTGGATGCTTATCAGGATGATTTCTATTGAATTCGGTAGCAACTTCTCTGTATGTAGCGCCCTGTCTTGCGTACATGAGCACAAGTTCTACCCGGTCTTCTGTTGTTAGATTCGAAGCCATTTCTGGGCTGAAATAAAAAAAGTATGAGTATTTATACTGGAGTACGAACTACTGTACAGTATCACGGCGCATTTACGAGTTAAAGTTGATATTCATTTTAAGTATTTACCATTTGTTGTAATTTATGTATTAAAATAAATATTTTCCTATGGATCCAGACTTTCGGCCCACCCTGTATATATATCCTAACTGTTTCCCCTAAAAAAGAAGGCTTTCTTTCTGCAAGATTGCAAAACTTAACACGTTAGAAGCCAGAAAGCTAATTACAGATCATACGAGTTATTGTTAGATATTAAAAAGCGAATAAATGATTTATAAATAAAGAAAAGCCACTCTGGAACCTTGAACTTTTCCTGATAATATTGATCTTTAAATTATATACATGTGTGTGTATATACATTTTTTTTCGGATGTGTGTACATGTATACATACACAACTGAAACTCCACAGAGATGAGACAATTGTCTGAGTGTGTGTGTGTATATATAAAAATGAATTAATGAAAATGAAATGAAAAATGAAAATGAAAAGGTTTATTGGCAGACTAGAGTCCACATGACAAATATTATTAATATAATGACAGTTCACGTACTACGGATAGAAATATATACAGTTAATTAGAAATAATACAGTAATGTCAAAGTTAAGTGGAGCTACAGACAGACGTTTTCCTACCAAGAATTCCATAGCTTAGATGATAAACGGCAGGATTCATGGATAGCTTGGATAATCAGGTTGGTTGATTTTTTAATTCTTTGCATCAGACTGTATTGAGCACGTCTTGTTACCTCCGGGAAGCTCGGGACATTGCGGGTAGCAAACATTTGCGAAGCTGAACATCTCGGGGGTAATTTATGTAAGAGTCTATATATATATATAAATGGTGGCCCAAAAGTCTGTTGCCCCGACGCAATTTTAACTTTTTTCGAGGCAACAGACTTTTGGGCCACCCTGCATATATATAAAGAAGAGTCGTATTTGCGTCTCAAAAGGTGACTGAATCGATTCTTCAAAGTTGACTTAAATCCTCTAGAACCGTCCTTCAAAAACTGACTCATGACTCCACCTCAGCAAAATCCACGTCACTATTTGAAACTTACAGTATGGTGGTCTTTTTACATATACATACAGACGGGAAGTATGGTCATAGATGGCTTTATGTTGGCCAATAAACGGTCATCATATTGTTTTTAAGTTAAATACGAAGTAATTTTTGTAGTTTCAGGTTCTGTTGTTTAATCTCCTTCTCAACATTTAAGGTCATTTGACGGAGGGGACTTACGGCTTTACGTGGGATCCGCCAACCAGGAGTCGCTACATAATCCAACGCGGACTCTTCCATCCAACTATTTAGGTTCTGTTAGGTATGCTGTGCGTAAAACTAACTAAACCTTTCTTTTAAAGTAATAAATACACATATTATATATATATGTTGAGTGATTTTAAAAATATAAATATTTTGTTTCCCATATTAACTGTCGCACTTAACATAGGCTAGAAACTACTAAAATACCACACCAGGATATTTCAATGTATATTAACAAATGAATAATAATAATAATAATATAATAATAATAATAATAATAATAATAATAATAACTAAGCACGCTATATGACTGATCTCTCTTCTATTTCCTGTTGATGTAAATATTAATCCCGGAGGATGTACCAGGATTTTTTTGTTCAAATATATTTGGAGTTATATTTGAATGCAAAAATTACCCTAATCCCGAAGGGTTCATGGACAGAAAGGCTTTGATCTTTTACATTTATTTATTTTAGCATGCAAATATGACATTATTCTCAAACGACCGACCAAACTTCTCCTTCCTATGCATATATTTTATTACGTATGCAAAACGTAGTCTGCCAGTATTGATATATGGCAGTTCGGAAAAAAGTTCGCCTACAAACAATTTCTAAAAAAAAAAAAAACTTAAAAAAATTACTAATTGATATTGGTTGGATTTCGCTTAGGAAATTTTGTTACTGACACCAAACAATAAAATATTCAAAGAAAGACAGAATGTAACCAATTAGTAATTTCCTATGCTTTTTTAGAACTTTTACATTTGTAGGCGAACTTTTTTCCCGAATCTGTACGCGTATGAGAATCTCTCCAACAACTGTAATGATAACTGGTTAGTAACGGAAACAATTCTCTAACGACATTATTTGGCATTTTATTGGTTAATTACTCCTCCATCAGAATAAAGGCGTTTCAATGAAACTTGCGCTTAGCGTGTTTAGACCTAAAATATATACAAGTACCTACTACATACAGAGGGCTGACAAAATTAAATAGACACCACGATAATTGTCCTCAAGAACAAATGGCAAAGCTCATAAATGGAATGCCAGAACGTGTTTCAGCTCCTCATAATGGAAAGGGGAAAGGAACACCATTCGAAATATATTGATTCAACAAAAGTATTACCATTCCTTGACGTTTCTTATCAAATCAAAAACTATGAAAAAACCAAATGTCTCTATTTACTTCCGTCAACCCTCTGTATTTGGTGTGAATTAGCATGATTTATACGGTAGATCTTAGTTACTCGTAAGTCCCTTTATTTCTCGTGTAAATGTAGATGCACACCCAAAAATCTACATTAAAACTTTATAACAACCTAAACTTCTGACTCCACTGCAGCCACGACGCTGAAAAGAGTCGCTTTTGGAAAACTTTAAAGAACATCCAATGCTGTACCTAAATATTTAACTGTCAGGCAAATTTAGTGAAAATCGGTTGAATAGGAAGCCATAACTCTTGAAACTTGTTTTACACACACACACATATATATATATTATATATATATATATATATATATATAATTTATATATATATATATATATATATATATATATATATATTAATTATATAATGTGTGTGTGTGTGTGTGTGTGTGTGTGTGTGTGTGTGTGTGTGGTGTACTGTTAAAAAGTTTGAAAACACCAATACTATATACTCGTAGGTATTTATAGCCATCATCAGTCGTATATGCAAGTTTTGAATGAAGTAGTAGAGTATAAAACACGTACAAATATATATTATTATTTTAATGAATAATTATTATTATTATTATTACATAGATAAAGATATATACTGTACTAGCTGAGGTACCCGGCGTTGCCCGGGATAAATTTCACATTGCTGCTGCATGTCGTCTTGGGGTGTTTCTCTTGCTCTGGTAGCTGCTACACTTTCTCGGACAGCTTCAAGCAGTGATTGTCTTTCTTGCAGTGTTTCTCTTGCTCTGGTAGCTGCTACACTTTCTCGGACAGCTTCAAGCCGTGATTATCTTTCTTGCAGTGTTTCTCTTGCTCTGGTAGCTGCTACACTTTCTCGGACAGCTTCAAGACGTGATTGTCTTTCTTGGAGGTTTTCTCTTGCCCTGGTTGTTGCATATTGTTCACGGTCAACTTCAAGGCGTGATTGTCTTTCTTGTGAGCTTTCCTGCTTCCGGGCTTCTTTATTTTTTCTTGCTGCTGATGTAGATCTGCCCAAACTCGCCCGTTTCTTTGGTGGCATGGTAAAGTTGTTAGGATTTTCAAAAACTGCAAAAAAACATTGCCACATTAACTTCCTGTAACTATTCGCACAAACAGACAAACAGACAGGTTGACCGACTCTGTGTTGACATTCTTCATCCCATAAGAGGTCCCAGTGCCAAATTTGGTAGCTCTAGGTCAAACGGTTTGCGCTTGCATAAAGGACAGACAGACACACAAAAAGGCGAAAATATATAATAGACTAGGTGAGGTACCCGGCGTTGCCCGGGTTAATTGAATGCCCGGTTAGGTCAACTGAATGCCCCCAAAAAAACCTCACCCCCCCTTTATGCAACTTGGGGGCTAACCTCCTCCCCCATTACCCCTACCCTTCCACCATTACTGACCGGGATAAATTTCACAAACAGACAGGCTAAACTACAGAAAAGAACGCAGCCGTGAGAATTTTGAGCTTCACATTGTGTCAAGATTTCTGAATCTGATCAGATATCCCCTAAAACCCCCTGACCAATTAATTGAACTCCCAATTACTGTCGGTTCAATTATTTGGTCAATAAAACTATAGAAAAGAACACAGTCATGAAAATATTGAGCTTCACATTGCCGCCCGTAATACAAACAGACAAACAGGCCGACCGACTCTGTGTTGACATTCTTCATGCCATAAGAGGTTCCCGTGCCAAATTTGGTAGCTCTAGGTCAAACGGTTTGCGCTTGCATAAAGGACACAGACAGAAAGGCGAAAATATATAACGGACTAGGTGAGGTACCCGGCGTTGCCCGGGTTAAATGAATGCCCGGTTAGGTCAACTGAATGCCCCCCAAAAACCCCTCACCCCCCCTTTATGCAACTTGGGGGCTAACCCCCCATTATCTCCACCCCTCCCCATTACCCCACCCTTCCACCATTACTGCCCGGGATAAATTTCACAAACAGACAGGCTAAACTACAGAAAAGAAAGCAGCCGTGAAAATTTGAGCTTCACATTGTGTCAAGATTTCTGAATCTGATCAGATATTCCCCAAAAACCCCCTGACCAAATAACTGAACTCCCAATTACTGTCGGTTCAATTATTTGGTTAATAAAACTATAGAAAAGAACACAGTCATGAAAATCTTGAGCTTCACATTGCCGCCCGTAATACAAACAGACAGGCTGACCGACTCGTGTTGACATTCTTCATCCCATAAGAGGTTCCCGTGCCAAATTTGGTAGCTCTAGGTCAAACGGTTTGCGCTTGCATAAAGGACAGACAGACAGAAAGGCGAAAATATATAATAAAAGACTAGGTGAGGTACCCGGCGTTGCCTGGGTTAATTGAATGCCCGGTTAGGTCAACTGAATGCCCCCAAACCCCCACACCCCCCTTTATGCAACTTGGGGGCTAACCCCCTCCCCCACCCTTCCACCATTACTGCCCGGGATAAATTTCACAAACAGACAGGCTAAACTACAGAAAAGAACGCAGCCGTGAAAATTTTGAGCTTCACATTGTGTCAAGATTTCTGTATCTGATCAGATATCCCCCAAAACCCCCCTGACCAAATAATTACTGTCGGTTCAATTATTTGGTCAATAAAACTATAGAAAAGAACACAGTCATGAAAATCTTGAGCTTCACATTGTGTCAAGATTTCTGTATCTAATCAGATATCCCCCAAAACCCCCCTGACCAAATAATTACTGTCGGTTCAATTATTTGGTCAATAAAACTATAGAAAAGAACACAGTCATGAAAATCTTGAGCTTCACATTGCCGCCCGTAATACAAACAGACAAACAGACAGGCTGACCGACTCTGTGTTGACTTTCTTCATCCCATAAGAGGTTCCCGTGTCAAATTTGGTAGCTCTAGGTCAAACGGTTTGCGCTTGCATAATGGACAGACAGACAGAGAGAAAGGGGACAGACAGACACAACAGAAAGGCGATAATATATAATAGAGAAGAATATACGAGTATATGCCAGTATTTAGAGAATCCCCTTTTTACCCTTATTATTATCTTATAACAACTTGGACTCTGTTAATATTGCTGTCAGTATTCTTTTATTTCTTTACCAGTGATGGTGGAATATTTATTCAAATATTTTGCGGGTCTTTCCACAGTTGTTCAATATCAGATTAACTTCATTTATCCTTCTCAGAGTCAACATAGACCCATGTAGCCTCAATTGGATTCATGTCGAGGCTTTGTGATGGCCATTCCACAATTTTCAGTTCTTCAGCGCCCTCCTTCCCTTCAATTATGTTTTTATGATCCGTGCCGTGTTTGGGGTGGTTACCTTGTAGGAAGAACCCTTGTCTAATCAAACGCTTTCCATCTGGCACAGCATGCAGTTGAAGAATTTGCTTGTACTTCTTTTTAGTTAGAATACCATCGATTTTCACGAGGGAGCCAACTCCCGATGAACTTATGGACCCGAAAACATTGATAGATCCCCCACCATGCTTTATTGTCGGTTTTAAGCACATATGATTATCTTTCACCCAATCGCCGTCGTGCATAGTCTTCTTTTAGACCCAAAGACTCAAAATTTTGACTCATCTGTCCACAGAACCTTCGTCCAACCAGTCAACGTTCAGTGGGCATGATCTCGTGCATATTTTACCCTCTTAGACTCGTTTCCTGGTCTCAGGTACGCTTCTTTTGGCAGCAGCTTTTCTGTGTAACCCTGACTCCTGCAATCGACTCGTATTGTTACGGCTGAAACGTCAGTGCCCTGTGAGGAATTAAAGTCCTGCTGCAAACTACGACTCGATTGCTTTCTATCTCTTAGGCATGTAACCTTCAAATAGCGGTCTAGAGATTCTGTCGTTTTTCTCGGCCTTCATTTTCGTTGTTGGTCTTTAGCTTCAAGATGGCATTTGATAGTGCCCGACATCCCTTTTACAGAAATGTCCAGTTTTAGCAATTTCTCGGATAGTATATCTTTCTTCTCGTAAAGTCACGATCTTTATGCGAATATCTTCTGGTATCTGCCTTACTGGAGCCTTTGCATATGAAAAAACACCCAGTTGAATCCACCTGTAAGAGAGTTCAAGGCACTCATTATTTTCATACATGATACAGAAAACTAGGTGCTTATAAAACACATTACAAACCACCATTATATTGGAAACACTTTATAAACACAACACTCTACTGTAGTTAAGCAAGAATGAAAAAACAGATAGCCTAAAATCGATTTTCAATGAAAAGAACAGAGTACAGCATACCTGAGTGATGCAGTTGTAAGAATGATTTCAGATAGTTAACCGATAACCTTGTAAGTTACTGTTTATATTGCACATGCGTAATGTGGACAAGTAAAATCATGCTAGTTAGGAACATCCGTTACCAAATCCTAGATTTAAACTAGAATATGGACCATCTTTTCGTCAATTTTGTGGCATTTTCAGTTAGGGATGCCACTTTGAGTCGGTGTGAAGCTGTGTTGTGGATCCCACACTTCCTTATAACACACACACACACACTCTCTCCTCATCAGGGAATGAAGGGAGAAGGCGAAATGACGAAAATATATACATATGTACAACGGAACAGAGAAATAAAAGAAAACTTTAGATATCAGGGTAAAACAGCATAAATATGCGTGTAGAACAGCAAATAATTCGAATGCATTGTTTAACCATATGTACAGATGTAATCATAACATCAGGTGGGATAGTTTTAAAGCGCTCGTTAAAAACAGATATAATTGAAAGCAATATCTACAATGCGCATTCGTCCATTTTAAAAATAATTTCAATAACAGTGCGGGAATGTATAAAATTGACAATATCTTGCTAAAATCTCTTGCCTTTAATCAGCGCTTGTTAATCATGTGCTAATCTCTTTTATTTCTCTGTTCCGTTGTACAAGGTACTAGTATTGACGGATACCATAATGAAATTGACTGGATTCTTTGGATCTGATATGTTTGCATGTTGGTTATAAATAGATATGGAGTGTAACATATTTGTGGATAGTAGTCTATTATGACTTGATCCTCTGGATCCAGAGATTCTGTCTTTAGTTTTAAATTGATAATTAATTAGTTTTAAATTGATAATTATTTAGTGTTGTAAAAATTGGTCATTGCCATGTACAGGCAGTTTTTACATAAATTTCTTATGTTCTTGTGGTTTGGAACCCACGTAAAATTGTAGGTCCCCTCCGCCACTACAGAGGACATACACAATTATGAGCACAGTTAGGTAGACCAGCCATGAGTGGATCCTTGGGTCTTTGTTGGTCTGAAACATTATAACATTATAACATATGTACATATTTTCGTCATTTCGCCTTCTCCCTTCATTCCCTGACGAAGTGTACTGCTGAATACACGAAAGACCTTGGAATCCTTTCTCTTTTTCCTTGTGGGTTTGCATCATTCATTCATTTCGTGTGTTTAATTGTGAAATTCACCCATATATATAACCTTGGTTAACCTTGGTTTAGCATCCGCCCGAATTGTTCATTCTGACGAAGGTCAAGTTTGTCACTCCACTTTAGACCTACAGTTTAACGCGGAACCCGAACCACGCCCCACCAGTAGCCCAGCGTCTTAACCACTCGGCTACCTAGGGGACCCATTTATCTACAACCAATTCTTATTGTGGAGAAGGATGAACAGCTGGGTTTGCTGCGCGCCGCCTGCCTTCGCCGGTCTCGATCCCGGGGCCGATGGATTCGTAGTCAGCGACGCTAACCACTACACCACTATATATATATATATATATATAAAGTTGATAAAACCATTATACGTGTAACCGATTTAACAATAAAAAATCTACCAACCCTGCAAATTTGGCAGGCGCCCCGCATAGCTCAGTAGCTAATACCATTTCCCTATTAACAAAATACAAATACTGGGGTCAGGGGTTCGGTGCTCGACCGAATGCCGAAAGTCGAAATGCCGACAGACAAAATGCCGAATGGACAAAATGCCAAAGGGACAAAATTTGTAATTTCTTACTTCATTTTCTATGAAAAATGCATTGCATTGAAATCCCTTAACCAGCGGTTGATTGGACTCTGAAAGCTCCGCCCAGATCCAACCCCTCGATGGTTTTGCTTAACCTAGACTCTGGAGCATTCGCTCTTCATAGGTGTAAAGGTAAGCTAATCTTATTTTTGTACAGTGCTTATTTTTGTGCAGTGGATTTCCCGAATTATTTACTTTATATGTTTTGCTTGTTTTCGTGAATTTTCCCTGTGGTTTATTTTTGGTAGGTTTTCATGTTAAAGGTTCATTTATAATTTCCATTTATTATCGCTTAAATATTTATGTACTTTTACATTATATAATTTCTATGCATTGGTGGTATGCTGGTTTTTTCTTATCATTAATTTAAACTTGTAGTGTTTGGTATATAAAGCATTTTATGTGACGCCCTTCTTCATTTCAGCATGGAGTTCGTTACAAGTAACAAAGGTGAAACTTTTGTATGAAGGCTACGCATACATTGTCGATAAAAGAAGAGAGGAACGTGTTTTATTGGAGATGCGAGAAACGCGGTGATTGCAGTGCTAGGATTGTTACGTGTGACGATATAATGCAAAATATTTCCAATAACCATTCACATCCACCAGATGCTACCCGTAACTGTGCTTTGAAAGTAATGAAAAAATAAAGCAGCGGGCTAAACAATCAGATGATGTCACATCTTCTGTAATTAACAAATGTACAAGTGATTTACCTTTAAGTGTATGTGGTGCATTGCCGCACAAAGACTCACTAGCGCGCGGTGTAAGGCGAGCACGGGTACGTAATAATGCTAGTAATGATTTAACTGTAACGACACGAGGTGAAAATTTTTTATTGTACGAAAGTGAAAGTGTAGATGTTTATTCTACATTAAAGAATTTAGAAGTTTTAGCTAACAAGAAAAGGTGGTTTAGTGACGGCACGTTTGACTGTGCACCTCTTAGAAAGCAGCTTTATACGATTCACACAGTTGTCACTGAAAATAAAACGTTACCGTTAGTGTTCTGTCTCACAATTAATAAAGATGAAAATACATATGACATAATATTTAACTTCCTAAAAGAAAAAAAATGTAGACTTTGAACAAGCTGCAATAAACAGTATAAGAAAGTGTTTTCCCAGGGTTTCTATATATGGTTGTTTCTTTCACTTTGGTCAATGTTTGTGGCGAAAAATTCAGCATTTTGGCTTACAAAATTGGTATACTAATCCAGAAAATGCTCTTCTAATCAAACAGTTGGAAGCATTGGCCTTTGTTCCTCCACAGGATGTATGCAGATTATTTACAGATCTTATGGAATCACTGGACCAAGAAACAGATGTTGTTCTAGGTGACTTTTTGGAGTATTTTGAAAGGACATGGCTCGGCGTTGTTCAGCGTTGTCGACGAAGGCGACCGACATTTGAAATTGACATGTGGTCTGTCTACAGCCGAACTGAATCTGACTTACCAAGAACCAACAATTCACTCGAGGGATGGCACCAGGCATTTAGTAGCAGAGTTGCGATAACTCACCCAACCTTGCCAAAACTTATTCAAAAAATTAAATTAGAACAAGCCAACACAGAAGTAACCCTAGAACAAATATCTCTTGGCGCCAATGTTACAAGAATAAATAAAAAATACAGGAAAATATATGAGCGTATTAAAAAAGTATATGCCAGTTATGCCACTTATAATGAGTCCAGTGGAAGCTCCTCTCTCAAATATCTACATGCATGTCTTACAAATTTGGTATCAATCGCTCGAGGGGAAAACCCTGTAACCTCGCTAACTTTTATTTATGCAAAAGGTTTTTCATGATGCCATACTTAATATCAAAGTAAAAAGGTTTACTTTTTAAGTATTGTTTCAGTGACCTACCCATATTTCTAAACTTTAGTTAGATATGATCATTGTATTTTGAAATTTTGCCAGAAGGCCTAATTACAGAACAAGCGCAAATTTAAGAACTATATCAAAGAATAACGTAATACGCTTTAGAATGCATTTTCGGAGATAATTCTACAATTTTTATCTACGATTGTATTAATCATTTTTAATAAACTCTACACATATATTTACTTTGTATTTTGCATCGATTTTACTTATTCCTCCTTCATCTGGACTTTAAAATCTCATATAAATCTTTTTCATATCCTATTTCATTATTGTTTTCTACTTCAAATTTTCTTAGCCGGTCTCTCTTGGCAACGGCGTTCTATCATTGTTATGAAAACAAGGTTCATTAAAGTCTATGAATGTTCTTCCACTTCAACTACTTCGCAACAGAGAAAGTGAAACAAAACATTCGAGACATAATAACAGTTAGATCCGCAAAAACATTCATTTGACCTTGAAAACTATTTAATAAATGCAATATACAATGTGTTGTCAAGGAAACTGCTTCATAAATTTTGTGAAGTAAACATCAGTTTGATCGCATTTTATCTATGATGCATAACAAAACCCTATTGACTCTTCATTCTAATTTAACCCTCATCAGGAACCATGGGGTCAAAACATCGAAAAAGATGATATTGTTCATTAAAGTGCTTAAATATCACATATAATGTTTCATTCACGTTACTGTTTCATTACAGACTTTGCATAACACTATTTTGTAAGGTTTTAGGCCTGGGATTATATAAATCCCATGGTTCCAACGACGTACGTAAATTCAAGGTTCCCGACGAGTGTTAATTATTTGCGAATTTACGTATAAAATTATTCGTTGTTCGTAACTTTGATATTAATTACATGCATAATTTTTATTCTGTAAACCAGAATATATATATATATATATATATATATATATATTATTCTGTAAACCAGAATATATATATACCCGGTATATATATATATATACCGGGTGCGGCAAAAGTAACGCCCTCTTAATAATTGTATCTTTATAGTTTTTACTGAGAAAGTACTTATTTATTTTTCTTAAAATGCTGTATTTTTCTTAAAAACCTTATTATTTCTCTTAAAATGCTGTAATTGATTTATTTCCTTCAATAAAAGAGAATAAACTAAAAAGGGCGTTATTTTTGCCGCACCCGTTATATATATATATATATATATATATATATATATATATATATATATATATATATATATATATAACTACTATAGCATAATTACTCGATTTTTTACAATTTTAACCAGGAAAAACTACAAATTTTATTAAATCTAAAAATTACCGACAAAACAGAATATTTTTAAAAATATTCTGTTTTGTCGGTACTAAAGAAACCAAATCGCCAAACTGTCTTTTTGAGTTTAGATGAATATTTATGCTTCTTCGCCAGGAAACTTTAGGATTTAATTCTCAAATTTTAGGATTTTTATGCGTACGACCGTTACAATTAAATTTTTTTTTTAACTTTTTGGCTTGTGAGCAAGTCATAGCATCCATATCGATCAGCACTTTGAAATGAATATATTTCTTTCTCACTAAACCTCACCTTTGCCGCTTTAAAGATTTTTTCCACAATGGCTTTCAACTCGAGAAAAACATTAGGAGCGTCTAATATATAAATGTAGTTTATGATAGTAATAGTAGTTGCAAGGTTGTTTACATTTCTGCCTAACATTTAAGGTCATATGACGCGGGGAACCTACAACTTTTCGTGGGATTTCAACCACTATATACACCAAGGAAGACGCGGAGAGGCGCTTTAATCGTTGAAATCTGAGGTCCGAACCAAGACTCGAACCCAGGGCTTAACAGCCAGCCGGGCGCTCCACCACTTGGCTACCTGGTGAGGGTACTTACTTTTAAAGTGAAATGTAAAAAGAGTTACCCTTCCGTCGGGAACAATCAAATCCGCGCAATCGCGTAAGTCTAGTGCCCAACTCCAAATTTGCTACAATTCTGATGCTAATAATAATCGGCTAATACGGAGAGCCTATACCCTGAACGACTACATAACCTGTACCCGAGTTTTCCATCCGCCGTGAAAACTCGGGTGCAAATCCGCTTTTAATACCGAAATTTCCGAACACCTATTTTCTTTTCTGCAAATCTGATGGAACTCTATTCAGAGGGGAGCTTTGTAGGGTTCTTAAAACTATGATCCTGTAGTTAGTACAACGTCGAATAGAGCTGATTTCGAGAAATCTTACAAGTTTTCGCATATCGCACCTAAAAATCTAACAGCTCTGCTAATTTGGCAAAAATCGGTCGAATAGGGGACGTATAATCCGTAGATCCGAGAAATTTTAAGTGTAACAAAGTTTGTCCCAGAACTCAACCTAAACTGCAATTTTGGTGGAAAATGTAGAGAAATCTAGAGGTCATATATATATATATATATATATATATATATATATATATGCTCCTCGGTGGTGTAGTGGTTAGCGTCGCTGACTACGAATCCATCGGCCCCGAGTTCGAGACCCGGTGACGGCAGCCAGCGCGCAGCAAAACCCACCTGTTCATCCTTCCACACAATAAAGAAAGTGGTTGATAGATAAATGGGTACCCTGGGTAGCCTAGTGGTTAAGACGCTGGGATGCTAGTGGGGCGTGGTTCGGATTCCACGTTAAACTGTAGGTCTAAGGTGGAGTCAGAATGAAGAATACGGCCGGAGGCTAACCAAAGGGGTGTGTATATATATATATATATATATATATATATATATATATATATATATATAGAGTTATATAGTTACTCTGCGTTTGGGTATTTAAATGTATCCGGAAGATCTTGTCCTCCAGATCTCGACACGTCTTGAAGTTTGGTATTATTTGGGTGTAAAAATAAATAAATCTAAACAAATAAAAAGAAAACGCTATTAATCTTTTAGGGATTAATAACACTTCCATACAAAAACCATTGAAGTCACGCTATATACCCAATGTAGAGATAATATACAGTTTGTATAACGCGGAAACCTACATGATTTTCAACGCTGCAAATATTAGGCTATATATAGTTTGATATTAAAAACTATCGTATTTGACGGCTTACAAAACGCTGCGCCGTGAAAGACGCACCTTAATTTTGGAAAGGTAAATTCAAGAAAAAAGTTTTTGATGCACTTTATTGTTAATACAATGGATACGTAAAATTCAATAAAAAGAAAACCCAAAAGCCAATAAAGAAGATAATATGGTTATTACTCTTATTATTTGTTATTAATCAACTTCAGATTCATTACTGACATTATCATCATTATCCCCATCATCATAATCATCATCATCTTCACTTGTATCACTGTCACTCTCATACAATAAATGATCTTCAGTGCCATCCATTGCATTACTTATACCACATTTTTTAAAGGACTTGACCACAATTTCAGTCTTAACATCATGCCATGACTTCAGCACCCATTCACACACTTGTACTATTGATGGACGTTTCATCCTTCCCCACTTTCGGCTTCTAAGACGCAGGGCGATTTTTTAAGGTATTTATAAAAAAAAAGTGCGTCTTATAAGCCGACAAATATGGTATATTCGATTCATTTTAAAAGCACATACAGAGAACCACGTAAAATGAATCAAATATCTTGATAACTATTAGTTCGAGGTCACTATTTTTTTATAATATTGCATTTGGACCTATAGTTCACCCGCCTACATTTAACTCATTTTACTTAGATCTCTGTATGTACTATGAAAATAAAACAAATTGATTTTTAGTACTGTAAGGATTTAAAATTTGCATACCCGTTTTAAGCGTTCTTGAGCATATATATATATATATATATGAGCTATTGAAGAATAGGGACCCCAGCCTTCTTTAGTTAGCTTTATAAGGTTAACTAACGAAAATATCCTGACCTAACCTAACCAATCGTCAAGGGCGTACAGTTAACCTAACGATTGGTTAGGTTAGGTCGTGATATTTTCGTTAGTTAGCCTTATAAGCCTAACTAAAGAAGGCTGGGGTCCCTATTATTCAATAGCTCATATATATATATATATATATATATATTATATATTATATATATATATATATATTCCATTTTATATTTATTTTTACGTACATTAGGTAAATTAGGAGCTTCTAAATTATTTGCTACTTTCTTCTTAACATAATGTGTGAGTGTAGATTTGAATGGGAGTCTTGAGGGGGAAGGAAAAAGGGGGAATGTGGTGATAAGGAAATCTAGCCTCGCACGTCATCTGTAACACCTTGTGTTGTTTACCATTAATTTCAGTTTCAAAGCAGTCTTTACACTGATTCGATGTTGTTTCACGAAGAAGCTTAAATATGCTTAAATTAATATACTTTTTTATGCTCTACTATAGTATGGTGTGTGAAATTTTAACTGTACCTTGCTACTTTCCAGATTTGTAGAGTTATTTTCTTTGTTCTTGTTCTAATTGATAATATGGGCCGATTGTGTGATATTATGTAAAAAGGCGCGGATTAGTGGTTTATTGATTGCCGATACTTTTTCAGAGAGAGAGAGAGAGAGAGAGAGAGAGAGAGAGCGCGTAAACTGAATGCGTCTCAATCAAGTGTTCGAAGAATCTCGTCAGTCTTGTCAGTCTCGTCAGTGAGTCTAATAATTTGGACAGGGTCTGTATTATATAATTACTATTAACAATTTAAGTAGGAGACAAGGAAGGTAAGACTCGTACGAAATAATAATTACAATTCACTTAATAATTTTGGCAGCGTAGACATGACACGCATCTCGCACAACTTAATTTCATCCTTCAAAAGAGGAACTTCAAATAAAACTCGCAGCCTTAAAATCTTATTACGACACCACTTATACGGTTTTCTTTTTTTCCAAATCTTCTCGTAACCTTTGAGCGTCGTAAAACCTGGAATAACAGTTAATTACTAAACCTCGTTAAAAACACAATATTCCCCCCGACAAAAATGTCTCCCAACCTCTTATCTTTGGAAGGAGTTTTCAACCGTTCACAATATGAACAGATTAAAAATTTATTAAAAAATTTTAGTCGTGGAAAATTGGAATTTTGCTTTATAACGTCATTTCAACATTCTCTATCCCTTGTCAGTTTTCCTTCTCTGAACTTGTTTTTTTTAAAGAACTTTTGATGTGTCTGTGAAAGCCGCTCAATCTATTTTATTATAATTTTATTATAAATTCAATGTAAACATGGGGCAGTGAATTGCTTTTAAACTTAATGGAAACATATTTTCTCATAAAATTTTGCATATATCAATATATATATATATATATATATATATATATATATTAGTGGTTGACCGGATGTCAGTTTTCCAACATCTGCGGATGCGGATCTTTAATTTCAATATCCGCGGATGCGGATATTTAGTTAATCTATCAATATAATATAGAATTATGAATATATGACAATTTTTCAAATTTCGTGATATTACTATTATGGCAGGCAATGCATAAGAATTAAAATTAATATTAATGTTTTCATTATGATAAAAATAACTTTCTCAAGAGTTTCAGCCACAGAAAATTGAATGAAACAAGTTTCATTCAATTTTCTGTGTTACCAGCTATTTATATTTTGAGGTTTATATATTTGTTTGTTCATTAATAATAATTAATGCTTTACATGAAATGCGCATGACTGGGCCTTATAAGCTACTTTATAAGCTAATTTAATTGTAAATTGCATAATTTATTAGAGGTAATATCCGCAGTCAGAAGTGCGGATGAGGATGTTAAAAATGATGCGAATATCCGGTCCACCACTAATATATATATATATATATCGTAAAGAACGACGCTTGTATAGGAGATATTCCGCGCAAGACGAGAGAGAGAGAACTATAACAAATGAAAAAATGAGGTAACCACCTGGGAATCGAACCCGGGATCTTCCGATTGCCGGTCAGACGCGATAACCATTACACCATGGACCTCACTCTTCCAAATGCCGTAATTCTTCTACATACTCGTAGAAACCAATGCCCCAAGGGGGCACCTCCCGCATGCCGTAACATTATATACATTCAACTGCAAAGAACACGCAGTATAAATAACGTAAAGAACGACGCTTGTATAGGAGATATTCCGCGCAAGACGAGAGAGAGAGAACGGAACAAATGAAAAAATGAGGTAACCACCTGGGAATCGAACCCGGGATCTTCCGATTGCCGGTCAGACGCGATAACCATTACACCATGGACCTCACTCTTCCAAATGCCGTAATTCTTCTACATACTCGCAGAAATCCCGGGTTTGATTCCCAGGTGGTTACCTCATTTTTCATTTGTTCCGTTCTCTCTCTCTCGTCTTGCGCGGAATATCTCCTATACAAGCGTCGTTCTTTACGTTATTTATACTGCGTGTTCTTTGCAGTTGAATGTATATAATGTTACGGCATGCGGGAGGTGCCCCCTTGGGGCATTGGTTTCTGCGAGTATGTAGAAGAATTACGGCATTTGGAAGAGTGAGGTCCATGGTGTAATGGTTATCGCGTCTGACCGGCAATCGGAAGATCCCGGGTTCGATTCCCAGGTGGTTACCTCATTTTTTCATTTGTTCCGTTCTCTCTCTCTCGTCTTGCGCGGAATATCTCCTATACAAGCGTCGTTCTTTACGTTATTTATACTGCGTGTTCTTTGCAGTTGAATGTATATAATGTTACGGCATGCGGGAGGTGCCCCCTTGGGGCATTGGTTTCTGCGAGTATGTAGAAGAATTACGGCATTTGGAAGAGTGAGGTCCATGGTGTAATGGTTATCGCGTCTGACCGGCAATCGGAAGATCCCGGGTTCGATTCCCAGGTGGTTACCTCATTTTTTCATTTGTTCCGTTCTCTCTCTCTCGTCTTGCGCGGAATATCTCCTATACAAGCGTCGTTCTTTACGTTATTTATACTGCGTGTTCTTTGCAGTTGAATGTATATATATATATATATATATATTAGTGATGTAGCGGATGTCATTTTTTTCACATCCGCGGATGCGGATGAGGATGTTTGATTTCAACATCCGCGGATGCGGATGCGGATGTCTACATTTTCGTTATTTTTAGGATATATTCGAGATTTGTTGTGTTTAACGTATATAATAAGTTATTATATAGAGAGAGCTGTAGCTATAATGTAGTATAAGTGATTAATTGTACAATAATTGCTGTACTTTTCCCTGAACATATAAAATAATAGCAAGCATCTAACTAATATAGAAATCAATTAGTGAATTCGTCTGCAAATAAATTCGTTATATTTTGTTGAGTTTCAGCCACAATTAGAAACCATAATTGTGTTACCCGACCTCTTTCCCCAACCTCCACCCTTATAGAAAGAGATCTTTAATTAGCTTGATAACTATTTATATTAAGTTTAAAGTTTTATTAGGCATATTTATAAATGAGTAATTAAAATAAAGTAAACTAAGATGTTTATCGTTTAATATTCAAACTTAATTATAGGAAGGTTATACTTAAGGAACATTAATTTTTCTGCCTTTTCTGCTGCCAGTCTGTTTCTCTTTTCATCATAAGAAAACTTATATTAATCCAGCACTGCTAAATAATTAATCTCTCGCTTGGCACGCTTGTTGGAGGACGTGCTAAATGTTTCCTTGCAAGTTTACTCAAGTATGGATAGATATTCTGCGTATTTTTCAACCAACTAATAGGATTGTCACGTGCAGCCAGGCGTTTTTCTTGGTGATAGCTCTCGATCATTTTTACTACATCTTTTGACATCGCGTAGGTCTCGTCATTGCTGCTTGACTCAAGAAACTGAGAGAGATATTCTGTGATAGATTTGCTTGTTGAAGGTGTTGGTTCTGTCACTGAAACTTTTATTCTTTTGGTGGGTGGCGAAGCGACAGATTCAAGAGCTTGAAGCTCTTCAACTGCTTTGCCAAGTGATGATTTAACTCGTTCTAATGTACTAGGTGAAAATAACTTAGCTTTGTAACGTGGATCTAAGTAGGTTGCAAGAGAGTAACTTCATACAAGAACAGCCTCTCGTCTTGTCGCTTGCATCACTTTTGCGCACAATGAACTAGTTCTATTAATATAGTAGAATTTGATAATTTCCGCTTATTAATGACGTTTTATCTCAACGGTCCACATCCGCACGACATCCGCAGTCCAAAGTGCGGATGCGGATGCGAGAAAATGTGCGGATGTTCCGCGGATGCGGATGCGACCTACATCACTAATATATATATATATGGTTCAAGAAAGGACTATTTTTATTTTTAACAAGTGCCGTACTTTAGTATGGATATTACAACAGCCATTTTTTACGCAAATGAAGTACACACTGGGATTTTTTATATTAAAAAACATTTTTAATATAACCAGGAAGATTTGGTTGTAGTAGACCTTGAGATTATTTTTTTGTGGGGCTATTTAAAATGTAAAATATAAAGGAGTAATCCAAGGGCAGTTGATCCGCTTAAATATAAAATTACAGCTACAACAAATGGAACTGGGGAAGATATTTGAGCTTCTCAAAATTTCAGAGTACGTTCAAATCAAATTATTGAAGTCAGTGGTGATCATACTGAAAATGTTTTTCATTAAAAACAAACTTCCTAAGTGTATATTCTTTATTGGCATAAGAAATGGTCAATGTAATTCACATATATAAATATCATAGTTATTAAAAATAAAAATAGCTACTTTTTTCTTCAGTTATATATATATATATACACACACAGGGTGAGTCACGACGAAATGTCATAATTTCGGGGGCTTATAGCTGAGGTCATTCCCAGTCAAAAACTTTACATGAACATAGGCCCGATTTTTAACGGTTATGGAGCTTTGGATGTTTGAATGTTTAAAAATAAAAATAAGCTAACAAATAGCTGCTAAAGTTTTTATTCATGAATTTACAATAACTGTTCAAAATGGCTACACTCGGGCTCAATACACATCGCGGCTCGTCTGTGAAACTGTGAATCGCTGCAGCATCCAAAATACGACGGAGCAATGCATTTCGTGTTTCCACTTTTCTCTCGTACATCAGCTCTTTCATGCACCCTCACAGTGCATCTAGAGGGGTTAGGTCCGGAGACCTGGGTGGCTAATTTTGTGCACTACTACGACCGATCCATCGACCAAGGAAGTGATCATCGAGATGTGTTCTCACTGCACGGCTAAAATAGGGAGAAGCTACGTCTTGTTGGAAGTACATACGCAATCGTGTTGCCAAAGTACATCTTCTAACACTGGCGGCAGTTCGTCTTGCAGAAATCGTAGATAAATGTCAAGTGAGACCACCTTCGAAGATAAACGGACCAATCAGCTGACCGTAGAGAATACCACACCACACATTGACCCTGAACCGATGTTGAAAATTACTTTTCACAATGGCATGAGGATTCATTTCTGACCACACATGTGAATTGCGAGTGTTAAAGACACCGTCGCGGGTAAATTGAGCCTCATCACAGAACAAGACGTATCGGTATTGAGCCAATTACAAAATTGCAGCCGTTGGGCAGGATCCCCAGGTTGGAGGTGCTGAACGCGCTGTACGTGGTATGGATACATGCCTTGTTCGTGTAACGTTCCACATACTCTCTTTTGAGGAACTCTAAGACATATGGAAATCCTTCGCGTACTAACATGAGGACTCCGCTGTACCATCTGAATAATGTTTTCTTGTTCAGCCACATCTTGTTCTACCGGACGCTCAGATAAAACAGTAACCTAGGAAATGAAGCACTCTCTCGCAATCTCTGAATGACCTCAGCTCTAAGCTTCCGAAGTTATGACATTTCGTCGTGACCCACCCTGTATATACTGGACTCAGATTTGTGTCGCGTAGTTTCAAAGTTAACGCTCTTACTGACTACACCTCCAGGACCCCAAAAAAGATCCATTCAAGCGAGATTGATATTTACGCTGTTTGATCATGCTTCCTTCTGGACTCTCGCTTATATGAAGCCTTTATGAAGCATATAAAGCACCACCAATCTACTCCTAGCTTCCCACTCAAGTGCCATTTTCTCTTTTCATCTTGTCTTTTGTGGTTATTTAAAAAAATTTATTTATATATATATATATATATATATATAACTGCAGAGGAGATTTACAAACAAAGGATTGCGAAGATTAAACGTCAGATCAAGTAATTATATATATATATATATATATATATATATATATATATATATATATATATATATATATATATATATATATATATTATATATATATATGAAAATTATTTCACGAAAGTAACACGTGAAAAATATTTATGATAAATAAAACCACGAAAGAAAGGAAACACAGAATTGTGCTCAAGCGCTTTCGTCTAATGACACTGAAGTACATAAAGAGTTACAGCCTATATATATACGTTACAAAAAAAAAATATATATATATATGTATATATATATATATATATACATACAATAAACGGAGAAATAAAAACAAAAATTAAACATTAAGGGATTGTGGGAGGAGCATACAAACTTGTAAGGAAAAACTACCGATTTTTAGCACTTTTGCTCGAATCCAACACAAGATCAAATGAATTGTTTCCAACCAATGTTATAGTTAATTAAAAAAAATAATAAATTGAAAAATAAAAATAAAAATAAAACTTATAAGAGGAGCATACAGATTTATACTGGAAATCTGCCCAGGTTTTAGCACGCTACCCTTCTTGTCTAAGTTCGATATATATAAAAATAAATTTAAAAATAAAAGTTATTAGAGTAGCATACAAGTTTACCAAAGGTTTAGCGTCCTACCCTTCTTATCTAAATCCGCTCTGAAGGAATTCAAAACAACAGGATCGAGTTGAAAAAGACCTTTGCTTATGTTGAAGTTATTTGTAAGTTGGATAATGGCAGACTCAAGAATATTTCTATTAACAATGTTGCTAGAGTGAAACAAAACTGAAGCATTATTCCAATCAATACAGTGGGATAACTCTGACAAATGGACAAAAAGGACACTGGACGACTGTCCTGTTCTAATGGAATATTGATGCTGTTTTATACGTGTGTGCAAATCCTTTCCCGTCTGACCTATGTAAAAGGAATCACATTGTTTACAACCAATTTTATAGATAATGTCTGAATTATTGGTAGGGCTATTTTTTACTATGATGTTTTTCACAATATTGTTATATGAAAATACTACATTAATATCCAAAAGTTTAAGTACATTAGCAATGCCTAAAAAGCCTGGGAAAAATGGAAGTACCAAAATATTCTTTGACAAAGTGCGAGTGTTATTATTCACACGATAGAAGGTTCGTTTTGCCTTGTTAAGACAAGATTCCATAAACGCAGGTGGATAGCACAGATCAATTCCAATACCGTTGATTTTTTACAATTCGGCATCGATGTATTCCGTACTGGCGATCCTAAGGGCACGGAGAAACATTGAAAAAAAAAATGGCCTTCTTAGTGGGGGTGTCATGTCCCGAGTAAAAGTGTACGTAGGACAAACTGTTTGTTTTTTCCGATAGATACTAAACTTAAAACCTGGGCTTTCCCTATGTACACGCACATCCAAAAACGGGACTGAGTTGTCTTGTTCCACTTCTAAAGTAAACTTAATGGAGGGGGACTTGATCATTTAACTGAAGGAGGAAGTCATCCAGGTCATGATTCATGGGCCAGATACACAAAATATCGTCGACGTACCACAACCATGGGATGCCAACCCCCAGGATTTTCGGAATGTAAGTAATTTCGAAAAACTCCATATAAATATTGGAGAGGAGGGGCGACAAGGGGTTGCCCATGGCCATCCCAAAAACTTGTTGATAATACGAACCTTCTATCGTGTGAATAACAACACTCGCACTTTGTCAAAGAATATTTTGGTACTTCCCCATTTTTCCCGGGCTTTTTAGGCATTGCTAATGTACTTAAACTTTTGGATATTAATGTAGTATTTTCATATAACAATATTGTGAAA
This sequence comes from Bathynomus jamesi, assembly GCA_023014485.1. Classification (NCBI taxonomy): domain Eukaryota; kingdom Metazoa; phylum Arthropoda; class Malacostraca; order Isopoda; family Cirolanidae; genus Bathynomus; species Bathynomus jamesi. The sequence goes on along the minus strand of JAJOZX010000158.1, from coordinate 435,252 downwards.
AATATCATAGCAAAAAATAGCCCTACCAATAATTCAGGCATTATCTATAAAATTGGTTGTAAACAATGTGATTCCTTTTACATAGGTCAGACGGGAAAGGATTTGCACACACGTATAAAACAGCAATATTCCGTTAGAACAGGACAGTCGTCCAGTGCCCTTTTTGTCCATTTGTCAGAGTTATCCCACTGTATTGATTGGAATAATGCTTCAGTTTTGTTTCACTCTAGCAACATTGTTAATAGAAATATTCTTGAGTCTGCCATTATCCAACTTACAAATAACTTCAACATAAGCAAAGATCTTTTTCAACTCGATCCTGTTGTTTTGAATTCCTTCAGAACGGATTTAGATAAGAAGGGTAGGACGCTAAACCTTTGGTAAACTTGTATGCTACTCTAATAACTTTTATTTTTAAATTTATTTTTATATATATCAAACTTAGACAAGAAGGGCAGAGTGCTAAAACCTGGGCAGATTTCCAGTATAAATTTGTATGCTCCTCTTACAAGTTTTATTTTTATTTTTCAATTTATTATTTTTTTTAATTAACTATAACATTGGTTGGAAACAATTCATTTGATCTTGTGTTGGATTCGAGCAAAAGTGCTAAAAATCAGTAGTTTTTCCTTACAAATTTGTATGCTCCTCCCACAATCCATTAATGTTTAATTTTTATTTTTATTTCTCCGTTTATTGTATATATATATTTTTTTTTTCTGTAACGTATATATAGGCTGTAACTCTATGTACTTCACTGTTCCTGAGGATGTCATTAGACGAAAGCGCTTGAGCACCATCCTGTTTCCTTTCCTTCGTGGTTTTATTCATCATATATATATATATATATATATATATAACAGTAATGATTCCCCTGCTAAAAACACTGATTATACCAAAACTTAAATACTGCTCAATTTTGACGTCCCCATATAAAAAGGAAGAAACAATAAACGAAGAAACTCACGAGACATTTCACAGCTAAGATTGATGGCTGCAAAGACCTCAACTACTGGGAAAGAAAAACTACATAAACTAAATCTGTACTCCCTGGAAAGAAGAGAGAGGTACACCAAAATCTACATATGGGTAATGACCGGAAAACTGGCACCAAACCTCAAACTAAACCCAATTACTATCCAAACAACGCTGGAAAATAGGAAAGGCAGAATGTGTAGTGTTCCCAAATTAAAGACCCGACAAGGGACCTCTTCAACACTGAAGGAAAATAGCTTGGTTGTCAGGGGGCCAAGACTTTTTAACCAACTTCAAAAACGTTACAGAACGGTACCAGCTGAGCCGGGTGTACCTGGATACGTGCGGTGGAGAGCGCAAGAAAGCAACTCGCTCCTCCACCAAGCCAGGCCTAGAGGCTTGACCTTCGTGTGAAGAAAAACCAATATACGGAACATCAACGAGGTGTGTGTGTGTGTGTGTGTATATATATATATATATATATATATATATATATATATATATATATCCGTGTGACCACAAAAATTGTCCTGTTTTTAATCGCTTATTACTCAGTCATTATTGCAGCTTCACAAATGAAATAAAAAACATTCGAAAGAGAACATTTTAAAGTTTTAATTTATTCTACATGTGTTCAAAGTGACGTCCCTGGACATTCTTACATTTCACACAACGGGAAAGGAAGTTATTTATTACATTTTCCAAAACGCTGCATTCAATGGACTGTACACTCTCTACCACCGCTTGCTTTAATTCTTCGAAAGAGGATGGCTCTTGCCTGAATACTTTGTCCTTGACAAATCCCCAGAGAAAAAAGTCCATAGGTGATAGATCGGGAGATCTTGCGGGCCAGGGAAACTGCGAGCGATGAGAAATGAATCTTTGTTCAAAAAACCTTGTTAAACATTCCAGTGATTGCCTAGTTGTGTGGGCTGTTGCTCCGTCTTGCTGAAACCACATGTTACTGCAGTTTTCTTGTTCAAAAACAGTGCTCAGCATTTCTACATATCTTTCTGAAGTTACTGAAAGCGGTCTCCTTGTCTCTGGGTCCTCAAAAAAGTAAGGACCATAAACCTTGCTGCTACTCAAACCACACCAGACAGTAACTTTTGGTGAATGCAGAGGTTTCTCCAAGTGTATATTTGGCTTGTTTTGTGACCAACACCGGTAATTCTGTCTGTTGATGAACCCATTGAGATAGATGTGGCATTCATCACTGAATATTATGTCACTTAATCTTATCTGGTTTTGTTCAATTATTGTTTCAATGCGTTCACAAAACATCAAACGACGCTGGTAGTCTTGTTCGCTAAGCTGTTGCAAACACATAATTTTGAATAACTTCATTCTCAAATCCAACGTGATTATTTCCGAATGCTCTCCCGTTTGATTCCTGTCACAGCTGATAGTCGTCTCACAGATTTCTTGTTGTCCGTTTCAAGCTGATTTGCGACTGAATCAATGTTTTCAGCGGTTCGCACACCTTTGCTGCGCCAAGAGTTGCCTTTATGCATGTTCTTGATTGAGCCGTGATGTTTCCATTTTGCGAAAATCCTGCGAATCGTTTTAGGATCTATGGTCCTTTGCTGACCGTATTGTCGTCTGAAAGACCGTTGGGTGGCAACTACCGAGCCATGTTTGATCATCTCTTCTGCGATGAAAACACGTTGCATGTCCGACAAATAACCCATGATTGTGGTGGATAAAACTGTCATTTTTTTATAAGTACTGATTTCGTATCCAGGATATCGAAAAAATTAAATAAAACTTTAAAATGTTCTCTTTCGAATGCTTTTTATTTCATTTGTGAAGCTGCAATAATGACTGAGTAATAAGCGATTAAAAACAGGGACAATTTTTGTGGTCACGCGATATATATATATATATATATATTAGGGTGTCTCTTATTGGGTAGTCAAAAATTGAAATGTTGAATTATTTTATCTGCGCCCCCTAAAATAGTTCCATTTAGCATAAAAACTAAAACTTGAAAGTTTGACACAAATTGGCTCATATTTAGGGGTCGCCCCCGGCTAATAAAAATGGTGACCATTGCATAATAGCTCCTGACATATGATTATGCTCATTATACACATAATTCCTTCCTTCTTTTTTTAGTTTGATTCGTTTTTATAAGTATAGGCCTTCTTATTTATCATTGATCCTTTTCTAACCTATCCTTGATGTTGTTATAATCCATCCTTTGGTCCTCAATCCTTCTTTATCCCAATCCTTTTTCTCCTATCCAAAATCCTTCCTGGCTCTTTTTTATATACAATCAGCAATGAAGCATTGCTACAAAAAAAAACCATTAGTTTATTATATAGAGATAAATTCAAAATGCCAGTGCTATTTACATACTTTAATTACTTTAATTAGCATTATTTCCTTATACAACATTTATTTAATATACAATGATTATACAATATGGTGTATTTTAAGGTGCGACCTCATTGATGGTTATTTTTTTAGAAGAACAGTTTTTGATGGAACTGGGTGACTCTGGCGGTGTTTTGCAACAATTTGGAGCAGGAACTGGAGCTGCTCTTCCCCCACTGTCAATTTCTTATTCAGCTCTTGAACTAAAGCTACTGCACGTTCTGCCTGGTCATTTACAACAGATAGAGCTGCAACAATAGCTCTGGCCCTTAAAAATTCACAGTTGGATGTCCAAGTGCTGGGTGCCTTGTTCAGAAATCCTTCTGGCAAATTCAGCTTAGTAAAGAATTCTCTAGTATTTCTTGCAACAAGTTGGTGTAGTCCTTCACCAGAGCAGAAAGTCGATTCAGGAATCCGAGGATGCTTGGGTGGTCTATCAGTGGACTCATCTTCTAATGCCTTTACCATACGTTTCTTTACATCTGTAGTAATTCGCTCATCAAAGAAAGCAAGACCAACTGCTTCTTCAGACAGGTACCATAAGTGGTTAGAGAGCTTTTTTTCAGTTGCATCAGAAATCTTTTGTTAGGATAATTAATCAATGACCTCATAAGGAGCCAGTCATTAAATGGGGTTTCAATAGGGAGTGAGGATGTTGTCCAAGCCTTCATATAGATGAGAACAGAAAAAAGTATGTTTAGTATACTTGACAACTGCTAGTAATTTCAAATATTAATTGCATAAATAATAGCTATATTTTATGAACTTTAATAAGCGAGGGCGACCTCTAAAAATTGTTCAATCCAAAAAACATTTAATATGTGATGTTTTTTCAACCAATGGAACTGGTTGAGGGGGCGCAACCTAAAACAATCAACACTTCGAAAATAAGAGACACCCTAATATATATATAATATATATATATATTATATATATATATATATATATATATATATATATATAAACTGAACGAGTGTGCATTGGCGAAGATTAGCGTTTAACGAGTACATTTCACATTGAACCACATATAACATTGCCCTGCGCTGTATCAGTTGTTTAGAAAATTATAGTATTTTAATAAAGCCCATGGTATGTGAGTTAAGATACAATACACAATTTGTATCTGGCACGTCAAGATTAATAGGAATGTGACGTAGCTTAAATCTACCCAAACGCTTCTATTTCTTGAGAAAAGATTTCCATACGTCTTAAAGTGCCTCAAACGAGAGTATGTAGAACGTTACACGAAGAAGGAATGTATCCATACCACGTACAGCGCGTTCAGCACTTCCAACCTGGGGATCCTGCCCAACGGCTGCAATTTTGTAATTGGCTCAATGCCGATCGACAATTGCATCGATACGTCTTGTTCTGTGATGCGGCTCAATTTACCCGCGACGGCGTCAACAACACTCGCAATTCACATGTGTGGTCAGAAATGAATCCTCATGCCATTGTGGAAAGTAATTTTCAACATCGGTTCAGGGTCAATGTATGGTGTGGTATTCTCTACGGTCAGCTGATTGGTCCGTTTATCTTCGAAGGTGGTCTTACAGGTGACATTTATCTACGATTTTTGCAAGACGAATTGCCGCCAGTGTTAGAAGATGTATCTTTGGCAACACGATTGTGTATGTACTTCCAACAAGACGTAGTTCCTCCCCATTTTAGCCGTGCAGTGAGAACTAGAGATGGAACCCGGTTTGTAACCGGTGATGAAAATTTTTAATCATCACCAAAACCGACGATAAGAACCGTTTTTACATTTTTGCGCAAGTCTCCGATCACTTTGGTCCATTTTCTATGAAACAAACGTTTCCAAACGTTTAAAAACATAGTAATTACGTTTTGCATCGTTTCGTATCGTTTTTTTTGTTTGTTTATATGTGTAAATAATTGATGCTTCAGTCTTGAATGTTATGTGGATGATTGCACATTGATCAGTTAAGATTCTAAGATTTAATACTCCATCATGTTAAAGAAATCAAATGCTTGGTATCATTTCACTCGTAAGAATAAAGAAGAAGCAGAGTGTATGACATGCCACAAAGTTTTAAAGTGTTGTGGAGGTTCTACTTCGAGTTTATCATCCCACATGAAAAATATTCATGGCATAAACATCGACCAGATTAATCAGCCACTGAAGAAACAAAGAACAGCGGAAGAGTTTGTGCAAAAAAAGTCCAAAGAAGAGGAAATTTTGAAACTTGCGTGTGTAGATGGACTGAGTTTCCAATCAATTGCTAAAAGTGAATTCATTCAAGAAAGCCTAAGAAAAATAAAATACGACAAGCCTCATCCAACTTCCCATAATAGTGTCAGAAAATGGTGCTTAGTTTTTATGAGAAAGAGAAATATGAATTGGTCAACTACTTCAAGAATCAGATGAGACAAGGTATCCGCTATTCATTAACTATGGATGAGTATACATCTATTAATGTTCATGATGAAAATCAACATTGGTCTCTTGGTCTCATGAAAATAAATGGTTCTCTCGATAGCACCAAAACTATTGCAATCGTTAGGAGAAGAGTTGGAAGACTTTGGCTTGGACCTAGATAAGCATATCGTGGGTTGCACCACCGACGGTGCGTCAGTAATGGTCAAATTTGGAAGAGAAATAGTACCTGATCACCAGCAATGCATTGCACATGCTATACATCTCGCGGTTTCGGATATCTTGTATTAAAAACTGCTGAAAATTCAGTTGAAGGGGAAAGTGACCCTACCCCTGAAGATGAAGCCATCGAAGAAGATGAACACTCTGCACATGAATTAAGCGAAGATGAGTGTGAAATTTTATGCACTGATACAATTTTTGAGTCCGACATGGATGACGTAATTGTTCTTCCAAAGCTTCGAGAAGATTACTTAAAAGTAATAAATAAGGTGAGAAAAATCTGCCGCATATTTCGAAAGTCTCCTTTGAAAAATGAGAGATTGCAGGATTTTGTCAAAGATGAATTTAATGGAAAGGAAATGAAGCTTATCCTTGACTGTAGAACGAGGTGGAACAGTCTTTTGGCCATGAGAGAAAGATTTTTGAAACTCAAAAATTGCATTCCAAAGGCCCTCAGAGTGATACGCTCAACAGAGACGATTTCAGATGAAGAATGGAATGCTCTAAAGAGCCTCTTTGATACGCTTCGTCCACTGGAAATTGTTTTGAAGGGACTCTGTTCCGAAGATGCAAATTTGCTCAAAGCTGAATCTTCCATGAAGTTCATTTTGGATAAATTTGAAAGCAAAAACAATCCTTTAGCTTTTGAGCTACGTCAGTGTCTCATTGATCGCTACTCATCGAGAAGACAAAAAGAAGCTGTCGCCTTGCTAAGTTTTCTCCACAATCCCGAGGTCTTGAAAAATGAATTATCAGCACCGTTCCTCTTTCCTTCAAGACAAGCACTTTAGAAGTATGCGGATCATAAATTTAAGAGGCTTTTTCCAGAAGCTTGCCAGATTTCAGAAACAGACGACCAAGTCCAGTCAATTGCTTCGAAACTCGAAGATTCACAATGCAGCTCAGGTCGTGAAGTAAATGATGATCAACTTATGAACGAGTAAATGTGTGAGATGAACAAACTGAAAATGAAACCCAAGAAAGATTCTTCCGAGACCTTTGACGTAAATAATGAATTCAAACATTTTGAAGCTACTTTGAATAGAAGCGAAAATTTGGATCGAATGTACGAGGCGTTGCTTACAATAAAAGCCACCAGCGTAGAGTCCGAGAGAATTTTCAGCTGCTGGTTTATTCGTCACAAAGATTCGATCAAGAATGCCAGATCAGACACTTAATGCTCTTTGTTTTCTCAAGTGTTATTTCAAAAATCAAGTTCAAGAATAAACTTTTTAATTAAAATGTTACACATACTTGATTGAATCAATTAAAACCTTATTTCTGTTTAATATTTTGATCATTTACCTCCCTAAAAAGCATACAGAATCCCATCCGTGAAAACCGGTAAAAACCGGCTTTAAGAATATAGCGACGGTGAAAACCGGTTTTACACTTTTCGGTTATTTTCCATCCCTAGACTGAGAACGGATCTCGATGATCGCTCCCTGGTCGATGGATCGGTCGTAGTGGTGCACAAAATTGGCCACCCAGATCTCTGGACCTAACCCCTCTAGATTTTTATCTGTGGGGACGCATGAAAGAGCTGGTGTACCAGAGAAAAGTGGAAACACGAGATGCATTGCTCCGTCACATTTTGGATGCTGCAGCCCTCTTAAAGGACAATCGTAATGAGCTAATGCGAGCTACAAGCGTGATTCACAGACGAGCCGCGATGTGTATTGAGGCCGAGGGTAGTCATTTTGAAAAGTTATTGTAAATTCATGAATAAAAACTTTACCAGCTCTTTGTTCGTTTATTCTTATTTTTAAACATTCAAACATCCATAGCTCCATAACCATTAAGAATCGGACCTATGTTCATATAAAGTTTTTGACTGGAAATGACCTCAGCTATAAGCTCCCGAAGTTATGACATTCCGTCGTGACTCACCCTATATATCACATTCGCACTAGACGGTATCATTTATCACTAAATCCACGCCCAGAACTACGCGTACAATACTAATTTCTTAGACCTGATTGTAGGGTTTCTTTACCGGGATCCCGGATCCCGGGATCCCGGTAGATTTTTAGCTAATTTAAATTTCCCGGGAAATTCTCCCTGTCCCGGGAAATCCCGGGATATTGCAATCACTCTTTCTGAAGAAATTCAAACTGAAGATGACGAACATAATGACAACATAGATGAAGATGGAGAAGATTTCAATCATAGTATTGATTTTGAAAGTGTTTTGTGTGAGCGCTTTGATGAGGATCCGTTCGAGATAGATATTTCATTTGGATCGCACGACACTGTAGGTAAAGAAATCAACGTGTCTCAAATCATCAATAAAGTCAGAAAAATAGCAAAAAAAATTCGCAAATCACCTTTAAAGAATAACATCTTACAAGGATATGTTCAACAGGAACAAGGAAAAAGTTTGCATCTATTGCTGGATTCCAAACCAGATGGAATAGTCTTTTAGCCATGCTGGAGCGATTTATCAAATAAGGTCATCCGTATCGAAAGCTCTCATCGACTGCAATAAAGATATGGACAATTTTGACCTTGACAAACAAGAAGTTGCTGTAATTCGTGACATTGTGGCATCGCTGGAGCCATTAAAAGTTGGAGCAGAATAGCTGGGCAACAGAGAATCGACTTTACTTTCATCAGAAGGTGTTTTTTTTCTTTCATTTTGAACGAACTAAATCAACTAAACACACCTTTTTCAAAAAAACTAAAGGAGTCGTTCATTCGACGCATAACAGAGAGAGAAATGAGAACTTGACTGGCCTCATACAATACCTCAATAGTGGAAAGAATTATAAAAAGGTCGCAACTTTCGCAAGTGACAGAAGTTTGCCAGCCTTACCAACCAAGTCTATGTTAATTTCATCAGCAAAGCAGATGTTAGATCGCCTTTTTGGAGTACCTGCTGATTCTACCTCTAGTGAGACAGATGAAGATAATGATGTGCAAGAATCAGCTGTCCCTCAGTCATCTTCGATGACTCTAGCTGAAAGGCTTGATGCAGCTATTAAAGCAGCCGAGGTAGAGAAATCAAGAACACTAGACAGCAAAGCAAGCGCTGCAAAGCACCTTAAAAAGGAACTAGAGATCTTCGAGGCTACGGGCGAAAAAACGCAGAACATCTCTCTTCTCTTGAATGCATTAAAGACGATTCTACCCACGTCAATAGAATCGGAAAGGGCATTCTCAGCAGCAGGACTTTTCGTGACGAACAAGATTGAGTGATCGAAGTATTGACCATCTTTGTTTTTTGAAATCGTACTATAAAAATTCACAGTGATAATTTTTTTGGTTGAATTCATTGAAGTTCTTTGCAATTTGAAGGTAATTTTTATTTTTTCTTTAAATTTTCTAAGCAATTCAAAGGCAATTTTTTTTTCGTTGTATTCATTAAGTTTTCAATGAAACGGAGCAATTTTTTTATTTGTGAAAATTTTCTATGTAATTCAAAAGTATTTTTTTTAATACATATTTTTCACAGCAATATTATTTTATTTTGCCCATCATGGAGATTGCAGAACTTATTAAATGACTATAAAAAAAATAAAAAATAATTATACCCCCTCTTTTCTAGGTTAATTTATTTTATAATATATTTTAAATATAATTAATTATATCCCGGGATTTCCCGGGATCCCGGGAAGGGAATCATTTTTATCCCGGAATCCCGGGATAAGCAAAAGGCCGGGAAATGAGAAACCCTACCTGATTGGTTATATTAAATCAAAAGGAGTTGTACTACGTACTCTACAAATTCGACATATACTGTATTTTTTTCCTCCGAAGCGAGGGAATACAATTTTTATTCTCGACTTTTTCATAAAAAAAAAAGTTAAAATATTTCATTGGATATCATTCAGGTATTGGTTTTCCAAAAACATTTGTCTCATAGGAGGGGATCTGAAAGATACACATTATTATTATTATATATTTGAAGAATTTATTACATTATTTAGACTGATATATATATATATATATATATATAACCTTTGGTTAGCTTCCGCCCGAATTGTTCATTCTGACGAAGGTCAAGCTTTTCACCCCACCTCAGACCTACAGTTTAACGTGGAATCCGAACCACGCCCCACCAGCAGCCCAGCGTGTTAACCACTAGGCCACCCAGGGTACCCATTTACCTACCAACCACTTTCTTTATTGTGTGGAAGGATGAACAGCTGGGTTTTGCTGCGCGCCGGCTGCCGTCGGGTCTCGAACCCGTGGCCGATGGATTCGTAGTCAGCGACGCTAACCACTACACCACCGAGGCGCATATATATATATATATATATATGATGCAAACCCACAAGGAAAAAGAAAAATGATTCCAAGGCCTTTCATGTATTCAGAAATACACCTCGTCATTCCCTGACGAGGTGTACTTCTGAATACACGAAAGACCTTGGAATCATTTTTCTTTTTCCTTGTGGGTTTGCATCATTCATTCATTTCACGTGTCTAATTGTGAAATTCATATATATATATATATATATACACACACACATTACCAGTCAAAAGTTTAAGTACACCTACTAATTTCCAATGTTTTGCTGCTTTGCTCATGACTTAACAGGTACTAGAGATGAATTTGCTTACTTGGCTTTCATATTGTATGCTTCAGTGCATCTGCCCTATGCAGTGTGTTGTAACATAGAAGCTTCTTCAAAATGTGTTAATTTACGTCTAGCATGCAACCTAAAATTAATGCCATTAACTCTGCACAAAGGTCCAAAAACAGTTTAAAAGTCTTTACTGGGGTAGTATGTTTCTTCAGGAGTATGTTAATACTCGTACATGTGTTCAGTTATTAACATGCGCTGCAGGTCTTTACATATAAAATCCTTGCAGAGGAGCTAACTGTAGTTTAAGGTATATTTCTGTTTCAAAAAGCAAAAATGGTTGCCAAAGCTCAGTTAACAACAGAAAAAAGACAGTCGATTGTAACTTTGAGAAATGAGGGCCAATCACTGAGGCAAATTGCAAAAAATTAAAAGTTTCTGTGAATGCGGTTGCTTGTGCCATTTAACGGTACGAAGAAACGTCAAAATAAGGACAGAAAAAGGTCAGGGCGACCAAGAACCACAACAGACTCAGAGGACAAGTATATCCGAGTCACCAGTCTGCGCAACAGACGCCTCACAGCACCTGAAATCAAAGCCCAGCTGAACAACTCCACAAGTACAACAGTTTCAACATCAACTGTTCACAGAAGACTAAGAGAGGCAGGATTTAAAGGACGAACTGCAGCGAAGAAACCAATGCTGAGACTCCAGAACAAAAAGAAAAGACTAGCCTGGGCTAAAAAACACCAAAAATGGACTGTTGAGCAGTGGAAATTTATCCTTTGACTGACAAATCAAAGTTCGAAGTTTTTGGATCCAAATGCAGAGTATTTGTGTGGCGCAGAGCGGGTGAAAGAATGACACAGCAGTGTGTTGTGCCATCAGTGAAGCATGGTGGAGAAAGTGTGATGGTCTGGGAATGTTTTGCAGGGGAGCAAGTTGGGGATCTCCACAGTCACTGGAATACTGAACCAACGTGGCTATCACAGCATTCTACAGCGCCATCCCATCTGGACTGCGACTAATTGGCCAACAGTTCATAATGCAGCAAGACAACGATCCTAAACACACTTCCAAGCTGTGTCAAAATTACCTGAAGCAGAAAGAACGGCAACGTCAGCTTACAGTTATGGAATGGCCAGCACAGTCCCCGGATCTGAACCCCATCGAGCTAGTGTGGGATGAACTGGATCGACGAGTGAAAGCCAAGCAGCCATCCAGTGAACAGAAGCTCTGGGAACTCTTACAAGAGTGCTGGCAGCAGCTTTCACCAGACTATCTTCTTCCTCTTGTTGAGCGCATGCCTCGAATTTGTTCTGCTGTAATTGCTGCTAGAGGAGGCTATTTTGATGAATCTTAAATTTAGACTGCTTTTGGTATATTGTCCTGATTTGTTGTTATTTAAGTTCCCATGTTTATACTTATGAATTTGTGTCATGATAACTTAGTTAATAAATAAAAAACTTTAAACAAAATTTGAAATTTATGAATATTTCAGGGTGTACTTAAACTTTTGACTGGTAGTATATATATATATATATATATATATATATATATATATATATATATATATATATAAGAAAATACATTTCATTGATATTAGAAGACAATGCTAGATTAAAATTACCCATTTATAAGCCTGAAGTAAGGAAATGGCCTTGCAACATTGCAATTCTGGGCCTACACTAGCCTAGATTAGTTAAGATGCGGCGAGCAAAGATCTAGGTTGCAGTGTAAGCCTTATTCAATCCTATTGGATTCATGATAGAAGCCTGACGTTAGGACCCTGCTGACCTGTACTGAGTATTCAGATGAATGGCTGAGCCTTTTTAACCCATGAACTGAGCTCGCTTTACATTTGACGCCACAAACTCAAGTTCCCGTCTTCTTTTGATCCATAAATCCGACTTAAAGTCAGTGAAAGAATGTGACCAAGTCAAGTTTTGGACGAAAAGAAATGGCTTTAATGTAGAAAAATAAATGTTCTTTGTTCATTTGCTTGCCTAGTCTAGTCTAGCCTAAAAAAAAACTTTAACAGTGAAACAAAAGCCTACCTATATCTATAGTCCGTCCACGCTCGCATTGTATCACATGAAAATAATTTCATAAACAAAAATTTGAAAGGAAATATTTAATACAGTGAGATCTCAACAGTTACTATAAACTCACGAGGGCACTTACAACTTTGAGTGCAGTTTGACAACCTTTGAACCACTGGATTTGGACGTGAAACTCAAAATTTTGATGTTATATTTTAGTAAATTTATGGAAAGCTTTATGGAAATTTTGTACAAGCGTGGTTTGACTAGATATAAATACGCTTCGGTTAAGCTTTATAATACTATTGATATACTACTCGTAGCTGTTATGCCCAGCACTCGCTTGAGGTGGGCTGATTGTATTAAATATTAATTATTCAAATCTTTTTTTATTTTTCGTCGTATCCCCCAGTAATTAGGGGCCTGCGGTCCCCCAATTACCGGGGGTTTAATTATTTGGTCAATAAAACTATAGTAAAGAACGCAGCCATGAAAATCTCAAGCTTCATAAATCTTGTCACAATGTGAAGCTCAAGATTTTCATGGCTGCGTTCTTTTCTATAGTTTTATTGCGGTGTTGGGGCGTTCGGGCCCAGTAATTACAACTCTAGGTACGGCATATGTATTCTTTTCTATAGTTTTATTGACCAAATAATTGAACCGACAGTAATTGGGTGACCGCAGGTCCCGCATTACTGTCCATTGTTAACAACCTAAGCTGAACAAATCCAAAATCATTCGCTCAACTTTTTTTCTTCTAATATTACCCTATTTTTAAAAACCAACTAACCAACCAACCAACTCAGCTCTTTATAGAGACCCAAAAGTTCACGGAGACAGACTCAGAGAGAATCAAACAAAACTTGCTTTTATATATATATATGGAAATAACAGCGAAGGCAAGAAATAAAGCCACAAAGGATGTAACGCATATAAAGCAAGTCAGGAATGAAGAAGGTGAAGTATTGGTGAAGGAAGAGGAAATAAAGAAGAGATGGGAGTGTTATTTCCAAAACCTCCTAAATGTAGAAAATGAAAGAAGGATTTTTGAGGATGGCATGGAAAATCTAGGTATGGTAAGAAATGTAGACAGAGAAGAAGTAAGGATGGCTTTAACAAAAATGAAGAAGGGAAAAGCGGGAGGACCAAATGAGATACCATCAGAAGTGTGGAAGTCGTTGGGGGAAGGACTAGATATATTGTGGAGGATAATGACTGCAATTTTTGAGACTGAGAGGATATCAGAGGAATGGAGGGAAAGTACATTAGTACCAATTTACAAGCAGAAAGGAGACATCCAAGAATGTAAAAATTACGGAGGAATAAAGCTTGTATCTCATACCATGAAGATCTGGGAAAGAATTGTGGAAGCAAGACAGAGAGGAAGTAGCGATCTCTGATGAGCAGTTTGGTTTTATGCCAGGAAGAGGAACAACTGATGCAATATTTGCATATGTATATATGTGGAGGATAATGACTGCAATTTTTGAGACTGAGAGGATATCAGAGGAATGGAGGGAAAGTACATTAGTACCAATTTACAAGCAGAAAGGAGACATCCAAGAATGTAAAAATTACGGAGGAATAAAGCTTGTATCTCATACCATGAAGATCTGGGAAAGAATTGTGGAAGCAAGACAGAGAGGAAGTAGCGATCTCTGATGAGCAGTTTGGTTTTATGCCAGGAAGAGGAACAACTGATGCAATATTTGCACTTCGACAATTATTAGAAAGGTACGGAGAAGGAAGAAAGTTTGTAGACTTAGAAAAAGCGTATGATAGAGTCCCAAGGCAGGAAGTGTGGAGATGTTTAAGAGACAGGCGGGTACCTGAGAAGTATGTCAGACTGATCCAAATATGCATGAGGGAGCTGTTACGAAGGTGCGAAGGTTCCAGTTTTCTCTCCGGTCGAACTCGCTTTATACGTCTCTGGAGTCTCTGTAGGGTAGTAATATATGCCTCTGAGTTGATTGTTTATCCTTTCTTCATAATGTCCATCAGAATCACCCATTTCATGTCCCAGAAGATGGTGGCCATGACTTTTCCTGCAGAGGGAGCCATTTTGAACTTTTTCTTGCGTGGGGAGTCTGCGTGATGCCACTTCATGGATTGGCGTTTTGTTTCAGGTTCAAAGGGTGTACCCAAGTCTCATCCCCAGTCACAGTTCGTTAAAGGAAGTCACCCCTTCTGTCTCGTATTGAACCAACTACTCGGAAGCAATGTCTTTTCTTTGGGCTTTGTGATCTTCAGTCAGTTGGCGAGGAACAAACCGTGAACACACTTTTGAGTATCCCAGTTGCTGAATTATCGTATTCACACTCTACATCCAGTGCTAGCTCCTTGTATGTGACGCGTCGATTTGATCGAATGATACTGTTAGCACGTTGCACAGTGAGAGATGTCACAGCCGATGCCGGGCGACCGCTGCGTGGCTCATCATCGAGGCTGGCTCTCCCTCTCTCCAATGATCTCACACGTTTAGACCAGCGTCCAACTGTGCTTCGATCCACAACAGCATCTCCGTAGACGTTTGTGAATATTTCCAACTGTTTCCTTCTCTGCGGTTAAGAACTCGATAACATCTCTCTGTTTACGACGCACATCACTGTCAGACGCCATTTTCGAAACTGCGTTAACCATCGGTTTTATACAAAGACGTTTAAAAGCAGTTTTATACAAGGAAGGGAGGTTCAAACTGGAAAAATCCGGTTATGTAAAGCGCAGAAAGTTACGGCGCAGAAGACATTTCAGCCCCATGGCCTATTATTTAGCTAAGAAAAAAGGGTGGGGCAAAATATATTGAGTGCCCCTAGTGTAGCCCTGTTCAAAAATCAACTTTTTCTTATTTTCATAGGTTTCTGTACTTTTTCCCATGCTTTTTGACCTGAAAAGGCCGAAAATCACAACCATTTTGACCTAGGTTGTTGGGAAGCATTGCCGCATGGAGCTTTAAGTTTTCTGCCTTGAAATCGGCCAAAAGCACCAGTTCCGGGGTCCCTTGAATCATGTTTTGCACTATAACTTTTTATCTAAACAAGATAGAGCAACAAAATAGGCACCAAATTAAAGTGTTTTTAATCCTCTTTCTAACTTATACAATTATGATAGTCTTGGAACAAGAAATGGCACATTGGTACATACAAAGATTTCAGAAATATCACAAAATTCGTTTTCTCACACTCAAGGCAGACAAGGCGCCTTATTCATGACACAAATTTGAGATTAACATTTTGTCACAAGTCTAATCGATCAAGAAGTGAAAGCATTACATGATGATTAATTTCATAATGACATTTACACAGTCAGTTGTTGAGAGTTTGTTTCTTGAAGCTGTCAAAGCGGCGTCTGTTGAACTCCACAGCTTGAAGGAGATAGTCCCTTTGCTTGGCATCTGTTGTTATGACATTTGCAAAGTCGCTCATCATCTTGACACCACGTTCAGCAATGTCATTCACCGCTTTCAGATTCTTAACATAGTCCAACGCTTTTCTGTAGTCCTCATTCTGTGGCCAAGACGTGACAGGTTCCAGAAGCCACTCGGATCCAATGTTCAGTGTGTCCAGCAGGAAATGTGATTCTGGGCCAATGAGATCAACCAGGGTGGTCTTAGCTGTGACTCTCTGGAATAGAGGCTTTCCTGTTCTGAAGCTGTCTGGCTTCTCAGTGGCATGTAACTGGGCAGCAATGTCGTGCTTCAATGTGTCACTCAATCTACTGCTGAACAGGGCAAATGGCACGACTTCCTGCGTCAGGTACCATTTGTGGTTTTCCATCTTATTAAGTACTGCATCAGCAAGCTCTGGGTCAGTTTTCTTGTACTTCAACATGTCCTGGATTAGACTTAGATCATTCACGGGAGCATCTGCAGCAGACATTGACATCATCCATACAGGAGTGTAGAACAGCGCAAGGAAGGTGTTGAGTCTTTCCAGCTTTGATACAGTGTCTTCGTCGTACTCAAGTTGATCTGCAAACATCAGCATTTTCATGGAGTACAGGTTTCTGGCCATCCATCTGGCCTGATGAATGGCGCCTGGTCGACTCCAGTGAATACCTCGAGGAGGCGTTCCTCCAAGAACAATGACTGTCAGTTCAGCCATTTCCCTGTAGTCGGCTCTTGGAAGCCTTTCTGCTGTTAGAATGTCTTGGAGTATTTCTTCACTGTTCTTCTTCTTTTCCTTCAGCCATTTGCTGTTGATAGCCAGCATCTTTGGGTTTTCCTTGGACAAGTCCGTCCAAACATCCTTCAGATGCTCAAACCAGGGATTATCTGGCCCCTTCACCTTCCCAAACAGCTTCTCCCAAACTGCTCCTACTAGGATTTCTAGGATGTGATGTCGACAGGCCAGATAAAACACCTTTTTGTTCAGCATTTTCTCTAGCAGTTTGGCAGCTCCTCTGTGAACTCCACTGTTACTGGATGTAGTGTCAAAAACAAGGGCAGTAACATTATCCGTAAGTTCCCATGTCTCCAGTAAATCCATTGAAGCCTCAGCCTGAGCTGTGCCAGAAGAATTGTCGATGACAGGTACTCCCAATAACTTTCCTTCAGTGTATGAAGGTGGACCAGACACTAGCACAGCTAAAGTCTCTGAGGTACTTCCAGGTTCACTGCCCAAGACATCTTTGAGCAACTTTCCATCCCAGTCTAAGGCAGCGTACTGTGGGGGGTTTTCACAAAACTTGGACATGTGACTCTGGCTGATATTATACCTGGACAGCATTCTGTTGCGACGTGTTGTTGAGGTTGAGATGACGAAGTTATCCAGATCAGCCCCTCCAGCTTTCAAGGTGGCAGAAACCATGGCAGTAACTTGATTGTCTGATAAACCAAGACGATCAGCTGTATTGCAGATGACATCACATTCCATGACCTTCCTTGGAAACGTCAAAGTCACACTAGTCACAGTGTCTTGATGGTGAGAACATCCAGGACGAGGCTGATGGTAATCCATGTCCTCTGTGTTAGCGTCGTTGTCAGTTGAGTCACCCCAGGTAATGTCATCCACATGAACAACTGCCTCTTGTTCTGCTGCAGCTGTAAAATAGTACAACATGTTAAGACAGTAATTGTTAAGTACATGCTAAATATCGCAATGGAGTAAAACTTAAAACTTTTTGTAACGTTCAAAGTAATTAGTTTTACCTTGTTCTTGTCTATGCTGCAGTCTTTCATTCCTCGCTGCTTGCTGCAGGGATCTTGTCTCAAAAATCTTGTCATGACCAGACATATGACCTTTCCTCTCAGTCTTTTGGTCTTCGTAGAACCTGATATCCTCATCTTTCTTCTCTCTGGATAACAGTCTGTTGTTCTGTATTTCCTGGATTGCATCTGGAGCTCCTATATCGAACAGGCTGTCTAATTCCAGCACAAATGCTCCTCTTTTTCCTCCAGGGTTACTTGCTCTTCCTTTGCTTTTCACCAGAGCACGATGTTCTCATGTAGTTTCATGAAGAGCTTCATTGCGTTGTACTTGGTCATTGTCTTGATCCTAGCCATCTGCCAGAATGGGATGATAGATTCAACTGTTTCATATGCAAGGTCTTGAACCATGGGCTCCCTGCATTTTCCGGTAAATTCTGAAGATTAAGGAAATACTGGAACGCCTGTCTGTTGGTGGGAAGCTGGGAACCACTGATAAAAGCTGAAGGGTATCCAACCAGGAAAGTTTCAGTGAGAGATCTGGTAGATGGCCCAGTTGACACCTGCCTGTGGACAGTACGTGGAGGTTCTGAGATATCAACTGTGCGCCCACGGAGCTCCCTCAGCTCCTTGCTTAATGCCATTGTGAAGTTGTAACTTGTAGATGGTTTTCTAGATTCTGATTGAGTTTCTGTTGTTTCCTGAAAAATGATAGATAATTATTATTATTATTATTATTAATTATTATTTATTTATTTATTATTATTATTATTATTATTATTATTTATTAATTTTATGCTCTTTCATTTGATACCTAATTTGTTACTCTATCTTGTTTAGATCAAAAGTTAAAGTGCAAAACATAATTCAAGGGACCCCGGAATTGGCACTTTGGCCGATTTCAAGGCAGAAAATTTAAAGCTCCATGCGGCAATGCTTCCCAACATCCTAGGTCAAAATAGTTGTGATTTTCGGCTTTTTCAGGTCAAAAAGCATGGGAAAATGTACAGAAACCTATGAAAATAAGAAAAAGTTGATTTTTGAACAGGCCTACCCTAGTATATATATATATATATATTATATATATATATATATATATATATATATATATATATATATATATATATATGGTAGTTTTCAGATGTCAGATTATTGTACAGGGTGTACACAAATTACGAAATTGATACGAAATTCCCTTAACATGCATTTCCCAAATCGGTGGATTGGCCGTGGGGAGCCCATCTCTTGGCCGATCAGATCACCAAACATAAAACCCTCTGACTTTTTCCTATGGGGTTATGTAAAAGACTGCGTGTACACAACTCCAGTGACAACATCGACGATTTAAAGACTAGAATTGCTGCTGCTGTTGCAAAAGTTGACGTTGAAATGTTGCAGCGTACATGGATGGAAATAGAATACCGTTTGGACGTTTTACATGTGACAAATGGTGCCCATGTTGAATGTGCTTGAGGTTATGTGAAACTTTATTACTTTCTTTCACAGATGGCGCAAAAATGGCGGAATGGGACGTTTTGGCGCCGACGTTCTGGCGCCGACGTTTGGGCGCCGTTTGACGATTGGTTAGGTCAAGTCGTGATATTTTTGTTAAAACTAACGAAAATATCACGACTTAACCTAACCAATCGTCAAGGGCGTACAGTTGACCTAACCGGGCAGTGACGATTGGTTAGGTTAAGTTGTGATATTTTTGTTAGTTTTAACGAAAATAAGTTATCATGACTGAACCTAACCAATCGTCAATGGGGCAGATAACGGAAAAGTACCCATATTATATATACACCTTATAATACACTGACTCTTTTGCTCGTACCGCCAAAAAAGTAACGAAGGGTCGCGTTTGCTACATTTATCAAACATACAAATATCCATTATGTGAAAACTTCTGTTTCCCTTTCTTACTTGATATATTTTCAGACATTTATGCTATTAAGGGCAACAACACAACTTATCTGAAAAGACAGACAGCACTTCAGGTTAATAACCAAGTATTACTACTTAATACTAATTAACGGCGGCGCCAAACCGGCTCCGCGCCCAAACGGCGGCGCCAAACCGGCTCTGCGCCCAAACGGCGGCGCCAAAACGTCCTCGATGGCAAAAATGGTACGTGTAGCTCGTTTCCTAATATTTTTATTTGAGAGTTGTAAAGATAATTTGTGTACACCCTATATATATATATTATATATATATGTGAATGAACTCAGAATGGTCCCCTGAGTTTTTTATGATACACACAGACCGTGCATGGAACAAGGAACTCTTCTGCGATAATTAAATCCACTATAGTCCGAATAAGTAATGGTAAATGACAAATACCATAGTTTTTCTTTTTCATGATGCTAGCCCGACGTGGGCAACGGGTCACTCGCAAAGAGGTCCCATAAATATAGCTTCCCTCACCAGCTATCTGCAAAGCAGACAGGATCCAGCTTTGGGACATGGATCTAGGGTTTAAAGCAGCCTAGCCCTGCTACATTTAGAACCTCAATATAAGCAAAAGACTCGCTGCCTTCACGTCAGATTGAATACACAAAGAAAAAGGGCTAACTATTATATTTTTAGCCAAAAACCAAAACTTAAACCTCAACTGGCAGAATTGAGCGTCCACTTTTCAAGGCACATAACATGTCCGCTTCATAAAAAACTCAGGGGACCATTCTGAGTTCATTCCCATCTTGAAGCGGACATGTTATGTGCCTTGAAAAGTGGACGCTCAATTCTGCCAGTTGAGGTTTAAGTTTTGGTTTTTGGCTAAAAATATAATAGTTACCCCTTTTTCTTTGATGTATTCAATCTGACGTGAAGGCAGCGAGTCTTTTGCTTATATTGAGGTTCTAAATGTAGCAGGGCTAGGCTGCTTTAAACCCTAGATCCATGTCCCAAAGCTGGATCCTGTCTGCTTTGCAGATAGCTGGTGAGGGAAGCTATATTTATGGGAGCTCTTTGCGAGTGACCCGTTGCCCACGTCGGGCTAGCATCATGAAAAAGAAAAACTATGGTATTTGTCATTTACAATTACTTATTCGGACTATAGTGGATTTAATTATCCCGGAAGAGTTCCTTGTTCCATGCACGGTCTGTGTGTATCATATATATATATATATATATATATATATATATAATATATATATATATATATATATATATATATATATATCCCTATATTTTTATTAATAGTTCAGAATTTAAAAAAAAATAATATGATTTAGGGGTCTTTCAGTCTCTAAAATCCAATTAAAATAACAGTATAGTATTCCATTCAATATGGAAATTAACTATACTTGTTCCAGAAATAATAAATATTGGTTCTGTTATCAAATTCGAAATATCAATCTAATAAATTTCTGGTATTTCGTTTCTGAAAATATTCATGAAAGGCCTCACACAAACTTCAAATTCTTGTGGTAATTTTTATATTTATTTTGTTTTTAACTCTCTCTCTCTCTCTCTCTCTCTCTCTCTCTCTCTCTCTCTCTCTCTCTCTCTCTCTCTCTCTCTCTCTCTCTCCGCAGGGGGTATAAAGGTTATGCACGTTCCTTCTGGGTGTAGTATACTTTATACTTGGGGTGTGACAGCCCTCCGGTCCCGAGTCGTGGGATTCTAGAGAAATTGGCTGCCAATTCCTTTAGGTTCTCTCTCTTTCGGGAGGGCGAGTGAAGTCTGTTGTACAAACCTGTCCCGTGGGTTACTAGGACCCCTTCCCATCCCTACTCTGTCCTTTTAGCTTAGGTTAATGATGTTCTCCTCTGACTGCAGAAAAAAAAAAAACTTTTAGTATTAACTCTTTTTCTCTACTCTTACGATTAGGACCCAACTGCTACCTCATGCGTGGGAAGAGAGGCTTTGGAACCTCTATAAATAACACCATTTCACTTCAGTTGTAGGTAAATAATTAGAGGGGATAATAGCGGGTAGGATTGTTGACCATTTGGATTCCTACAAGCTACTTGGGGACTCCAACATGGGTTTAGACGGCATAGGTCGTGTCTCACCAACATGCTCGAGTTTTTCCACGTCATGTTGAGTGAGTAGGATAAGAGTAGGGCGATTGATTAGAAAGCCTTTGATAAGGTACCTCACCGCCGGCTAATGGCTAAAGTGCGCGTGCTGGGTATTGGTGGGGAAGTAGGTAGGTGGATTGAAAACCGGCTGAAGAATGCCACAAAGTTAATCCCTTCCGTTAGGCATATGGGCTACAATCGACGCTTACGTGACGCGGGTTCAAAGATGTCGATTTTAGAAGCATGTTTAGTTTAAATGATAACCCAACTCGCAACAATGGTTGGAAGTTGGATTTGAAACAGTTTAGGACTAGTATGTGTGGGAATTACTTTACGTATAAGATCTGTGACACATGGAACAGGTTACCTTCAGAAGTTGTGAACAGTTCCTCTGTGGATCAGTTCAAGAAAAGGTTAGACCAAATCTTGCACACTATTTGAGGGTGTAGAAAATTTTCCCTGGCACCCGTTGCCATTGGTACCTCCTCGGTATGGGCCGCAAGGCCTTTTGAGGTCCTTCTTTTCCTTGTAACTCTCTCTCTCATTCCTAACGCGTAATGGCCTGACCAGCCCCCTGCGACCGTTCTTTGGTGACCAATTGATGGTGCTTGGCTGTACTGCTCTGAGGTGAGAGAGCTTTACTGCCCAGCTGGCTGCCAGGCCAGCGTAAAGTCTCGGGCGTAGCCTCTGGGTCTGGTGGGATATCCCTTGAACACTGGATTCTAAGAGTCTGGCCGCTTGTGAGTGACTAGTAAGAATTAGTAAGGGGCTGCATCTCGCTGTCGCTCCTGGCGGGAAATCCGTGACGCCTGCGTCGCGAGTGTTTGTCAGTTGGTAGCTGCGACACGTTGGGACTGTCCGGCCTTGGGGAGACCTTTGGTCGGTGCGGCAGCAGCGAGAGGTGTAGTCTTCTGGAAGGGATGAACGTCACTTGCAAATAGGTGGATGCGTCTACGCGCGGGAAGAATTCACTTCCCCCCCCCCCTCCTTTTTATATACTGGTCAGAACGTTTTTGATAGTTTTCATTGCTAGAACGCTTTATCTTATTCAGAGTATTCAGAATTCGAAAAAAAAAAAAAAAGTTACAATGACTGGACCGCAGAAATTGAAGGCTGAATGTGCGAGGTGTGAAGTGAACCAGTGGGTGACGAACTTCCACTCCAGCGTGTGCCGCTTTTGCGAACACATGCAGTTTTACTTGAAGCTGGAGGAGAGGGTCCGGCGGCTCGAGTCGTCCATATCGGCTGTTGGAGGTGCGGCGGTCACTGACGAGGCTGCGCCGCCCTCCAACCCGGAGCTCATTCAGGATAGGATAGCTGCCGTGGAAAGGGGGTCCAGCGATGGAATGGACAGAGCTCGGGACCACGGAGAAAGGGTAGAGGTAAAACCGGGGGCCAGGGTTCTAAATCAGTGTCAGGAATCGCCAGCGACCCACGTGGAATGCATGGAACCGCGGCGTAAGGTGGAGGGCGTAAAGAAGGGGCCGATAGAGAAGGGTGGGAAGGGGCCGATAAAGAAAAAGGGTGGGAAGGGGCCTACTGATGACCCAAAGCTGAAGGATGTAGCTGCCGGTCGGGGTGGGTCGGGTGGTGTAAGTGGTGTAAGTGCGGCCGAGTTTATGGGTGGCGACGGGTTTCGAAAGGTCTCGGGCAAGAAGGCTGCGAAGCCGAAGCCCGAGACCCCAGTTGCCCCTGTCAGGACCTCCAACCGCTTTAGTCTCCTGTGCGCGAAGGAGGAAGACACCGTTTCAATTGGGGACTCGCAGATTAGGGGCCAGGAGAAGTACTTTGCTTCTGCAAACCGAGACAGGAGGAACGTAAGGTGCTTACCCCGTCGGGGAACGGCGCACATAAGGAAGGAATTAGATAAGGTGCGCGTGGCTAGTCGGAGGACAGCGATCTTTGTCCATGCTAGTGGCAACGACTTGTTCCTCAAAGGCGGTAGGGTAGGTTCAACGGAAGGGATCATCACCGAGATCATGTCTCTTGCGGATGATCTGAAACTTAAGACAGACAGGGGAATGTTGATGGGTATTTTACCGCGGATAAATGCCAGTGACCACGCGCTCAGTAAGGTCATTGGCATCAACGAGAGGGTGCAAGACTTGTGCGTCCCACTGGGCGTGAGGTTTGTTGACCCGTTCGACGCGTTTTCGGGTAGGTGGGACCTGTATCAGAGGGATGGTGTCCACCTCAATGTCAGGGGTAAAGGTGTGCTAGGCACGCTGCTTGACCGGCACCTATACCGTATGGTGAGGTCGAGTCCAGGGAGAGATGATGGGCCCCCACCGGGGAGGGATGATGATGAGCCGGTGGCGGACGTACCTTCAACTGAAGGGTGCGTCCAGGTACAGGTGGGTGACTCTCCTTCCACGTTGGAGGGGGCTCAGGCTCCTGCGGAGATTGTCTCCTCGTTAGTGAGGGGCTCTTCAACTCCCGACAGCCCTGGCTCTTCGGGAAACGGGTCGTGCTAGGGGGCGGTCAGAATAGGGGAGGCTCCCTCCGTGCAATCCTTTTTAATGCTAGGTCGATCAGGAACAAGTTTGGCGAGCTACGGGCGCTCTTAGCATCAGAATACCAGGATGTCGTTGCTATCACCGAGTCCTGGATTCATTCTCATCGTAGAGACTACGTTGGGGAGTTCGAAATTCCCGGGTATAGAATGTTTCGCAAAGACCGCACAAGTGGGGAGGGGGGTGAGGTACTAATATACGTCAGAGACACGTTGAGTCCGGTTGACTGCCAGTTCCGGTCGGAACGGGAGCTGCTTGGCGTCGATCTGAACGTCGGAGGGACGAACTATAGGTTAATCTTGGTGTACAGACCTCCGCATCTCCTCCTCGAGGAGGATACAGCCCTGTACACCGAACTCAGTAGCCTGCTAGGGGATAGGGTGTGTGTGGTTTTAGGAGACTTCAACTGTCGCGGCATAAAGTGGGAAAACAGGACTGCCGATGCTGAAGGGAGGAGGCTAGTTGACTTTGCTGATGAGAACTTCCTCACTCAGTGGGTCAACGAGCCTACACGAGGCGAAAGCGTTCTAGACTTAGTATTCACGACCGAAGACAACCTCGTCACTGGCGTCACCGTTGACGAATCATTGGGCGGGAGTGATCACGGTCTTATTAGGTTCCAGGTGTGCGTCCCTCGGGTGAAGCGTAGTAACTCGAGAGGCAGTAAGCTCGATCTCCGGCGGGCGAACTTTGTTAGCCTCAGGGATAGCGTAGGAGAGATGGGGTTAGAGGTTGGCGGCGATGTTGAGGGAGTGTGGAGTGCATTCCGGGACGAGTTTATGGTGCTGCAGTCTGCTGCCATACCCTCAAAACCGGTCACCCATGCTTCAACGCAGCCTAAGTGGTTCAATCGTGACATCGCTTCGGCTATCCGAAATAGGAAAGTAGCGTATAGGAGGGC
Source organism: Bathynomus jamesi (assembly GCA_023014485.1). Lineage (NCBI taxonomy): Eukaryota > Metazoa > Arthropoda > Malacostraca > Isopoda > Cirolanidae > Bathynomus > Bathynomus jamesi. The sequence continues at coordinate 410,125 of JAJOZX010000158.1, read as the reverse complement.
GAAGGCCAATCGTTCCCACGAGAACAGTGAAGCGTATGTCCGCCTGTGTAGGGAAGTGAAGGCGAAGGTTAGGCTAGCGAAACGTAACGAAGAACTACGGGTGGCAAGCCTCTGCAAGGGGAACCCTAAGGAATTCTTCAGTTATGTTAATAGTAGAAAGCCCATTAGAAGCATGATAGGTCCGTTAAAGGACGGAAGCGGCGTTCTGCGGACCTCCGACGCGGACATCGCTAATGTGCCTAATGAGTACTTTGCGGGAGTGTTCACCAGGGAGGATAGCCGCGTCATCCCCGAGCCAGGCGTGAGGCACGAAGGTGCTGGCCTGGATAGTGTTAGATGTACCGCGACAGTCGTTGCCGATAGAATAGACAAACAGCGCGTTTAAGGCTCCTGGCCCAGACCAGTTTCTCCCCAGAGTGTTGCGAGAAGTGCGTGACCAGGTGGCTCCCCACCTGGCTACAGTCTTCAACAAATCGTTGGAGACGGGCCAGGTGCCTGGTGACTGGAGGGAAGCCAACGTGACCCCTATCTTTAAGAAAGGGGATCACGAAAGTCCAGGGAACTATCGTCCCATTAGTCTCACTTCAGTTGTAGGTAAATTATTAGAAGGGATAATAGCTGATAGGATCGTTGACCATTTGGATTCCTACAAGCTGCTTGGGGACTCCCAACATGGGTTTAGACGGCATAGGTCGTGTCTCACCAACTTACTCGAGTTTTTCCACGTCATGTTGAGTGAGTATGATAAGTAGAGCCCGGATGTTCAGGCAAGATGCCATAAATGCCTTTTTTTGCCTTTTTTGGGAGTATGAGTATGATAATGCCTATTTCGTTGAAAATGCATATTTTTGCCTTTTTAATTAGATTATAAAGAAAAAAGACATAAATAGGCATTTATAGGAAAATTATCATGTATTAGTTACGACTAGACTAACCAGGAATGCGCAGATAACGTGAATGAAGATATCGTGGAATTTCATATTGCGGAAATGACGTCATGTATGATTGACGTTATCAGCTGAGCCCAGTATCTGAAAACTAGCCTCGCACGGCCATTTCCTCATATTCGTTGTTCTGCTTCGTGCGTGTGAGGGTGTGCGATCATCAGTGGTATTTGACTAAACTTGAATGATATTTAGAAGACGTTAATATGCCAAAAGTTAGTTCATCTTCAAGTAGTAAACTGAACCAACATGTTCGTGACTTTGGAAAAGATATCTTTTCCACAGATGGCACAGTGTTATTTTGTAAAGTGTGTGACAAAGCAGTTAATAGTGAGAAAAGGTACTTTGTTTCCCAGCATGTGCAGACGTTAAGCACAAAGCTTCTGCTGAAAAGATGAAACCAAACAGCCTACAAACGTGTTTGATGACAACATTTGCTTCAACGTCAAGTCGTCAATCTACCTTTTCCTTGGAGCTATGCAAATCATTTATTGATGCTGGAATTCCACTGTGGAAGTGGGAAAACAAATCATTAAAGACCTTTTTAGAAAAATACACAAAACAAGTTATTCCAAGTGAGTCCACTCTTCGAAAAAATTATGTGGATACAAACTACGCCTTTGCAATGCAGAAAATACGTGAAGGCGTTGCAGATAACAAGATATGGATTTCAATAGACGAGACCACCGATTCCATGGGTAGATATATTGCTAACGTGATTATAGGTACTTTGGAAGCTGATCAGACGCCGAAAGTTTATCTGCTGACATCAGAAGATCTGCCAAAGACCAACAGCTCAACAATAGCTCAACTTTTCACAACATCCCTCGCTTTGCTTTGGCCAGAGGGCATCCAGCATGAAAAAGTTCTTCTCTTCATGACAGACGCAGCGCCGTACATGAAGAAGGCAGCAACAGCATTGAAAATTCTTTTTCCACAAATGCTACATGTTACTTGTTTGGCTCACGCACTTCACCGTGTTGCTGAGCAGATACGAGGCTTGTTCCCCAATGTCGACAAATTAATTTCTAATGGAAAGAAGATATTTCTTAAGGCACCATCAAGATGTCATATGTTGCATGAAATAGCGCCTGAACTCGCATTGCCGCCACAGCCCGTTTTGACGAGGTGGGGAACCTGGATCTCGGCTGCGTTGTATTACACGTCAAATTTTGACAAGTTTCGAGAAGTTGTATCAGCACTTGACATCGAAGATGCTTCATCAATCCGCATCGTGATGGACCTCATTGAAGATAGATCTCTTCGCAATGAACTTTCATACATCACTTCCCACTTTGCAAAAATACCTGAGAACATTACTGCTCTTGAAACTAGGAACCAGCCGTTAATCGACGCTTTGAAAATTTTTGAGTTAGTCATTGCAGGCATCAGTCAAGCGCCCGGCGAGAAAGGTGAATCTGTTCGCGAAAAATGTGACCGAGTGATACGAGCAAATGCAGATCTGGAACGACTAAAGAACATTGCACACGTTCTTGAAGGACACACTGATGCCGATGTAGGGGATATGAATCCCATGAATGTATCATGCTTCAAATTTGCTCCTGTTACATCAGTGGAAGTAGAGAGGTCATTCTCGCTGTACAAGCATGTTCTTTCAGACAGAAGAAGAGGCCTAAAAGTTGAAAACATAAAAAAATTACTTGTAATTATGTGTAATTCAGACTAATAATGTGCGACGTAGTCTCAAGGTAATGAAACTAATGATACATTCATACATTATTATATAACTTATTTTGTTTTGTGTGTTTTTGATCGGTATAAAATAAATGCCTATTTTTGCCTATTTTATACTTTTATTTTGCCTATTTTTCAATTTTATAATGCCTAAACATCCGGGCCCTAATGATAAGAGTAGGGCGATTGATATACTTTATCTCGACTTTCAGAAAGCCTTTGATAAGGTACCTCACCGCCGGCTAATGGCGAAAGTGCGCGCGCTGGGTATCGGTGGGGAAATAGGTAGGTGGATTGAAAACTGGCTGAGGAATAGGCGGCAGAGGGTGGTAATTAAAGGGGCTAGTTCGGGTTGGGCCTCGGTCACTAGTGGGGTTCCTCAGGGTTCCGTTTTGGGGCCGCTGTTGTTTATCATTTACATAAATGATATCGACGGTGGCATCGTCAGTCGGATCGCCAAATTCGCTGATGACACAAAGCTTGGGGCGAATGTTGGGACGCCCGAAGCGATCGAGGAACTGCGTGCGGACCTAGGTAGGATAGGAGAGTGGTCCGAAAAATGGCGAATGCCGTTTAACTTGGGTAAATGCCAAGTGATGCACATTGGCTGCGCCAATCCCAAGTCGGACTACTCGATGTTGGGTAGTAATATCGAGGTGACTGATTTAGAAAAGGACTTGGGTGTGCTAATTAGCAGCGACCTTAAGTTTACGAAACAGTGCGTAGAGGTGGAAAAGAAAGCCCAGAAACTATTGAGTTATATCAGGAGGCAATTTCAGTTTCGGAACAAGGAGATTGTGCTCTCACTGTACAATTCCCTTGTTCGGCCGCACCTGGAGTATGCTGTGCAGTTCTGGTCGCCCACCCTCAGGAAAGATATTGAGAGGCTGGAGCGAGTGCAGGCGAGGGCCACAAAGTTAATCCCTTCCGTTAGGCATATGGGCTACAATCGACGGTTACGCGCCCTGAACTTGTTTTCGCTTGAAACTCGGAGGCTGCGCGGTCAACTCATCGAGGTTTTCAAGCTCTTACGCGGGTTCAACGATGTCGATTTTAGAAGCATGTTTAGTTTAAATGATAACCCAACTCGCAACAATGGTTGGAAGTTGGATTTGAAACGGTTTAGGACTAGTGTGTGTGGGAATTACTTTACGTATAAGATCTGTGACACATAGAACAGGTTACCTTCGGAAGTTGTGAACAGTTCCTCTGTGGATCAGTTCAAGAAAAGGTTAGACCAAATCTTGCACACTATTTGAGTGTGTACAAAATTTTCCCTGGCACCCGTTGCCATTGGTACCTCCTCGGTATGGGCCGCAAGGCCTTTTGAGGGGTTCTAGGACAGTTCATACCAGGACAGTTCATACCAGGACAGCTCATACCAGGACAACTCATACCCAGACAACTCATACCTAGGACAACTCATACCTAGGACAACTCATACATAGGACCAGAAAAAAAAATGAAAAATTAATGAAAACATTTATTTTGTAAAATTAAATTTAAACATTTAAAATTCATGCAAGTTATATACAGTATATATATATATTAGGGTGGTCCACAAAATGGAAGTATTTTAAATTCTTCCTCCCAGGGTTTCATTAGGTTCCTTTTCCCAAAACACTTCTCTGAGCAAAATTTGGGTTCAATCGGTTAATATTTAGAGGGGCTCAACGATACCCCCCAGAAGTCCACATTCATGGCTTCTGGGTCCCCCCAATATATATGGGTATTATCCGCTTGTTGGCGGGGGTATCATGGCTGACCAGGCCACTCATTGTTGCCCAGCTAAAATTGTGGACTTGTTAGAATCAGGAAACCTCTTTCGGTGCTCATCCACCACACTTAAGAGAAACTGGAGTTGATCTCCTTTCGTCAGAGTTCCGCTGAAGGTCTGAATGAGAGCTACTGCCCTTTCAGCATGATCATTAACTACTTTGATGTTTCCTATGATTCTTTTAGCTTCTTGGAAGTTTTCATTCTCCTCCCAGGTGCTGGGGTCATCATCAAGAAAACTAATATTGATCGGTAGGGCCTTAAGAAGCTTTAATGAGTTCTTTGTGGCAAGAGTTTCTAATTTCAGTGTTGCTTTGCATTCCTTGAGTCTTCTTCTCTTTGAGAAGTCTAATGACCCCTCCTTTTCCTTCATACACTGGACCATGATTCCCTTGGTGTCTGGTGCAACAGTTTGATCGAAGAGAGCAAGGGCCACCAGCTCTTCTGATAAGTACCATAGGTGGTTTTCAAATTTCTTGAGAGCTGCTTTGGCCACTTTCTGGTCATGATAGTCCTTTAACTTTTGGATAAGATCCAGATCATTCTTCGGAGCTTGTGATGGAATAGGAGCAGTGATCCAGCTTTTTAAGTAGATTACGACTCCAAAAAGGGTAAGGGTTTTCAGGTCCTTCTTCCCTCGAGGAGTCAGGGTGATTTGATTTCGAAAAAGCCACATTTTGATGGCATAGATAACTTTAGCCATCCACCTTGCATAGTGCGTGCCAGCAGGACGTTTGAATGTGTAACTTTCAATTTTTTCACCAAGAAAGATCAAAGAAAGTTCCAAAAACTCTTTATAGTCATCTCGAAAATTTCCAGTGGCCAGATGTTCTTTGGCAAAGGCAATTATTTCATTTCTGAAAGGATCAACTTGCTCCTTCATCTCATCATCATCCTGTGATGTAGAGAAGGTTTTTAAATCAATGTAGTCCCACATAGATTGGAACCTTTTGAACAAAAGTGGCTCAGGGGCAGAAGATGAACCATGGATTGCTTAAAACACTCCTCCATACATGACTTCCATGCAATGATGCATACAGGCAAAATAGAAGAGTGGTCGACCAAGGTTCTGTTCCAGAAGAACGCATGCTCCCCTGTTTGTTCCTGTATTTGATGCTGTAGTATCTGATAACATTCCGATTATTGACTTATCTATGTTCCATTCGGAAAGAAGATTATACACTGCAGCTGATTGAGCTTCCCCTGTTCCACTTGGTAGTTTGGGAACACCAAGCAGTTTTGAATCACCTGATTCAACTGAAGAGACAAGGACTGGGAGTCTGTCTACCTTTTCATTCTTGGCAAGTAGATTAGGGATCAACTTCCCATCCCAGTGGACAATCGAAATACTTGGACTAAAGCTAGCTTTAATGGCATGGGTTATTTGCCTTCGATGCCTCTCTCGGTGCCTTTTGATTGAAGAACGAGAGATGTTCACCTCTGAAAGATCTTGACCAAGGCTAGATGCAGTTTCAGCTAATACAAAGGTGGCCCTCCTGTCACTGATGCCAGTCCTGTCCAGAGCAACAGCCAATTCAGGAGATATGATATTCTTTGCTGCCTTTTTCTTTGGTGGAGTTGGTCCGCTGGTAGGTGGGGGATTAATAAGGTAATCTTCATCTTCTCTTTCTGACTCACATAAAGACTCAGAAGAACTACTTCCCTGATCTAGCATAACTTCCTGTGAAGCAGCATATTTTTCTTCAGCTTTCCGCTTCCTATTTACCAATTTCATTTGCTTCTCAGCAGCTCTCTTTTCTGCCTTGTCAGTCACCATATCTGCAGAGACCATTTATCCCACTCGTCCCGCTTTCCTTTGTTGGATCAAGAACTGCCGGTCTTCTTCATTTTTGATTAAGGTAAAGGCATCAGCATGGGCGACATCAAATAGGTTCTCCATTTCTTCCTGAAAGGTTTTCTCTTTTTCTAACTGAGAGTTGCTTTTCCTCCCAGCATTCTTCTTAATCGCTTTCCACTCCAAGTGTAGAGCTTGAATTTTGTGAAGAATGTGGTCTTTCCTTTGAGTAGGGATTCGGGCTCTCTCCCAGAAGAGACGCAATTCTTCAAAAACAGCTTCTGAACTAGGTTTGATCTCCTTCTTCAAGACTTGATGATGGTGGAGGAACATGCGGAGGACCTGGCCACGGGAAGGCAGCTTGGCTCCAGTGATTGTTTCCTCTGACTTTTTCATTAAGTAAAATGTACGTTTATTTGACATTGCAAAACCTGTAAATTTAATAAATCTATCTGAAAGAAAAATAATCATTAGTTAATGTATCTGTAAATAATGTTTCTTTTAATTATTCACTATATTAATAAAGGGCATAATGGTATACAAAAAACAGCTTTGAGCCACCCCTAAAAGTTATTCGATTTGCCTTAAATTTTACATGAAATATTTTTTAGCTAAAAGGAACCAGATAATAGCCTGGGAGGAAAGAAAATTGAACTTCGATTTTTTACCCCATTCTGTGGACCACCCTAATATATATATATATTATATATATATATATATATATATATGATACACACAGACCGTGCATGGAACAAGGAACTCTTCTGGGATAATTAAATCCACTATAGTCTGAATAAGTAATGGTAAATGACAAATACCATAGTTTTTCTTTTTCATGATGCAAGCCCGACGTGGGCAACGGGTCTCTCGCAAAGAGGTCCCATAAATATAGCTTCCCTCACCAGTTATCTGCAAAGCAGACAGGATCCAGCTTTGGGACATGGATCTAGGGTTTAAAGCAGCCTAGCCCCACTACATTTAGAACCTCAATATAAGTAAAAGACTCGTTGCATTCACGTCGGATTGAATAAATCAAAGAAAAAGGGGCAACGAGTCTTTTACTTATATTGAGGTTCTAAATGTAGTGGGGCTAGGCTGCTTTAAACCCTAGATCCATGTCCCAAAGCTGGATCCTGTCTGCTTTGCAGATAACTGGTGAGGGAAGCTATATTTATGGGACCTCTTTGCGAGAGACCCGTTGCCCACGTCGGGCTTGCATCATGAAAAAGAAAAACTATGGTATTTGTCATTTACCATTACTTATTCGGACTATAGTGGATTTAATTATCCCAGAAGAGTTCCTTGTTCCATGCACGGTCTGTGTGTATCATAAAAAACTCAGGGAACCATTGGGTTCATTGAATGCCCAGTTAGGTCAACTGTACGCCCTTGACGATTGGTTAGGTTTAGTCGTGATATTTTCGTTAAAACTAACGAAAACATCACGACTAAACCTAACCAATCGTCAAGGGCGTACAGTTGACCTAACCGGGCATTCAAATTTTATCTTATGTAAATAATGGTTCTCTATTTATTATATGTTTGCAATAAATAATAAATTTGTTGTTATTGTTTTCTTATCTTATTTTGGTTAATTTGCAGAGTTTAAACTTTCGGGGTGGATATAGATGAAAAGATCAACATTGGGGTGGTAATTGTTGAAGAGAGTATGAGTTGTCCTAGGTATGAGTTGTCCTAGGTATGAGTTGTCCTAGGTATAGTTGTCCTAGGTATGAGTTGTCCTAGGTATGAGTTGTCCTAGGTATGAGTTGTCCTAGGTATGAGTTCTCCGGGTCTGAGTTGTCCGGGTATGTGTTGTCCTGGTATGAGCTGTCCGGTCACGCTTTTCAGGTACTTCTTTTCCTTGTAACTCCTTGTAACTCTCTCTCTCTCTCGTGTTCGGCAGGGAGGACACCCGCATCATCCCCGAGCCTGGTGTCAGGCACGAAGGTGCTGGCTTGGATAGTGTTCGGTGTACCGCGACAGTCGTTGCCGATACAATAGACAAACTGAGCGCGTTTAAGGCTCCTGGACCAGACCAGTTTCTCCCCAGTCTTGCGGGAGTGCGCGACCAGGTGGCTCCCCACCTGGCTACAGTCTTCAACAAATAGTTGGAGACGGGCCAGGTGCTTGGTGACTGGAGGGAAGCCAACGTGACCCCTATCTTTAAGAAAGGGGATCACGAAAGTCCAGGGAACTATCGTCCCATTAGTCTCGCTTCGGTTGTAGGTAAATTATTAGAGGGGATAATAGCGGATAGGATCGTTGACCATTTGGATTCCTACAAGCTGATTGGGGACTCCCAACATGGGTTTAGACGGCATAGGTCGTGTCTCACCAACTTGCTCGAGTTTTTCCACGTCATGTGGAGTGAGTACGATAAGAGTTAGGGCGATTGCTATACTTTATCTCGACTTTCAGAAAGCCTTTCATAAAGTACCTCACCGCCGGCTAATAGCCAAAGTGCGCGCGCTGGGTATCGGTGGGGAAATAGGTAGCTGGATTGGAAATTGGCTGAAGAATAGGTGGCACAGGGTTGTAATTAAAGGGGCTAGCTCGGGTTGGGCTTCGGTCACTAGCGGGGTTTCTCAAGGTTCTGTTTTGGGAACACTGTTATTTATTATTTACATAAATGATATCGACGCTGGCATCGTCAGTAGGATCGCCAAATTCGCTGATGACACCAAGCTTGTGACAATGTTGGGGCAATGTTGAGACGCCCAAAGCGATCGAGGAACTGCGTGCGGACCTAGGTAGGATAGGAGAGTGGTCCGAAAAATGGCAAATGCCGTTTAACTTGGGTAAATGCAAGGTCATGCACATTGGCTACGCCAATCCCAAGTCAGACTACTCAATGTTGGGGAGTAATATCGAGACCACTGATTTGGAAAAGGACTTGGGTGTGCTAATTAGCAGCAACCTTAAGTTTACCAAACAGTGCGTACAGGTGGAAAAGAAAGTCCAGAAGCTGTTGGGTTATATGAGGAGGCAATTTCGATTTCGGAACAAGGAGATTGTGCTCTCTCTGTACAATTCCCTGGTTCGGCCGCACCTGGAGTATGCTGTGCAGTTCTGGTCTCCTACCCTCAGGAAAGATATTGACAGGCTGGAGCGAGTGCAGGTGAGGGCCACAAAGTTAATCCCTTCCGTTAGGCATATGGGCTACAATCGACGCTTACGCGCCCTGAATTTGTTTTCGCTGGAAACTCGGAGACTGCGCGGTCAACTCATCGAGGTTTTCAAGCTCTTACGCGGTTCAACGATGTCGATTTTAGAAGCATGTTTAGTTTAAATGATAACCCAACTCGCAACAATGGTTGGAAGTTGAATTTGAAACGGTTTAGCACTAGTGTGTGTGGGAATTACTTTACCTATAAGATCTGTGACACGTGGGACAGGCTACCTTCAGACGTTGTGAACAGTTCTTCTGTGGATAGGTTCAAGAAAAGGTTAGACCGAATCTTGCGCAGTATTTGAGGGTGTATGAATTTTTCCCTGGCACCCGTTGCCATTGGTACCTCCTCGGTATGGGCTGCAAGGCCTTTTGAGGTACTTCTTTTCCTTGTAACTCCTTGTAACGCTCTCTCTTTTTAAACGAAATTAGCAATGATATTACGGAGAGAAATGAAACTTACAAACTACTTGAGTCACATTGCCACCAGACTAATTTTGAAAACTATATAAACTTACGTCGGAGTGTTAAGTCCTTAATTAGATCATCTAAACGTGAAGAAGAAGCTATGTATGAAGGTGACCGTCCCACAGAGACCACAATTTTACGAGAGATGAGGTACAGCAACTAATTGACAAGATGAATAAATACAAATCACCTGGTCCCGACTTATTTCTTCTAAGGGTATTAAAAGAGGTTAGCCACAATGTTTTTGATGATTTAGTAACCGTATTCAAACAATCAATCGAGTTAGGGAAAGTTCCAACCGACTGGAAGTTAGCAAATGTAACACCAATCTTTAAAAAGGGTGACAGGGAAAATCCTTGTAATTACCCACCGATCAGTTTAACACCAATTGTCGGCAAACAGTTGGAATCAGTTATTACATAACGTATCGTGTATCACCTTCAATCAAGCAATCAAATTTTTTATTCTCAACATGGATTTAGGCAACATACAGTAGATCCTGTCTGACAAACCTGTTAGAATTTTTCCATAATATGCATATTTTATACGACACAAGTAGGGCAACAGATAAGTGTATCTCGACTTTCAAAAAGCCTTTGACAAAGTCCCTGACGCGAGATTAATGGCTAAAGTTAGAGGATAGGAATCACCGGGCTCGTTTCCAACTGGATTGAAGATTGGTTAAAAGATAGAAAGCAGAAAGTGGTAATAAATGGAGTGGCTTCGGAGTGGGCGCCCACCACTAGTGGTGTCCCACAGGGTTCCTTCCAACTGGGACCTTTACTTTTTACCATCTATATTAACGATATGGACGTCGGGCTCCTAAGTACACTTTCCAAATTTACAGACGATACGAAATTAGAAAGTACAGTAGTGTAGGTCGGTAATGAGGAGGGCGCAAGAACGCTTCAAAATGATCTTGACAGGTTGGGGGAATCGTCCGCTACTTGACAGATGCCATTCAACTTGGACAAATGTAAGGTAATGCACGAAGGATACAAAAACCCGAAGATCGATTACTCTCTCTTAGGAAGGAAATTGACTGAGACCGATCTAGAGAAAGACTTAGGAATTTATATCAGTAATGATCTCAAACCGTCAAAGCACTGTGTAGAAGTCGAAAAGAGGGCCTCAGAAATATTAGGTTATATTAAAAGACAGTTCCAGTTCAGGAACAAGGAGACTGTAATGTCTCTTTATAATTCACTAGGCCAGGGGTGGGCAACCTTTTTAAGTGAGCGTGCCAAAATCGTCAAATCTTTGATGCAAAAGTTAATCTTTACCATTTTTTAGCAGAAAACATTAAGTTAAAATATAAAACTCAGCGAAGAATTTGGATATTTATTTATTTTAATTTTTTTTAAGGTGAGCCCGGGGAATCGCGTGCCGGAAAAAAGTCGTTGGCGTGCCACGTTTGGCACGCGTGCCAAGGGTTGTCCACCCCTGCACTAGGCAGACCTCAACTCGAATATTGTGCGCAGTTTTGGTCTCCGTCCCTTAGGAAGGATATAGAAAAGTTGGAAAGGATACAACTGGTACAAGCAAGGACTACAAAATTGATCCCTTCAATAAGAATGCAAAACTACCAACGGAGATTGGAGCGCCTAAATCTGTTTACCTTAGGGACCAGGAGGTTGCGCGGTCAGCTTATTCAAGTTTTCAAGATGCTCAGTGGAATAGATAGGGTAGACTATAGGAATTTATTCTCATGTAATACCAATCCGACAAGAAATAATGATTTTAAACCGGAATAAAGACATTTAGTACCTCTATTTGCGGCAATTTTTTCTCCTATAAAGTAGTTAATATCCGGAACCAACTTCCCTCGGAGGTTGTTTAAAGCCAAAGTGTAAATATGTTTAAAAATAGGCTGGAGACAGTTCTGAATACCTTCATGGTTTAAGACTAAAATATAACGTAACCCTGCAGGAGTTCGTCTGCACGGTTTCTGTGTTTGCATTGCGTGCTGGTTTATGTATTCTTCACTTTCCCATAAATTTCCTTAGCTACTTTTCCAGGGGCAAGGTCTTTTCTTCAACCTTTTCTCCGTACCTGCCTCTGGCGGGTTGAGAGCCTTATACTTTTCTATCCAGTTTTCTGCTACTGCTAGAATAGTTAAACAAAAAATGAAGTAGTTTAATTACAGGAACCTCCCCGAATGGACCGAAAGATCTTGGAGGTTTCCTTCTCTCTCTCTCTCTTAGTATGATTCATGTTGTATGCTTATTAAACATTTTCTCCGCCACTGTGCAATCAGCCTCGTATTAAATTACCCGGTTTAACTCGTTATGTTTCGTCCGTTCTTGGCACTTTATGCCGTTTCTCTAACTCACTGTAATTTGGCCAATATTTAAATTTTTCTCGCAATTCATACTCGTCAACAGTGAACACTCGTTTGACTCATTACAGCGTTAGGGAATATCGCCCGCAGGCGCCGGTAAACTTCAATTATCTTTGACGACGTGAAAATGCTTTTAAAAACACAAACAAAAATAACGTTGCCACTCTAATAACACGAATTCATCACTCTCCATTTGAAAGCTGCTAGTTTATATAACAAGCACTTAAATGGCCTAACTCTAAAAATATCATTTAATTCTCAATATAAACGCACGAACAAAACGTTTATAATTATAAGAAATTTTGGAGCTGAAAGGAAAAATTAAAATAGTTACAAAATAGAACCGCGGAATGAAATGGGAATGAGTGAGTGGAATGATATCAGCTAGGGTTGCACCGATAAGCAAATTAGCCGATTACCGATTACCGATTAATCGGCCTAAAATTATCGGCCGATAATTCTTTTTATATACTGTATAAGTGTATAGCACTATATGGTTACTGAATTACGCCGCTTATACCTATTATACTGGTAAATAGGAGCACACAATATAAAACGTAGGCCTAATATCTAATATTTTTTTATCTAATATTAATCTAATATTTTTAGAACTATTTACATATTCTAATTCTTTAATTTCTTTTACAGATTAAATTAAGCATTTTAATGAAAGTTGCCAAGAAATTTTACATTTTTGTTACAAATTTAAATAACATAAAGCCCTTATGGCTCCAAGCATTGCATGGAAATACTTTTTAAAGTAGATAAAAATAACAAAATTATTTGCAAATGCACCCTATGCAATGTTTCCATCTCAAGAGGAGGAAAAACTGCTAAAACTTTCACAACATCTAATATGATGAATCATCTTAAAAAGTTTCATCCCATGGAAATGGCAAAGGAAATGGATAAACCGAAGAGAAAAAAGACAGAAGCTGGATGTTCACTGGCAACTAGCAATTGTACCGAGTTTCCTGCTGAAACACAAACCACTTTGAAAGCAATATTTGAAAAGAAGAAGATATGGGATATCAATGATCATCGGTCTAAAGATATTCATTATTTGATAGGAGAAATGATCGCTGTTGACCTGCAGCCATATTCTGTTGTATCTGATCTGGGATTCCAAAGGCTACTCAAAAAGATTACTCCTAATTACAATATTCCAAACCGAAAGTACTTTTCTGAAAACATTGTGCCAGATATATTTGAAAAAGTGAAAACAAAAATACAGAAATCTGTCAATAACGTCAACTATATTTCTTTAACCACTGACATTTGGACAGCTACTACGAATAATTCTCCATTTTTGAGTGTAACAGGCCACTGGTTGACAGATCAATTTGAGCAAGAAAGAGCTGTTTTGAGAATTGTTCCTTTTGCAGGCTCTCACACAGGTGTACGGATCAGCGAAGAGTTAAACAAGGTTCTTGAAAATTATAAGCTGGCAAACAATAATATTTTCTTAGTATTGCGAGATTCTGGAGCAAATATGGTAGCTGGTGTTAGGAATTGTGGCTTAGAGTCACTATCTTGCTTCATACACACACTTCAACTTCCATTAAATGAATCTATATTTGCTCAGCAAGCTGTGAAGAATATAATCATAACCAGTAAAAATATTGTAAAGCATTTTAACCATTCTGCTTCAGCAGTAAACAAGTTGACGGAATTACAGGATCAGCTGGGTTTAAAGAAACAAATTAATTCAGGATGTGTCTACTCGATGGAATTCAACATACTATATGCTGGAAAGAAATATTGAACAACGAAAAGCCCTTGTTACATATGCTATAGATACTAACATCCCTACATTAAGTTCTTATCAGTGGAGTCTTGCAGAAAAAATTTTTCAACTTCTAAGACCATTCGAAGAAATTACTGTGGAAGCAAGTAAGAGAGAAACTACTTCTTCAGTGATTATACCTACAATTCAAACTATGAATTTATTTCTATCAAAAGCAAAGACAAGCAGTACCTTCAATGGAATTCATACCACAGTGGAAGAACTTCAATCTTCAGTTGAGAACAGATTTTCAGCATATTTGGAAAACAAGTCTTTGTGCCTGTCTTCTTTATTAGATCCTAGATTCAAAATGAAATTCCAGAGAACAGATATGGTAGAAAAAACAAAGGAATGGATATTAGAAACTTTGAATGATGCTGACATTTTGGAATCTGGAGGTGATTCAACTGAAGATACTTCAGCCAGTTCTGCGGATGATCAGGAACCTGGAAGTGCACCTCTCACTTTCTCAAATTTATTTGATGAATTGGCTTTTGGTAAAAGAGAGAACGAGGAGCTACAAGGATCTCAAAGAAAGGAACAAAAAAAGAAACGAACAATCATCATTTTTACTTGCAATAGAGAATTGCAGGATTATTTAAATTTACCTTTACTACCAAAAAATGAAGACCCATTTAGGTGGTGGAACAATTCAAAAGAATCATTTCCTCTTTTGAGTAAGCTAGCTTTAAAATATTTGAGTGCACTAGCCTCTTCTGTCGAAAGTGAAAGGGTGTTTAGTACAGGAGGTAATATATACGAGCCTGCAAGAAATAGGTTATGTCCTGAAAATGGAGAGATTTTGATGTTCTTGCATTATAATTTAAAAGTGCTGAAATTTGATTATTCTCAATAAAGGTAGGTTAGGTTTTATTTTCCGAGGTAAATTTTGTTTATCGTTAGAGAGTAGGTTAAGGCCACTTTTGTTTTGCAACAGGAAAGCTTAAATGGATTCTTTTGTTCAGTAAGGTACAATAATTTTTTTGTTTTAATAAATGGAGTGATAATGGAGTAAATTAATTCAATAATACTCTGCCTATTATTCTCCAAACAATGCAAATTGGTAGAAAATATTTAATAAAAAACAAGCAAAATATTATTTAAGTTCATTCCATGTCTAGGATAACTGAAATTCTTAAACCAGGTATGCAATTTCTGTAATGTAATAAACAAAGATGACCGAGTATGAAAACCGATTAATCGGCAAAAAAAAGCCGATGACCGATTAATCGGCAAATGGCCGATATGGCCGATTACCGATTGTCAACCGATTAATCGGTGCAACCCTAATACCAGCATAAATATATACTTATTTCGGATCTATCAAACGATACCTATATCATGTCATCGCAATCTTTTTAATAAATCGAGCGATTCGCATTATTAATTAATTAATTAATTAATTAATAATAGATAAATTTCTCTCATATTACTTACCAATTACATCTCCAAGCGCGTACATAAGTGTTCACGCGCAAACGAGATATATTGAACAATTTGGAAAAAGAAACCCATACGAATAATTCTGAACCGTGCACCTAATCTGGAATGTGATCAAGATTTCAACATACATTTTCCTGACATTTCTTCTCCTTCGTCAATTAATTAACTGATGAAAGCTAATTTTTACAGCTTCGAAACGAGCTAGAGAAGGGGGAAAATAATTGGAAAATGAAATGAATGAATGAATATAAAGGAAGAAAGATATGTGAAGAATATGCGCTGTACGATATGCAATAGTGGGGTTCATACACAGGTCCAAAAACAAAGTTTCCTGATAATCCCCCAATATTTCAGATCTGATCCCCTCATATATAAATACTCGTATATATAAAACTTACATAAAAATTGCGTAAAAAGTGTAAAAAAAATTCACATTTCATATAACTCAATTAAAACCTAATTTTTATTCTAACTACTCTTAAAAAACTTATGCAAAAATCCCATGGCACGCTGAAAAAATTAATACTAGATAACAAAATGCACGAGTTTTATATAATGTAAAACAAATAGTGCTCGTTTTTGTTAAGGTATTTTATATTAACATTTTAAATTAATTTATAGTTAAATTATTTATAAAATATTTACAAATAATTAAGTCCTAAATATTTCATAAATATTTTATATTCCCCTCATTCTCAAAAAATCGAAAAAATCCTGATATTTTTGCAGGTGTGTATGAACCCTGAATAACAGCAGCAGTACACAAGCACACAAAGAACATAGGTTGCAAAACCATAAACAAAATTATATCCTTATAACGGATACAAATGGGGTTTATATATACATATAAAGTAAACAAGAAACAAAAAAAAAAAGAGATTAAACTCATTCGCGCGCGCTCTCTCGCTCTCTCTCTTTGAATATACAGTAAAACCCTCGTCCAACGCCAGGGTTAGGTTCCTCGAGAACGGCGCGTTAGGTAAATCCGCGATGGACAAACTTAATACCGTATGGGATAAATGGAGATACGCGAACGCGACTGCGTAAAGTCTCCCATTAATACTAAGATATGTAGATTTTTTATTTACACACAAATGAATTTCCCTACCCATATTGTATATGAAATAAGAACATAATAAAATCATAAACATAATGATATTTACATATGATAAATAAAAATATATTAAATGAAAATAGTACGCATCTTTTCTTCACTCTTTCGGATGGTGCGTATGGTTGACTCATTCACGTGATACTCGCGGCTAAGTGATGTTATGTTCATACCACCAAGCAACTTATCTAGAATTTTTATTTTTTCGGCTAATGTCATAACCTTACGACTTTTCTTCTCTTCACTATCATTTGCGGATGCTTTACGTTTTGGTGCTATACTGCTGTCTAAGGGTAATAGCAAAACAATGGCAAAATACGACAAAAACAATCCAACACAACTTCACTGAACTTAACGCGGTAGCGGGACTGAGACAAAGGGGTGACGCGAGAGGGAGGGAGATGCGGGAGTGTTGGAGTGTAGGAGAAAACACTAGAGCGCGCATTGGCACGCGTACAGTACTACTGTATTAGAGCGTGTTTGGCGGACCGTGTTAAATAAAATGTTCCGCTTTCGGCAAATAACACTGGCCTGCGTTTCAAATCTTTTTTTCAAAGGTCAGAGGTTTTTCAACTGATTTAGGATCAGTTTCGCACGCTGAATTCAGAAATGTAATCCATTCTTCTCAATCAGGTCAGGTTTTTTAGATATGCTGGCCGACTACTGCTGGTGCCTGAAGAGGGATGTGGTGTCTGCCCGGCACAAGCGGAAGTCCCTGAAGAGGCCATTCATCCCTGATTAGCCTATTATAGTGTGCTGTACCCTTCTTGAGATCTATAAGAACAGCCTGTAAAGCCTGTATGTATATCCCAGTCGACATATGCTACTACATGTATCGCTCACCTACCAATAAAACGGGAAATGAGAATTTCTAGAAAGTGTTTATATTTCGAAAAGTTGACCTGATTGAGAAAAATGGATGCGATTTTCGGAATCAGCGTGAGAAACTGACCTAAGAACAACAAACATATCCTTGACCTTTAAAATCACGCAGACCAGTGTAATTAATTGTTCGCATTTATTTTTCCGTGTATAAGCAAATTCGCGCTGGACAAACACGCGTTGGACGAGGGTTTACTGTATATATATCATATATATTGAAGCTTGTATTAAATTAAGTTCCTTAGGAACAAGACCTAAAATGAAATTATATATATACACACATGTGTATATATAAACCTAGGTTGGCTTCTGCTCGAATTGTTAATTCTGACAAAGATCAAGCTTGTTGTGCCACCTTAGACATACAGGAGGAAGTGAGAGCCTTCTTACTTCTCTATGCTACTTCTCTCTATGACTGGATTGCGTCTGAATGAAAGTTAGGGATGCCACTTCGAGTCGGTTGCAAAGCTGTTGTGGATTCCACACATCCTTATAACACACACACACACACACACTTTCTTTCTCTCCATATCTATATTATTACATCCATTTTCGATCGTAAAAAGTGTATAGAAAAACTTGGAGGAAAGATGTTACATAATAAAAAGTCGTTCATTGCGAGCGAAGATGGTCCTCGGGTGGGTATAAAATCTTCCTCTTCAAAAGGAATTAGTTTTGTGCAGGAAAAAGTTTTCTACACGTTATATTTATTATTATTATATTATTATTATTTAACTCGCAAATCAAACAAAAAATTCTCTCCGAGTACTTTCCCAAACAGAATTTGGAAAAGAGAACAAACCAAACCAAACTCGAAACATTTTTCTTGTAATCTATTTTTTGAACGAACGTTTCGCAGTAACTCCCTCCATCATCAATATTTATCGTTAATTTTTTATTTTATCCATACATTTAAAATACAAATTCAGAAAAAAGTTCGCCTCAAAACGTATAATGTCTAAGAAGCATCCGATTTCCTTTGAATATTTTGTTCCTTTTGGTGACTAATAAAATTTCAAGAACAAATCCCGATCATTACTAATTAGTAACTTTTGCATGTTTTTAAGAATTTTATATTTCGAGGCAAACTTTTTTCCGGAACTGTACATGTGTACTGGAATAAAATTAAAAAAAAGCGTTATCTAATGAAGCTAAGAACGTTTTTAAAAGTTAACTATAGATTCCTTTTATTAATTTTCATTTTGTTACGTTCAAATTTTGTAAATACCTCAGAAAAACGGTGCATGAATTTAACCTGAAAATTATTTTTATTTTGTCTTCATTTGTTTTTGTGCTAAAGAATAATCACTCAATGTCGGTTTTCGTTTTTGTATGAGAAATGATTCTAATCTATATAGATCGGATATAGTTGGTTGGCGTATGATTTGTCAATAATAATAATAATCAGTCAGGAGGGCTAGAAAGTGGCACATCGGTCAGGCCACATTAATACGACCCATTATTACGATTTCAAATAGCGCCATCGGGAGTCGAACCTCTGACTTCGGTGTCTTCACTGCGCAAACAGGGTTAACGGCGTTACTCACTGAACTACCGGCGCTAGCATTTGTCAATGATAGTGAAGGATTGTGAAGTCGGTGATAATTTGAAATACAATGCGCTCTATTGGATGGGTTGTTCGATTTGTTGCGGTATGTATTTGTTATTGATGAAATGGCTCGTGTTCACTCACTCTCGCTATGTATTGGTAAGAAAAACTGCCAACATAAGTAGCGGACCAACTACACCACAGACAAAAAGATACAGAGCCGATAAAACTAAAGTTTGGAAGATGTCCCTCGTGGTTATATATAGTTTTTATTATTTTGTTATTTGAGAAACAAATTTGAAATTAATTTGAGGGAACCTGATTTCGGGAAAGGATTACCGATGACAAAGTTTGAAGCAAACTTGGCTCTTCGTGACGCAACTCATACGATGAACAAAGTTTATAAGTTTCGTCTAATATAGCTTTCGTGCTTTTAGTTTTTAATACATAAACGGAATATGACTAAAGTAATTTAACTTTAAATCAGTACAAGCTGATATCCAATATATAGTAGAAACGTATTATCACATCACAAAATAGGATACTCACAAAAGTTATAGTGTATATAAACTCTCTTCCACAATGGACTTTATGATGAAGGGCTGGCTGTTAGTTCTAGTACAAACGAGGTAGTGTCATTTTCGTTATTAAATAATACAAATGTATCGTCCACGTAGCGTTTGCATAAACATGGTTAGTATTGATGGGGTCATTCTTCTAACCCTTTTTCCTCGCGGTAACGGGAAAATATTGGCTGGAGTGGTCGGTGATTAATGGTAATCCCAAAGCTTAGAAGAGAATTACTTTACCGACACAAATCGTTACTGAAAAAAATTCTTTGCTCGCGAGATTTAATAATTCCCTAAATTCTGGTTTCGTTAAACCTATTAAACTCGGATGAAACTGATTCCAAATATGGTTTCAGAATTTTTCTATCACCCATAGTTTTCGAGAAAATAATATTTCCATTTACTCAGAGTTTTCCCAAAATATTAGTTAAAATTAAGTGTACTAATTTAATTTTACTTTCTTTTTTTTCCAGGTTAACTATATTTAATAGTATTTTTTGCATTAAAAAAATATAGCTATTTAAACAAACAGATTTTTAATAAAAAGAAAGAAATTTTTTTCAAGTTTTGCTCAAATTTTAAAATTTTTCATAGTAGAAAAAATTGGTTTTCATTCCAAAAAGTTTTCCGTGATTTCAATAATTTCCGCCAGCATGAATCGAAACTGTATTAATCCCAGAGATACATTTTGCTACGTATGTGGAGAACTGACCATAATGGCACAGAGGAAGACGATGACCCCACTCGTGAAGAAGGCTTACGAACTTTATTTTGGATGTAAGGTAGGCGACCAAGACAAATCCTGGGCACCTCATATCTCATGCATTTCCTGTGCCGTCACTCTTAGGGGTTGGATTAAAGGTACCCGCAAATCTATGCCATTTGCCATACCAATGATTTGGAGAGAGCCCAAGGATCACCTAACGGATTGCTATTTTTGTATGACTAACGTTTCAGGATTCTCTGCCAAAAATAAACATAAAATTCAATACCCAAATCTTGCATCTGCCATGAGACCAGTACTACATGACGATGATAACCCAATTCCAACTCCCCCAAAGTCATGGACACTGGATGAAGAGTCTGAAGTTGAACCAATGGAAATTGATGACACTAAAGATACAGACTTTCAGCAACCTTAATCAAATAAATCACGTATGATAACGCAGGTTATGCTGAATGATCTCGTGAGAGATTTGGACCTTCCGAAAAAGAAAGCGGAATTATTGGGCTACAGGTTACGTGAATGGAATTTGCTGGCAAAAGATACAAGCATATCGGCGTTCCGCACTCGCCAAAAAGATCTGATGCAGTATTTCTCCTCGTCAGGTGGTTTATGCTACTGTAATAATGTAAATGGACTGCTGTTAGCTCTCGGTCATGAGCACAAATCTGAAGATTGGCGTTTATTTATTGACTCTTCGAAGCTAAGCCTCAAGGTTGTACTAAGTTACTTCACAATGGAAATAAATACCCTTCCATTCCTGTAGGGCACGCTGTCCACATGAAGGAATCTTACGAAAATATGAAACTCATCCTTCAGCAGATTAATTATGACCAGTTTCGTTGGTATATATGTGGGGATTTAAAAGTCGTCGCGCTTCTTCTGGGAATGCAGCTCGGTTATACGAAGTTCTGCTGCTTCCTTTGTGAATGGGACAGCAGAGCCAGAGATTCGCATTATTTTGTAAAGGATTGGCCACTTCGTCAAAAATGTATCCCAGGACTGAAGAATGTGTCTCATGAACCCTTAGTTGACCCCAAGAAAATATACTTACCGCCACTTCACATCAAACTTGGCATCATGAAAAATTTTGTCAAAGCAATGAACAAGGAAGATGAGGCATTCAAATATTTGAAGAAAAAGTTTTCACGACTTAGCGATGCAAAGATAAAAGAAGGGATCTTTGTTGGTCCCCAAATCAGAGAGCTCATGAAAGATCAAAAGTTTGATGATGCCTTGAGAGGAAAAGAAAAAGTGGCATGGGAGGCCATGAAGAATGTTGTCACAAATTTTCTAGGGAACATCAAAGCCTCTAACTATAAAAAAAGTGCAGGACATGATTGAAGCATATAGGTTATTGGGATGTAATAGGTCACTAAAAATCCATTTCTTGCACTCCCATTTAGATTTCTTCCCTGAAAACCTCGGCGACGTAAGCGATGAACATGGAGAAAGGTTCCACCAAGATATAGCTACTATGGAGAAACGCTACCAAGGGAGGTGGGATCCGGCAATGTTAGCTGATTACTGCTGGACATTGATGCGAGAAGCTCCTAATGAAAACTACAAGAGAAAATCAGTGACAAAGAAGTTTTAAGAAGAATATTTTAAATGCCAATCTGCCACTAATATAATTTTTATGAAGTATTTTTACTAACTTCTATACACTTTTTGAATAAATATTAAAATACAAATTTCTCAGTAACCTTGGGTGATAGAGAAATTCTACGGCTATATTCGGAATCAGCGGAAAACATCCTATAAGACCGACCTGTTCACGTCCAAGAAACAAAAAAAAAGTTAAAATTTGTTCCCCAGTGAAATCATTATGATAAAACGTGTTTTTGATCTTTTTATTCGTGTAAAACTGTTCAGGAATTAAACAGATATAATAGAAGATAATTAGGTAGATGGATACACACACAACTCATCCCGACACGAACTTGCGGGTAGCGACATTAGCGGTGCCATCATAGTTTTAGACTAATTATTTTTATTGAAAATAATTAAAAAAAAGAGAATGATGGTTAGGTTAGGTTAGGTGGATTACGTTAATTAGGTTTTTTAAACGAGCTACACGATACCATTCACAATAAAAAAATTTACAATATTGCGGTTTAGTAAGGTAGCCAAACGTGTGTGTGGTGTGGTGTGTGTGTGGTGTGTGTGTGTGTGTGTGTGTGTGTGTGTGTGTGGTGCCTAATTAGTGTAAAACCTTTTTTATTTTTCATTATATCATTTCTACGTTCCACACTTGCCTGTACATTATTAAGATCATAAAGCGAAATTAATTTTTTGTTTGAATACATTTTACACATTTCAAATGCAATAATTAATTATTTAGAGAAAATAAAATGTGACAACAATTAAATCCGCTGAACTTCAAAGCGAGGATGAAAATCCGTTTATTTTACACCAAATGTTAAATGAAACTATTTTCGTTTTGTCATTTCATTCAATTTTTTGCTTTAGATAATTTTGAAATTTATTAGGCGTATTTTTATTAGTGAACTGGTTTACGAACACGATGAAATTGAATTATATATTTATATATATATATAAATATATATATATATATATATATATATATATATATATATATATATATATGTTACACACCCACAAGGAAAATTAAAAACGATTCCAAGGTTTCCCGTGTTTGCGAATGCCTCGTCAGGAAGCTGTTTGCGTACATGATAGGTTTTGGAATGTTTTTATTTTTCCTTGTGGGTGTGTAACATTAAAATTTCAAATGTTGAATTATAGGTCCAACAGATTCTAGATATTTTTTTTCAAAAGTTTTAATCCCTTCCGTTTGAGTTAAGGTAGGATTGGGGGGGGTCTATCAGAAAGTTGAGCGAAACCGTTTTTTTAACATATACAATGGGTTTTTTTTTTCGAATTTACTCCGAGTTAACTTAACCTAACCTCAAAAAGTATCTCTTACAAGAAAAGTCAACTTATTTATAAATCGGAGTTAATAGGTAAATAAGTGGCTTTCTAATGATGTTGCTCGGGGATTTAGGCGTGTATATATATATTATATATATATATATTATATATTATATATATATATATATATATATATATATATATATATATATAAAGTAAATAAGTTCAAGCAGTTTGTCTTCAATCGATTCGAGCCTATTGAGAAGAAAATAGATCCTTCAACAAAGCGAGACCGAAAACAGAAGACAAAAGCGAAGGAAACAGAGAGACAGACACAAATCTCTCCATCCATCCCTTAGAGACAATTCAGTCATTTCAAATCGGACGTCTTCTGTTAATACTGTTTACCCCTCATGATCTACGACCGGATGAGGATGAACGTTCTTCATTCACGCCCACCCACGCCTCCCGTGCCGCTCACCCAGCATCGTCCGTTTGTAGCAGCACACCCTTCCGCCTACAGAAGCATATCGATCAGCGCCGACTATCTGCTACAGGAGGCTCACCTGCATGCGCCCTTGCAGAAGCAGATTGATTTTGCTCCTCCAGGAAACGCCCTCTCGCGATAAACCTCCTGACGAAGGAATAGTCGCTTGCGGAGGAGGAGGAGGAGGAGGAGGAGGACGCTTACTCCGCCGCCAGCAGCTGTTTCCCAGTGAGCTTCATCTGGAATGAAGCCTCTGACAGAAATAGAATGAAGCCTTTGTATTACTAGGTTCCGATACGATTCATAAGTTTGTAGTGCTTCTATTTTAATTGTCGTTCCTATACACGTTTACGAAATAAGATAAAGTTTTGCGCGCGCGAGCGCGCGCACACACACACACACACACACAAATAAATGTTACTGCGGTTTCTAACTCCATCTTTGTGTGTTATTCCTCTGTTCAATCTGCAGCACGTCGGAGAGAATGTTTTTTGCAACATGTTGTGCGATGATCGTTCATTCAGAGATACTTCTGTCCACAATATTACCAATTCGTTGTTGCTTGATAGTAATGTGGAATAATGTCGTGGCATAAACGGAAAACATTCAGATATACGAATCCTCCATCCCCAAGTGCGCGGCCCGCGAAGTATCCCATCATATATATATATAGATGAGAGAGAGAGAGAGAGAGAGAGAGAGAGAGAGAGAGAGAGAGAGAGAGAGAGAGAGAGAGAGAGAGAGATTTTGGATTTTTGTGCATGTTGCATGATTAGTTCGTCTATGTCTTAACGCAGGTTTATGCCAACATCATATATCTAAGCCTCTTACGCTCTTGCGAAAGGGGACTCAAATTTTAAGGACTCGACCACACCCACTGAGGAAACCTTTGAAGACGCATATAAAGTTCCCAATCTAAAATTCGAAGACTAGAATTTGCATCCTTTAGATACAGTGTCACTGCACAGTATTTGCAATGTTACGATTATATACTGGTGTGTGTGTGGTGTGTGTATTCATATTTATGCGCGCGCGCGTGTGTTTTGTCCCCTTCAAAGTGAAAACTGTGCCTTTTTAAATGTTTTTATTAAACTGCGTTTCATAAAAAGGCTACTCATAAGGCCGTTCGGAGTGACGAAACAAACAGGCATAAAACTTGGTTTCATTCACTTTGATGTGGACTATAAAATAATTACCCAAATAATTACACACACACACACACACACCACACACACACATGAGCGTGTGCAATAAAAATTTCAAGTGCAAATAATAATTTTTATGTCCAATGACTAATTCGATAATTGGTGCACGCAATTTCACGAGACTAATACGTTTTTATAATTTGATGAAACTTTTCATTGATGAAATATCATAGTGGTATAAATATTAAATATTATGACACGGATAATTGCATATTTTGGGGAATCTTTCTTTATTTGATGGAAGAAAAATGAATGTCGCGTGAAATGCAATAAATTTTGTTCCTTTTTGGTCTCGGGCAGCAAAAATAGGTAGCTCGATATTTGGTTGACATTTTCGTTGATTTAGCATAACCTAACTCGCGGGTTATGCTATATTATGTCATTTTATGTTAGACTAAGTAAGTTAGGTTAAGTTAGGTCAAGTTAGGTTAAGCGTATACCTACAGTTGTGCGAAAAAATAAGTAAACCCAGCCCTTGCAATCGATTTGTATGGCTGTGGCTGGAATATGTTTTGTTCCTACTTATGACAAACCTTAAGCATATCTAGCAACATTATTATACCATTTGAAAGTAGTTTACGCACGTATAATCGCACACAGAAACCTTAATGCGGTCAGTTGTGAAAAGGAGACCGTGCGAAAGTGAACTATTTATGTGTTGTCGTAAATTTGTTGAAAAGGTGCTTTGCTTACAGGTTTCACTCCTAGTATGAACGTAGTGGCACTATTTTAATGTAATTAATCATCTTTGTCATTAGCTTCCTTTGCATTTCAGCATCATTTTGATGCGGATAACGTAAAGAGCATTGGGTATCATGCCTAGACAGAAGGAGCTCTCGAATGATCTACGGAAGGTTATTGTCAATGTTTATACGTGTGTCAACTGTTCGTCAAATTACAGTAAATACAAATGGAGGGACATAAAGACGAGGACAACTTTGCCCAGGAGTGGCCGACCACCGAAGATCTCACCTCACTCAGGATGATTAGGAAACTCGTTATTGAGGTTAGCAGTAATCCAAGAGTGACATCTAAAGACCTTCAAGGATCTTTGGTTAACGCCATCGCACACGTTCATCATTCCACAATACAGGGTGTCCACAATGTCTTGCCACCCCAGTGAAATATTAATCGATTTTCGTTTTTCTTTCAGACCCATTTGAAATGTGAGAGCAGCAACTATACGACTGAACAACGCATATTGGCTAGTACCTGGGTCCATGAGCGACCACGTAATGACAAAACCATTGAAAGTGTTCGTACAGATTTCCAGGACCGATTCATTTATGCAGCTACTCCAAAAAGGACTCCGTTGAGATGGGAAAAGAAACTGTTCACAACAGGAACAGTAAAAGATAAACCAAGAAGTGGCAGGCCATCTACCAGGCAACAACAGTGTGCATTAGTTGAGTAATCTGTGTCAAGATCATGAAAAATATCAACCGATAAGCGATCATCAGAGTTTGGAATTCCACGATCAACACTGCACAAGCACATGAAAGTGGACTTAAAGCTGCAGCCATATCTACCACGATATGTTCAAGAACTATCTGACACTGATTTGGATCACAGACGAAATACATGTGAGGAACTGCTTTGGGTATTTGACACAATACCGAAACGGGGTAAAGTTATTTTTAGTGATAAGTGTGCCATATACCGGAGTGCTTGATTCCGCAATGTTGTGTTTTGGTCCAAGGAAAACCCACATTTCATGGAGGAATTGAAACATACGCCACGTCATGTTATGATATGGGCTGGTATGAATAGCAAACGTCTCTTCGGCCCATACTTTTGTGGTGGTTCTGCTAATCAAGACATTAACTCGGCGTGGCTAGTGCCACAACTGATTAACTTGGGTATGCGGATGAGGCCTGGTTTCAACAGGATGGAGCCCCACCGAACTATTCGTTGTCAGTACGGGAATATTTGAATGAAGCCTTTCCGGGTCGGTAGATAGGGCGTGGATCCACCATGTTGCCTGCTTCAATGAAATGGCCTACAAGAAGTCGTGACCTCTCCACATGTGACAATGCCTTATGGGGTTTCATCCAGAAACACTGGCCCAGAGACGATATAACACTAATGATGAGTTTAAAGATGCTGTCAGGGATGCGTTTCATCTTGTAACCACTCAGATACTCCAGAAAATGTCACACAGAACCTGGCGCAAAATCATTCTCTGTCATGACAATGACAGTAAACAAACAAATCCATTGGATATACGATCTATGTAACATTCTAAAAGGTACATATACTGTAACTTAATTATGTAATGTCATGTAATAAACGTATATGCGATAAAAACGTATTTTACTGGGGTGACAAGAGTCACAAGACATTGTGAACACCCTGTACAGAGAACCATGAACCGATCAGAATTTCATGGATGGTCGCACGACGAAAGCCACACAAAGTCGATAGATGAAATTTTGCAAGGACCCACCTGATCGACACCCGTAGTCTAGGGTTTCTCAACCGGAATCCCGGGCGAAAAATGATAACCTTAAATCCCGGGATTTTCCAGGTTTTTACAAAGTATTCTAAAAATTTTATTTCAAATAGTTTTACACTAATTTACTACTGTATCTAGAAAATACAAACAAAGACTGTGATGACATATTTATAATATCACGATTCACGAATCACGTTGCGTTGTACAACTCGAATAGTGCCTATAATAATATGCCCTGTAGGATGTTGTGTATGTGTAATATGACTGGTATTTTTGATGATTGACTCGGACTGAAAGTCAATCATTTGATTTCCTTGAATCGAAGATTTGTTTTAGTGGATTTTAATTTCGGTTATTATTTTCAATTCAGTGGGACACCTTTTGTGGTTGATATTTTTTTTTAACGAAAAATTAGTTAGAAATATATAAAAGGTGTTGTGTTCGGATAAATTACACTATAATTAATTTATTTTTGCTGTTGTTGTTGTTGTTGTTGGTTAACCGATCAGTCCACCCTGATCGAGCAAGCCGGCGGCACGCAGGTAACCGATCCCCCTCTCTGGAGTGGACCAGAGATTCAGCGCAATAGTGGTGTGTTGTGTTCGTTGTTGTGCTAGAGTGGTACAGTCTGTCATAATGTGTTCAATTGTTTGTGGTGTGTCCTGGCACAGGTGGCAGGTGTCGTCTGTGGAGTTGTCTAGGCTGTGTTTATATGTCTGTAAGTTCGGGTGATGTCCACATCGGAATCGTGCTAAGTTAACTTGATCCGATCTGCTCAGGCTAGTCTCTGACCTGTCATTGGGTGACGGCTTCGCACCTAGGACCGCATTCGGACCGAGTCGTGTCAGTGCTTTGCGGGTTAGGTGTGTGTGTGTGTGTGTGTGTGTGTGTGTGTGTGTGTGATGTCTGTGGGGCGTGGTATGGAATGCAGTATTTGGTTATAATGTCTCTCTGGTGTTACCTTAATGGTGCGAGGTGTCGGTGCATGATTGTACATGTAGTGGCAAGGGTGTTGTGGGTTAGTTGTCACTGCTGCCATGAATTGTGTTCCCCTCATATTTAAATGTTCCCTAATTTTCAGTATTTATTTTTGTTGAAGTGCAAAGCTGCAAATTAGCATTGTAGGCATAGCCGCCTAGGCTCTATCCTTTATTATATTTATCATTATTGTGTTAAAATATTTATATATTTATATTTAATATCAACTAACTAATCTAGATTTATCTAATGCTTAAACATTTTAAGACTATCATTATTTTTTTTATAAACCGGGAAATCCCGGGATCCCCAGACAATGTCCGATTTTGTCCGGAAAACCGGGATAGTGAAAACCCCTGAAAACGAGAAACCTTAACCCGTACCACCTGGGAAATTCCTCTATATTTCTTCGACAACCAAATTCTTTTCTTAACTTATTTCTTGTCAGCCAAAATTTGGTGGTGGGATCTATCTTTTTCTCATAAGAACATAATATTTAGTTATTATTACTAATATTTAGTAAAGTTAGTGTTACATTAACTAAAAAGTCAGTAACAATAGCCAAAGTTTGTTTCCTGTAACTAAGCATTTTCTTCAGCGTAGTAAGCCTACGTTTGCATTATAACTTTTAAATAATTACACGTAAAATGTTTTGGCAAAGCCTACATAAATCTGGTCAATCCACAATGACAATGAACCACGAAAAAAATTCATACAAAAGACTCTGAATATAAATTTTCAAGCCAGAGGAGCTTAACACTTATTTTAAGCTCACGAGACTCTTACATTTTAAATGTAACCTCACAAATTTTTATCCACTGACTTCGGATGCGAAGCTCAAAATTTTGATGGCTGCGTTCTTTTTTGTAAGTTTACGATATTTAATATTTACAATAATAGTGATAGTGTAAAAAATATCTGTAATGCTTGTAATAGTTTTTTAGTGTGAATTGAGGTGTACATAAGATTATGTTGAACATAAATTTCCTACATAAAAATGTGTGTGTATCAGTATATACATTAGGGTTATGACATTTTTATAACCTCATGTTCCTGTATCATAAATCGATGAACGTTTGCCCCCTGACAATGAAAATAACAGTTTTTTCGATATATTTTGAAAAAACTTCACCCCAAAATAAAAAATAAAAAATTAATAAAATAAATAGAAATTTGCATGTTTATTTCACAATTATTATACATAAACATATATTATATTATACAACATTATACCTATACAATACATATTAATTATACAAATACAATATTATACATTTACTCTATTATTGTTTTAATTGTTTTACTTATTGCTTAAAATAAACCTGTAACTAATATACTATATTTGCTTTTGGGGTGACATTTTCTTTTAATTCTGAAGAATTAGGCCCTTTTTTATTGTTTTCAAGCAAAAGTTCATCGATTGATGATACAGGAAACAATATTTATGACAAAAAATTAAAAAGTCATAACCCTAATATACATACTACACAGTATATATGTTACGGCCTTTTTGCGAAATCGGCCTTTTTGCAAAAGGGTTAAGTCGTGATATTTTTGTTAAACAACGAAAATATCACGACTTAACCTAACCAATCGTCAAGAGCGGACAGTTGATCTAACCGGGCATTCAATTAACCTAAATCGGCATATTTTTTTGCAAAAAGGACGATTTCGCAAAAGCGGTAATAGATACACTTCACACAAATGACGAAAGGCCAAACTGCCTTAACCCTTTCGCTCACGATTATGATATAGGGAAAATAAAAATTACCTTTATAGTCAGGTGGCTTAGCGAAAAAAATCGTTACAAGTGTGACAAAAGCACCAAATTTTTACAGAGAGTTTGTATGGGTATATGGATGAAAAAAATCCCAGGCTCCAAAAAAATTTCTTCTACCAGAAAAACTATAAAAAGACCTTTCATCCATGCTTTAACTGGTCTAGTGGTTAAAATAAAACGATTTACAGATTCTGACGGGTCCACGGTGGCCATCTTGGATTTTACACCCTTTAATATGGACAGATTTTTTGGAGCATGAGATTTTTTTTCATCCATATACCCATACAAACTCACTGTAAAAATTTGGTGCTTTTGTCACTCTTGTAACGATATCATCATTTTATAGCACTAAGCCACTTGACTATTACGTTTGATTCTAATAAGAATGAATATGGTTTAATTTTCAGCTACACAATTGTATACTTAGTAAATGAAAGGGATAATAATGATAAAATCTCTCTTAATTCTATTAGTTGTTTATGTTACAAAGTAACTTTTTATGAGATACCTTTGACATAACACTACTTGTATCGCTATAAAGTTTCTTCTTAGTAGATTTAAGAACATTTACAATAAAACTGGAAAGATAACCAAGCTTTTTAAAAGCATATTTCGATGTAACAAAGTTTAAACTCCAGACTAACGCTAACGGATTATATATAAATTTTAAGAACATTAAAAACCCGCAAGAAAATACAAAATAAATAAGATCCAAATAACGTTTTCAGCCCATATAATGATAATCCCTTTTTCAATTCGGAAAGAAAACTGAACAACCGAAGTAGTCGCTGGTCGGATTATTTTAATAAAATACAAATTTATACGTTATAATTTATCATTATCAATAAAGGAAAATAAATTAATTAATTAAAAAATAACAGAGAGAAAACTTTTAGTTCATTAAATGAATTACAACACAGGCAAAGATCGTCAGCGGAGATAATACGTAACAAAAGCTAAATGGAATTGTGTCAGAACTAATTTATTCGAATTTTACTGTAAGAAATTTTTAATAATAGCCTTTGTAAATAGGTTCAATATAGTCAGGTTTGGTAAAGTTACGTTACATTAGGTTATATTAGATAAAATTTTGTTAGGTTTCATTAAATTATTTTGTGTTTCGCCGTCTTCTTAGTGAATTTCCAAAGAAAAGTTTCTCGACGTTTCGAGAAGTTGTTCCGTCGGTCAAAAAGTTTTGTCTCGCGAAAGGCCCCAAATAATAATAACAGAATGTGTTTGGAAATGTTTGTCACTTTACGAAAGTCACCTTCGGAGGCGGGAACTCTCCATTCACAGCGAGAAATGAGACGTTTTGTAAACACCAGAAACGTTTGTAACACGTCTATAAAACGTTTATGACGTTTACTAAACGTTTCAATTCTTGCTGAGTCTCTCCCTGACGCGTTGGCTAAGAGAACATAAACTATCCAATCAGGGACTACGTTTCATTTCGTCCAAAGACTGACCATGCAGAGGAAAGAGAATAATTCTATACTTTAAATCAAATACTATTTCGTTAGAAAATCTATTCAATGATATAATATTATCAAACTATTTCAATTAATGTAACTTTTGGACATAATTCAGCGGCGGCTAAGGATAGCAAAATTATGGGAAAAATTAAAAAAAATTACCGGGAAACTAAATTAATTTGTTCATAATTTGGTGCAACTTATAAGATTATTATTTGCCTCAGAATGGTCGGACGATAAAATCTTGTCCCATTTTTAAAAGTGGAACAAGAACTCAGGATTATTTGCTCTTTCAATGATCATCAAATTAAACCTGAAAGAGCGAAATTCGATAAAGAGCCATTCAAGACGAGCGAACCCAAAAATTGGATGCGAAAATATTTGGGAAAATTTTTAAATTAAATCTTTCAGTACTTAAGTGCATGAAAATTATATATTTAATATTATTATTATTTATATATATTGTATAATAATGAGCGTCTGGTAGTTTGCTCAGTTAGTGGAGTCTCGGCACTGCCGGGCAGCGCCCTGAGTCATAAGTTTGAACCCCAGTGGTGCTTGGAGCTGGGCGGTTGTCTTTTTTGTATCTGACGTCACGGCGAAGCGGCGGGCAAGCCACCCGCCTTTAAATGACTGCCTAAGTTAACCCAGGCTTGGTCTCCTGCCCCCAACTTCCTTGACGGATATAGGACATGGATGTTACTTTCTCACACACACACACACACACAGTGCATACATATTACAACGGCGTAGCCAGAAACTTCTAACAGGGAGTTTACACATGAAATATAATTATTCAACAAATTTTCAATTATATATTTACACTACGGTGATGAATACACTCATTTTAAATCAGCATATGGATTAAAAAAAAGACTAAACATGTGTATGTTGGACAAATAATACTTTGTTGTGTATTTATCGCGTTTTTAATTCCTGTCATTTTGTAATGTACTACGTATTTATTAAAAGCATCAGTGGCGGCTCGTGACTAAAAATTCTAGGGGTGCTGTCTCTAAGAATGGGTTGAAATAATTACTGAAATAAAAGGATGAGCATTGAGCAATGAATAAAAGTTTCAAAAGTTATTGAAAAAGTTATTCAGTGAGCTCATCCTTATATTGTTCTTGATTATTTCAATTGTAAATAAAAAATGTAGGAGTACTGCAGTTCCGCAGTGCCTACCGACGAGCCGCCACTGAAAAGCATACAAAACCAATGATGGTATGTATAATTGTATATATACTTTACATCTCAGATGCAGTACAGGGATCTAGATTTGTAAACATCTAAACATAAACACTCTATATACATTTAAACAATGAACAGTTTGCAAACATCCAAACAGCATATCTTATACTGTAGAGCACAATTACTCCAAGCGGAAACTAAGCCGACGTTTTTTTTTTTGCTGAGATAGTATATCTTCTGTGCCGACATGAATATCTTGATGAATGTTGAGTAATGCGTAGCCCTTATGACGGCTAACACAATCTTTCCAACGTTAACTACGTAGTTTCTGCTATACTCTATACTTATACGCGGTAAGCAAACAAGTGTCCTCAAAGTTCACCCTGTAAATATCAAGCGCAAAACACGCGCATACAAACTATTTGCACCTCTGAATTTATATCACTTTGTCTAGTTTCTAATTAAGTAGTTCAAACTTAATTTTAAAAGTAATTGATAGGCATCGTGGACCGTGAATAAATGTTTGCTAATCATTTTGTTGTACTCTGACAGTCCTTAGGTGGATTCTAACCCCCAAATCCCCCAGTGGCTACGCCAATATATATACACAGGGTGTTCCAAAAGTCATCACCCCATTTGTTTTGCTTATAACTTTTGAACCAATAAAACAACAAATACTGTAGAAAGTGGAAATAATTTATTTTATTTAGAATTATATTAGAATTATGTTGTGGTGTGTAGTGTTCCATCTTCAAATTATTGGGGTTGATCTTCTACAATCTGGAAAAAAAATCAAAAAAACAATAATTAAATTAAGGTTACAGCTACTTCAGATGGGGTGATGACTTCTGAAACACCCTGTATGTACACACACACACACACACACACACACACACATATCCCCGAAGAAGTGAGGGGTAGGGGCCCGACCCTGGGCTACCTTAATCAGAGTCAATTAAAAATGGGTGACCAGCCACGGCTTTGTCTTGACGTAAAATACAGAAAAGACAACCGCCCAGCTCTAGGCAGCACTGGGGCTCAAACTCACAACTCAGTGGAGTCTCAGCACTGCCGGGCAGCACCCTAACTGATCAAACTACTGCATAAAAAAAATATATATATATACAAGCAGAGCCTTCGGCTCCCTGCCCTACGGGCGGGGCTTGTGTTTCGCAAACTCGCCTACGGCGAGGGCACGTTAGGGTTACCCCTTTGGGGGGAGGTCATTCTCCCTCTCCACCGAAACCCCCCTCACCCCCCCTTATGCAACTTGGGGCTAACCCCCACTCCCATTACCTCCAACCCTCTCCCCATTACCCCCCACTCCATTACCTCCAACCCTCTCCCCCATTACCCCCACTCCGAGGTCATTCTCCCTCTCTTCCAAAACCCCTCACCCCCCTTTATGCAACTTGGGGGGATAACTCCCACTCCCCTTGTTGCATAAAATGGTTAAAACATTGTGGTCATTTTTTATTTAAAAAAAACAGGAAATGGATGGAATTGTAGGGTTTTTTAAATGTTTAAGGGCCTAATTAAAATCTCGAAGTTAACAGGGCTAAAGAATACTAAAAACGGCGAAGTTTTTCCAAGGAGGCTACCTTCTTCGTTCTGGCGGTAAGAAAAACTGAAAGTAGAAGTGAAGATAAAAAGATTTAGTTTTTAAAAACCATTATGCCTTCAGGCAACCCAAAACGTAAAATATTCCGAAAAAGGGCGATTTTGACAAACAGAAATTGGTCATGAAGTTCAGCCGAAATGTTCAATTTTTTTATATTGAAATTATATCAGTATTTTTTTTATAATAAAGGATTCGGTAAGTTTCCTTTTATCATTGTTACTCATATTTAAAAATGACTGACCATTGTTAATATCTATATTATGGCCTCTGGCCGTGCTCAGGCTGTATTTATGCTGACGGAGACTCTTTTGAAATCAATGGGATTCGATAAACTCCAGAGTTGGAGGAACAATTCGATAATTGATTTTTTCCGCAAGAGGCTACGAATGGAACGAGGAACCCGCGAAACCAAATAAAGCTGGGGAAGGGAAAAACATCCCGAAGCGAAGATGCCTTTAAACGGGATCACCAGAGCATCCCTGAAACTCTTAATACTACTTTTATCGCTATAAAATTTCTTCTCAGCAGATTCAATAGATTTTTTAATAAAACTGAAAGGATAACGCAGTTTTTTTTAAAAGGTTCTTTGATGTAACAAAATTCCGACTCCAAACAAACACTAACGGAATATACATAAATTTTAATAAAATACAAATTTATATGCTGATATCATTATCAATAAAAATTAACAGACACAACACCAAAACTTTATATTTATGTAAACAATACATAATTTTCTACATTCATATAAAATTCCATAGCATCCATAATGATGAGGCAACATTGTGTGTGTTCAATAACTTTTTAAAAGTCTAAAAAATTTTGCCAAAATTCTCTCATCTCATAAATTTTAAAAATCACACCGGACAAAAAATTAGTCACCCCTCTCAGAATGTACCTAATAACGTGTGACGGCGCCTCTGGCCTTGATAACCGCACGAATCCGGCGAGTTTAGTATGCGGAGGTACGCCTGCTGGTTCAAATTCATCGTCACTGGAACGAGAGGGCCCATTTCGTGGTACGAAAAACATCCCCAGAACATCACGGAACCACCTCCAGCCTGAACAACACCTTCGACGCATTCAGGATTAAAGGCTTCATTGGACCTGCGATGTACTCGTCGCCTCCCATCATTGGAGACAAACAAAAACGGGACTCATCGGACCAAATTACACGTTTCCAATCTGCCGCAGTCCAGTTTTTGTGCCTCTGAGCCCATTTATAACGTGCCAATTTGTGACTTGCTGTTAACAGCGGCCTCTTCCGTGGTACCCTGCTCCAGATGTCCATCGCATGCAGTTCTCGTCGCAATGTCCGTTCGGAAATTGGTCGCTGGAGAACCTCATTGGTTTCTTGGAGCAATTGTTCTCTGGTTTGAAAACGATTTGCAGTTACTAGACGAGAAACATGGCGGCGGCCCCTATTGTCGAGAATTGTTTTCCGGCCACAGTTACGCCGTCGAGTTTCAGTTGATTGCGAACTACACCACTCTTTGTAAACTCGCTGGACAGTACGCGTTGACACACCAAATTGGGCTACTTCAGACATTTTGTGTCCGTGGGCTCTGCCAAACACGATGGCTCCTTTTTGCCACTGAGTAACGTCTGCCTCACGACCCATTTTGCAGACTATATCCAACACACATTTGTTCTTCACCACCCCACGAAACAGATCTGATCCTGTGTGCTACGTCACCGCTACTTGTCACTTACCAATGCTACATCAGCGCCCTCTGTGTGACCTTGAACTTCCTACTATCGGTGCTATTAGGGGTGACTAATTTTTTGTCCGGTGTGCTTATATATATATATATATATATATATATATATATATATATATATATATATATATAATATATATATATATATAGTTTGTGCTCCGATGTACGTTTTATATGGATTTTAAAATCATCAAAGAGAAAATTATTACCTGCTTCGTGTACACTCAGTACATGAACGCAATCGGCGTCAAAGATTTGAAAATACATCAAGAATTCGGAAATTCTTTTGTAACAAATATAAATTAATAGATTGTAGACACGACAGGGAGTGGTGGAACTCCCGTTTCTCCCGTCACTGTCCTCCTTAGCTGATTTTTTTTCCTATCTCATCTACTCTGTGAGTAGTCCAGCACACTTTGAAAAACACACTTCTCCCTCTATTCCTCACTACACATCTACATCATCATTACATATCTTGCACACTACATAATCTTTTCAAAATTAAAAAAAAATGGCAACCTTTTTAAGAGCCTCAAAACTTTTTATTTCGGCTCTTGCTTTTCCTTCCATGGGGGTGGGGGCGTTTTCAAGGGCATTCGACCTTGCTCCTCTCCTTCCTGCATTAAACGAAATGGAACAATATCTTATTAAAAAAAAAAACAGTAAAGCAACGCCATGATTTGAGCTGATGAAATATTTAACTGAACAAATGTACTCGGGAGAAAATTCCTTAGTTAAAACATGTAAATATATGGTTAACGATTTGCGCAGTATACCACCAAAATGCTAATCGAATTATATGATACTATGGTTAATTTGACTCTTCTGTGGTTGCACGAACAACTAACTATTCATGTTTTTATCAAAACAATAAGCTTGGTTAGTACACCCGTAATAATAATGGATTAACCATATCGTGTAGTACGCAAATATTTAATTATTTTAACTGTATATTTTTTCTGTGTTTGAAATGTATCTCGAAATTAAGTGACAGAAATAAACAGTTATTTTTCCGTCGTTTTTTAGGGATATGATCGACGCATCAAATGAATCCATTTCAATTTCCATTCAAGGGTTTTACGCTTAAAGTTAAATTCTTTCATAAAAAAAATACCCTCGGGCCGGCAATTACGTCATTGCCCTCTTTATAACCCTTCCCAAACCAGGAAACACACTTCCCAAATCTGAAATTCTCACTTTCGAAGGGCGGATGGGAATGGGAATAGCACCGAGTAGGAAGTGATCATTACGTTTTCTCATTGTTTGAAGGTCGTCATTGTCACATTTAAAATTAAGTTTGAGTAGAGTATATACACGAATATTTCACATTTAATTTCATTCCGACTTTGTACGTAATCCATTCCCTTTTGACATATATACATTATACAGTATATCATAATATATTACTGCTCGGTTCTAATGATTCCGTTGTAAACAAGAAAATTAACCAAAGGAGAGAAATAGGAAGAAAATTCACTGCAAAAAATAAACTGATTCAGATGATTAGATTATTGGAAAAACCTGTACTCTCTAGAGAGCAAAAGAAGAGAGAAACCATCATTTACACACGGGAAATAATTGGAGAATAGCACCCGAGTCTCAAAATAAACCTAATAGCTTCGCAAACTGATATGGACAACAGAAAAGGAAGGACTTTCCAAATAAGTGCAAGACGAGGAAAGCAAATCGGAAACGCATCAAAAGTTGGACTGGACATTTTCAAGAAACAACAAACATTTTCCGCTCGGAAAAATGCAAATGAGCCAGTTATGCCTGTATACGTTAAATATACTGAGTTCAGGAAATGAATTCTCTCCTAAACCAAACAGGAGCCAGCAGATTAACTAAATTTTACGTCTTACGAGTATTTTATGATTTGACAAAGTGGAAAATTTTACTGAAAATTATACGTCGTGAAAGGAACTCTGATCAACGAAACAACTTCTCTCACTTGGAAGAAATTTAAAATTTCTATGATGACATACTGAAATTATTATTATTATTATCATATATATATATATATATATATATATATATATATATATATATATATATATATATATATATATATATATACACACACAATGACCTAATCAATGATAATACAGTAGCATCCTTTGCTGACGATACAAACATCATCAAACAAATTAAAAACCAGGCCGACGGTTTTCACAGATGGAATATAAAAATGACGAAAAAAAAATTCAACTCGGAAGATATGGAAAAAATAAGGAATTAAAATCTCCAGAAAAAAAATGTTTTGTTGATTCAAACAAAAATAAACTATTGAACAAAAATGGTTTCATTTTTAAACAAAAATTTTTGTTTCGTGTTACAAGATGAATTTTCTTCCGCACTAAACCGATATTTAGCTGGAAGAGCAAAATCTGCGTATCTGTTTTTAAACCAACAATGTTTAAATTAAACGCAAATTACGTTTATTTTCGAATTACCAAAAAGTTTATCCGAATTTCCTTTTTCCTTTTTTATATGAAAAGCTTTTTACTTCTACTGGATTCGAACCGCTCTCCCCGAGATCCTTCACGTCACACG
Organism: Bathynomus jamesi; assembly: GCA_023014485.1. NCBI lineage: Eukaryota > Metazoa > Arthropoda > Malacostraca > Isopoda > Cirolanidae > Bathynomus > Bathynomus jamesi. The sequence goes on along the minus strand of JAJOZX010000158.1, from coordinate 371,515 downwards.
GAGTCATTTACTCGTTACACCATCCCGCTTACGGACGCGTTAAATAAACTGGGTAGAGTAGACCCTCTTTATTTCACGGTCCGATATTTCGCGTTCTTTATTTCACGGTACTCTAAATTACCCCCATTTTTTCCTATATCATAGTACGGTCTAAACACTATTTCGTGGTATTATATAAAAATTCTATATATTGTAATACACAGAACGATATATCGCGAAAACAATATTTCACGGTAATTCTCGGTCACACTCTCGAGAAATAACGAGGGTCTACTATATTATAATTTTGCTCCACATTACAATTTCATTAAATAATTGTTTAGGGGATTATATATATATATATATATATATATATATATAAAACGGGTGTGCCATAAAAAAAGGGTACATTTTAAAAAGGCTATAAAATCAACATTTATCATTTAATTTCAATAAAACATGTATTTATCTATATGCAAACAAGTTTTCAGACTAAAATATCAAATAATTCAAATTCTATCAACATTTAACGAGAGTATGATTTTTCTACTTGAAAAATTATTAAACCTTTTTAATATTTTTTATAAAAATAATTTTTAACGTAAAATTTACCTGAAATTATTAAAAAAATTGTTCGAAATGCTTTCCTTCCATTTCAATAACTTTTTTATTCTTGGCCGGAATATGGGAGAACTTAGCAGAGCGAGTCTACAGGACTATGATAAAAGATGTCGCTCATTTACGCGAGATCATCATTCAAAAATGGGAAGAGCTTCCACAGGAACACGTAAATCGAGCCATAGATGAATTCCGGCCAAGAATTAAAAAGTTATTGAACTGAAAGGAAAGCAGTTCGAACAATTTTTTTAGTAATTTCAGGTAAATTTTACGTTAAAAATTATTTTTATAAAAAAATATTAAAAAGGTTTAATAATTTTTGCGTGTTAAGTACAAAAATCATACTCTTTCGTTAAATGTTGATAGAATTTGAATTATTTGATATCTTAGTCTGAAAACTTGTTTGCATATAGATAAATACGTTTTATTGTGAAGTTTTATTAAAATTAAATGACAAATGTTGATTTTATAGCCTTTTTAAAATGTACCCTTTTCTTATGGCACACCCGTTACATATATATTTTTTTTTTTTCATTTAAAACGTTATATTAAGAAGAAAATAAAAGCTGCACCTTCTTGAAACTAAAACAACTAATATTAATCCTCTGTGGATGGATGCAAGGATTGTTATTCAGAAGAGTTCCTTGTTCCATGTACTACGGTCTATGTGTATCATGAAAAAACCTCAGGGGACCATTTTGAGTTCAATCCCATCATGAAACCGACATGTTATGTTCCTTGAAAAGTGGACGCTCAATTTTGCCAGTTAAGGTTTAAGTTTTGGTTTTTGGCTAAAAATACAATAGATAGTTAGTTAGTTAGTTAGTTAGTTAGCCCTTTTTCTTTGATGTATTCAATCCGACGCGAATGCTACGAGTCTTTTGCTTATATTGAGGTTCTAGATATAGTAGTTAGGTGTAGCTGTAACCCCTAGATCCTGTCCCAAAGCTGGATCCTATCTGCAAAGCAGATAGCTGGTGAGGGAAGCTGTATTTTTGGAGACTCTTTGCGAGTGACCCGTTGCCCACGTCGGGTCAACATCATGAAAAAGAAAAAACTAGTGTTTGTCATTTACCATTACTTATTCGGACTAGAGTGGATTTAATTTTCCCAGAAGAGTTCCTTGTTCCATGCACTGCGCCCTCGATATATGCGTCTTCAGCATATACGAATTCGCTGTTATGCGAAGATCCTATTTCTACCAAGAATTCAGTATATGCGGAAAAAATTCGCATTTATGCGCCACCTAGTGTGAAATATTGCTGAGCCGCTGAGCGCACCGACGTGTTCCGGCCAAACAACAACAGTCTCGCATAAACCGTTATAGCGTGTGCGTTGTGCTCTAGACTGTGTTGTTTTTCACTATTTTTTAGTGCTTTTTCCAGTTTTGTCTTACTGTTTATTTTATATATATATTTATATATATATATATATGCAGCTTCTGATTCCTCCCAGTCTCAGCCAGCAGCAAAGCGGTGCAAGTTGTTCAATTTTATGGCTGCTCCAGAACCCTATTGTCAGCCAGGTGGACAGCTACCTTGACCAGCCCTGCATTGATGAGGACTGCAATTCCCTGACATGGTGGAGGGACAATGCACATCTGTATCCTGACGTATCTGTTCTTGCTGCCAAGCATCTCTGCATCCCTGCCTCCAGTGCACCGGTGGAGCGTTTATTCAGTATATTCAATATTGTAATGATCATTACAATGATAATGAAGGGCTTGTAATGATAATGAAACAAAAATGCTGTAATGGTAATGATAATGAAAAATTTCTGGTAATGATAATGATAAACCTTGTAATGACCCCATGTCTGAGTGACTTGATATGAGATTATAATATTAATGAATGTCAAATTGACAAATGTTACTAGGTCCTTCAATGTTTTCATCTCTCTCTTTTTTTATTATGTTCATAATAACCCCCAGGGATGAATTCCAGGCATTTTCCAGATTTTCCAGGTTGCTTGCCACAATGTTTTAAATCACTACTCCTTGGCAGAAGTTGGCAGAATAATAATAATAATGATGTTTGAGGTTGTTTAACCTCCTTCGTAACGGTAAAGGTCCAGGGTGGATAACAGATTAGCAGAAGTAAACTCAAGGCTAACTCAAGATCTTCAAGGACAATTTTCAATGAAATTCAAAGCTTCAATCCAGTAAAAAATTTCGCTTTATCCACTCGTATGAAACAAATGTCCTATACATTAGTGTTCTTTTCATTCAAGAAGAAAAAGAATAAGTTCATAGGATGCAGGAGCTTCACTCTTACTAGGGGGAAGGAAGATATTCATCCAGTTCCAAGTCTTAAAGAGCCCTTGTATCCTCACTTGGCAAATTTAAGATGCTGAGTGTTGATAAACTTTGGAGTTGAGGGTAAAGGGGCTAAAAAAATAGCCTTTTTCCTTTCTAACTTCAGGATAAAATTAGAATTACATCAAGGTGGCTTTCTAGAACACAATCTGGAAACAAATAAAAATTGCAAAATTTTCTCAGTATTGAGGACATCCAAATTCAAGGCTCTTCATAAAATATTCATCAAATTCAAAGTTTTCAAAGTCGTTATCCACCCTGAGGTCGCGTGACCGTGGGGACCTACGGCTTTACGTGGGATCCAAACCAAACCTACGTCACAACACCATCTGAACCAGTGAAGAGACCCACCGCCGCTTAATCTCGCTGATCCAGGCAGGAAGCAGTGTTGCAACGTGGTCACGACGTGTCCAAAATGGTTATTCATATTTTGTCATTAAACTATGCAGGCATGAAATAAGTCCCCTTATTTGCATAATTAATTCCGCATATTCAACCGTGAAATAAACTCCCGCATTTTAAAATTATTCCTTTTCAAATAAGAGGCATGAAAATGTAATCCGAATGTATATTTCCTCATTCAGACTCTCCATGCCTGTTTACTGCTCCGAATACTCTTCTATTCAGTTAAAAGCGCGCGCGCGCGCACCAACACACACACACACACACACACATATATATATATATATATATATATATATATATAGGGTGTCCTAAAAAAAAACTATATACTCTTTATAGCATCATATATTTTATAATTAAAAAAAACCCCAAACAATATATTGTTATAGCAATTGCCAATGAAAGGTAAATTAGTAATCTAAGTGATCAAAATGTTATAGCGAGTTGTTTGCATATAAAATTTAATTAACTACGCCAAGTGCTCAAAATGTTCTCCGGCGGCATGAATGCACTTTTGAATGCGTCGACTAACTGATTCGCAGACATGGACTAATGTGGATGCTGTGATGGTCCCGCACTTTTCCCTAATTGCATCCTTAAGGTGTTCGAGTGTTGCGGGTCTTGTACCATAAACTGCATCCTTCAGGTAGCCCCACAAGTAAAAATCAAGTGGCGTCAAGCCCGGTGAACGTGGAGGATACTCAACGCTTCCTCTTCGTCCTATCCAACGGTTAGGCAACGTTTCATCGAGGTACCTTCTGACATCACAATGATAATGAGGGGGGGGGAGCTCCATCTTGTTGAAAGTAAAGTCGTCGTTTCCAAACAACTTCCGAACTGCAGGTATAATTTATGTCCTCAGCATGTCGAGATATACGGCACCGGTAACTGTCCCATTAAAGAAAAATGGTCCAACCAAACCCCTGGATGATAAACCACACCATGCTGTTAATCCTGGTAAATTAACATGTTTATCCACATAAACGTGTGGATTATCAAGTGACCAGTACCTGCAGTTGTGTCGATTTACTGTGCCATTCAGCTTGAAGGTAGCTTCATCAGACCACGCGATTTTGTTGTATTGAAAGTGCATTCATGCCGCCGGAGAACATTTTGAGCACTTGGCGTAGTTAATTAAATTTTATATGCAAACAACTCGCTATAACATTTTGATCACTTAGATTACTAATTTACCTTTCATTGGCAATTGCTATAACAATATATTGTTTGGTTATAAAATATATGATGCTATAAAGAGTATATACTTTTTTTTGGGACACCCTATATATATGATAATAATAATAATGATAAGCTTTATTGGCAGAATATGAATCCAAATTTTATATATATACTGTATATACAGGGTGTACACAAATTATCTTTACAACTTCTCTCAAATAAAAATATTAGCAAACGAGTTACACATACCGTTTTTGCGCCATCTGTGAGAGAAAGTAATAAAGTTTCACATAACCTCAAACACATTCAACATGGGCACCATTTGTCACACGTAAGACGTCCAAACGGTATTCTATCTCCAACCATGTACGCTGCAACATTTCAACGTCAACTTCTGCAACAGCAGCAGCAATTCTGGTCTTTAAATCGTCGATGTTAGCCACTGGAGTTGTGTACACGCAGTCCTTTACACAACCCCATAGAAAAAAGTCAGAGGGTGTTATGTCTGGTGATATGACCGGCCAAGAGATGGGCCCCCCACGGCCAATCCACCGATTTGTGAAATGGATGTTAAGGGAATTTCGTACCAATTTCGTAATTTGTGTACACCCTGTACAATAATCTGACATCTGACAACTACCACGTGAAACTTTATTACTTTTTCTCACAGATGGGACAAAAACGGTATGTGTACCTCATTTCCTATTATTTTTATTTGAGAGAGAAGTTGTAAAGATAATTTGTGTACACCATATATATATATATATATATATATATATATATATATATATATATATATATATATATATATATATATATATATATATATATATATTACAGTCAATGTCTAAAATCAGGCAATTTGTAAATTGACTGAAACTTTAGGCAATGTGTTAAATTGATGATACACACAAAACCTAACCAAACCTAACCTAATGAAGTTTTAGGCAGCATATTGAAAATACCAGTGGGCATGCATATGCAACATTACCAGAAAGGTTAGGTTAGGTTAGGTTTTTGTGTATCATCAATTTGACACATTGCCTAAAATTTCAGTCAATTTACAAAGTGCCTGATTTTACACATTCACTGTAACACACACACACCACACACACATATATATATATTATATATATATATATATATTATATATATATATCTCTCTCAGGTCATCCCATAAGTAATGTTTTTTAGATCGGAATTTGAAGGACAAAAAAATACTCAACTGAAACTTTTTAATCTAGTATATATTTTCCATCGGAATCAATGACACTCTGCCAACGTCCTACAAGCTTTTCAATGCCATGTTTATAAAATTCAGGCGGTTTTGAGGCAAAAACGTACAAAGACTGGTGTGCAGGTCATCTAAAGAAGTATACTGTTTCTCGTCAAGATAGTTTTGCAGACTCCTGAAGAGATGATAATCTGAAGGCGCAAGGTCTGGAGAATATGGAGGATGTGGAAGTTTTTTCCACCCAAGCTCCTCAATTTTTGCAGAAGTGATCCGAGCGGTCGGTATGAGGACGTGCGTTGTCGTGGTGGAACACGATTCCTTTCCGATTAACCAAAGAAGGTCTCTTTTCTTTTAGTGCAGTATTCAATCGATCCAGTTGTTGACAGCAGACTTGAGCGGTGATTGTTTGGTTGTGTGGTAAGGTTTCAAAGTGTATTACACCACCTTTATCCCACCAAACACTAAGCAACACCTTCCGAGGGTGAAGATTTGGTTTTGGCTGTGGTGTCGCTGGTTCTCTGGCACAAACCCACTGTCGACGGCGCTTAACATTCTGGTACAGTATCCACTTTTCATCACCAGTCACTAAACGGTGCAAAAACGGATCTTGGAGTTCACGGGAATGAAGAGCTGTGCTAATGTTTACCCGCACCCTCAGATTGTCGACCGACAATTCATGTGGCACCCATTTTCCTAACTTAGGCACTTTCCCGAGTTGTTGCAAATGTCGATGGATGGTGGACGGGGATGAATTGAGTTTCTGGGCCAATTCTTTGACAGTTGTTGAACGGTCTTCTTCACGTGCGGCTAACAGCAGATCATCATCAAACTCAGCAGGGCGTCCAGAGCGTGCTGCATCTGTCAAACAGCAGTCACCATTCCTAAACTTTTGAAACCATCTTTGACATTTCCTCACATGCAGAATATCGTTGCCATAAACTTCCTGAATGTTTCGCGTTGCTTCAGTAGCACTATTCCCTTTTTTGAACTCTTAAAGCATTATATGCCTGATATGCTCTTCTGATACCGCCATGTTTATGAGGGGTTCTCAAAGCAAAAAACACGTCTTCACTAGTCAAGGTCTGTAAAGTATGTAGCGAAACACGATAAATCTCCTCTTAGATATAACTTCGGAAAATTTATGCTTAAACCGAGTAGGACTAGTTTAAACTTAATCTATCGTAAAAAATGACATTACTTATGGGATGACCTGATATATATATATATATTATCTGGTATCCCATACATTAAAACCAAGCTCACCCTTTCGTCTATTATTAATTTCGCAGCCATCCCCTACCTAAAAGAAAAAATAATATAATCAACACTGAAAATTCCTATGATGCGCGACTTTTGCGGCACCCTGTATATAGATATAGTGGTATCGTTAACCTTTTCCTCAACCCATAAATTAAATCTAAAAAATCTTCGAGTTGTCATTTGGAGTTATTTCTTCAAGTTTATTATTATCTCCAAGTTTAAATCTCATGTTACATTTGTCTAAAGTCATTGCTCAAGTCTCTCGAAGTTACAATTTCAACTTTGAAATTAGGCGCGAGACTATGTTTACAAGTTAAGTTAGTTAGTTAGTTACTTTCTTGTAAGTTGTCTCCGAGTCTGTCTTTGAGATGAAACCATTTTCGTGTTTTAACTTTAAGTTCAGATCGTCCATACAAGTTCAGCATCGTCCGACAGAAAACAAGTTGTACATACTCGTACACTCAAACCCGAAATCTTTCTCAGATATACATACAGTTCAAGATCGTTGCAGCTATATATATATATATATATATATATATATGGGAATGAACTCAGAATGGTTCCCTGAGTTTTTTATAATACACACAGACCGTGCATGGAACAAGGAACTCTTCTGGGATAATTAAATCCACTATAGCCCGAATAAGTAATGGTAAATGACAAATACCATAGTTTTTCTTTTTCATGATGCAAGCCCGACGTGGGCAACGGGTCTCTCGCAAAGAGGTCCCATAAATATAGCTTCCCTCACCAGCTATCTGCAAAGCAGACAGGATCCAGCTTTGGGACATGGATCTAGGGAAAGCAGCCTAGCCCCACTACATTTAGAACCTCAATATAAGTAAAAGACTCGTTGCATTCACGTCGGATTGAATAAATCAAAGAAAAAGGGGTAACTATTATATTTTTAGCCAAAACCAAAACTTAAACCTCAACTGGCAGAATTGAGCGTCCACTTTTCAAGGCACATAACATGTCCGTTTCATGATGGGAATGAACTCAGAATGGTTCCCTGAGTTTTTTATGATACACAAGAGAGACCCGTTGCCCACGTCGGGCTTGCATCATGAAAAAGAAAAACTATGGTATTTGTCATTTACCATTACTTATTCGGGCTATAGTGGATTTAATTATCCCAGAAGAGTTCCTTGTTCCATGCACGGTCTGTGTGTATCATAAAAAACTCAGGGAACCATTCTGAGTTCATTCCCATCATGAAACGGACATGTTATGTGCCTTGAAAAGTGGACGCTCAATTCTGCCAGTTGAGGTTTAAGTTTTGGTTTTGGCTAAAAATATAATAGTTACCCCTTTTTCTTTGATTTATTCAATCCGACGTGAATGCAACGAGTCTTTTACTTATATTGAGGTTCTAAATGTAGTGGGGATAGGCTGCTTTCCCTACATCCATGTCCGAAAGCTGGATCCTGTCTGCTTTGCAGATAGCTGGTGAGGGGTTATATTTATGGGACCTCTTTGCGAGAGACCCGTTGCCCACGTCGGGCTTGCATCATGAAAAAGAAAAACTATGGTATTTGTCATTTACCATTACTTATTCGGGCTATAGTTGATTTAATTATCCCAGAAGAGTTCCTTGTTCCATGCACGGTCTGTGTGTATCATATATATATATATATATATATATATATATATATATATATATATATATATATATATATATACTGAAGTTTATATTCATCTTAACTTTGGAAAGATAAAGAAAGATGTCCAATAATACTTCACACTCAACGATAAATTCATAAAATATTGCAAATCAGATATTCTCTCTCATCTATTTGTGATTTCCTCGAAGACTGCCAGTGATTGGAATCACAATAAAAGAATTGTGTTCGAAAGTGATGGGTTTCCTTTGTGATTTTTAGAATAAAATCCAACGGGGAGAGAGAGAGAGAGAGAGAGAGAGAGAGAGAGAGAGAGAGAGTCTCAAAGACCTTCTGGTCCACTCGAGGAGGTTCCTATTATTATTTTTTTATGCAGGAAGGAGGGGCCAAGGGCAAATGCCCGCAAAAGTGCCCCTCCCATAGAAGACGCGAGCCAAAATCAAGGTCCGGGGTTTTCGAGATGCCTAGACACTCTGCGCTTGAAAGATGGGAGGTCATAGACAGGAGGAAAGATGGATTGAGGAAGAGTGTTCCAGAGTTTACCGGTTGAGTAGATGAAAGACTGAAAATACCGATTAACCCTTGCATTAAATAGTTGGACAGAAAAGGAATGAGGAAGTGTAGAAAGTCTGGTACTGCGTGCTCTCCTTAAAGGAGGAGGCATGCAGTTAGGGAGTTCCGTTATGATAGCGATAGTAAAGAGAGAGAGTGAGGCAACAGTGCAGCGAAGAGAGAGAGAGAGAGAGAGAGAGATTGAAGACAATCAGTAAGAGGCGGGGAAGTGATGAGACGAAAAGCCTTTGATTCCAGCCGGTCAAGTACGGCTATGTGGGTTGAACCACCCCACGCATGAGAAGCATACTCCATAGAGGGTAGAACAAGATCTATGTACAATTAATTTTTTAATTGTTCTAGCAGTAGTAGAAAACTGAATAGAAAAGCATAATGCTCTCTCCCCACCCTCGGCTCCCTCCCCGCTAGAGGCGGGTACAGAAAAAGGGTGAAGAAAATACCTTAATCTTGGAAAAGTAGCCAAGGAAATATTACAAGACGAGAATATATAAGCTAGCTCTACAATTACGCTATGCACACATGGAAATCGTACACTAGATAACACCTTTTTATAAACTAATTAACACTATATTTGTGCTGATCTTATATAACTAATTGGTATCGTCACGAAAGCCTCGAACATATTGTTTTAATTTTATACAAAATATTTACAGCGCTTTTTAACAAGGTATCGGCCCAACAAGGACCACATGACCCACTTCAGGTCAGCCCCAAAAGGATTAAAAGAAGTAAAGGTTAAACTCTCCATGTCTACACCCATGTACGCACAAAATCATCACGCCGACAAAGTGATGAACTGCTTCTATACGAAAAGGGTGTAAAAAAGGAATTGTGAACAGAAATCGAGTTTTTCACACCATACCCTCACCCGTCACGTACACCCAACCAGCCAAGAGAGAGGAAAAAAAGAAAGCGTGTCAGCAGAAACGCAAATCTACCTCATCTACTCCATGCCATGCATTTTTTTTAAGTTTATATTTTTTTTCGTTATGGAATTATGCATTTCTACAAAATATTTTTCTACTCTATTCTTAGACATATTAACAAGGTAGGCAAGTGTGTGAGTGTGTTTCCTGTAATTGGATGTCTGTCATATGTATGTTTCTGCCAAACTATTTGAATGTCGCCGAGTTTCACCTTGGGTCTGCCGCCGTGAAAGGTGTTTATGCAGTAAGTGATATATTGAGTCGTTCATAATTCGCGGTGTTGTGTTACTACGAGGGAAGAGAAAATCTCTTTCCGACGAGGAATATCAGTGGGAGGTTCCTGTATCTATCCCCGTATATGTGTCCCTTATGGAGTATGAAAGTGTTTCGTGGGTGATCACCCCTGTTGTTGCTACGGCGAATTCCAGAGTCTCCCACTTAAAGGTGGTTATGAGGCAAGTGATAAGAAAAAATTAAAAAATGTGTTGCTTGATGGCTGATGATGCTATGTGAGACAATCAACCAGAGACGTCTCTCTAAAGTTGGGGAGAGAATTAGTGGGGGAAATGTTTACACAAACTCCCGCACGGTTACGTTATAATACTATTTTCTTAAATTATATTATATGTGAGGACAGTCTTAAATCCTGAATGTATTCAGAACTGTGTAGCCTACTTTTAAACACATTTACACTTTGGCTTTAAACAACCTCCGAGGGAAGTTGGTTCCAGATATTAACTATTTTATAGGAGAAATAATTACCACAGATGGAGGTACTAAATGTTTTAAGTTCCAATTTAAAACTATTATTTGTTGTCGGAATGGTGTAATGAGAATAATTTCCTGTAGTCTATCCTCTCTATTCCATTGAGCATCTTCAAAACTTGAATAAAATGACAGCGCAATCTCCTGGTCTCAAAGGTAAATACTGTAGAGTTAAGCGTTCTAATCTTCGTTGGTAGTTTTGCAGTTTCACTGAAGGGATCATTTTTGTGGACCTTGCTTGTACCCTTTCCAACTTTTCTATATCCTTCCTAAGGGACGGAGACCAAAGCTGCACACAATACTCGAATTGAGGTCCAATGAGTGAATTGTAAAGACACGTTGTAATCTCCTTGTTCCTAAACTGGAACTGTCTTTTAATATAGCCTGTATTTTTAAGGCCCTCTTTTCGACTTCTGCACGATGCTTTAACGGTTTGAGATCATTACTAATATAAACTCCTAAGTCTTTCTCTAGATCAGTGGTCGGCGAACAGGGGTAAATTACCCCAAATGGGGTACATTTAAAACTTTTGGCGGTAATGCGTGCGGTATGAGAGACACCATATGCAACAATTTTAAGAGCAATTGGCTTGTTTTTGTACACTTTGAAGTCTGGGGGTAATTTCATTTTACTCAAATAGATTTTTGGGTAATACCCAAAAAAGTTCCCCGACCCATGCTCTAGATCAATCTCAGTCAAGTTCTTCCCCAAGAGAGAGTAATCGGTCTTTGGGTTCTTGTAACCTATGTGTATTACCTTACATTTGTCTAAGTTGAATGGCATCTACCAAGTAGCAGACCATTCGCCCAAGCGATCAAGATCATTTTGAAGCGTTCTTACGCCCTCCCCATTACTTAAACTATTTCCTAATTTGGTATCGTCTGCAAATTTAGACATTGTACTTATCAACCCAACGTCTATATCGTGAATATAGATGATAAAAAGTAAAGGACCTAGAACGGATCCCTGTGGAACCCCACTGGTGACGGGGTCCCACTCCGAAGCCACTCCAATTATTTATTATTACCACTCTCTGCTTTCTATCTCTTCACCAATCTTCAATCCAGTTAGAAACGAGCCAGGTAATTCCTAGTCCTCTAACTTTAGTCATCAATCTCGTGTGACGAATTTTATCAAAGCCATTGAGTCGTATAAAGTATACATTTGGGTGTCCCAAAAAATTCAAAATTTTTAAATTGTAGGGTCTCACCACCAAAAAAGTTTCTCTTGGCCAAAATGACGTCCTGTGAAATTTCACATCATTTGGAGGTGATTTAGGGGTCCCCAAGTCCCTCGAAAAATATCCCATAGGCTCTTGACCAATCAGAATTCAGTGAGCTCTTGCGTACTGAGTATTCATTACATCTCAACATATTTGGTCCATTAAGAAGATCTTTACCCGTAGATTCGAAAAGCATGTAGTTTGATTGTACCAGATAAATAGACAAAAAATTATTGCCAATCAAAATCTCGAAAATTCTAGTATTATTGCAAGAGCTTCTTTTGCAACCTTTGATTTTTGGCACGTCGAACTCCTGTCATTGTGTCAATGCCCTGCTCGGCAACTTTCTAATTTTTTTATGCAGGAAGGAGGGGCTAATGGCGAATGCCCGCAAAAGCGGACCCCCCCCCCCCACTCATAGAAGAAGAAGAGAGACAAAATCAAAGTCCAGGGTTTTGTATTGCTTTGTTTCGTTTCAAACATGTCTTCCCCGTCATTTTCAATAGCGACACGTAGCTCCAACGAAGTTTGGTTGATTGAACACACCCGAGAGACAATCACTGGTGCTCGACTTCCATCAGGGCGTGATGGCATGTCAAACTTTATATATCACCATTGCAAACAAAAACTGACGATTCGTGAAAGCGCCCGGAGGGTACACGACCTACTTATGCCATTCCGGATCAAGTCACGACTTCCCATACGACAAAAACAGCATATCCTACAGAAGGTTTTGGATCTGTGCAGCCAACATATCGGCTCAATGAAACAAGAAGCTCTCGCAATAATACTGAAATTTTCGAGATTTTGATTGGCGATAATTTTTTGTCTATTTATCTGGTACCATCAAACTATATATGTTTTTCGAATCTACAGGCAAAGATCTTAATGGTACCAAATATGTTGAGACGCAATGAATACTCAGCACGCAAGAGCTCACTGAATTCCGATTGGTCAAGAGCCAATGGGGTATTTTTCGTGGAACTTGGGGAACCCCTAAATCACCTCCGAATGAGTTGAAATTTCACAGGACATAACATTTTGGCCAAGAGAAACTTTTTAGGTGTTGAGACCCTACAATTTCAAAATTTCGATTTTTTGCGACACCATAGTATAAAATGTTATGGAAAAATTCTAACAGGTTTGTTAGACAGGATCTATGCCGCCTGAATCCATGTTACAATAAAAAAGAGTACTCGTACTTGTTCATTAAGTACTTTGAATTACTTGACTAAATTTCCTATATCAAGAACTTGTACTTGCAAATTCTAAAAGTACTTGACCACACACACACAACACACACACACTTTTTAAATTTAACTTAACAGGCATAAACTATACCATTTTCAACGTGATGAATCGTGCCCATCTCAATAATGAAAATATTTTATTTCAAAAATAAATACACTTAAAAACTAAAAAGGGAGAAAATTCGTTCATTTTAACGTCCCTTTCGCGTCATCAACTTTAAAATCGTTCGTGTAATTGTATCGTGAAATATAAAATACATCAAATGGAAATTACCCTTTTGGGAGGTGGGGGGGTCGATTTTTCTTCTGTTCTTTATACGTTCCATTCTCAACGAATGGAAAAAGTGGACAATGGAAATTGAAAATGGAAGCGAGAAAATCTTAATAAAGAAGATCTCGGAGAACTATTTTCTTTTTATCATTTTCATTCAGAAAAACTTAAGTTTGAAATTAAAAGCGCCAATAATATTTGATATATATATATTAAAATCAATTTTATATCAATTACAAATATATATTTTGAGAGAGAGAGAGAGAGAGAGAGAGAGAGAGAGAGAGAGAGAGAGAGAGATCCCAAAACAAAAAGCACGTACTAAAAAGATAAAACGAAAATCGTTAATGGTTTTCGTTAACGCGGATTTAACTGTTGTTTCTCTCAAAAATAGTTTTTTGTCTCATATATACATATATGAGGGGTCCCGCGTCTTAAGGTACCTAAGCGCCAAAATTAAAATTCGCCAGAAATCGCCTCCAAAGTTCAGCAATATTCTCGCAATAGTATCTCTGTTATTAATTGAGCTAGAACGTTCATTTTTGGCTAAACTAGAGTTCTAAGTATGCTAATGAAGATGTTGATGAGTTTATGGAATAGATTTTCATATTTTATATTTTATATATATATATTTTTTAATTTTTTGATTTTCTTATTATGCCAAACTTTGGGTTAATTTTTGGCTGGCGATAGAGGTGAAAAAAGTAGTTCGCTTCATAAGGTTTTCAACCATACTTCTAGTGCCGTAAGGTCATTATAACCCAAACCACGCGATAGAGGAAGGGTGAAAATAGTGATATCCATCAAAAACACGTTTTCGCCTGTGATGGCGCTTAGGTATCTTAAGCCGCGCGACCCCTCATACAGGGTGTCCCAGAATTAACTTTCAATGAAATCGGACAAATTTTTTAAAAACACACTTTTATTTATGTTTATCATGTTTAATATGTGTTAAAAATGTATACATTTGTAAATTTTTTTCATAATTTTATTTTCAGAATTTTTTCATTATCTGGTCCAATGAAAGACCGTCTGAAGTCATAGAATGGCAAAGAGACTCCCCAAAAGTTAACGTGTGGCTTGGAATGACCAAATCCAAAATTTATGGCCCATTCTTCTTTGCGGAAGCAACTGTAACAGGTACCGTCTACCTTGATATGCTTCAGCAGTTTCTCGAACCACAGCTTCTTGATGATGGCATTCTTGATAATGTTGTGTTTCAACAAGATGGAGCACCATAAATTTTGAATTTGGTCATTCCAAGCCACACGTTAACTTTTGGAGAGTCTCTTTGCCATTCTATGACTTCAGACGGTCTTTCATTGGACCAGATAATGAAAAAATTATGAAAATAAAATTATGAAAAAAATTTAGAAATTTATACATTTTTAACACATATTAAACATGATAAACATAAATAAAAGTGTGTTTTTAAAAAATTTGTCCGATTTCATTGAAATAGATAGTTAATTCTGGGACACCCTGTATAATGTGCAGAAAGATTACTTCGTTTACTTTTGTACTTTTCGGATTTAATGTTAATTTAGGAAAAAAATTTTAAATTAATCATTTTGAACTATATGTCATTGGAAAGGAAATTTTGTAGCCTTTTTCATGATATATATATATATATATATATTATATATATATATATAATAGGCTATATTTTTAATTTTCAGTTATAATAAACTGTACATATGAGCTAAAACGTAGTTGATCGAAAACACAAATGAAATTTGAATTTCCCTCCTTTCGTGAATACCTAATTAAGCAATCAGAATTAAGCTTTAAATGACAAATTATGCTATAGGGGCGGCGCTAGCTCTGAGTGAAAACATGCTTGAAAGTTAATTGTTTACAGCTTCAAGAGGACAATTTCAAATCTCTGAAAAGCTTCCCATCAGCAAAAGTACAGTAGCGTTATTATTGAAACGCTATAGAAATGCGGGAAAAATTCGTCATTCAACTAGTACAGGCCGCCGGCGCAACTCTACCCTAAAAGCTGACCATATTCTTTGCAGAACGGCTTTGCTGAACAGGAAGAAGACAAATCCAGAACCTTTATCCGAATGGAAAGACTACAATACTGCTGTAAACTCTACAAGCGCTTATAAAAGACGACTTTTGGAAAAGGGTTTGCGTGGCTGCAAAGCGAAGAAAAAACCTCTTCTCACATCAAGACAGAAAAGCAAGGCTAGCTCGGGCGAGGCGTCATAAAACTTGGACTGAGGAGCAGTGGTGACGAGTCTACATTTAAAGTCAATAACCATTCTAGCAATCTTTATATACGAAGATTACTAGGAGAATAATTTAAACCTTACTGCGTTGTTCCTAGCATCAAACATCCTATTTCAGTCATGATATGTCAGGGTTGGCACCAAAGTGGGTGACCCGGTTTTCCCAACCTGGGTTGTTTTTTTTAAACCCACTTAAAAAAACCCGCTATTTTGCCCACTTAACTGGGTTTTTTTCAAATATTGCTTTTAATCATAAATATTCAGGTTAATTTGAGCTTAACCATACATAAAACATTTAGTTATTTATAAATAATTACCAATAAATTAAAATAATTCATGTATTCATACATCGTGCATTGGAATATTTTAATATAATGCTTTAATGGATAAAAACTTAAGAATTGAACGTATCAGTTTGCTGAAAATGAACTGGCTTTAGTGAATTATAGATCCTCATCTCCTGCACTCTGCTTGGTTTTAAAAAAACTATTATACATTACCAAACATAATTTTATTTTAATAATAAGCCATATATCTAGCTTCATTAGCACAACAAAAATAAGAAGTTTTAGTTCATTTTAAGCCATTCAATCATTCATTTTTTACAAAATAATTGTTCTTTCATAAACACTTTTTAATATTATATTTTAAGGTACTTTAAGTTAGCTACTTTACTTTTACTTTATAATAATTTGTACATCTCAGAACTACACCCTTGAGTATGCACACGACGTTCTTTCTCCCCAGATTCTCTATATAATTTTACATATATACAGTATTGAGTTTCTAATTTATGGTGTAATTGTAGGTTGCTTTAAAATGTCTATTCTTCCTGTTGAATATAAGGGGTTCCAAAAAACCTTAGCCCCCCATTTGCAGCTTACATGTTTACTTATATATCGAAATAGTTTTTAGTGATTATAAAAATATATAAAATTCTTTATTTATTGCAGGTATTAAAATTACTCTAGCTGATAAAGTGATAATATAATGGCTTCTCAATTAATTGGTGATTCGGAGAGGCAACGTGTGATAGATCGCATACGAGCAATAACATTTCAGGAAGCTCGTGATGTTGGAGACCGAATCAGGCGAGTTTGTCTAAAACAATTCGTCTAAAATACAATTTGTCTAAATCAATTTGTCTAAAACAATTTGTCTAAAATCAATTTGTCTAATAACAATTTGTCTAAAATACAATTTGTCTAAAAATAATTTGTCTAAAATACAATTTGTCTAAACAAACAATTTAATATAATATGGCATACAAATTGTTGCCTGATGTACAATGCTATTTATTACTTGCCACGCCCCATCTTAAAAGGTTACCTCTTGTGCGGAATAGTACATCGAAATCAGTTATCCCGGAACCCATAACCCGGTTAGGTTATGTTAGGTTAGGTATATTATGAAATAAAATCAACCCATTTTCAATCTTTTCATCCTCACTCCAAATTTATCAAGCAGACAAATGCATTTCTAGTTATCTTCAGTTATTAGTCAAATTGTATTTTAGACAAATTATTTTTAGACAAACTATTTTAGACAAACTATTTCGATGTACTATTCCGCACAAGAGGTAACCTTTTAAGATGGGGCGTGGCAAGTAATAAATAGCATTGTACATCAGGCAACAATTTGTATGCCATATTATATTAAATTGTTTGTTTAGACAAATTGTATTTTAGACAAATTATTTTTAGACAAATTGTATTTTAGACAAATTGTTATTAGACAAATTGATTTTAGACAAACTATTTTAGACAAATTGATTTAGACAAATTGTATTTTAGACGAATTGTTTTAGACAAATTCTCCTAGACGCGTTGGAGACACCTTTAAACACGTTCATGGGTTGCCAAAAAGTTGCAAAGAAGTGAGGACTTCGTCAAAAGAAATTAGAATAAAACTTTGGATGAATGTGAAATGGATACAACCAAATCTGGGCGCCCAAATTTGCCCCTCTCTCAGGAAACAAAGGACATCATTGAAAGCGGTACGCATAAGCGGAAAAACAACTGTGCTAAACTTTCTAGAGAGATCGAAGTGTTGAGAGGAAAGATCGTGTGGTGAGATCATTCGACTGTACCGTCATAGGCAAGGTTTAAAGCCTTGGCATGAACTTCCAAAGCCAAGAAAAACTCAACTTAACATCGCTGACAGAATGTGGTTTTCCCATTATCTTGAAGATTGGGATGTGGGTGATTTCATGCATTTAGCTGTCTCCGATGAATTTTTTGTTTACGTAACACGTCGGCCTAACTACCAAAATGATCGAGTGTGGGCCACAACACCAGATGAAATCGATGACAATGAACATTATCGCGAATTATTAAAAAGTCCAGACTGTGTTGGTGTGTTTGTTTTGTTCACTGCAAAGAAGCTCATGTGGGCGCTGAAGCCAAATGGTCAGAGTTGGGATGGACAGTATTTTCGTGATATTATTCTATCCCAGCATGTCATTCCTTTTCTAAGAAACCCAAACAATGTTATGGATGTCGATCAGGTCACACTTCTGCACGATAAGGCCCCCCTGCTTTAAGGCATTAGCCACTCAACAGTTGTTGCGGAACCATGAGATCGATTTCTTTGGAAATGAAGAATGGCCACGAAATTCTCCTGACCTGAACGTCTGTGAACACATTGGATCAGTTATAAAGGACAAGGTTGAATGTCTCTTGTTTCAAGAACCTGCAGCAAATCGATTTTCGAAGGATACAATGACGCAACACATTGAAACTGTTTTAGCAAATTTGCGTAACGATCAAGATCTATTCACGTCACTTTTGGCAAGCTACCCAAAGCGAATCAGGCTGTCTTGGAAGCCAATGGCGGGAACACCAAGTTTTAATTGTTTCTCATTAAATGCAGGATTAAATTCTCTTTTGTAAGGTATGCTTAGTTTTACTGTACCTCTAATGGTTTAGGCCATGGGCGGGGGGGCTAAGGTTTATTGGAGCCCCGTAGTTAGTAAAAAACAATCATCATGCACATTATAAGCAAATATAATCTTATATTAAGAAGCTACTATGATATTTTATTTGGAAAAAGCCAGTTTACGTTTAATAATTTGTAAAAATAATGATTGATACACTCTCTGTCGATTATAGTAAGTGAAAATCAATCATCATTAACATTTATAGAGCATATAATTTTATTATTTGCTTTTGTACTATTATATTATACAAATTTGGAAAAAAAACCAGTGTTGCCCGGGTTTTTGTGAAAAAACCCGGGTTGGTTGGGTGTTTTTTTTGAAGTGGGTTCTTTGCCAACCCTGTGATATGTGGGTGTATGACTAATACATTTATAAAATTCAGTCAAAACTGCTTGCTCATCTAAAGCTTAATTCTGATTGGTTAATTATTCACGAAAGGAGGGAAATTTCAATTTCATTGTGCTTTCAATCAACTAAATTTTAGCTCATATATATATATATACACGTTATTATAACTAAAATAAAAAATATATATATATACTGTATATAGATCATTAAAAAGGCCACAAAATTTCCTTTCTAATGATATATAGTTCAAAATGATTAATCTAAAGAAATGTTCCTAAATTAACATTAAATCCGAAAAGTACAAAAGTAAATGAGGTGTCCCAATCTTCTTGCACAGCATTGTATACGTGTGCGTGTGTGTTTGTTTTCTCCTCTCTTCTCTGAAATTGGAAAGCGCATCATTCCAACCACGTACCTCCGATGGTGGTACGACCAAATCCCAAATCCTGCAAACATGATTCAGGAACCAAAGAGGAAATGGCAAACAAAGTCGTAAAAGCAGAAACGAAATAACCTGAAAAGCAGCTCTTCTAATCAATATGGATTTATGTTAATATATTTAAATATTATAAAAAAAAGGATAATGAAGAATCAACAAGACACCTTTACCCGCCTTAGGAACGGGAAAAGCTTTTTATTACCGAGGAGGAAAAGAAATTACACGGTGGAAAACGGCATCATGCATAAACTGAGAATGCGTAATGAAAGGCAGAGAAAAATGCTTGGTTACGATTTACAACAGGTGAAACACAGGTATGGTTAAATATCTTGCCAACCAATCTATATAATTGCACTAACCATGTTTATGTGTATGGTAACAAATTTATAGGGTTCGATTAGCCATTTAGATTTGGTTGGCAATTTAGTTGTTTCAACCAAGTATTATTTTGTCTCCGAGTTGGAGTAATGGAACAAAATTAATATTGTATTTTATTTAGTCATTTTAGTGTTTGGGGGTTGTTTAACCTAGTTCGTAATGGCAAAGATCACGTGACGAATGGAATTTACAATATTATATCATTTGAACGAGGCCGACGGCCACCCATCCAACTACTGGAGAGACCGAACGTCGATTAACCTCGCTGAACTAAAGGAAGTTACTTTCAGAAAGAATTCAATTTAAATTTTAAAAGTTTAGTGAATTTACATCTTCCTTCCGGAAAAATTATGTGAAAATAGTAAATAACCAACATTGGAAATATAAAAGTTAATTTATTTGCGAGAAAACCTCAATACCAAATAATTTAGCTTTGCATTTATATACTTCATTTTTATATATGGTCTATAAACGCCCTACATACTCATATTGGTTAGAAGACCATCATTTATTCGCAGTTCATCTCTGTATTTGTACGTGTACACTTTTATTATTTTGTAATAATACCAGCTGCAATGAGATTGATTTATCCAGTTGATCACAACTGCCTCTCTGGTACATAATAATCAGTTGGAAGGTCCCGAAACTGGCGCAACGTTCAGGCCAACTAGCGCAATCCATTGCTCTAACTTTTGTACTATTATTACGAGCATTATCGGGAATCGAACCCCCAACCTCAGTGTATAGGAAAGCGGCCTGACGCACTGAGCTATACCGATGCTGGCCTCTAGGAAACACGCACAAAAAATCTGTTAAAGCTACTGTTCGTCCCTTTTTGTATGTGCATACACGTACTTCAGGTATGTAATGTATACGCATGACAGTAAACTACAGACCTACGCTACTACATAACTATTTGATACACGTGGGCACGAGTTGGCAACTTTCTACTCGTTAATCCTTTACTATAAAGTGTAAGCCGGAATACCGAAAAATACATTAAAAAAACACAATATACAGGGTGAGTCAATAAAATGTTACCATTTCATACGTATATGAACGTTGACAGAAATGTGGTAACACTTTATTGACCCACCCTGTATAAAAGAAACAGAATTCCACATTTAGAATTAGAATCTCAAAAATGGTCATAGAAAAAAAAATTTAGTCATTCATTAAGCAACTATTTATATCTTCTTTTAA
Organism: Bathynomus jamesi; assembly: GCA_023014485.1. Taxonomy (NCBI): domain Eukaryota; kingdom Metazoa; phylum Arthropoda; class Malacostraca; order Isopoda; family Cirolanidae; genus Bathynomus; species Bathynomus jamesi. The sequence goes on along the minus strand of JAJOZX010000158.1, from coordinate 350,357 downwards.
AAAAATAAAATAAAATAAAACCGAGACTGGATTAATTCAAAAGTAGCGTTGATGGAGGACCAAAATTTTCCTCTTTTTCACCCCGAAGAAATTCACCGGAAAGGTAAAAATATTATTTCGTGAAAATGCGAAAACAGTGTGAAAGGAAGTCGTTATTTTTGGAATCGGGACCGAAGGAAAAACATCTTTTACATAATCCTTCCAACATTCTATTACTAGCCATTTCCCTACGGACGTACGGTTATAACCTGGTGAAAAAAAACGGATAAAAAAAAAAAATCTGGAATGAAAGGGAGCAGAGTGTGTCTCCGTGGGCCATTTATACAAACTTACAAGCCCAATCTAGACTGGAACGATAAATCTCAGTTTTATTTCGACCGATCTATACATTCCGCGGGCCACCAAATTCTCAGAAAGGCGAGCCAGATTCTTTAAAAAAGTCATGGGAGTCACGTGATATCATTCGTCATATACGTTATGAAGGTCGTTCCGGAAGAGATTTCGCCGGCGATGAATGTGCACGAATCGAAATACGACATAATAATAATAATTAAGTATTTATTTCAGCGTTACAAGAATTTAGTTACCGTGTGCGCCATATTGAATTTTATGAAAATACACCATATATATATATATATGTTCTCTAATAATAATCTAATAAAATACTTATTTACTTCATGTACAAACACTCTGCAATAAAATGCCATGTCGCTGTACAGAATAAAATATTACTTATTTAATTAGTTTCCAGTACAATAACTCCTTCGTACTCCATCAGTGTAAATACTGTCGTTTAAAATGAACATGGCGCATTTTAGCTCTCTTCACATTAAAATCGTTCCTACGAGTCCTTTCGAAGCTTTATAATTGAATGAATCTATTTTCCTTATTTATCCCTTCATCTAAATGCGAAACTGTTCCGTTTTGGAGCGAAATAAAGAGGAAAAGCAAATAAAAGTTATCCACTAAAAACCAGCATGTGTTAACGTTTCAGAAAATATAACCGTTGCTGTTCCCTTCAATTATGCGATTTCGCTCCCAAATCAGATTCCATGGTTTTAATTAAAAATTGCTCCGTTTTGTTTTAATTTATGCTGATCTGATGGTGTATAAAAATTATATTTACATTTCGAAGGTAATGAAAATTAGGGTTAATAATTAAAACGCCGTAAAATCTTTATAATCTCCATGCAATTGTCGACTCGTACGAGTTGATGTCATTTTCTTGACGTGACGATATCGACAATTTTTTATTTTTCTTTGGTGGTGAAGGACGTTGGCAGGGCCCAAGCGGGGGGAAGGGGGGGTAAAAGGGGGTAAAGTTTATTGGGGCCCCTGTAGGTCCCAATTAAAAAATGTTTAAACCTTTTTTTTCATAGCTTTTTTGTCAGTGATGTATCTATTAATTCCGATCTGAACTCTTGATGTAATGTGTTTATTTCAATAAAAATATGCAAACATATATACGAATGGCCTGTCTAAAACGAAGGGGCAGGAGTCAACTTTAGGCAAGGCGGCTCGACATGCGATTGAGTGTGTACCGGGCCGAAGAAGGTGATGCTTGGGCCCTAGGGTAGGGGAAGGGAATTGATTAAGTACCGCTAGATTAGATTAGATTAGGTTAGGTTAGGTTAGTTAGGTTAGGTTAGTTTATCAATGACCATAGAATGTCCCGTTTAGGAAATTGATGAAGGTTCCAAGAACCCGTAAATAAGTACAGAATATGAGTTAGCCATACTTGCACTTGTCAGAAATTCATTTCACCAATCAGATAAGAATTTAATATCGCATTAACCGATAGCTGGTCAGTTGTTTTAGCAGAAATGTGTTTATATTATATATTTAGACACATATAAAATAAAAAGAATTAATATAATTTTCATATATATATATGTATGTGATAATACGGGGGGCATTGTAGGAGGAGACTGTAGACACCAATCGATCAGGGAAGTACTCGGGGGGGGGGGGGGGGGGGGGGGGGGGGGGGGGGGGGGGGGGGGGGGGGGGGGGGGGGGGGGGGGGGACGTTAGGCAGGAGATAGGGAGTGCTGTACCTCCCGTTTCTCTTGTCACTGTTCTCTTTTTTCGTGTTTCATTTACACATACATGCATTTTATAACACTAAACAATCTTTTCAAAATTTATATATACTAGTATATAAAGTGGCATCGCCAGCCTCGGAGACGTTGATTTTGGTTCCCTTTCTTATAAAGGAGGACACTTCTACGGGAACCGCCCTCGGTCCCTTCATTCTACATTAAAATACCCAAACCATACTGCCTAAATTCGTTGGCTGGTTGCAACCTTTTCATTGCGGGCTTCTCCATTCCGTTTAGAGATAGGAAAGGAAATTGAGTGAAGCTTCCTTAATTACAGTAGTTGGTGACACTTTCGAAAGAAAATGGCGAATGATTTAACTTTGTAAAAAGTTTATATCGAGGATGATGCAATCAACGTCCTTTTTTGAACGCGTCTACGAGAAAAAAGATGCGCTTCCCTAGAAGTTTTCGATATCTTTATCGCAGTTTCCATAATTCTTTCTCTATACTTTCGATACGAAATGCATACGGCCATACCGGACCTGACAAACATTATAAAAAGTTGCGTTCCAACTATTTTGCCCAAACTGCTATCTAAGAAGTGTCAAACTCGCGGATGGCGAAAGTTTTTACAACCTTAATTGAAATACTCGTCGCGCGACAAATACAGTATTTACATAGTTTTGTATTATTAAGAGTATAAAAGAATACGTAAGAAAAAGAGAATATGAAAAAAGTTAAACGAAGATCTCATTTCTAAGTACGCGATTACTTTTCAAATTTTTCTTTATAAAAAGTCACTTTTTTGCGATATTTACATTCCTCCTTTCAATTTAAACTTTTCCCCCAACGACTATTTTTCACAAACAGAAAAAAGGAATGGTTTGTTTTGCTATAAATTTATGAGAATAAGTTACGACGTTAGTTAGAAATATTTTCTCCCACAAGCCTAAATTTATAAAACATTTGGATCAAGTAAAGATAATCCCTCCCAACAGAAAAAGGAGGGACTATCTTTACTTGATCATTTTTTGGGAGGGATCATCTTTACTTGGTAAAGTTGTAGATAGAGTTACTGGTGTGCATACGCAGGCGGTCGAAAGCTACTGGAATAAGCACAAACTAAGAATTAAACGGATGATTGGATGTAAGCGAGAGTTCCTGAACTCGTACTACAAGAATTTTTGTGGCTTGAACGACACAATACAATGTTTTCAATGATTTTTGCGACACACTTGCCAGCCAATACCGCTTTAATTAAAGTCTTTGGATCAAGTAAAGTTAAGCACCCCCAACCTTTTTTAGTTAGCTTTATAAGGCTAACTAACGAAAATATCACGACCTAACCTAACCAATCGTCAAGGGCGTACAGTTGACCTAACGATTGGTTAGGTTAAGTCGTGATATTTTCGTTAGTTAGCCTTATAAAGCTAACTAAAAAAGGTTGGGGGTGCTTATCTTTACTTGATCCATTGTAATAAATGAATTTTAATAAATTTTGTTTTCAAATAAATCATTTTTTAAAAAAAGATTCTCTTAATTTTTATCCTATGTCAGACTGCTTCACTTTACTTTACTTTCAGGGAGAGATTATCTTTACTTGGTCATTTTTGGGAGGGATTTGCTTTACTAGTGTGACCTGGAGGGGTTATCTTTACTTGATCCAAACATTTTAATGATAATGATAATAATAACAAAAAAAAATATATAATATATATATATATATATATATATATTATATATATATATATATATATATTTTCCATCAACGTTCAGATTATGTACCGACTCGTGGTTCGTATACTATGTAAAGCTGTAGGTCCCATTCGTCGTATGGCCTTATATATATATATAGGTGTTGCGGAGGAAATTAAAGAACATATATATATATGAGAGAGAGAGAGAGAGAGAGAGAGAGAGAGAGAGAGAGAGAGAGAGAGAGAGAGAGAGACCACGATGATTGTCTTCAAGAACAAAATGTCAAATCTCATCAATGGAATGCCAGAACGTACCGGTATGTCAGCTTTATGTAATGCAAAGGGGAAAGCAATACGATTCTAAATATATTGTTTCAATAAATGTTATTATTTATTGACTCTCGAAATCAAATAAAAAAAAAACTGAAAAAAAAAAAAGGTGTCTATTTACTTTTGTCCAACTTATATATAATAATAATGAATAAAAGTTGTGTAAATTTTTTCCGACAATAAATCTAAAATTATTTCCTTCGCTTTCATCTTTCTTGGCTGTTATATTAACCACATTTTCTTTCCCACCACGTTACGCCTTCTATCACCATTGATTTCAGTCCCTTTCCACGAAAAAATTAGTTTAGGAAATTTTCAGTCAATACTCCTTTTTCAGGGCCAAAGAAGCTCGAAAGTTAGAAGACTTTTCAATCTCATCATAGTCTTAATGGTATTATATAATATCCTATATCCGATCTATATACCGTGTAATAATAGTAGTAGTAGTAGTAGTAATAATAATAATAATAATAATAATAATAATAATAATCAGAAACGAGGGCCAGAAAACTGGAATAGCGATCAGACCAGACGATCAAGGGCCACTGTCCTTACTCCTGGGTTATTATTTACTAGTACCATCGAGAGTCGAATCCCCGACCTCATTACCTTCACTTGGTTTATACGGGAACGGTGTTACCCACTGAGCTACGGACGCCCGCAATATTTATAGTTTTTTAAACGGGAAAGGTTTAAAAAAGGTTCAGAAAAAGCTGTATGGTAATGTACGATAAAGTAAAAGGTGAGCCAAGATAAAAAAGGTTTATTCAGGTTCTTTAAAACCGAATGGGGCCTATTTATCTTAGTCCACCCTGTATAATAGCCACGACCGTATAAGGTCAAAAGAAGAATGCGAGAGATAATCTTTTATCGATCAGAAAATATAAGGTGTTCAAAGCACGAATACTGTATACCACTTCCGTTATAAGGTAAGAAATTTGGAGTTGCTCCAGTTATGTGGTATACAAAAGTTTCATATTACGCTACCATGTATAATTAGTGATGCAACCTGAGATACATGGACCGGCCGGACAAGCCTAGTAATCCAGATATGCTTATTTCACACAGTTAAGTCACAAACTGTGCGAGAAACATGTTATTCGTATTACATATTAGAGCAAACAAGTAGTTTAACTAAAATTCGCACTATCTATTTAGAAAAATTTAAAAATAGTCGTCTGAACTAGTCCAGACCAGTTCGGATCAGTCCAGCTGCATCTTTAATATAAATATTATTATTATTATTATTATTATTATTATTATTATATATATATAACTATGAATAGATATTTTTTAAACATAGATAAAAGTCTGAAGGAAGAAATAATGTAGAGACGTTAATTAAGTTAACCATATTGCTAATTATTAAAAACAGATTTAATGCTTATTACCATTCCCTTTTGTTTGTTCCTAAAAATAATGGAGGAAAGCCCTTTTCTTCGTTTCCTTCCACGAATAAGCGAATACGGAAAGGTTATACAGTAATTATAAATACATATCTAAAACGAACTCCGCAAATTCTGAAGAAAAATTAAATGATTCTATTCCCAAATGACCCACTTGACTAACAGACAGCGATATTCTTGACAACCAAGGGTTTGTCAAAAATGTTCAGCTTGTCCCATATTTCTACGGCTGGCAGACGTACGAAGTGGACTGTGGTATTCATTATTTCCACTTGTTTCTAAGAAATTTCAAGCTTCTTTACCGTACATGTTGGTCAGACTTACGAAATGGACTGTTATTATGGTCCTCACTTGGTTTGTAAGAAATTCCACATATTTATACACTCGGTTGAATGTACGAAACAGACGATGATGTGGGTGCATACTGATGGTTTGTAAAAAAAATGGCAGCCTTTACGTCACGTTCAAACTGTTGGTCAGAATTATGAAACGGACCATAATATTCGTGCCACCTAATGCCATTTTACATTATTGGTCAAACGCTGGAAACGAACAATATTATTTAAATAACGAAATTACCCGTTTCTATGCCGTCTTTACATTGTTCCTCCAATGATTGTAAGAAACTTCCGGTCTATATGCCATCTGTATAATGTTGGTCAGGTGTGCAATTCATGGCCACTGAAGAATTTTTACTACTTATATATCATTCGTCAGAAGTACGAAATGGATCGTGAAATTCATGCCCGCCAATGGTTTCTAAAAAATTTCCCCGCATTTGTTAAGAATTTCTGTAGGAAATTATTATTATTACTATTATTATTATGCACTGGTGAATGTACAAAACGAACCGTGATATTCATGCAACCTATTTTTCTTCAGTAACTTATTATCCTCTAAGCCATCTTTATGTTGTTGGTCAGACCCGCAATGGTTTGTTAGAAATTTGCAGCCTATGTGATTTTTATGCAGTTCGTCAGATGTGCGAAACGGACCGTGATATTCAGGGTCATTAATGGTTTGCAATACATTTCTTGCCTTTGTACAGCGATATTCATAACGCTGGTTACAACTAGAAACGGAATTTGATATTAATTACTCAAAACGGTTAGTAAAATCTTCTAGTTTCCATACCATTCATGCTAGTCAGTGTACGAAATGGGTTTTGATATTAATGATTAAACGGACTATGATATTCATGCTCGCTGACGGTTCGTACATATTCCCTAGTCGTTTATAAATTTCCAACCTCGATGCCATCTGTATACTGCTGATCGTATGTACGAAACAGTTTGCATTATTAATGGCTACCGATCGTTTGCATGAAACTTCGAACCTTTATGCGTGCCATATGTGTACCGCCAGGGGCGTCGATTGCTCTAAAATAGTTGGGGGGGGGGCACATTTCGCCTTCAAACAGCGAATCAAACAATACTCTGAGTAGCTGTTGCGTGTAATATATATATATATATCAATGTCATAATTTACCATTTACCCGTTTTTTGTATTTTTCTGAGCATGGTAAAAAAACTCAATTGTATTTAATCATTTTACGTCTTTCTTTATTTAAACTTTTTTTTTGCATAAATAAGAAACTCAATACAAACTATTTATAATATTTAACCTTTCATGTAACATAATATCACACGTATGTTTAACCGAAATAAATCTTTTATTACTTGTAGACAACAGAGGTCAATGTACATAAACTGATAACAAAATATGTTCGTGAAATATAAAACAAATAAACTGCATTTTGATTACACTTTGATATTGAAAATGATACGTAACAAAACCGTTTATTTAACATATTTCCATTTCGCGTACTTAATGACCAAGAACACACAAATGCTACGTGCAATTATTAAAATGCAAATTGACTGCTAAATTCCATGATAAATATACACTAGTGTTCATGACAATAATTTATAATATTGCTATTACATTTGCATATGCATATAGTACGACATATAACGTCTTATTAGGTGGCATTAATAGTTAGCATTTATAATAATTCATCCACGAAAGTTGGGGGGACAACTGGTAGGTTGTCCCCCCCTTTGTAAAGAGTGGGGGGGTACATGTCCCCTGCGTCCCCCCCCCGCAATCAACCCCCATGTATACCGCTGGTCAGAATTGTGATGTCCATGCTCCCTAATCGTTTGAAAAAAATCTCCCACATCTATGTTACCTTAATATTGATGATAAAGTGTATGAAACTGATTGTCATACTGATACCAGTGATGCAGTCGAGACCACCAAGTCCGAGACTGGGACCTGATCCTGTGAGACCAAGATCGAGATCTACCTTCCGAGATCAAGACTCTTAAAATTCGAGACCGAGACCAAGCTAACCTAAAAAAATCCAGACCCACACACCCCCGCAAGACAAACGTGGCAACTCAAAACAGGGTGACTGATTAGTGAATACCTAGAGTCCCTTACTTTTACAAACTTTCATAAACATTCTGAATTGTGTCTGTTCAACCAAGCCACCATCATGAGTATGCCAATAACATGTATTTTTCATTACGGTCTCGAGAGGTCTCGGGGAGAAAAACCGAGACCGCGTCTGTCGAGACCGAGACCGATCTCGAGACCTACATCACTGACTGATACACACCAAGGTTTGGCAATCTTGGGGAAAATTGCCAACTTCTATGCAGTCTTTAAACTGTCGATCAGATATACGAAACGGACCGTAACATTAATGACTGTAAATATGCTTTATGAAAAGTTTCTTCCTCCATGTTATCTACAGTGGTCAGATGAGAAAATGGTCTACGATGTTCTTGCCTCCAGTAGTTTGTAAGAAATGGAGTGTTTTCAGGATGAGACGCGCGAAACGGGCTGTAATATTTGTGATCATTGATGGTGTGGAAAATTTTTGGCCTCCACGCCATCTTTATGTCGTTGGTCAAAATTTCGTAACGGATTGTGATGTTCATGTCCCCAAGTAACTGGGAATAAATTTTCAGTCTGAATGGTGTCTTCATACTGATATCTATAAATGTTGGACAAATGCACGAAAGAGACTGCAATATTCATGACTACCCATACACTTTAAGAAATTTCAAGACTCCTTGTCATCATATATTGTGTAAATAATTTCGCAGAAAAGGCTTTGAAACGAAAATTTTAAGCTATTGAGCTTAATAGTTAGTCGCTCCAGAGACGCTTAGACTTTCAGTGCAGCTTCAATATTTTGGCACCGTTTTCCGATGTATTCATAATTTTAAAAAATTTTATGGCCGACATTTTATAAATTTAGGCCTACTGACCAACTGGCTTTTTCGCGATTTCACAACTTAATGAAATTTTGCTGAAGCACAAAAGGGCTATAATTATTTTGTAGACTGATACAATGTAGACAAGCATTAAAAAAGCAACTTCAAGTCACAGTACAAAAAGTCAGTGAGGTTCATTCAATAGCGTATCGATACAAGACTGATATGACGATGTTGTAATAATGTTGACTTAATAAAACTAAGAGAAGTTTTTTCTCATGACGTATTTCCGACCTGGTTGTGATATTGAAAATGAAAATGAAATGAAAATGAAAAAGTTTATTGGCAGACTATAGTCCATATGACAAATATTATTAATATTACACCGACTTTCCAGTATTAGACTAACATTTACAATCGCTGCCGTACGGGCCTATATGCCTACATGGCTAAAACATGGCTAATCCGGGCAGATAATTGTGAAAATCTTTAAAACAATACGTACATTTATTTGTTGAAAATACACGTTATGTTCATCACTCACGTTTATTATACCTTCAATTTGCATAATGTCAGACGCTTTACTCGTCACTTTATGCAAATGACAATAGAACAACCTATTAAAATCCGGGCAGACGCATACGGTAGCCATGTTTTTTTAAACCTTCCCGTTCAGCCATGTTTATAATTAAGGCTTCCATCGAGTTGTTGTCGATTTCAAGGGGATGAGTCACTTCACCGACACGAGAATGACATTCCAAGGAGTAAACTTCAAAGCAAATTAGCACCATTCCCAAACTGTTCAAAAATATTTGATAAGATTTATGGTTCCACAGGGGTTGATGTTTCAACAATCACTGCGGTATTCTAACTTAAACATGCTACAAATATTTGTGCGTGAAAGTTATTTTCATTTATTTATAACAATTCGTTAAATTAAATGAGAGACGACAAATGAACAAAACTGTCTTTTAAGGTCAATTTAATGTATAAATCTGAACATTCTTTAGATATTGCTTTATGAACTGCTTAAACACCCAAATGTAAACTTAAAATCCATGTTTATTTAATATTTTTGAGTGGACATTTAATTCAACATGAATTTATTGTCCATAAAACGATCATGTCAACATCAGAACTTTAATTTAAAATTTAAATATATATTTATGCTTTAATATTCAATAAAATCTAGAAATGAGAGAAATCTAGAGTTCCTAGACCTGCCACTCAACCTATAAATATTCATGCATTAACATGTTTTAAAAACGTTTGAAATATGTGTTACAGGTATACCAACATTTTTATATATTTTGACCTACGAAGGCACAAATTTTCTTTCATTACAATATTTTCAAATTGAGTATTAACATAAGTTTGGTTGTTCAAAATCGACCTTTTTTATTTCAGTAAGTCTTGGAAAATTATGGATTACAGACAATAAAAACCTTTTTTTACGAGGGTAAGTCAAAAACTATCCGTAATTTGTCTGTCTTTTTTTTCAGAATTGTTTACACTGCTGACTGTCACTGAGCGTACAGATCGCTGCTTCGTGGAATCGAGACCTTGACACTCGGTTGTTCAGTTGTAATCGCGCTGTAAACATGGCCCCATCAATTTCGACTTGCACCAAGTTTTGTCACAGCGGAGCATGCACGAATGTATCGAAATGTTTAAAAATGGCCGAACAAGTGCCGCCGACGCAGAACGTTCAGGGCGGCCGTCCACATCGACCACTAAGTCGATGTGGACTGTAAACCACTCCATATATATATATATATATATATATATATATATATATATATATATATTATATATATATATATATATATATATGATGAATAAAACCACGAAGGAAAGGAAACACAAAATGGTGCTCAAGCGCTTTCGTCTAATGACATCCTCAGGAACACTGAAGTACATAAAAAGGTTACAGCCTATATATAGGTTACAGAAAAAAAAAAAAAAAAAAAAAAAAAATTAAATAAATAACATACATACACACAACACAGATATATACATATACATACATATCTATATATACACACAAATACATACATACATACATACATACATACATATATATGCAATAAACAGAGAAGTAAAAATAAAAAATAAAAAATTAAAACCTTAAAGGATTACCAGTGAGGCGTACAGATTTGTAAGGAAAAATATCGATTTTTAGCACAAGATCAAATGGATTATAAAAATACAAATTTATACTGGAACTCTGCCCGGGTTTTAACACACTGCTGCCTATGGTCAGGTTTCGATATATATAAAAAAAAATGCAAATTAAAAGTTAATAAAGTAGCAGACAAGTTTACAAAGATTTAATGTTTTACCCTTCTTATCTAAATCCGTTTTAAAGGAATTCAAAATAACAGGATCGAGTTGAAAAAGACCTTTGCTTATGTTGAAGTTATTGAAAGTTGGATAATGGCAGACTCAAGAATATTTCTATTAACAATGTTGCTTGAATGGAATAAAACTGAAGCATTATTCCAATCAATACAGTGGGCTAACTCTGACAAATGGACAAAAAGGGCACTAGACAACTGTCCTGTTCTAACGGAATATTGATGCTGTTTTATACGTGTGTGCAAATCCTTTCCTGTCTGACCTATGTAAAAGGAATCACATTGTTTACAGCCAATTTTATAGATAATGCCTGAATTATTGGTAGGGCTATTTTTTACTATATATTTTTCAATATTGTTATATGAAAATACTACATTAATATCCAAAAGTTTAAGTACATTAGCAATGCCTAAAAAGCCCGGGAAAAATGGAAGTACTAAAATATTTTTTGACAAAGTGCGAGTGTTAATATTGACACGATAGAAAGTTCGTTTTGCCTTGTTGAGACAAGATTCCATAAACGCAGATGGATAACACAAATCACTTCCAATACCGTTGATTTTTTCCAATTCGGCATCGATGTATTCCGGACTGGCGATCCTAAGGGCGCGGAGAAACATGATGAAAATATGGCCTTCTTAGTGGGGGTATCATGTCCCGAGTAAAAGTGTACGTAGGACAAATTGTTTGTCGTTTTCCGATAGATACTAAACTTAAAACCTGGGCTTTCCCTATGTACACGCACATCCAAAACGGGATTGAATTGTCTTGCTCCACTTCTAAAGTAAACTTAATGGAGGGGACTTGATCATTTAACTGAAGGAGGAAGCTATCCAGGTCACGATTCATGGGCCAGATACACAAAATATCGTCGACGTACCGCAACCAAGGGATGCCAACCCCCAGGATTCTCGGAATATAGGTAATTTCGAAAAACTCCATATAAATATTGGAGAGGAGGGGCGATAAGGGGTTGCCCATAGCCATCCCAAAAACTTGTTGATAATACTCGTTATTGAAAGTGAATTTACAGTCTTTGATGCAAAGCTTAATGAGTCCAAAACAATGTGTGAAGGTAGTGGCAGGTCATACTTATGTAATTCTTGGGAGAGAAGTCAAGCATATCGTCAATCGGCACTTTTGTAAAAATGAACAAACATCAAAACTGATCAATTTATCGTTAGTTTCAGTACGTGCATTATTCAATTTTTCCGTAAGATCCATGGAATTTTTTTATTTTATTACATGTGAATCAGAGATAGTTCCGAGAATGGGGGACAAGACTTTGACAAGCCATTTGGAGAGTTTATAAGTAATAGAGCCCACCGAGCTAATAATAGGGCGCATAGGGTTACCAGGTTTGTGGGTTTTAATAAGACCGTAAAGGTAGGGCAGAGCAGGTGAAGTGGACATGAAAAGCGGAATTAAGTCCTTATGATCTTTGAGAAGGCGTTTCAAGCCACTATTAAATGATTTGATGACGTCATCCTGCGGGTTCTTCCTAAGTTTGGTGTATGTGGCGGGGTCCTGGAATAATGCTTGTTTTATTCCATTCAAGCAACATTGTTAATAGAAATATTCTTGAGTCTGCCATTATCCAACTTTCAAATAACTTCAACATAAGCAAAGGTCTTTTCAACTCGATCCTGTTATTTTGAATTCCTTTAAAACGGATTTAGATAAGAAGGGTAAAACATTAAATCTTTGGTAAACTTGTCTGCTACTTTATTAACTTTTAATTTGCATTTTATTTTTTTTATATATATCGAAACCTGACCATAGGCAGCAGTGTGTTAAAACCCGGGCAGAGTTCCAGTATAAATTTGTATTTTTATAATCCATTTGATCTTGTGCTAAAAATCGATATTTTTCCTTACAAATCTGTACGCCTCACTGGTAATCCTTTAAGGTTTTAATTTTTAATTTTTACTTCTCTGTTTATTGCATATATATGTATGTATGTATGTATGTATGTATTTGTATATATAGATATGTATGTATATGTATATATATGTGTGTGTGTGTGTGTATATATTTTTTTTTTTTTTTTTTTTTTTTCTGTAACCTATATATAGGCTGTAACCTTTTTATGTACTTCAGTGTTCCTGAGGATGTCATTAGACGAAAGCGCTTGAATACCATTTTGTGTTTCCTTTCCTTCGTGGTTTTATTCATCATAAATATTTTTCACGTGTTACTTTCGTGAAATAATTTTCATATATATATATATATATATATATATATATATATATATATATGGGATTGAACTCAGAATGGTCCCCTGAGGTTTTTTCATGGTACACACAGACAGTGCATGGAACAAGGAACTCTTCTGAGAAAATTAAATCCACTACAATCCGAATAAGTAATGGTAAATGACAAACACTACAGTTTTTTCTTTTTCATGATGTTACCCCGACGTGGGCAACGGGTAACTCGCAAAGAGGCCCCAAAAATATAGCTTCCCTCATCAGCTATCTGCAAAGCAGATTAAACCCTAGATCCTGTCCCAAAGCTGGATCCTATCTGCTTTGCAGATAGCTGGTGAGGGAAGCTATATTTTTGGGACCTCTTTGCGAGTGACCCGTTGCTCACGTCGGGCTAGCATCATGAAAAAGAAAAAACTATAGTGTTTGTCATTTACCATTACTTATTCGGACTATAGTGGATTTAATTTTCCCAGAAGAGTTAACTGTTTTATGCACGGTCTGTGCGTATCATATATATATATATATAACGTAAAGAACGACGCTTGTATAGGAGAATATTCCGCGCAAGATGAGAGAGAAAGAACGAAACAAATGAAAAAATGAGGTAACCACCCGGGATCTTCCGATTGCCGGTCAGATATGATAACCATTACACCACGGGCCTCACTCAAACAAATGTCGTAATTCTTCTACATACGCGCAGAAACCAATGCCCCAAAGGGGCACCTCCCGCATGCCGTACATTATATACATTTTAACTGCAAACACGCAGTATAATTAACGTAAAGAACGACGCTTGTATAGGAGAATATTCCGCGCAAGATGAGAGAGAAAGAACGAAACAAATGAAAAAATGCGCGTATGTAGAAGAATTACGACATTTGTTTGAGTGAGGCCCGTGGTGTAATGGTTATCATATCTGACCGGCAATCGGAAGATCCCAGGTTCGATTCCCGGGTGGTTACCTCATTTTTTCATTTGTTTCGTTCTTTCTCTCTCATCTTGCGCGGAATATTCTCCTATACAAGCGTCGTTCTTTACGTTAATTATACTGCGTGTTTGCAGTTAAAATGTATATATATATATAAAGTCTTGGCCCCCTGACAACGAAGCTATTTTCCTTCAGTGTTGAAGAGGTCCCTTGTTGGGCCTTTAATTTGGGAACACTACACATTCTGCCTTTCCTATTTTCCAGTGTTGTTTGAATGGTAATTGGGTTTAATTTTAGGTTTGCTACCAGTTTTTCAATCATTTTCCATAGGTAAATTATGGTGTACCTCTCTCCTCTTCTTTCCAGTGAGTACAGATTTAGTTTACGTAGTCTTTCCCAGGAGTTGAGTTCTTTGCAGCCATCAATCTTGGCTGTGAAATGTGTCTGCGTTTCTTCTAGTTTATTAGTTTCTTCCTTTTTATATGGGAACGTCAAAACTGAGCAGTATTCAAGTTTTGGGATAATCAGTGTTTTTAGCAGGGGAATCATTACTGTCCTGTCCCTTCTTTTGAACGTTCTTACTACCTGTCCCGCGACTCTTTTGCTTTTATGTATCGATCTGATTTTGTTTCGAATTCAGCATTAACGGTCATTATACCCAAATCGATCGCCTTCGTGCTTCTCTGAATTTCCTGTCTATCTGGAGCATAATATCCAGTCTAAGTTCCTCTTTTCTACCATATCTCAAGAGCTGAAATTTCTCGGTGTTAAATGTCATATTGTTGTCTTCTGACCATTTGTATATTTTGTTCGTGTCCCTCTGCAAAACCTCCACTTCATTTACATCGCTGATTTTTCTGCTGATCTTTGTATCGTCTGCAAAGGATGTTACTACACTGTTGCTGTTTACTCCACTGTCTATGTCTGTTAGCATGATAAATGAACAGGAGTGGGGCCAGTACTGTACCTTGTGGTACTAATCTGCGTACTTCCGATTCTAATGATGATATACCTTGAATTTTGACGACCTGTAGACGTTCTCTGAGGAAGTCGTAGATCCATTTTCCGACTTTGCCCGTTATTCCCATGTATTTCATTTTATGTGCTATTATACCGTGATCACATTTGTCGAAAGCTTTAGCAAAATCTGTGCATATAACATCGTAGTTGTCATTGCCTTCCAGTGCATCTAGGATATTGTTATAGTGTTCTATTAGTTGTGATAGGCATGATCTACCTGATCGGAATCCGTGCTGATTTTCGTTGAATCTTTCCAGTGTCTCCAAGAAATCATAAATTTTCTCTCTAACTATTCTTTCAAATACTTTGGTGAGGTGGGACGTCAATGACACTGATCTATGGTTCTTTGCTTGAGATCTGTCTCCTCCTTTATATATAGGGACAATGTTTGCTCTTTTCAAGATGCTCGGTATTTCCCGTGTCTAGAGATCTTCTCCATATCCAGTATAAAAGTGTAGCTATTTCATTTTCACAGTTTTTAATCAATAATGCGTTCCAATTGTCCGGATCTGCAGCTGAATGTGGTTTCTTTTGTCCTATAGTTATCGCTACATCTTCTGGGGTAAAATCAAAGTCTCTTATACACTCTCCTTGCAATTTCTCTTCAAAGAATGCATCTATGTCAGGTATTGCTTTGTCACTTTTTGGGGTACTGAAAACTGATTCACACTGGGCTCTCAATGTTTCAGATATTTCTTTTGGATCGTCGGTTAGTTCATTATTTCTCTTCCTTAAGGGCCCAATAGCGGCACGCGTTTTTGTTTTCCTTTTCGCATTGCTATAGAGTATAGAAGTATTTTGGATTTTCTTTTTTTGCTTCTACCGCCTTTTCCTCTTCCCTCTCTGTATGGTCCTTAATCAGGGCTTGTATTTCCCTATCGATACCCTCCAGTTTTTCTTGTATTACTTTCCTGGCATTATCTCCACAGTTGACTAACTGAGCCTCCACTCTCTTTCTTTTGCGGAATATTCTTCTCTTTTGCCTCTGTAGCCAGCTCCTCTTTCCTTTTGGCTGTGATTTCGGAGCATGTTTTTTAAAAATTCTCAGCGTCTTTTCTTCCAAGGTTGTTAACGTTTCTTCAGTTGTTTTATTCTCTAAATCTGTTCTCCACTCTATTTGGGCCATGTGCGATCTGATTGCTTCCCGATTTATAGTCTTGGAGTTTAAGTTAAAGGCCCCAAAATTTGTTTCTTTCCTCAATATGTGTATTGTCTTTTAATGTTGTCGTCATATTTGTTGTTTTCTCGATTAAGTTGTGGTCTGAGATAATGATTGGGGGTTATTTTTATATCAGCAATCAAGTTCATGTTATTCGTGAATACCAGATCTAGGCAGTTATTTTTTTCTGATATTTTCTGTTATCTCCTGTGTCAGCATAAACTCATTTGTGGGAACCATCAACATTTTTGCTTGCTCCTGGTCTTCTCTTGTGCCCCCCTTCACCTGGTGAATATATATATTCCTATCCACCTTTTTGTATTTTATAAATGGGAAGTTAAAGTCTTCTCAGATCATTATATTGGGGGATGGAGGGTTTATGGCCTTTATTAGCTTTCTGATGTCATCAATGGCCTCCGAGAATTTTTCGGTCGGGGTGTTTGGAGGTCTATAGATAACTATTACTATCACGTTTAGTTTTTCTATTTTCACTGCTAGGCGTTCCACAAAGCTGTTTGATTTACTTATTATCGTCTCTGTCATATGACCTTCATGTACATATATAGCACAGCCACCTTTACGTCTCATTGTTCTATCCGCTCTTAGTAAGTTGAAGTCCTCTATATTTATCTTTCTTACCATATATATATATATACTGTACACGTATATATATATATATATATATATATCCAGGTCTTGTTAGTTCCCTTTTATTTGAATTTGAAGTGCCTTTGCTGTGTTCTGTCTAACTTTAAAAATAATGAATGGGCATAACAAATCGTGATCTTTCCAAACAAAATTTAAAAACATTTACGACGAATCCAGAGCGCTCATGATCTTTTTTACCGTCTAACTACACACACACACACACACACACACACACCGCATGCGCAATGTCTTCGTCATTAACGCACCAAAGACCTTATCCACACAGTCATTAATCTCGTAATCCAAGTAAAAATATTTCCGTCTCATTAACGTGATTTTGCTTCTTTTTGCCTTTCTTTTGAAGTGAAAAATTCCTTTTGTTTTGCCGTCTTCAATTTAGAGTCGTCTTGAACTTGGAAGAAGGCGTGTGCTTTTATAATGGGAGGGGCAGGAATTCACGAAGGATATTTCGAGTATACCCAAAGAGATGGAGGGGAAACACGAACAAAAATATTTAATTACTGTAGAATCCTCCTGTACTCTACGCGCGACCAGCGTCCGTAGCTCAGTGGGTAACGTCGTTTCCCTATAAGCTAAGTGAAGATACCGAGTTCGGGTATTCGACTCCCGATGGTGCTGGTACTAATAATCCAGGATTTGGAGCAATGGGCACATTAGTCTGGCCGAGTCGTCGTGCCAGTTTCTGGCCCTCCACACTGCACTGCAACACGACCCAATTTAAAAAAATTATTATTATTATTATTACTCTGTACGTGACTACACCTTTCCTCATGATAAAGAATTTATCAATAATAAAAGTAAAGCCAATATTAAAAGTAGGGATAAGAGTAATACCGCATATTGTGAACACCGGGATTAGGGCCTTTTTTACCCAATACCGGTTTTAATCATCCATTAAATTGGGAGAAGCAGATTTTTTTTTTTTGTAGACCAGTGATTGATGGTGGATATTAATTATACCATACTGTACTTATAACATCCAGTGATGTTTTCAAATAAAAAAATCCAATGACAAAGATTTTTTAAATAATCTCCATTTTTCCACCCCTAATTATATATATATATATATATATATATATATATATATATATATATATATATATATATATATATATCAGATTTTCTAATTTTCTATTTGTGAAAAGAAACAAAAATGAACATGTTTTAAATAAATTGTTTTATAATATAGTTTTATTTCTTATGATAATGATGAGTAACTTTTAAGGAAACAGAGCATTTTAAGGATTCTTCAGCTAGATCAAATGTCAATTTTGTAAGAAATAAGCCAGCAGCAGAAAATGCTCTTTCAGATTCAACATTGGTAAGCTTAATGGAAAGCAATGCTTGATACAATTTTTCCACAATGTCATTTCTTTGGAAAGAATCTTCAAAATCCTCGAATTCATCATTAGGATTGGACCTACTTGACATCTTTTTCTTTGGGACCTTTTCTAATTCCTTTATTTCTTTGATGTACTCAGACAATGATGGATCATCTTGCTGAATGCTTCCTTCAGTAACAATTTGTGGGTTATCAGGATCCTCATCAGACTCTTGTTCTCCTTTCAAATCAATTTCCATTCCAGTAGTTGTATGATTTTGAAAAAAGGGCAAAAGACCCTTTAAAAAAATTTTAATTGATACTTTTTCCTCAACTAACAACAACCTGGAACCATCAATAAGTTATAAATAGACTGAAGAACGTGTGGTTAATAATACCAAAAACTGGTTGTAAGTAATAATTGAGTGTCTGTGGAAAGATCTCGGTGACCGTTGTAGACTCTCTTAATTAGTGGGCGTGGCCATTTGGCTGTGGTTGGTCAGTTAACCAGATAATTATGAAGACGAAACTGTAATTATCAACCACACGCCCAACTCACCACCCATTCTTCCAGAGGTCTTCAAAGGGGTTACGTTGACTATTAGTTAACGCACAAGCCGACACGTTACACGAACATCAGTGAAGCTATCGGAGCATACTCCTTACACTTCGAAAAATCCACTTGTCTTAATCTTCAGTTATTTAATTTTCTTTTATAACTTTGTAAATATATATTATATATATATATATTATAATATATATAATATATATATATATATATATATATTGTGGTGTATTTCTACCTCGTGGTGTACGGACATTTTGTTTCCGCTCTGTGTAATATCGAAATAACTAGTGTTTATAAGTTCAGCCGTAAATTCTATCTTATACCAGTGTGTGTATTTAATATACCAGTGAATTCGCGATAATAAATTATTAAATGAAAGCCGGTGACATATAGCTTGCACAACGAAGAAACATCAAATTGAAATATAAATTTAAAACACTTCGAACGGAAAAACAGCTCTGAGATTGTACACTAGGCCTAAGAGGGAAAAAGGTCAGTGCCATAAAAACGAAGGTCGAGTGATCGAAAGAAATTTGAGAAGCGAGGAAAAAAAAAAAAAAAAAAAGGAAAATAAAGGAGGAAATAAAGAGGAAAATAAAGGAGAAAATGGCCAAACATTCGAAGAAATGTGTAAATTGCGGAAAAATCAGAAAACTGAATAAAGCCGGATTATGTGTAATGGAATGTGCCGCATATCAACTTTGCGATTGTAAAAACGAAGCAGACCAGACCTCGGGGTTAAACTGCATTTTGTGCAATACCTTTAAGCACTACGAATGCATGAACTTAGATAGAAAAGACAGGAAAATGGTAAATAGAATAAATAACAAAATCATAGGACTTTGTGGTTTCTTATGCGTCAAATGCATGGAAAACAATAGAAAATTAGTACAGAGGGGAACACAAAATGTTGAAATAGAAGAATTAAGTACAGCAGCTCTACCGACAGAAAAACATGAAACAGAAAACGCCTACACAACCGAGAAGGAAAGAAAAAGAAAACACACTACAGGGAGGGCGAAAGCAGCCTCAGAAAAAGAGGTACTCGGCAGAAGAGGAGATACGAAATACACACCAAAGAAAACAACCCCACTGAGTAGGGAAGAAGTGGTGGCGAAGCAGAAGGAGGAAATCGAATCACATAAAACAGAGGGAATTTAAACGACGGGCCATATGCGAATATTATAAAATAGGTGCGTGCAAATATGGCTCAAACTGCATATACAATCACCCTACAAAATGCTTCTATATGATGAGGAATGGGAAGTGCAAGTACGGACCAAACTGCAACTTTTTTCACCCTCGTATGTGCAGACAGTCAATTACTGAGAAAAAATGCCTGAACATAGAGTGCCCGCTTTTTCACATAAAGGGTACGCAAAGAATAGAACGGGAAAGAACAGATCATATTCGACATAGAAGAAATAGCAAGAGTAATGAAACATATTTTTTAGAAGAAAGACATAGAAGAAATAGCAAGAGTAATGAAACATATTTTTTAGAAGAAATGAGAATAATAAAAGCTCAGCTTGCCTTTCTAACAAGGAGAGACAGAACGCCGCAAACATATGCACCACAACATTACGCACATCACCCCCCTATTCAACACCACCCACCAATAATACAACAACAACAGTGGTATCACGGGCCGCAACCCCAATACTCCCAAATGCAGCGGCCCAACCAATAACACCAAACAGGAACCGACATCGACCAGGAAACGACCATCATTTAAGAAAATCGAACACGAAGATTAGAAGAAACCCGGTAAATGTATTATACACAAATATACAAGGCCTCTATACGGACCATGCAGACTGCAAATTACAATACTTGCAAAATTTAGCTACGGAAACCAGCATAGATATCATATGCCTAACGGAAACACACTTACACAAGTGCGAAAAAGGCTGTGAAAACTGCATCGAGAATACTGAAATAGCATTGCTGGACTACAACATATACAGAGCAGATAGAGTGGCTAGACGAGGAGGAGGGTGTTGTATCTACGTGAAAAACACTTACACATGTGAAGTGAGGGTAAAGAAATCAAACAGCACAGTTGAAGTTATTATATTAGAAGTAAAAGAACTGAACCTAACCATTATGAACATCTACAGACCACCAAACACCACAAAAAGTGAATTCCAATTTGCTACAAATGAAATAGAAAACATATTAAAATTACTTGAAACTCCAGCAACAAATATTCTAATTTTCGGAGATTTTAATTTCCCATTCATATCATGGAAGAAAAATGACGAAGTTATATATGTTGAGAAGTTTCATGGCAACATTACTAAAGATGACAGAACCCAAGCAACAATGCTTTTAGATATTATGGAACATTACGCCCTTACCCAGGAAATCTGTGAAGCCACGAGAAAGGAGAACGTTTTGGATTTAATGTGGACAAATAACGAGATAATAATAAATAAAAAATAACGCACACAAAGTTCTCCGACCATAACCTCATCGATATACAATTGAAGTTAGCACCTAGAGGTCCGAAAACGCATCCCAGAGAGGCAGATGGAATATTTGAAGGCTTAAACATAAATTCAAAGAAAGTAAATTGGGAAAACGTAAATAAAGATTTAAAGGAGGTAAATTGGGAATTGCTACTACACGAGAAGACTCCACAAGAAATACTATGTATAATAGAGACGGAAACCAAACCTATAATACTGAAACATATTCCAGAGAGACAGGAAAGAAAACGTAGCAAGCTCGAGAGGAAAATCAGGACTCTATTCAGGCAACGAAGACAAACCGTAAAACATCTCCACAGATGCAGAACTGATGCAAAGAGACTCAAACTAGAGAGGAAACTTGGCGAAATAGAAATGGACCTAAAGCAAACATTCATACATAAGACAAACGAGGAGGAAAACAAGGTAGCAGAAAACATAAAAAATAACCCAAAATACTTCTACACTTTTGCGAAAAGGAAAATGCAGTGTAAAGAGAGTATTGGACCGTTGATAGACGGGAGGCCGAATACACAAATGACCCGAAAGAAATAAGTGAACTGCTTAGGGAACAATTTAAATCTGTGTTTAGCACCCCTAAGTCCGAGATGGAAGTGGAAAACCCAGACGAGTTTTTCGACATTGAAACGGATCAACCAAGAACAAATCCCGGCACAAACCTATTAATGGACTTCGAGTTCACGGAAGGAGATGTAATTACGGCCTTATCACAGATGCGAGACAATTCAGCGCCAGGGCCAGACACATGGAGTGCCACATTTCTGAAGAAATGCAAAGAGAGTATTGCAAAACCGCTATACTTACTATGGAGGAAATCACTCGACACAGGACAAATTCCACTCCCCTTAAAGAACGCGAATATTGCCCCCCTCTTTAAAGGTGGTAACAGAGCAATGCCCAAAAATTATCGGCCAGTGGCTCTCACCTCACACCTTATAAAGTGTTTTGAACGCATAATTAGAGCCAAAATTACCTACTACCTACAAGAAAAAGACTTGTACAACCCAAATCAACATGGCTTCAGGGCGGGTAGATCATGCCTGTCACAGCTACTAGACCACCAGGAGAAAATATTAGGAACATTGTGTCGAGGACAAAACATTGATGTAATATATACTGATTTTGCTAAAGCCTTCGATAAATGTGACCATGGAATCATAGCACACAAACTTAAGGATACAGGAATTACTGGAAAGCTAGGAAGGTGGATATTTAATTTCTTGACGCAAAGAACGCAAAGAGTGGTGGTAAACGGAGTTAAATCGGAAGTCTCGGAAGTCGTGAGCTCTGTCCCACAAGGGACAGTATTAGCTCCCTTGCTGTTCATAATAATGATTGCAGATATTGATGCAGATATTAAGGACAGTATTGTATCATGCTTCGCAGATGACACGAAGATATGTAAGGAAATATTGAACGAAGATGACGTAAGAAAACTACAAAACGACATTGAAACATTATTCCAGTGGGCAGAAGACAACAATATGAAGTTCAACGAAGAAAAATTCCAACTTCTAAGATATGGTAATAACAAAGAGCTACAGAAAAAAGGGTACAAAACTCCGCAAGCCAAACAGATAACACCAAATCCACAAGTCAGGGATCTTGGAGTAATAATGTCGTCGGATGCAGAATTCAGAGAGCACTATAAAATCAAAATCACAACGGCTAGAAAAATAATGGGAATCATCTGGAGGAGCTTCCGCAGCAGAAAAGCAAACATCATGCTCAAATTATGGAAGAGTCTAGTCCTACCAATAATGGAGTATTGCTCAGTACTCACAAGCCCACACAGAAAAAGAGACATTGCGAGCATTGAAGCTATACAAAGGACTTTTACGTCTAAGATAGAGGAAACGGAAGGTGAAGACTACTGGTCTCGACTACAATCCCTGGAACTCTACTCTCTTGAAAGAAGGCGAGAGCGGTACACAATAATATACATATGGAACATACTTGAGGGCTCTGTCCCTAACCTAAGAAATGAAATAGAAACAAACTGGAATGAGAGAAGAGGCAGATTTTGTACGGTCCCAGCTGCGGTGGGACAAGGAGCCATGAAAACGAGGATGGAAAATACCCTCAGAATACGGGGCCCAAAGCTTTTCAATGTCCTTCCAAAAGAAGTGAGGAATCTCCAGCACACCAACCTGAATAACTTCAAGAACCAGCTGGACAGATTCTTGTGCAAAGTCCCTGACCAGCCATGCGTGGCTGGCTACGAGGGCAGGAGGCGATCAGAGAGCAATTCCCTCCTTCACCAAGTCCCGCAAATGAGGCGGGATGCTGCAGAGGGGTCGACCGCAGGTCGATCCTGAACCGTCGTTCAAACTCAACAAAAGTAAACAAAAGTAAGTAAGTATATATATAATATATATAATATATATATATATATATATATATATATATATCGGGTGACTGATAAGTCTGTTACCACTGACTGTAATGGTGAAATATTTTCTGTGTTTCAGATTGTTGATTTGTGAAAATATGGGGTATGGTGAAGGATAGGGTATAACGGTGTAGTGAATACTCTTATTTTAGTTTCAAGATAAATGTTAATTTTACCGTCTTGAATTTCGGAATAGCTATAAATTCATTTTAAATTAGTTACCCATCATAATTCAATTGTAAACCACATTAATACTAATTTTATGTATACTGTATTATTTTATTGTATGTAAACATAATTAATTATATATCACAATTGTCAGTTAATTATTTATATTCAAATAATTATTTTAATCTAATACCATGTCCATTTTGCAAATAAATAATAGAAATCCAAGGGTTATATTTTCCATCCTTGGTACTGTCGCAGTTTCGCCTAACGGACTCAATACGGCTAGTGAGATAATCACTGGTTGGCACTTAACCAGCGGCAGTGCTTATGGCTACATCATCCAGGTTAACCTATACCGGATAGATGCGCTACGGTCCCAAGCCGTAGCTTGCCTAGGCCCGACGACGACGAAAACCAACAACGGTATATGCAACAAAACGTTGTAATGTCAATGATTTGAAAGAAAGAATATCCACTATTAATTTCCAATGTGTAATTGTGTAAAAATAACCTCAAATAAAAAAACATCACAGGTTACTCTGGTTTGTAGTTATTTTTTATTCACTATTACAGTGGTAACAGACTTATGAATCACCCTGTATATACATTGTTCAAGCTTGTCTCTTTAACCCGCACCTATCAAAGGAAACCTTTACACCGGCATTGAAAGCCTTGAGATTGGTATTACTTTTTAAAGCAATATCGGTTTTAATACTGGTATTTGAATACCGATTTTCATCCCTAATTCACAAGACCGTTTGCTGCCGTTTACGGTGTGTTGCAATAGAGTTGATTAGAGACTCTTCACGTTTTGTTATCGTTGAACGTAGCTGAATTGTGGTGCGAGACTTAATTAAGTGACCTTCACCAGTATTTAGTGCAGGTAATATTGCCCCTAAACACCTGACCTGACTTGACCTGAACTAACATTACCAAAACTATATTAGCTAAAAATATATATAATATATATATATAATATATATATATAATATATACAGGGTGTCCCATAAGTCCGGCATCATAGGAGAAATTCATATTTTTCTATTTTTACAAACCATAATTCATATTTTTCTCTTTCTACAGGCCATAATGTCTGTGAGCAAGGAAGAACGAATCCACATGATTCTACTCATAGGAAATCGGAGTCAAAGAGAGGCCGCTGCAAAATTTAACAGACTGCATCCAGACACACAACTCTGTGTTATTGGCTCGCGGTTTGGATGCAGTCTGTTAAATTCAGCAGCGGCCTCTCTTTGACTCCGATTTCCTATGAGTAGAATTATCTGGATTCGTTCTTCCTTGCTCACAGACATTATGGCCTGTAGAAAGAGAAAAATATGAATTATGGTTCGTAGAAATAGAAAAATATGAATTTCTCCTATGATGCCGGACTTATGGGACACCCTGTGTGTATATATATATATATATATATATATATATATATATTAGGGTGGTCCACAGAATGGGGTAAAAAATCGAAGTTCAATTTTCTTTCCTCCCAGGCTATAATCTGGTTCCTTTTAGCTAAAAAATATTTCATGTAAAATTTAAGGCAAATCGAATAACTTTTAGGGGTGGCTCAAAGCTGTTTTTTGTATACCATTATGCCCTTTATTAATATAGTGAATAATTAAAAGAAACATTATTTACAGATACATTAACTAATGATTATTTTTCTTTCAGATAGATTTATTAAATTTACAGGTTTTGCAATGTCAAATAAACGTACATTTTACTTAATTAAAAAGTCAGAGGAAACAATCACTCGAGCCAAGCTGCCTTCCCGTGGCCAGGTCCTCCGCATGTTCCTCCACCATCATCAAGTCTTGAAGAAGGAGATCAAACCTAGTTCAGAAGCTGTTTTTGAAGAATTGCGTCTCTTCTGGAGAGAGCCCGAATCCCTACTCAAAGGAAAGACCACATTCTTCACAAAATTCAGGCTCTACACTTGGAGTGGAAAGCGATTAAGAAGAATGCTGGGAGGAAAAGCAACTCTCAGTTAGAAAAAGAGAAAACCTTTCAGGAAGAAATGGAGAACCTATTTGATGTCGCCCATGCTGATGCCTTTACCTTAATCAAAAATGAAGAAGACCGGCAGTTCTTGATCCAACAAAGGAAAGCGGGACGAGTGGGATCAATGGTCTCTGCAGATATGGTGACTGACAAGGCAGAAAAGAGAGCTGCTGAGAAGCAAATGAAATTGGTAAATAGGAAGCGGAAAGCTGAAGAAGAAAAATATGCTGCTTCACAGGAAGTTATGCTAGATCAGGGAAGTTGTTCTTCTGAGTCTTTATGTGAGTCAGAAGAGAAGATGAAGATTACCTTATTAATCCCCTATCTACCAGCGGACCAACTCCACCAAAGAAAAAGGCAGCAAAGAATATCATATCTCCTGAATTGGCTGCTGCTCTGGACAGGACTGGCATCAGTGACAGGAGGGCCACCTTTGTATTAGCTGAAACTGCATTTAGCCTTGGTCAAGATCTTTCAGAGGTGAACATCTCTCGTTCTTCAATCAAAAGGCACCGAGAGGCATCGAAGGCAAATAACCCATGCCATTAAAGCTAGCTTTAGTCCAAGTATTTCGATTGTCCACTGGGATGGGAAGTTGATCCCTAATCTACTTGCCAAGAATGAAAAGGTAGACAGACTCCCAGTCCTTGTCTCTTCAGTTGAATCAGGTGATTCAAACTGCTTGGTGTTCCCAAACTACCAAGTGGAACAGGGGAAGCTCAATCAGCTGCAGTGTATAATCTTCTTTCCGAATGGAACATAGATAAGTCAATAATCGAATGTTATCAGATACTACAGCATCAAATACACGAACAAACAGGGGAGCATGCGTTCTTCTGGAACAGAAACTTGGTCGACCACTCTTCTATTTTGCCTGTAGGCATCATGCATGGAAGTCATGTATGGAGGAGTGTGTGAAGCAGTCCATGGTTCATCTTCTGCCCCTGAGCCACTTTTGTTCAAAAGGTTCCAATCTATGTGGGACTACATTGATTTAAAAACCTTCTCTACATCACAGGATGATGATGAGATGAAGGAGCAAGTTGATCCCTTCAGAAATGAAATAATTGCCTTTGCCAAAGAACATCTGGCCACTGGAAATTTTCGAGATGACTATAAAGAGTTTTTGGAACTTTCTTTGATCTTTCTTGATGAAAAAATTGAGTTACACATTCAAACGTCCTGCTGGCACGCACTATGCAAGGTGGATGGCTAAAGTTATCTATGCCATCAAAATGTGGCTTTTTCGAAATCAAATCACCCTGACTCCTCGAGAGAAGAAGGACCTGAAAACCCTTACCCTTTTTGGAGTCCTAATCTACTTAAAAAGCTGGATCACTGCTCCTATTCCATCACAAGCTTCGAAGAATGATCTGGATCTTATCCAAAAGTTAAAGGACTATCATGACCAGAAAGTGGCCAAAGCAGCTCTCAAGAAATTTGAAAACCCACCTATGGTACTTATCAGAAGAGCTGGTGGCCCTTGCTCTCTTCGATCAAACTGTTGCACCAGACACCAAGGGAATCATGGTCCAGTGTATGAGGAAAAGGAGGGGTCATTAGACTTCTCAAAGAGAAGAAGACTCAAGGAATGCAAAGCAACACTGAAATTAGAAACTCTTGCCACAAAGAACTCATTAAAGCTTCTTAAGGCCCACCGATCATATTAGTTTTCTTGATGATGACCCCAGCACCCGGGAGGAGAATGAAAACTTCCAAGAAGCTAAAAGAATCATAGGAAACATCAAAGTGGTTAATGATCATGCTGAAAGGGCAGTAGCTCTCATTCAGACCTTCAGCGGAACTCTGACGAAAGGAGAAGATCAACTCCAGTTTCTCTTAAGTGTGGTGGATGAGCACCGAAAGAGGTTTCCTGATTATAACAAGTCCACAATCTTAGCTGGGCAACAATGAGTGGCCTGGTCAGCCATGATACCCCCGCCAACAAGCGGATAATACCCATATATAGGGGGGGACCCAGAAGCCATGAATGTGGACTTTGGGGGTAGTTGAGCCACCTCTAAATATTAACCGATTGAACCCAAATTTTGCTCAGAGAATTTTTTTGGAAAAGGAACCTAATGAAACCCTGGGAGGAAAATTTAAAATACTTCCATTTTGTGGACCACCCTAAATATATATATATATATATATATATATATATATATATATTATATATATATTATATAATATATATATATATATATATAAGGAAAATAGAAGAAAAAAAGTTATTAATATTTCAAACTATTCACCACAAGAAAATTATCTTTTTGTAATTATGAGCAGTTCGTGGGTTAAACAAAAAATAAATTGTACAACAATTTGTAATTATAGTTTAAGATACAAAATGTCGCTTATTTGCACAATACCAACATTATTGATTACACAACCTAACAACAGTTTTGCTTCCCGGTAAAAACATACTGTTTTATACTAATTATAGGGTGCTGATTTCGAAAATGAACTTCATTTTTGCACGTTAGATCAGGTTTTGTCAGAATATGATGTTTTATACGGTACTGTTTTATACTAATTTTATGATTATAGTTCAATAATTTTATGATTATAGTTCATTTTACTTCAATACAAAACACAATAATTGCGTTTTTACGTTTTAGATTTATGATGTGTGCTTCAAGGGGTTGCGTGAACAGTCCAGATTTATTTTGTGACATCTGTGGTCTATTTACTCCAACTTCACAGCGCAGGAATATGACTCCTCTGATAAGAACAGCGTATTATCACTACTTCGGCTGTCATATTGGTGACCAAGACAAAAGATGGGCCCCACATGTTTGGTGTAGTAACTGTGCAATGAATTTACGTGACTGGTTCAATGGTAGAAGGAAAGGTATGGGATTCGCAGTACCTATGGTTTGGCGTGAGCAAAAGAACCATGTGATGATTGCTATTTCTGTCAGATCAAAGTAGAGCAACACAGCAGCATTATGTAAAGAAGGACTGGCCACCACGTGAAGCTTTTGTGCCAGGACAACATAGTATGAAGTATGAGCCATTAGTTGATCAAGAAAGGATTATTTTGCCCCCTCTGCATATCAAACTAGGGTTGATAAAGAACTTTGTCAAAGCGCTTGACACAGAAGCAGCTGCATTCAAATATTTGCATTCAAAATTTCCTAGCGTTAGTGATGCGAAGATGAAAGAAGGTGTTTTTATTGGTCCCCAAATAAGAGTGCTTTTAAAGGATGAACAGTTTTTTGAGCACTCTCAATGCAAAGGAACTAGGAGCCTGGAATTCTTTTAAGAATCTTTGTGACAACTTCTTAGGCTCAACAAAGTCCCATCACCATGAAGCAATGGTCACCGAGCTGCTGGATGCATACCAACAACTTGGGGCTAGAATGTCTCTGAAGATCCATTTTTTGCACAGCTATCTGGACTTCTTTCCAGATAACCTTGGCTCAGTGTCAGATGAACACGGAGAGCGGTTTCATCAGGACATTGCAATGATGGAAAAAAACTACCAAGGACGATGGGACCCTTGCATGCTTGGTGACTTTTGTTGGATGCTAAAACGGGAAGGCTCTACTGAGTATTAGGGTGGATCACTTTTCACTTTTTTTAAAAAATTATAGCTGGTCAAAGTTTTTCCCATGATTTGGTTCAGTGGAAGTACACTGACACCATTTTTACCAAAATCGATCAATATTTAGGGGTCGCGCATCGACCTTGAAAATTTCAATTTTGGAAATTTGGCCAAATTGACAATTTTTTACTGAATAAAGATAAATCATCAAATGACCATATTTTCTGAATCCTCTCAGTGAAAGAAATCCTCTCAGATACTTACCAAGTTGATCGGACAAGTGGTTTAGAAGTTACACTCACCTAGAAATAACATTAAAATTTAAAATACCGTATTTGTCCCCCGTTATGGACGTAATCATAGCATCAGTAGCTGGCGCATCCTAAAATCCCAATTACACACACACGCTATGTCTATGACCAATATTTTTACTAATCACAGTTTGCTTTTTACAGATCAACTGTGTCAATTGATTCTTGTTTGATAAGTCTAGACTTTAGTACAATGGATAAACTGTTAACAACCAGGAGTGGGAAGACTCTGAAAGTTACTTATTCTGGAAAAGAGAAAGCAGCAACAACAGCACCACCTTCTCTAAGGTCAGCCACGGACGTCTTCTTAATTGGTCAGCCATCTTCCTCGATCGGTGGTGCCAAATTGCCAACCACCCATCAAGTTCTCCAGTACTTCTTCTATGCCAAGCAGGAAACTACTGACAGGAAGGCCGCCGTAAAAGACACGGTGGCCAATGTTCTGGCATTTTGGAACATGGCACGTATAAAGACGATCACGAGGCGTAACTGCGAAAGAAAACTGGAGTTACGGATGGGAAGAGTGGCGCTCGCTGCAGAAGAGCAAGATGAGAGACAGTGACGCGGGAAAAGGCAGGGAGAAGTTTTCAGAAAATCTGAACAAGCTCTGGGACATCGGAGCTCCCGATGCTATTGAAGAGATACAGAAAAGTCGACTGCTCTCAGACAACAACAAACAAGAAGATATTAAATTTTATGAGGATCAACGGGGCCTGCGCCAGGCAACAATGAGTGGGAATGATAAAGTGTTCGTTGTCAAGAGAAAACGGCAACTCTCAAGACAACAATCTCGTGATGAGCCAGGCACCTCAAAAACGAAATTAGGAACCGAAGCTGAGAGCGACGATGAATCTATAGAAAGCAGATCATCGAGCAACTCCGAATCACAGCTAGAACCACCATACCGACAGCCGAGAGAATCAACTGTATCAATCAGCCTTCCTCACCGCATCCTCAATGCACCGGCTGTTATTGAAGTGGCTGATCGCTTCCGGATGTCCAATAATCAGGTGTGTATATATCAGTAATGATCTTTCCTTGACAAAGATATAATAGACGTAACGACGGAAAATTTAGTGATTATTTTGTCACATAAAAACCATACGCATCCTTGTCAATTTCCTTTCAATTTCGCACATAGGTGGCAAGTGTCGTGGCGGCAGTCCTACGTTCGGCAGATCCGCCCGCAGACCTGGACAAATTCAGTATCTCGAAGGACACGTCTCGCCGTGGAAGAGTGGCACATCGTTGTGAAGTGTCGACAGCTGTGCAGAAATCCTTCGTATCTCCGAGGCATGCTGTCGTCCACTGGGACGGTAAAGTAATCAAGGTCAGTTTTGCCCTCACCGTGGACGACAGTGAATTAACATGTTCCAGTGACGACAGTGGATTGACATATTCCAGTGGACGATAATGGATTGGCATGTATGACATACGTTTCAGGACTCTCTTGGATCATTGGAGCACCGCCAGGCGATTCTCATCTCCGGAGCTCCCCAATGCACAGAAGGAAAGTTGCTGGCCGTTCCGACTGTTGCTGACGGCACCGGTCTGTCCCAGGCCCAGGCGACCTTTCGTGCTCTCAAAGACTGGGGATGCGAGAACAACGTGATTGGACTGTGCTTCGACACAACTTCCTCCAATACGGGGAGGGTGCAGGGTGCGGTGGTCCGGCTGGAGAACATGCTTGGTAAACCGCTCTTCCAGCTGGGCTGTCGCCATCACGTTATGGAGCTCATCGTGGGGGCAGTGGTCATCACCGCGTTTGGAAGAACCACAGCACCAACTGAACCTTTGTTCCAGTATCTGAGGAGAAGGTGAATTTCAAGTCTAAGGCGCATTTGTTTTCTCCAATGATTTTTTGCCTTCAGAGCAATTGAGATATCAGCGTCCTTCTACTAATGATGTTAATAGCAGTCGAAAAGGGAAACTTCAGTCGTTTTCATGCAATATTTTCATAACTCCCCTTTCAGGTGGGACAAGCTCGACCTCTCGACTTATCGCGAGCTGGAGATCGAGCATTTGGCGGAGGTGACGTGGCTGATGGAGCTCCGAGATGAGGCAGTCAAGTTCCTCGGCACCGCTTCTGGTCTTGTCAGAGAAGACTACCGAGAAGTGGCGGAGATTACACTCCTGGTACTCGGGGCCCAGCCACGTCGTGGCACACACTTCATGCGCCCAGGAGCCTACCATCATGCGAGGTGGATGGCCAAGGTTGGTATTTTGAATTAGAAGTTAAATATTGTATTGCCTTCTGCAAACAGCCATTTGAAGTCCCTACCAGAAAAAAATAAGATAAATAATTTACCATTAAACAAACTTATATGGAGTGGTATCGGTATTTATACATCACAGTGCGTATTCGTTTCAGATCATCTACTACACGAAGCTCCTGATGTTCAGCGGTCAGCTGGAGTTCGACGACGAGCTGGTACAGAAACTTCAGAGAGTGGTACTATTTACTGCACTCCTCTACGCACCTGCCTGGCTGGCGGCTCCTGTCGCAGCTGATGCCCCGCTGAATGACCTTGTGTTGTACCAGCGTCTTCTGCAGTACAGGGCTGTGGATCGCGAGATTGCAGAGGCTTCACTGGCAGTGATCAGGCGGCACTTGTGGTATCTGAGGCCTCAGACCGTCGTTTTCGCCCTCTGCAGTGACAAAGTGGAAGACACTGTGAAGCACGAGATGGCAAAGAAGCTGTGCCGCCTCGCTGTGCCCGAGGACTTCACGTATGACAACGTCTCGGTTGATGACACGACGCGCCTTCCGGACCTGATCGATGAGTCATCGTGGTTCGTGTTCACAGGCCTGCAGGTGTGCGCGTCTACGTGGCTCACTCTGCCGGTGAATAAGTGGGATCAAGATAAGAACTACTGTGATCTGAAGAATGTCATCTCGCATCTGAAAGTTACCAACGACGTGGCAGAGAGAGGGATAAAACTGATAGAAGATTACGCGAACACTGTCACAAAAGACGAGTCACAGCTGCAGGGTCTTCTTCAGCTCGTGGAAAAGAGCCGGAAAGAACTCGGTGACTTCAAGAAGTCGTCACTTGCCAAGATGACGTAGCGCAGAGGGAAAGGGAGTTAGCAGAGAGAGTACATGGCGCACGCCTTAAGATGACGTGTGTTCTAACCACGATTCATACAGTTTTTGAACCTAGTTAGGGGCACCGGAGTAAGTGCCTTTAGTGATATCGGTAAACCGTTTTAATACAAAATACATTTGATCTTTCCTTATTCGTTTTATCTTATCCTAAAAAGCAGACAATGGCAGACAGCATATGGAGGTACGGGGACAAATACGGTATTTTAAATTTTAATGCTATCTCAAGGTGAGTATAACTTCTAAACCACTTGTCCTATCAACTTGGTAAGTATCTGAGAGGATTTCTTTCACTGAGAGGATTCAGAAAATATGGTCATTTGATGATTTATCTTTATTCAGTAAAAAATTGTCAATTTGGCCAAATTTCCAAAATTGAAATTTTCAAGGTCGATGCGCGACCCCTAAATATTGATCGATTTTGGTAAAAATGGTGTCAGTGTACTTCCACTGAACCAAATCATGGGAAAAACTTTGACCAGCTATAATTTTTTAAAAAAAGTGAAAAGTGATCCACCCTACTGAGTATTGACGCAAATCCAAGAAAACTCACTTCTAAGAAAGTGAACTATATGTAGCAGTTGATATGTAAAAATGCGTGTGTACGTATCCTTTTTTGTTGTTCTGTTCTGTTTCTGTTTTACTACAAATACAAATAAAAGTAGATTTATAAGTAGATTTTCAAAAATTTATTCTCTCTGTGATACTGAACTTTCAAGTTTTGAGTGTATTCTGCCTGTAAACGTCTAAATAAGGGTTACAGATATCTAGATAACCTGACTCGATAGAGAAAAACTAATGTGATTTTCAGATTCAGCACTCCAAAATTAGTTTAGATCATCCATTAAATTGGGAGAAGCAGATTTTTTTTTTTTGTAGACCAGTGATTGATGGTGGATATTAATTATACCATACTGTACTTATAACATCCAGTGATATTTTCAAATAAAAAAAATCCAATGACAAAGTTTTTTTAAATAATCTCCATTTTTCCACCTCTAATTTTATATATATATATAATAGAGGGTTAACAAAAGTAAATAGACACCACGATGATTGTTCAAGAACAAATGGCAAACCTCATAAATGGGATGCCAGAACGTGTGTCAGCTTTGCATAATGGAAAGGGGAACGAAACAAGTTTCAAAATATAACGAATCAACAAATTTTATATTATTTATTGATTTATTATCAAATCAAAATCTATGGAGAAACGAAAAGTGTCTACTTACTTTTGTCAGCCCTCTGTGCGTGTATGGATGCAGAAATTGATAATATAAATGCGACATTTGTTGAAATCAAAGACCACTCACGAAAGAAATTAATTATAGCCTTAGTATACAGGCCTCCCTCTCAGACTGTCGACAGTGATAATTGGCTTCGGCAATTAATTTTTGATGTAAGTAGCGAACACGATGCGATAATTATGGGGGATCTTAATTTATCTCGCGGGGATTGGAGTGGTCCTTTACAGTCTAATTCCGGTCGCCAACCGTACGAGGGTTTGCTCGAAAGTTTACTTTTTTCAAATGGTCAAGGAACCCACCAGAGAACGCAATATTTTACAGGGTGTTCGAAAAGTCCCGTCACCCTGTACATATTGTAACACCAATTTTATTTTTGTGTGATTAATTGTATTTATATGTGGTAGGTGTAATTTAAGAAACGAGTCACTAGCAACAATTACTTTAATTACAGTAAATACAGTTACTAATCAAGAATATCTGTGTGCGCACCATCATTTTCGTAACAAAGGATTATGCGCCTCCATGTGTGGTGTCAGAATCAACGCAGCATCGCTGGAGTGATTGCACCAAATGCATCTCGAACAGCGTGTTTCAGTTCCTCTGTTGTGCGGTAACGCACCCGGGACACGTTCTGCTTGACGAAACCCCATAACGCATTGTCACATGAAGGGAGATCTGGACTTCGGGGCGGCCACTCAAGAGGGACGGGTGAATGTTGCGGGCCATGGCCGATCCATTTGTCTCGGAACACTTCATTGAGGAATTCCCTCACATTAATGGCAAAATGAGGCGGAGCCCCGTCTTGTTGAAACCACACCCGACCAAGCAGCCCTAAACGTTCGAGCTCAGGCACAAACCAGTCCCGTAACATGTTGAGGTAAAGGGATTTGTTAACAGGACCCTCAAAAAAATATGGACCGAACAAGTTTCTGGCAGACACTGCAGCCCATATCATCACGTGCGGTGGATGGTGTTCCCGTTCCTCAAAGTAGTGTGGATTTTCCTTGCTCCAGAAGTGAACATTTCTCATTTTGGTGCTATGGTAAATCGCACACTCGTCAGAAAAAAATCACTGTTCCACGTGCAGGAATTGTTGGAAAAACGGTCAAAAACCGTTCACAGGATTCATATCGTTTCTGCATGTCTGTATCGCTTAATTCATTGGTGGTGCAGCTTATTGAATCTTGTATTGAAATTATTCTGGATATCATGCATCGTTTTGCCAGTACGTGACCTTTCATGAGCCCATGTTTTCATCACTATCCTTTCCTCCAGTGTAAGTGGACTGGTCTGCCATTGTTCACACAACTCTAATATATGGAAAAGAAAAAATGCCAATGAATCACATATAAATTCAATTAATCACACAAAAATAAAATTGGTATTACAATATGTACATTTTGTAGGGGGGTGACGGGACTTTTCGAACACCCTGTAGATTTAGTTTTACATACAGACCAAGACTGAATTGATAATATCTTTGTAGGAGGCTACTTCTCCACCAGTGATCATAGGCAGAGAACATTTGAAATTAAAATTAATGTCCATAATTCGGAGAGCCTGGAATACGTTTTGGATTTTAAAAAGAGTTAAATTTCGTGACATGAAACTGCAACTTTCGACCCATAATTGGGATGAAGCTCTATCGCACGATGATATTGACGGCACATGGACTTTTTTATAATTGTTTTAAACGTTTAGAATCGAGTAATAATCCATTAGGTAAAAAGAGACTAGCGACGTCTGTTAAACTTAAATGATGGAATGCTGAAATTAAAAGTAGCTTAACGTTAAAAAGGAAGGCGCATTTTAAATGTAAAGGATCAAATAACTTGTCTGATGAAAATGCTTACAAGCTAGTGAGAAGGCGAAGTAAAAAACTTAGAAAAAGTAAGCGCAACTATGAGTGAACTATAGTGAACCAAATTAAATCGAATGCGAAGGAATTCTATAATTATGTTAGGAATAAAAAAGTAGCTTCGCCGACTATTGGTCCACTCACAGGCGGAAACAACGAAAAAATTTACGATGACTTACGAATGACGGAAGTTTTAAATAAATTCTTCTCTTCCGTCTTCACTAACGAAAATATGAACATTCCCGTTCCCGTAATCATGCTCAGTGATGATCATTTAAAGCTTCACAATTTTACAATTAATTATTGAAAGCGAAGTACTCTCGGTCATAGGTAAAATTAATCCTAATAAAACTCCCGGTCCAGATAAGCTCTACCCTTGGGTACTTAAAGTGAACTGCGCAATAGTCTCTCCTCTCACATATATATATATATATATATATATATTTAATCGTTACAGTTTGGAGAAGATCCGCTCGACTGGAAACTCGCAAACATTACGCCAATATTTAAAAAAGGGGACAAATCGCTTCCGGGAAATTATCGTCTCATCAGCCTGACTTCAGTAGTTGGTTAGCTTATGGAGACGATCGTTCGGGACAAAATAGTTAATTACTTAAAAGTTAATAAATAAATCAAAGATTCTCAACACGGCTTTCGACGTAATCGTTCTTGTCTTACTAATTTGTTCGACTTCTTTAATGATATTGTAAATATATATTACGAGAGTAAAACAGTAGATATATATATTTCGACTCTCAAAAAGCGCTTGATAAAGTGCCACATAGAAGATTATTAGCTAAACTTTATTCTCACGGAATTGATGGTAATGTTCTCAAATGGGTCGTAAATTGGCTTAGTGGAGGTAAACAAAGAATGGTCATTAATGGCAAAGTGCCTATCAGGGATCAGTTCTGGGACCAGTTCTTTTTATTACTTATAGCAATGACATCGACTCGGGAATTAAGAGTATAATTAAAAAATTTGCGGATAATACAAAACTAGAGGAACGAACAAAATTAGCGGCAAGAACGTTTGCAGATTCAAGATATTAATAAATTACTCGAGTGGGCAGAAATTTGCCAAATGAACTTTAATATAGATAAATGTTAAGCGTTTTATGGTATATCGGTAGAAACAATGTTAAAGAAAAGTATTTTATGCGCGACAAGACACTAACAAGCGTTACAGAAGAAAAAGATCTCGGTATTATTGTTGCCGACAATCTAAAACTAAGTAATGTTATCGAAGCGGTCAGAAAAGCAAATAGAATCTTAGGATTTATTGGTAGATCGTTTGAATTTAAGTCGGAGAAAACAATGCTAACATTATATAATTCCTTAGTACGCCCCCACCTGGAATACTGCGTTCAATTCTGGTCCCCATTTTTACGACAGGATACAGACAGAATGGAGAAGGTGCAGCGACGGGCTACCAAGATGATTCCGAGACTAAGAAACAAATTTATTCTCACCTGTAAAAGGCGAATTCGAGGAGATTTAACGCAGGTTTTTAAAATGATTAAAGGTTTTGATAATGTCGACGCCAAAAAATATTTCGCCTTCAGGAATGCAGTTAGAACTCGCGGTAATAGTCTGAAATTAGTGGGTAAACATTTTAATTCTAATGAACTAAGCATTTCTTCTTCATTTGCATACTTAATTTGTGGAATGGTTTGCCAGCCAGCGTAATTCAAAGTAATTCGATCGAATCCTTTAAAAAGAGATTAGATGCTTATCTTGCCTTAAACCACCCCAGTCTTAAGCATGTGTTAGCGCGTAGAAATAATGTACAATTTTCACTTGGATTCCCTCCTCTGCATTTTAAAATTTTCACTTAACTTTAAATTTCTTTCCTACCTCTCAACATCTTTTCTCCGCTTTGCTTTAAAACTTCCACTTTTGTCTTTACATTTTTTTACACCTTTTAACTTTCCTTCTTAAACAGGGAGCCTCGAAGGGACCAGCCGGTCTGTTGCTGTTTCATATATAACACTAAGGTGAAGTAATAAGATTGACCTTCGTCAGAATGAAGAATTCGGGCGGAAGCATAACCAAGGTTATACTTACAGATTGTTATCGTAACCTAATAGATTATGGATAACTAAAATAAAAGTAACCGAACCAAAATGACTGAAAAAAAATTAAAATATTAACATGTTAAATTCGAGCCGAAATATAAAAAAAATAAAAAAAAAATAAATGAGTCGCCATTTCATCAAATGTATTAATCGCTATTAAACGACAAGATTTCGAAAATGATTTTGAAAATTTTCAAACTGGGATTGTTGTCGATTAATGTCAAAACCGCAACAATCGCTTTTCAGCGGGTCACGATTCAGCGGCAGCAAAAACAGTAAAACCAAATGGCCCAAATGATGATACGAGATTAACACTTCTTCCACTGGAGAAAATGGTTATCAATTAACTCCTTTATCTCTGAAATGATAACCGAAATGAGTTGTCTTTTCCTGAATGAAAAGTGACGTGAGAAAAATGTTAAAGTTAAAATGAATAAGAAATAACTTGAAAACACCTCCATTGTTTACCAATTTGAGAACATCATTTATATAATAACCTTCTGTAAACCACAAAACCACATTTTTATATATATTAGCACCAAATTAATATATATATATATATATTATAACTTCTGCCCGAATTGTTCATTCTGACGAAGGCCAAGCTTTTCACCCCACCTTAGACCTACAGTTTAACTTGGAATCCGAACCACCCCACCAGCAGTCCAGCGTCTTGAACCACTAGGCCACCCAGGGTACCCATTTATCTACCAACTACTTTCGTTATTGTGTGGAAGGATGAACAGCTGGGTTTTGCTGCGCGCCGCCTGCCGTCACCGGGTCTCAATCCCGGGGCCGATGTATTCGTAGTCAGCGACGCTAACCACTACATCACCGAGGAGTATATATATAGTGGCCTACGATCACCGATTTGAGGTGGCTAACAAAAGTAGGCTTACTATAATTACTGAATAAAATTGAAATGAAATATTAGGGGTCACCAATTTGTGCCTATTGCCCAAATAAACAATATTAATAAGGAGAGAGAAATTATTTTGTTGTTTTGTGTTTAATTAGGAAAATAAATCAATTATTTGTTCACAGCTATTAACAGTTCAATAAAGATATTTATAACGATTAACAATTATATAACAGCATTTATACAATGCTAAAGATGACGGATTCTTAACAGTTAGTCTGTATAACCATTCCTTATTGCTAAGTAAATACGCTAATTGAAATAGGCTAATGAGATATGCAGAGTGAACACAGAATAAATAAAGAAGCCTATTGATAACTGAAATAATGTAAATACAGTACGGCACAGTAAATGGATTAAGTCGGAAAAATGTAATGCATAAAAGGAGCACATAAACAATCGGATGCGAAATAAATGAATTATATGAAAGAACACAATAACAGGGTGATAGAAAACTACAGTATTGGTACAACACTTGAATAGGCCTACTGCGGTCTTAACGAGAGAGTTAGTTTGCACGGTGATGGACACTTTTAGGGCCGACGTGATTAGGTAGAGCTTGCGGAAGCACGACGTAACAAAAACACTGTAGGCCGAGTAAGGACCGAAGAGGCTTACCGAGATGATGAATAACTCTGGAGATTGAAGACTTACGTGAAGTGTTGACCGTATTGCGTTTCGCCAAAGATGACCTTGGAGACTGTAGGCATAGGTGAAGATTTGACCGTATTGCGTTTCGCCAAAGATGACCTTGGAGACTGTAGGCATAGGTGAAGATTTGACCGTATTACGTTTTGCCGGATAAACTTGGAGACTGTAGAGGGCCCGGGCCTCGAAGGGTGCTTCCGTAGTCAGACTGGCCTTGCCGGCGAGAGGATGAGTGTTGACAGCCGATGGAGACTTGTTGAAAAGAGGCCAACAGAAAGCGCCTACAGCCGTGATGTCGTTTCTTGCGGGATGGAATTGCAGAGTCTCCTCAAGTGTGTCTTCGTTTCTTGTATGGTTGAAGTGTGACTTGAAGGACTGAGGCCGGCTGAGGTCGAAGCGGCGCTACGTGAGGTGAGATTCACGAGGAGAAGTAAAGGGAGTGATGTTTGTTTGTTTGTTTGTTTTTTTCTGCTTAAGGTGCTTCAACCCTACTGGATTATTGACACCATTTTTTTTTTGACTCCCCGAAGGAAGGAAGGCTGCAAAAGTAAGATAATTTCATGAATGTTTGTTTGTTTTTTCTGTTTAAGGTGCTTCAACCCTGCTGGATTATTGACACCATTTTTTTTTTTTTTACCCCCCGAAGGAAGGTTTCAAAATGTTTTAGCTTTATTATATATATATAGAATTTCATGAATGAGAGCGAGTTTCAGTGAACTCTGACTTTTATAGGCTCGTAAGACGTTAACTTTTCGCGGCCTTTTTGGGGAAAACACAAGCGTCCTTTTGTTTCTCTCTCCTTGACAAACCACGTGTGTTTTTTTGATTCCTGATGATTCCAAGATGTCTGCGAACGGCGAGGAAAAGGAATTCGTTTGTCTGCCCTTTATATATATATATACAGGGCGTCCCAAAAAAATGTATACACACTTTAAATACTTATAAAGGCAGTGTTTATTAAAATACATTTCATTTTCAAAATGTACTAGAATCTACAGACATTATTTAATTGTTTTGTCAACGCCTGTTTTCAAACTGACGTCCGTTCTGGTCCAAGCACTGCTGATAACGCGAAGCAATGGAATCGCAAACATCACGAAACATTTCGTTTGGTATTTGTGTGCATTCTCGTTCAATGGCTGCTCTCAATTCAGCGACTGTTGCAGGTTTTATAGCGTAGACTTTGTCTTTTAAGTATCCCCATAAAAAAAAGTCTAGTGGTGTGAGGTCTGGTGAACGCGGAGGGTATTCTACGAAACCCCTTCGTCCAATCCACATCCACATCGTGCCAAGTACCACTCGCAATACTCCACTCTTCGGTCCGGATCATCTTCATTAAGAGCATGGACTAATCTTGGAATGTAACTTTTCCATTGACAGCGCTTCAAAATGCGTTGGACAGACGATTCTGAAATTCCTACCTCACGACTCGCTTGCCGCACAGATTTTCTTTGACTTTGGTGATACGTTTCCAGTACTCTTTCTTGCTTTGTGGGGCTTGTCGATGTCCGTGGTCTTCCGGAACGCTTCTTGTGGACATTCTGAACAGTTCCATCGGCTTCAAACTTATCTCTAATTCGAGTGATGGTAAGTCGCGTTGGTGGGATCTGTTTGAAACTCCCTCCTAAACTGTCTTTGCACTTCAACTGCGTTTTCACACTTCCAGTAGCATTTTAGAATGAATTTCCTTTGTTCAAAGCTTAGTCTGACTGCCATTATTAATTCTAATGGGTTTAACTTGGAAA
This sequence comes from Bathynomus jamesi, assembly GCA_023014485.1. Taxonomy (NCBI): domain Eukaryota; kingdom Metazoa; phylum Arthropoda; class Malacostraca; order Isopoda; family Cirolanidae; genus Bathynomus; species Bathynomus jamesi. The sequence continues at coordinate 308,891 of JAJOZX010000158.1, read as the reverse complement.
GAAAGAAACATCAATTGAGCTATCAGCTGTTAAAGTGTGTATACATTTTTTTGGGACGCCCTGTATGTATGTATATATAATATATTTATTAGCACCAAATTAATATATATCGCATTTATTTTTCTCAAAAGTTTATGGATAGGATGCTTTTTTTGAGGAATGTTTTATTCTGTAATAATAAAGGCAATTTATTACTTTTGTAAAAATACAAAAATTTCTAATGAAAATCAGCATTTTTATGGCCTTGCTCCAATTTTTATTCCCAATTTTATTTTTAAGCATAAATTTTATATTCGATAGAGATTATTTTATGTAAAAAACGAGAGTAACACTAAAAGTTTTAAATATTTGGGGAAAGTTTGGCTGTCAACGTGAAACGAATGCCTATCCCCAACTAATATATATATATATATATATATATATATATATATATATATATATCAGGTCATCCCATAAGTAATGTCGTTTTTTAGATTGGAATTTGAAGGACAAAAAAAACTCAACTGAAACTTTTTAATCTAGTATATATTTTCCATCGGAATCAATAACACTGCCAACGTCCTACAAGCTTTTCAATGCCATGTTTATAAAATTTAGGCGGTTTTGAGGCAAAAAACGTACAAAGACTGGTGTGCACTGTGCAGGTCATCTAAAGAAAAATAGTTTCTCGTCAAGATAGTTTTGCAGACTCCTGAAGAGATGATAATCTGAAGGCGCAACGTCTGGAGAATATGGAGGATGTGGAAGTTTTTCCCACCCAAGCTCCTCAATTTTTGCAGAAGTGATCCGAGCGGTATGAGGACGTGCTTTGTCGTGGTGGAACACGATTCCTTTCCGATTAACCAAAGGTCTCTCTTCTTTTAGTGCAGTGTTCAATCGATCCAGTTGTTGACAGTAGACTTGAGCGGTGATTGTTTGGTTGTGTGGTAAGGTTTCAAAGTGTATTACACCACCTTGATCCCACCAAACACTAAGCAACACCTTCCGAAGGTGAAGATTTGGTTTTGGCTGTGGTGTCGCTGGTTCTCCGGCACAAACCCACTGTCGACGGCGCTTAACATTCTGGTACAGTATCCACTTTTCATCACGTCACTAAACGGTGCAAAAACGGATATTGGCGTTCACGGGAATGAAGAACTGTGCTAATGTTTACCCGCACCCTCAGATTGTCGACCGACATTTCATGTGGCACCCATTTTCCTAACTTAGGCACTTTCCCGAGTTGTTGCAAATGTCGATGGATGGTGGACGGGGATGAATTGAGTTTCTGGGCCAATTCTTCGACAGTTGTTGAACACTCTTCTTCAAGTGCGGCTAACAGCAGGTCATCATCAAACTCAGCAGGGCGTCCAGAGCGTGCTGCATCTGTCAAACAGCAGTCACCATTCCTAAACTTTTGAAACCATCTTTGACATTTCCTCACATGCAGAATATCGTTACCATAAACGTCCTGAATGTTTCGCGTTGCTTCAGTAGCACTATTCCCAATTTTGAACTCGTAAAGCATTATATCCCTGATATGCTCTTCTGATACCGCCACGTTTATGAGGGGTTCACATAAAGCAAAACACACGTCTTCACTGGTCAAGGTCTGTAAAGTATGTAGCGAAACACGATACATCTCCTCTTAGATATAACCTTTGGAAAATTTATGCTTAAACCGAGTAGGACTAGTTTAAACTTAATCTATCGTAAAAAACGACATTACTTCTGGGATGACCTGATATATATATAGTTGTGTTTGCGCGTAATTTTTATTTTTATATATAAACCTCAAAAGTGCATTTAGTCTACCGAATCTACAGTGAAATTTATTCGACGACAGATTTTATCAGCACTTTGATAACTTGACCTGACCTAACTTAACCAAAAACCTAACCTCACTTAATGTAACTCGAAACACTCGTTAATATTTCATGGCATGGAAATGTTGCTCGCCCGAGTCTTCCGTCTCACTGCAATGGTCCGTGTAACCAGGAAATATAACTAAAAATTTGGGTATTTTGTACAACTCTTTTCTTCTATAGGAAGAACTCATTTTGGTTTCATGTTTATGCAGTCCCTCTTCGTACGCAGAATTTCGTGACTGTACCAATAAGCGAAAACGGAATTCTTCCTTGGCGTAAAACCAAATATTCGGGATAACGAAGAATGACATTTTTCGTTCCGGCCTCGACCTTCCGTTTCCGGTCGCTGTTCAGCCCTTGTGGGCCTTCCCCTTCAGGATGAAACCCGACGCGAGGGACTTGATTTCGGTAAAGTATTTTCCCCGCAGAGAAAACTTCCCTTTGAACATTTTTCTATTTAAAGATCACAAACGAAATACACGCAGAGAGCCAGATTATGATAAGGAAAAATGGTTCACGAGAATGCCGTTTTTAAGAAAACATTTTAAATTTAATCCGATAATATATTCCTACTTTGAATTGAACATAATTTAATTTGGGTTGATTTTTTGGTACAAAGTATTAATATGCTGAATTTGATACGTAATTTTTTAATTCCTATTTCTTTTTTTAGTTTCTAAAAGTTTTATTCATATTTATTTGCGTGAAGAATTAAAGGACCTTTTCCAGTTTGTGTACCGTTTTTCATATAATTTATTTTTGAGAATATTTTTGTTAAAACTAACGAAAATATCACGACTTAACCTAACCAATTATCAAGAGCGTACAGTTGATCTATTAGTAAATAGTAAATACTATTCCAGAAACAAACAATGTTATAATTAATAATAGATCAACTGTACGCCCTTGATAATTAATTGGTTAGGTTAAGTCGTGATATTTTCGTTAGTTTTAACAAAAATATTCTCAAAAATAAATTATATGAAAAACGGTACACAAACTGGAAAAGGTCCGAATTAAATAAAAATTTGGATCACCTGAAGATCAGGGCCCCCAGCCTTCTTTAGTTAGCCTTATAAGGCTAACTAAAGAAAATATCACGACCTAACCTAACCACTCGTTAGGTCAACTGTACGTCCTTGACGATTGGTTAGGTTAGGTCGTGATATTTTCGTTAGTTAGCCTTATAAAGCTAACTAAAGAAGGCTGGGGGGTGCCTGATCTTCGGGTGATCCAAAAATTTTAATTGCCTATTTAGATAGTTCAATCTTCGCAAATTATAATTACCGATTTAAATTAGTAAAAGGGTCGTAATTTAAACTTTTACGTGGTAAATTCAGCATGAGAGATTTTTATTCATTCATATTTAAAAGGAACGAAGGATACCAACAGAGCAATAAACAAAGAAAAAACAAACAAATTACAAACGTATTCTAAGTTATACATTCACAGATTAATAATAGCCTAATTAGGCCTACACTAAAAAAGACTAACTTCATTAAAAATCCAGATTTCACGATTAACTTATTCTAAGTTTTGACGAGGAAACTAGAATCGAGTCTCATGGGCGACGTTTGATAAAGAAATTTTAAGATTTGTTTGACACTTCGTCAGTTTAACTTCTTTCAACCACGGTTTCTTGATGGGTGCGAGTCTTTAACACACACACACACACACACACACACACACACACACACACACACACACAAATATAACAAATAATATTTCTCCATTACAGTTTTCAACAAATTAATTTGTCAAAATGATTCAGTATCTGAATTCTATTCAGTTTGAACTTTTTCCACTTTGAACACGAAAAATTCTATGATTCAAATGAAAATTGCCTTCAACATAACAAATTCACTCGAAAATATTGGATTGGACAAAATCTTGGTTCTCTCAATAATGAAAAAACTTATCCCCAAAATTCGACAGAACGAATAATCCACGCGGGCAATGTGGATTAAGACGAGTAAGGTTAAATTAAATTTGGGTTAGAAATTATCGGTAAACTTTTTTGCCGGTTGGAGTGTAAAGTCTTCAAAACATTTTACTTAAATAAAAAGAATAAGAAGCTGTATTTGGTTCTGAAAATCGATTTCACTATACAGGTTTGTGATTGAAATTATGTCGCCACTTTACGCTCACAAGAATAAGAATCATTGTAAATTTGTACAAAAAACACCTACACAAAAAACTCGAAAATAATAATAATAATAATAATAATAATGACCAGTGTTGGGACTGTTCTTATAAGCACACCGGACAAAAAATTAGTCACCCCTAATAGCACCGATAGTAGGAAGTTCAAGGTCACACAGAGGGCGCTGATGTAGCATTGGTAAGTGACAAGTAGCGGTGACGTAGCACACAGGATCAGATCTGTTTCGTGAGGTGGTGAAGAACAAAGTGTGTGTTGGATATAGTCTGCAAAATGGGTCGTGAGGCAGACGTTACTCAGTGGCAAAAAGGAGCCATCGTGTTTGGCAGAGCCCACGGACACAAAATGTTTGAAGTAGCCCAATTTGTTGGTGTGTCAACGCGTACTGTCCAGCGAGTTTACAAAGAGTGGTGTAGTTCGCAATCAACTGAAACTCGACGGCGTAACTGTGGCCGGAAAACAATTCTCGACAATAGGGGCCGCCGCCATGTTTCTCGTCTAGTAACTGCAAATCGTTTTCAAACCAGAGAACAATTGCTCCAAGAAACCAATGAGGTTCTCCAGCGACCAATTTCCGAACGGACATTGCGACGAGAACTGCATGCGATGGACATCTGGAGCAGGGTACCACGGAAGAGGCCGCTGTTAACAGCAAGTCACAAATTGGCACGTTATAAATGGGCTCAGAGGCACAAAAACTGGACTGCGGCAGATTGGAAACGTGTAATTTGGTCCGATGAGTCCCGTTTTTGTTTGTTCTCCAATGATGGGAGGCGACGAGTACATCGCAGGTCAATGAAGCCTTTAATCCTGAATGCGTCGAAGGTGTTGTTCAGGCTGGAAACAGAAAGTGAAGCGCAGGAATAGACACCCACGGACTCTGGCGGAACTTCGGGACCGGCTGATGAACGAGTGGCAGCAAATCGATGTTCAGTACATGCACAACCTCGTAGAGTCTCTGCCTCGCCGGATTCGTGCGGTTATCAAGGCCAGAGGCGCCGTCACACGTTATTAGGTACATTCTGAGAGGGGTGACTAATTTTTTGTCCGATGTGCTTAGTTCGCAAGGTAATAATACAATAAATTAAGCAATGAAAATTAAATTTGGGCTACTAACAACGACGTGGTGGTGCTTGGAAGTCTGCCTGCATGATCAGTTGGAATGGGCTATATTTAGCTTGGTCAGCATCGAGTTCCTGATGCTGCCGCATACGTATAGTCACACTTATTTTAATATAAATAAATAATGCGTATTTCACTGTTTATTCATGTCCTATTGTACTATACAGTATATACACACCTTTTTTTCCTCGCACAGCTGCTCAGTAACTGAAAGCAACAATTTAGCTACTGAATTTGTGATTTACAGATATGTACATTGATGCTATTTTCTAATATTTGCACAAATCACACGTACGTATTGGGGAATTATTATTCCAATTTTGAATGCTTTTCAAAAGTAGTGGTAGCGCGCTGCTTTTCCAAATGAGTAGCTGTAGCGGTAGCCGGGCTACATTTTGGCCCAAGTAGCGATAGCGCCGCTATTTTCATGAGGTAGCGCGCACAAAACTGACAATAACTACATACAGAACGTACAAACGTGATCATTTCTAGCACAATTTTAGCACTGCCCTTTCATACATCTTCCTGTATCAATAACTGGTCGTGTTTTAATTTCCTTAAACTTCTTTCAAACTAACTAAAACCAATAATACTTCATATTAGCGTACCGATTAATCGTCCCCACAAACTCCACATTCGTCATTAGCTACCATTAATTAATCAGACTGAAATAGGGAAGGAAAAAAGTTAAGTTAAAAAGAAGTCTTCCTCATTAACGAACATGTCGAATAAACATAGGTATCGAACTCCAATATTCCCTTTGTTCTCCATATACCCCCCCCCCCGTATTCCCGCTTTTTTCAAAGGAAAAACTATATAATCAAACGGGAATACGCGCTGAGCATAACGCTGGGAACATACGATTATTTGCAATCATTTCCACGGCATATACGATACATATATTACGCTTTTATTTCAATACAATAGTTTTCCATTTACGAAAAGGGAAATGTAAGATAAAGCTCTGAATGGGACTTGGATGTATACAGTAAAAATGTTAAACAGAAGAATGGAAGAAAATTCCTGCGGAAAAGCTCCATTTTATGATATGAGGCGGAGGTTTCAGGTAAAGAAAATGGGAATGAAGTGGAGGAAGAAGCAGAAAAAGACAAAAAAGAAGAAATAGGGTTTCACTTTGTGTGAGGAAAGAAAGGAAATATATTAGGCTTAACTGCATTCCAAATGGTTGGATAAAACTTGCCTCTCAGATTGGCATCGTATACCTTATTCTCAGTCAGTGATAATCCCGTGCAAATATACGATTTAAACATTGAACCAACCACATGAACAAGAAGAAATGGGGTCCTTATATATATATATATATATATATATATATATATATATATATATATATATATATATATATATATATTACCAAAAGTATTCGGACACCCCGCCACAAATAAGTATTGTGGACTAGTGCATGCGCAGTGACTTGGAAAGTCCTCAATATGAAGCCTGTATGTCTGCCTGGGCAGTAGCAGTGGATTAGACGCCAGTATGCCGCGTGGAGCAGAACTACAGACTTTCAACGTGGGATGGTGGTTGGATGCCACATCAGTAACCTTTCTGTGCGCGCAACTGCGAGCCGTCTGAACATTCCGAAATCTACTGTAGCGGATGTTATTCAAAGATGAAAGGCTGAAGGTGCCACTACAACAAAAAAACGGTCTGGACGGCCTCTCAAACTCACGGAACGTGGTCGAAGAGCCTTACGGAGGAGTGTTCGTACCTCACGCACGTCGTCTGCGGCGAACATCACGGCCGAGGTGCAACAGGCCATGGAAACATCTGTCAGCACGTCAGCTGTTCGTAGGGAGCTGCATAGACTTGGATTTCAAGGGAGGGCAGCTGCGCACAAGCCCAATATCACCGCCACAAATGCAGAACGCCGATTGGAGTGGTGTCGTGCTCGACGTTCATGGACTCTAGAGCAGTGGCAGAGTGGTATGGAGTGATGAATCGCGCTACACATTGTTTCCTTCTGATGGACGTGTGTGGGTGTGGCGATTGCCTGGAGAACGCTTCTTACGGGACTGTATCGTCCCGACTGTAAAGTTCGGTGGAGGTTCTGTGATGGTATGGGGCTGTTTCAGCTGGATGGGACTTGGTCCGTTAGTTGTCGTGCTGGAAACCATGAAGCCCAAGACGCATCTGGATATTTTGGATAATTCTGCGCTTCCTACGCTCTGGCAGTACTATGGTAATGGGCCCTGCCAGTATCAACACGACAATGCTCCATGTCATATCGCAAAGTGCATACAGGACTGGTTTATGGATAACAATATCGAGAAGTTGGACTGGCCGGCTCACAGTCTGGACCTTAATCCTATTGAACACCTTTGGGAAGAATTGGAGCGCCGCATCAGACTTCGGCCAAATCGGCCTTCTTCCAAACAATCTCTGGGAGCGGCTTTGCAAGAGGAATGGAGGGGTATTCCAATAGACACCTATCGGAAGTTGGTTGAAAGTATGCCAAGGAGGGTAGAGGCTGTCATTCAGGCCAAAGGCGGCCCTAATATGTATTAGGTTTTTGCATTAAAGATCCTTTTTGCAACTACCTATGCGTGTCCGAATACTTTTGGTAATACAGTGTGCGTGTGTGTGTATATATATATAGTGTTATAAGTCGACCCAAGAAATATGGAAATTGGCGGAATTTGTAGTTTGTATTTGAAGTTTGTCATAGTAATTCTGTAACTAAAAAATGTAATGACATGTACATGTAAACCCTATCTTGTATAGTATTGCACGTAAACAATAAAACAACATATTATATATACACTTCGTCCCTTCTTATAGGGTCGACTTGAAACACCCTGTATATTAACGTACATATTTAGGTTAGATTAAGTTATATATATATATATATATATATATTTTAACTGCAAACAACACACAGTATAATTAATGTAAAGAACGACGCTTGTGTAGAAGAGCGTTCAACGCTCTTCTACACAAGCGTCGTTCTTTACATTAATTATACTGTGTGTTGTTTGCAGTTAAAATGTATATATGTACGGCATGCGAAGGTGCCCCCTCAGGGCATTGGTTTCTGCTCGTATTTAGGAGAATTACGACTTCTGATTGATCGAGGTCCATGGTTTAGTTGATAGCATATCTGACCGGCAATCGGATGATCCCGGGTTCGATTCCCGGTGGTACCTCATTTTTCATTTGTTCGTTCTCCCTCCTCATCTTGTACGGAACGCTCTTCTACACAAGCGTCGTTCTTTACATACATACATATATATATATATATATATATATATGTGTGTGTGTGTGTGTGTGTGTGTGTGTGTGTGTGTACATATTTAGGTTAGATTACGTTATATATATTATATATAAATATACTAGGGGCACTCAATATATTTTGCCCCACCCTTTTTTCTTAGCTAAATAATAGGCCATGGGGCTGAAATGTCTTTTGGGCCGTAAGTTTGAACTTTCTGCGCTTCACATAACCGGTTTTTTCCAGTTTGAACCTCCATTCTTTGTATAAAACCGATGGTTAACGCATTTTCGAAAATGGCGTCTGACAGTGATGTGCGTCGTAAACAGGGAGATGTTATCGAGTTCTTAACCGCAGAGAAGAAAACAGTTGTTCCGTCTACAAAACGTTTACGGAGATGCTGTTGTTGATCGAAGCACAGTTGGACGCTGGTCTAAACGTGTATCATCGGAGAGAGGGAGAGCCAGCCTCGATGAGAGCCACGCAGCGGTCGCCCGGCATCGGCTGTGGCACCTTACACTGTGCAACGTGCTAACAGCATCATTCGATCAAATCGGCGCGTCATATACAAGGAGCTATCACTGGAGCTAGGAATTAGTGAAGGAAGTGTGAATACGATAACTCAGCAACTGGGATACTCAAAAGTGTGTTCACGGTTTGTTCCTCGCCAATGACTGAAGATCACAAAGCCCAAAGAAAAGAAATTGCTTCTGAGTCGTTGCTTCGATACGAGACAGAAGGGGATGACTTTCTTTCACGAACTGTGACTGGGGATGAGACTTGGGTACACCACTTTGAACTTGAAACAAAACGCTAATCCATGGAGTCGCATCACGCAGACTCCCCACGCAAGAAAAAGTTCAAAATGATTCCCTCTGCAGGAAAAGTTATGGCCACCATTTTTTGGGACATGAAAGGGGTGATTCTGGTGGACATTACGAAGAAAGGACAAACAATCAACTCAGAGGAATATATTGCTACCCTTCAGAGACTCCAGAGACGTATATAAAGCGAGTTCGACTGGAGAGCAAACTGGAAGACGTTCTTCTTTTTCACGATCAGGCAAGACCACACAACAGTTTGCAAACAAAAATGCGCTTGACTGTGTTACCCCACCCTCCATACAGCCCGGATCTGGCACCTTCAGACTTCCATTTGTTTGGGCCAATGAAGGCTGCTATTCGTGCAAGAAAGTTTCAGTGACGATGAGGTTGTTGAGGTTAAGAGGTGGCTCCAGCGAACCCAGCGGACTTTTACCAGCAAGGAATAACAGCCCTTGTTTCGAGGTGGAGGAAAGCCGTAGAAAAGGATGAAGACTATGTGCAAAAAATAAAAACTTGTAAAAAATGTATTAACTACTTTTGGACAAAATTTCTGGAACTTACAAGTAAATTTGGAAAGGAAAAAAAAGGTGGGGCAAAATATATTGAGTGGCCCTCGTATATATACACACAGTATATATATATATATATATATATATATATATATATATATATATATATAATATATATATACAGTACACGAAGGTAATTCAATAAGTATCCGCACTTTTTATTTTCACAATTTTATTTTCACATCTGATAGATTATAAACATCACTTCTCAACATAGTCTCCCTGTTTCTCAATACACTTAGTCCAGCGATCTACAAGCTTCCTAATGCCATCACAAAAGAATGTTTTTGGCTGTGTGCGTAGCCAGTCATGCACCGCCTCCTTCAGGTCATCATCGCCATGGAATCGCTGACCTCTCAAAGCGTCTTTTAGTCGTCCAAACAGGTAAAAATCCGAAGGTGCCACGTCTGGATTGTAGGCTGGATGGTCAAGAACTTCAAATTTAAGTTATTGAAGGCATTTTCTAGTCTGTGCAGCGGTATGAGGACGCGCATTGTCGTGTAACAGAATAACACCTCCCTCTCTTTTTGTGCGAATTGCTTGCTTTAACTCATTCCGAAGCATGTCAGAATACGATGCACTTGTTACTGTAGTTCCACGCTGTAGATAATGTTCAAGGATAGGGCCTCGTTTATCCCAAAACAGAGTTAGCATAACTTTACCTGCTGACGGCTGCGCTTTGAACTTCCTTGCAACGGGAGATGTTGGATGCTTCCATTGCATACTCTGTCGTTTGCTTTCTGGTTCATAGTGATGGATCCAGATTTCATCTAGTGATAATGCGCTCCAAAAAGTTTTCACCTTCATTATGATACCGTGCCAAAAGACGAGAGCAGACGTCCATACGATTACGCTTGTGCTCTTCTGTCACAGAGCATGCAATGGAAGCATCCAACATCTCCCGTTGCAAGGAAGTTCAAAGCGCAGCCGTCAGCAGGTAAAGTTATGCTAACTCTGTTTTGGGATACACGAGGCCCTATCCTTGAACATTATCTACAGCGTGGAACTACAGTAACAAGTGCATCGTATTCTGACATGCTTCGGAATGAGTTAAAGCAAGCAATTCGCACAAAAAGGAGAGGGAGATTGTCGGAAGATGTTATTCTGTTACACGACAATGCGCGCCCTCATACCGCTGCACAGACTAGAAAATGCCTTCAAGAACTTAAATTTGAAATTCTCGACCATCTAGCCTACAGTCCAGACCCGGCACATTCGGATTTTTACCTGTTTGGACCACTAAAAGACGCTTTGAGAGGTCAGCGATTCCAAGGCGATGATGACCTGAAGGAGGCGGTGCATGACTGGCTACGCACACAGCCAAAAACATTCTTTTGTGATGGCATTAGGAAGCTTGTAGATCGCTGGACTAAGTGTATTGAGAAACAGGGAGACTATGTTGAGAAGTGATGTTTATAATCTATCAGATGTGAAAATAAAATTGTGAAAATAAAAAGTGCGGATACTTATTGAATTACCCTCGTGTGTGTGTGTGTGTGTGTGTGTGTGTGTGTGTGTGTGTGTGTGTGTGTGTATATATATATATAAATATATATATATATATGATGAATTTCATAATTAAACACGTGAAATGAATGAATGATGCAAACCACAAGAAAAAAGAAAAATGATTCCAAGGCCTTTCGTGTATTCATAAGTACACCTTGTCAGGCCTCCCTGACGAGGTGTACTTCTGAATACACGAAAGGCCTTGGAATCATTTTTCTTTTGCCTTGTGCGTTTGCATCATATATATGTATGTATGTATGTGTGTGTGTGTGTGTGTGTGTGTGTGTGTTCATTTGGTCTGGGTAGTAATTGGATGGGAGACCGTCCTCTGCGCCTAGATTATGTAGCGACCCGGATCCCACGTAAAGCTGTAGGTCCCCTCCGTCATATGACCTTAGATGTTGCGAAGGAGGTTAAACAACCCCAATTAAAATATATATATATAATATATATATATATATATATATATATATATATATATATATATATATTACTTACTTTTGTTGAGTTTGAACGACGGTTCAGGATCGACCTGCGGTCGACCCCTCTGCAGCACCCCGCCTCATTTGCGGGACTTGGTGAAGGAGGGAATTGCTCTCTGATCGCCTCCTGCCCTCGTAGCCAGCCACGCATGGCTGGTCAGGGACTTTGCACAAGAATCTGTCCAGCTGGTTCTTGAAGTTATTCAGGTTGGTGTGCTGGAGATTCCTCACTTCTTTTGGAAGGACATTGAAAAGCTTTGGGCCCCGTATTCTGAGGGTATTTTCCATCCTCGTTTTCATGGCTCCTTGTCCCACCGCAGCTGGGACCGTACAAAATCTGCCTCTTCTCTCATTCCAGTTTGTTTCTATTTCATTTCTGAGGTTAGGGACAGAGCCCTCAAGTATGTTCCATATGTATATTATTGTGTACCGCTCTCGCCTTCTTTCAAGAGAGTAGAGTTCCAGGGATTGTAGTCGAGACCAGTAGTCTTCACCTTCCGTTTCCTCTATCTTAGACGTAAAAGTCCTTTGAATAGCTTCAATGCTCGCAATGTCTCTTTTTCTGTGTGGGCTTGTGAGTACTGAGCAATACTCAATTATTTGTAGGACTAGACTCTTCCATAATTTGAGCATGATATATATATATATATATATATAGTCATGCGGTTTGCTTCTACAAAGCTTCAATTTAATATTTAGGAGAAATCCAATGACAAGGAGGAATGTAAATGCCATGAAAAGTCTTCTTTAATGCGCAACGTTTCGAGCAATACGCTCATCATCAGGCTAGATAATAACAATATGAAATTAGAATCAATAAATAAATGTGAACAAGACAAAATAATTTCCATAAAACCTATTCAGTAAAAGCAAATTTTAAAAAGACTAAAAGAAGATGGTTAAATTCAAAGTTATAAAAATTTACATATAAAATTAACCAGAAATTTAAAAAGCTATTTTTAAATTACATATAGTAAATTTGAAATTAGTACACTGGAATAATTAACACTAATACAATGGAATAATTAACACTACGAACCTTTCAATGCTGGTTCCGAGGCACGAGTAATTTAAAACAAAACAAAACAGGAAACAAGCTATGGGTTGGGCGGTTGGAGTTATAAGTTAGGGGAGGGGGGATTATAAAAAATTGGGGAGGGGGGTTTATAAAAAATTTAGAGGGACAGCTGAGGAATCCACGTTTAGAGAAGGGGTCAATGTTTTAATATAAAGAGATTCCAAAATTCTAAGTGAGTTAGGACAAGAATTACAACCGAGAATTTTAAAATGATCTAAAGTGACATCAGTTTTACATTTTATACTGTGTTCCCGAATACTGGAGGCTTCCTTTTTATTTAAAATTTTACCTGTGACTAGACCGGACAAGGGCAACGGAGTTGTTATTTTGAATAAATCTGATTACATAAATAAAACTAATGAAATCCTAAGTGATGTTAGCAAATTCAAACAAATTCTTGAACCCGTCAATAAAGTCATTTTAAGGTTGGAAGACCAAGTTAATAGATTTTTGTCACGATTAAAGTCTTTAAAGATAATAAAAAATGATACTTACTCTCAGTTGTTCGTATCTGGTTCTGATCTTGCTCAATTATACTGTTTGCCTAAAATCCATAAAGTTGGAACACCTCTCCGTCCTATTTTAGCTTCGTATAACTTACCTACCTTTCAATTGTCAAAATTTGTTGTTCGTCTCCTGTCACCTTTTGCGAAAAATGCTTATACTATAAATAACTCTTATGAATTTCAAAAAGATCTTCTTAGTAAGAATTTCGATTCAAAAAAGTTTTTTGTCAGTTTTGATGTAAAGTCGCTTTTCACGAATGTACCTGTATCAGAAACTATTGCCATTATTTTAGATAGGGTTTTTAGCTCTGATGATAGTTTTCATGGTTTTTCATGGTCTTATTTTAAGGAACTTTTAGAATTGGTTTTTAAGCAATGGTATTTTACTTTCAATAATAGGGTTTACCAACAAATTGATGGTGTTGGGATGGGATCACCCGTCGGACCTCTATCAGCTGATTTTTTTATGACTCATTTAGAAAGTGTAATCTTTAGACAATCTCCCACCCATTTTAAACCAATTTTCTATCGACGCTTCGTTGATGACTCGATAGCTGTTTTTGATAATGCTGTACAAGCGCAACAATTTTTTAACTTCTTAAATTCTCTGCACCCCAATATAACTTATACAATGGAAACTGAGAAAAATGGCTCCCTTCCCTTTTTAGATCTTTTAATTTCGAAAAAAGGTGATTCTATTACTACATCAGTTTACAGGAAACCCACTTTTACTGGTTTGGGCATGAATTTCTTTAGTTTTACTGATTTTAACTATAAGATGTCGTGTATTAAAACTCTCTTGTTCAGAGGATATAATTTGACCTCTAGTTTTACCTTACTAAACGATGAATTTAATAATTTAAGATCATATTTTACCAATAATAGTTTTCCTGTTCAATATGTAGATAAACTAATAAGATCTTTCTTAAATAATGTTTATAGCCCTCAACTTTCCTGTATTTCAGTGCCTAAAGATATAAAATATTTCCTGGTACCTGAAATGGGTCCCATGAATAAAGAATTTAAACTTAAATTTACAAAGTTGTTAAGAAAATTTTTTTATCATACTGATTTTCGCATTATATTTATTAACAAAATGTCTTTAGGTAGCTTTTTCTCAGCGAAGGATCGAACTCCTGATTCGTTGCGTAGCGGTGTTGTATATTTATTTACCTGCCCAAGGTGTCTCCTTGGTACTTACATTGGCAGCACCGTGCGCTCCCTCAGGACTAGATTTTATTCGCATATGGGAATAAGTTGCCGAACAGGTAAAATTTTAAATAAAAAGGAAGCCTCCAGTATTCGGGAACACAGTATAAAATGTAAAACTGATGTCACTTTAGATCATTTTAAAATTCTCGGTTGTAATTCTTGTCCTAACTCACTTAGAATTTTGGAATCTCTTTATTAAAACATTGACCCCTTCTCTAACGTGGATTCCTCAGCTGTCCCTCTAAATTTTTTATAAACCCCCCTCCCCAATTTTTTATAATCCCCCCTCCCTAACTTATAACTCCAACCGCCCAACCCATAGCTTGTTTCCTGTTTTGTTTTGTTTTAAATTACTCGTGCCTCGGAACCAGCATTGAAAGGTTCGTAGTGTTAATTATTCCATTGTATTAGTGTTAATTATTCCAGTGTACTAATTTCAAATTTACTATATGTAATTTAAAAATAGCTTTTTAAATTTCTGGTTAATTTTATATGTAAATTTTTATAACTTTGAATTTAACCATCTTCTTTTAGTCTTTTTAAAATTTGCTTTTACTGAATAGGTTTTATGGAAATTATTTTGTCTTGTTCACATTTATTTATTGATTCTAATTTCATATTGTTATTATCTAGCCTGATGATGAGCGTATTGCTCGAAACGTTGCGCATTAAAGAAGACTTTTCATGGCATTTACATTCCTCCTTGTCATTGGATTTCTCCTAAATATTATATATATATATATATATATATATATATATATATATATATATATATATATATTATACACGTTAACCTAACGTAACCCCAAATACTGTACATATAACAAAAAAAACTGCATGCGTAAAAACCGGAGGTAGCATGAAGTAGTAGTAATTTGATTTAGAAATTTTGTTTTAATTTAAAATCCTAACATGAGTGAAATTGGAAAATCTAATCATTATACGGTAAAAAAAAAAAAAAACCTCGTTCTCTAGACTTTTTAATGGAACCTCACCCTCTACCTTAACACAAACGTGATTAAGAAATTGAAAAAATAAAAACAATATGTGTAGGAGCTAATGTAACTTCAATGACCACCGACGAAAATGTAGGAGGAATTTGGCCATTTAGGAATACACACACACACATATTATACAGTGCGTTCGAAAAGTCTCTCCGTAGTGTTATGTTAAACGCATAGGAAATTGAAAAACTACAGTTTTCATTCAACCATGATTTAGTGATTTTATTACATAACCTTTTGATTTTACATCGTGTGTTGAAAGTGTTTTCCACCATTTTGCAGGCACAGAGCAACTCATCTACACTTGTTGTCAAACACTTTTTTAAAGTGTTGGTTGACTGCGGGGAGACTTTTCGAACGCACTGTATAATATATATGAAAAGAAGGACCAACACAACAGCAAACATTTTCGTTTATTTTTTATACTTCAGACGTTTCGACAAATCTTTTGTCATCATCAGTGAATTATAAGTCTTAAAACCTTAAAACAAAAATAAGAATAATGAAAATTACATCAATACAAAAGAAAATTAAAATCATTAAAATTACATCAATACAAAAGAAAATTAAAATCATTAAAATTAAATTAAATTAAAAATTACCTCAACTGGTAAATACACAATGTTTACGTCAACCTCTATATTTGGCAGAAACAGAGAAAACAGAAAATTGTATGGTCAGTTAATTGGAAGGTATGATATGTCTATGAAAGTTGGTTGGTTAGTTAGAAGAGCTGTAATATCTAAGATGAACTATTGTTGTTAATGGAAGGTTTGTTTATATAGATGTACAAAAATTCTAAAATTCGGAGTTCTGTAAGGTTATTGGATCTATTTAGAATTTCGAACTGAGTTTTGTGAAGGGGATGGTTGTTTTCATTACTATGGTTTTTAACTGTGGATTGTGGTGGACTACTGAGGGGACGGTTGGTTTGGATTGATAAGCCCAAATGTTGAGAAAGGCGTACCTCCAGTTGGAGTTGAGTATTGCCAATATACGCAGCCTTACAGCTGTCGCACGTGTATTTATAAACAACATTAGGGCATACAGTTTTGGGGAATTTGTCTTTGAACTTTAAAAAATTTGATAATTTAAGTGAGTTGACGAGGGCGAATCTAAAATTTATTTGGGGATAACTAGACTTGAGCAGTTTAGACACTTCACCTCGAATACACAATGATAAATAACCATAAAAAGGTAATTTAATATATCTGGTTTCTTTTTGTACTGTAGTTATGGGGAGTTTAGTATTAAAGTGTTATTTAAAAATTTCTTTAATTGGTTGTCAAAAAGACTAGAAGGGTAGTAATTATTAATAAAGTACTGTCTTAAAAATTTAAATTCTTCGTTTAATGAAAAGTAATCTGAACAAATTTGGTAACTTCTTGTAGCCCACCACAATCCGCAATTAGAAACCATAATAATGAAAACAACCATCCCCTTCACAAAACTCAGTTCGAAATTCTAACTAGATCCAATAACCTTACAGAACTCCGAATTTTAGAATCTTTGTACATCTATAGAAACAAACCTTCCATTAACAACAATAGTTCATCTTACAAATTACAGCTCTTCTAACCAGCCAACCAACTTTCATAGACATATACCTTCCAATTAACTGACCATACAGTTTTCTCTGTTTCTGCCAAATATGGAGGTTGACGTACACATTGTGTATTTACCAGTTGAGGTAATTTTTAATTTAATTTAATTTTAATGATTTTAATTTTCTTCTGTATTGATGTAATTTTAATGATTTTAATTTTCTTTTGTATTGATGTAATTTTCATTATTCTTATTTTTGTTTTAAGGTTTTAAGACTCATAATTCACTGATGATGACAAAAGATTTGTCGAAACGTCTGAAGTATAAAAAATAAACGAAAATGTTTGCTGTTGTGTTGGTCCTTCTTTTCATCTGTAAGCTCCGTTTCCCTAAGGAGAAGTCAATAGCTTTGATATATATATTAGTGGTGGACCGGATGTCAGTTTTTCAACATCTGCGGATGCGGATCTTTAATTTCAATATCCGCGGATACGGATATTTAGTCAATCTATCAATATAATATAGAATTATGAATATATGACATAATTTTTCAAATTTCGTGATATTACTATTATGGCAGGCAATGCATAAGAATTAAAATTAATATTAATGTTTTCATTATGATAAAAATAATAACTTTCTCAAGAGTTTCAGCCACAGAAAATTCAATGAAACAAGTTTCATTCAATTTTCTGTGTTACCAGCTATTTATATTTTGAGGTTTATATATTTGTTTGTTCATTAATAATTAATTAATACTTTACATGAAATGTGCATGACTGGGCCTTATAAGCTACTTTATAAGCTAATTTAATTGTAAATTGCATAATTTATTAGAGGTAATATCCGCAGTCAGAAGTGCGGATGCAGATGTTAAAATTGATGCGGATATCCGGTCCACCACACTATATTAGAGTGTATCATGCTCAGGTCGAATATTGAAAAACTTGGAATTTCAAAATTGGCAGTATGTATTTCTATGTAAAATTGAATTTTAAGAGGGGTTCGTCTTCTGCAACTTTTGCAAAAAATCGCATTTAAGTGTTCAAAATCGCACTTTTTTGTCGAAAAATGGGATTTTTGGCCAATTTCAAAGATTTGGTAGCCTCAAATGACCACCATATGTTCCATATTGTTCACATCCACCCTTAAGCATTTCTAGGGGCAGGCTTGGACCCATTTAAGATCAGCCAAAGTGGTTCATAACCCCTAAAATAACCAAAATCACCCAAAATGGCCCAAAACTAAGGAATTGTATGATTTTTAGTCTCCTATACACCACATTTCGCGGCTGTTCTCTTCATCAGGCAGAATCTTTTTCTTCTTTCTTGGTCTTGCATTTTCTTTTATTTAGAAACGCCGCCACCAATTTTTATTTATTTTCTTTTCGGCATCATTGAGTGTGATGGCAGCTGCCCCCACCTTTCCGCAAGCTGCTGTGACGTTCAACCTTTTTTTTGCAATTGCAATTCTTCTTTAATATTTGTATAAGTCCCTCCTCCACTCCCAGCTTGTAATAATATGCTGGTCAACTGAATGTTTTGAGATTTTTTCTTTTGAAAGCATCTTGATTTGTCTAGCAGGTCTTGTAGTCAATGTTCCCTCTAAGGTGTGCGCGTGTGCGCGCGCACACGCGTTGTGAAACCCGCACACACAGCAAAATAAAATGCGCACAGGCTCAAGCGTATCATGAGTCACGACAGTAAATGAAGTAATTTTAAAAATATACTGTCACACAAGGTCTGACCATTTGCATGAACGTACTCTATAGTCGCTCTTTTAAGTATTAACCCCTTCCGCTCGACTTCGCCGACGTCCGCGCAATTACCGAATACGGATTTTTTTACTCTATGTATTTGCATTTTTTTTCTTTTATACATTAACGCATTGAATATAAACCTTCTCTTTCTTATTTTTGCATAAAAACGAATAGTAATTATCTCATAATTCATAAAAAATAAAAAATAAATTTATTTTATTCCTATTTTGTGAGTGGATAAAATCATGTATTAATCTTGGTAGTCTATTTTAAATTGCAAATTGCTAAATGCTAAAAATTGTTTTGAGAAATGATAACTAAAATCGTCATTTTGAATTTTAATGTTATTTTTATTTTATTTCTTTATTTTGTTGAATTTTATTTTACTATTTTTTATTTTATTCGTATTTTTAGAATGGATAAAATGTTTTCTTTTTTAAGAATATATAATATTGCAAAGAGTTTTTTAATATCCATTTAATAGTACCGTAATGATCAAGCTATCACCTTATGGAAATAATATTTATTAAGTATTTAATATTTATATATATTTCATTTTGAAGATAATAGCGCTCAGAAAAGTTTGCACAATTTTTCACCATGAATCTAAATGTACTCACAACGAAAATTTCTTGCGCACACGGACTAAAATATATTAGAGGGAACATTGCTTTAGAGATCTAAAACATGTTCATAATGTCTTGCTTTGACTTGAAAACTGGCAACAATTCTCTGTGATCGATCCTAGCACGAACAAAACCATCTCTTCTCTCTTGCCCATACACTGCATGAGCTGCAGCTGAAACTTCCTGGACTGCTCTTTCACAGTTTGAATGTGAACTGAGAAATTCTCAACTTCAAGTGGAGACCTGAGAAGCTCCTCAACTTCTCCTCTTGACATCTTACAAATGAAGAGTGGCTCATACAGTTTCTCCTTATCCCAATTAATCAGAGTAATTGGAGAAGTGGCATCAAAATTCAGTTTAGGGTTTCTATGAGTTCTCAGACTCGTGTCTCCATACTCAGACTTACCTCTGATCTTCTTGATCATCTCAACCCCCCATGCCCTCTCTTCCTCATCCTCACTACACAGGAGAGAGGCAATGAGGTTCTCACTGTGAGCATGATATACTCCACGAACTATCACACGAGTGATTATGTTCCTGACTTCGGAGGTCTGGCTTCTCAGCAGTCCCAGAGCGGTCACAATATGGTGAGGTCCATACCTCATGTGGTGCTTCACCTTGATCTCAAAATACATCTTGAAGTAGAAGTCCAGGCAGAACTTCAGCAGCATCTCCAGCTTCTTCAACACCTCCCCCTTCAGACCATGCTGCCTCATCCACAGCATCAACAAAGCCTCACCTGTAGTCAGCCAGCGTGACTGATTCAGTGGGCCACACTTCAGACCAGCAACTTCCTTGCTCAAATCTCCTGTCTTGAGAGCTTTGATCAGTATGTAGCAGTTCTTCTGGTCAGTGCTAAGGTTCTGTACAATGTCTTCTGGCAGTTCAATTATATCTTCTCCTGGCAGAGTCTTGAAGCTGAAGTTAACAGGTATGTCATTGATCTTCTCCAAAAGTTTTCTTATTGGGCCACTGAACCTAGACTTGTGCGTGTAGGGACCATCAAGCTTGATGATCATGTGCCTGAGGATGAGTTCATTAATATGCAACTGGCATATCAGCCAGTGACACTTGTGACCTAGCAGTCTCTCCAAGTGAGTGATGGCTCCTCCATCAGGTCGTGTGTTTGTGGAGTCACCACCAAGGACCACAATAGTATCTTCAGCACCATGAGCACTAATCCACTCAAACAGAACCTGAGCTATCTTCAGTGCAGGTTTCTTATTTCCTTCAGGTTCTTCCGGTGTACAATGGAAGAGATAATTCCCCTCAGGTTCAGGTTCCCAGGTAACACTATAGTGCTCTTCATTGTAATATCAGGATGGAAGCGGCCAGTTTCTTCATTGTACCTCATGATCTTTGTCTTCTTATCTTGTTTTCCATCAAAGAAAATTCCCTTGATTTCCTCTCCCTCTGTTCTTTTCTCCAGGGCCTCCACCGAGGCACCTATTACAGACTCCTTGCCCCCTCCACATCTTCATCCTGTCAACAGCTAGATATGCCTTATCAGCAGATAGATGGCCAGCTTTGATGAGATCTTGCAAGAAACCAATTACAATGGCTGCTGCAGGAGTGTTTGCCACTTTGAACCTGACTGCAGCCGCAGCAGTGCTTGAGATATCAATGTAGTTCCTCCTGGCAAAGGTGGAGACTTTGCCAGTGTTGACACTGGAGCTTATGCCTGGTGCAGTACTGGAAAAATCTGTGTCAGCAGTAGGAGCTGCTCTGCCTGGAGACTCTTGCAAGGAAGTCACCTCATCTTCATCATCATTATCAGCTCTAAGCAGTAGCTCCTTTTCTTCTTCCTCTTTTCTGTTTCTCTTCTCAGCTGCCTTCTGTTTTTTCTCCTTCCTCTTAGCAGCCTTCACCTGCTTCACTGTTTCCTTCACATCAACAGATGCCATCCGGAAACCAGAAACTTCTGAGGTTTTGATCCTCTGGTAATGAAGCCACTCTAGTTCTAGCTTTGGAATCTTCTGAGGCAGAGGACAGTCACAGTTGACATGAACTCTAGCATCACAGCCAGAGGCCTCAGTTCCACAGTGTGATATCATGTCTGCAGGTTGTTATGTCAAACAATGTATCAAGTTCAGATATTCTCTTCTCTCTCTTTGCAGCCTTCAATCTGCCATTCACTAGGTCAGTCATTTCATTCCACCTGACAATGGATCTCTCTTGAATGACCACAGGAGGAGTGAACTTGGCATTGTTTTTGCGCCACTGTGCCAGTACCAGTGATGCCAAGTCCTTAGCCAAATCTTGCAGAGGGTACTGAGCTCTCTTCATATCATCCAGAAGCAGCTTCTCTTCCTGGAGGAGGATTCATCTCTGAAACACAGCTCTCCAGGTTGGAACTTCTGTAGGAAATAACTGCTTGCCCGGACCCACCAGATCACTCAGCTTTGAACCAGAACTTTTTCTGGTCTTTCGTCCTTGCTTAGTCATGGTGGCGACACAATCTTCACCAAGCTTTGTATCTGAAACAGAAAATTATCACAGTGAAACTCTAGTAGGGCCTATAACAGCTGTTACAATGGTTTTATTTGGTAAGAAACCGGTCTGTTACATTTGTACTACAGTGTATGTCCTGCACAGCTGTTCTGTACATAACCAGAAAACGAAAAAGTGGAAATTTGAACACTTAAACATGATTTTTAGCAAAAGTTCAAGAAAACAAACCCCTCCTAAAATTTAATTTTACATAGGAATACATACTGGCAATCTTGAAATTCGCGCTTCAATGAGCATGATACACCCTATTGTGTATATATGCTAAAATCCCAGAGTCACTTTTTTACCAATTAGGTCGAACTTTGTAAATAAGTCGGTTTTCCTTGTATGACCTACTTTTTATGTTAGGTTAGGTTAACTCAGGTTAACCTAACCTAAAACAAATTAGTGTTTGTAAAGTCTGAGGAAGCATAAGAGACGACTTATTTGACCGATTTTGTTTTAAGAAAAATCCTTACGCGGGTGAAATTCAAAAAAATAATCATTGTATACGATAAGAAAACCTCTCTCTAAAGTTATAGAACCATCCCCCCACCCCACCGCGAAACTACTTTAACACAAGCGAAAGTGATTGATTGTTTGAAAATAAAAATATGCAACATGTTTGACCTACTGGGTAAAAAATGGTCACGGACGAAAATTTATACAAATATTTGACCAACTTAGGCATTTATGCATATATATATATACACTTTATCATATCTGGATTTTTATTCCAAAAGTGTTACCACAGGGGTAACGTCGAATATCAAATGCGAATCATTTTTACATTGGAGTACAAAAGAAAAACAAAAATAAGGGTAAGGCTTGACGGAAAGCCGATTGTGCATGCGAGAGAAGAGAAAAGAAACATGATGAATGGATTTCACAAAACTCGTGTTCAGAAAGTTTGAAACAGATTTCCGCATGCATAGATTAATTATTAGTTGGCGTGAAACACGTTCACTTCCATTTTTTGAAGTGAATAATAATGAAGGCAAACTAAAATAAATGTACTTCTCTTCACCTCCTAAACCCGATATATTCTCCGCGCGTTTGTTGGTTAAACCCTTTTCTTGGTATTAATAACGACAGGTTTCATTTAATGCGCATTAATTACATTTCCTTCAAGATATAAATTCATCGTCGGAGATGCAATTAAGATGGGACAAGCGGTCTTACATCCGTTGTTCACTCTTCACCTAAATAGTGACGGCAAAGCAAAGCCAGGTAAAAGCTTTTGTTCAAAACAAACATTAACGAGTCAACAAAATGTTCGATTGAATGATGATAGTCAGGCAAGCATTTGTTTGGTTAAGCGGGGATACGCAATCTCGCAATATCGTGGTACTAAAATGAACTATATCGAATAAGTAAGAAACTGGTACAAAGAAGTTACCCATACATAATACTGATGTAGTTATGATAACTATATAATATTTCCTGTAAATAATTAGACAACTGTGTGTGTGTGTGTGTGTGTGTGTGTGTGTGTGTGTGTGTGTGTGTGTGTGTGTGTGTGTCATTTATTAGAAATTTTCGTACGTAATCACACAAAATTTGGTAATAAAACACGTTGAAATAAATTCCGTAGTACCATTTTACTTATGAAGGTGAGATACCAGTACCACTTTAAAAAAAAATATCGTATAGTGCCATTTCCTTTAATTAGGAAACTGAGATGCCAACAGTGTACAATATATAATAGGTTATACTTTCAAAACAATTAAAACGACTCCGAAAAACAACCTTTTTTCTTTGCATTAAAAATCAAATTTGGCTTCAAAAGGAAAAGAAAATGGAATTTTAATTACATTTTTCACTTTTAATTTTTTAATTTGTATTTTTGGAATGAAAAACTTCCTTTTTTGGCTAATGTTGGGACAACTCTCGCGCGAAATCGGAACTGAAATGTTTGAAGGTCCGAATGAAAGTAAAAAAAAAACAATTAAAACCCCCTTTCGGGGAGATGGGGCCGGGCGAGGCTTTCGAAATAGTTTAAAAATAATAAATAGTTTGGTTCCCGATTTCATTCGAGAAAAGTTGCGATATATAAAGATCCTATAAATTAATCGAGAGTAAAATTCATTTTTGTATACCTTGAAGGGTTGCGTTGTGGCCACAACAAAACACCGTTTCCCGTTAGATCAGCGACATTAAGCGACGTTGGGTCTGTTCAGTAGTTGGATTAGGGGTAGGGGGACCGTTCCTCCTCCGCGTTTGAATGATGTAGCGACCCGTAAATGATTCGGATTCAAAGTAAAACTGGAGGTCCCTCGCCGTCACGTGACCTTTGCCGTTTCGAAGGAGGTTAAACTTCAAATATTATTAGTGCTAACCCGTTTGTATTCCACATATACAGACAGAGGACTATACATATCGGTTATTTTAAAAGCGTTTTCCCTAACAACTTTCCATCGAAGGGATTTGTGTGGTAAGTCTCGTGAGCCCAAATTAACACATTTTCACCAAAGACATTTAAAAATAATGCTGTGAAAGTTACCGATATGTCATTAAATTCAAATCACCGATTTTAAAAGTTGGTTGGTTGATGGGGCTGTTTTTCCTCCGCAACATCTACGGTCATGCGAACGCGGAGGACAGTTTCCCATCCAACTACAACCCAGATACAATGTCGCTAACTTCGCTGATGAACGGAAAGCGATGTTACGACATTGGCACCGACGTAGCCCAATTTTAAGCGTAAACATAATTATAAGTTATTTTATAAGTCTACTCACGCTAACATTTGGTACGATATCATAGTTTGGTATCGTTAAGTGTCGCACAAACGAAGTCATATTTTAGGCCTCAAATCAACGCGCTAACTCGACAGAACCCATTCAAATTCCTAAATCAAACTTGCCAAAAGAGATTGCAACAACTGTATAGGAAAGAACTGGGCGAACGGCCCCTGTACTGTATATACCAAACAATCAAGAGGGGCACAATGAAATTAGTGTTATATATATATATATATATATATATATATATATATATATATTATATATAGGGTGAACCAAATGTAGGTGGACAGTAAATGATAACGTTTATTTTGAGAATACATATTTAATTTTTTTGTATACTATAATACAAAATAAAATTTAAATAAATTTAGTTATAATATTTAATATAATATAACACAAACACCATAGTTATAATGAACACCATAGTTATAATATAATATAACACAAACCGTATTCAACCTACTGTCCACCTACTTTTGGTTCACCGTGTATATATATATATACACAGAGGCGAACTTAGCATTTTGCCGCCCTTAGGCAGTGAAATTGTCACCAAAGTGGCTTATGGTTGTGCCATTTGATATCGCGTTTGCTATTAGAGGCTGCTGTTCTTTCTTACTTTAAAACTTATTTGTGAGTCCATTATCTCGTGAATTTGTTAGTGCTTACAACTTATTTATTTTCTACTTTAATTTTCTTTGCCCTATTTATGTTGAAATACGACAAAATTTGCCACGTAGGCAGATACCTACTCCGCTTATACGTAAATCGTACGAGTATGTATATATACACACGTATATAAGATGAAGATCAAGGCGACTGCATAAAACTTTTATTTCACGATAGGACGTTTCGAACCTCATACGGCTTCATCTTCAACAAACCTAAAAAGATAACGCGAGCAAATACATAAAGGCAAACCAAAGTTATAAAAGCAAACCATAAATGTCATCTTCCACTGATGTTGACGATATGAGAATATTGGAGTCTATATTCATCAAACCCACTCCATCAGTCCCTCAGTGATTTGGCTGCTTCCATAAAAAGTAATATTCTTTAAACCAACCAACTTTTACTTATTGTCTACAGTGAATGTTTGTATTCAAGTTTTACTTCCTGTGCCACACGGCGAGTTTCTTTGTTTGTGATATTTATGTTTTATAACTTTGTTCAGCTTTCATAACTTTGCTTTGCTTTGCTTTGCTTTGCTTTGCTTTCATATATCATTTGATATTTTAAACATCTTATACTTTACAAACTTTAAATGGTTCATATTTTCTTTATTAACTGAAATAAAAGCACGAAATTTTACTGTACCTTCTCTGCACATGGGGAATTACTCGCCTAATGCAAAACATGCTCTATAATATGATGTCCTTTCAGCCCATTAGCTCTTTGCGGATGAACAAAAATATTGGGTCTTTTCCGTTTGGGGGCTAGCAACGAATTTTAATGAAAATCGGTATACTAATGTAGTTTTGGTCACTGATTTCAAAAATAACTTTCTTTTTCTGGAGAAATGAAAAACAAACATGTTAGAGCACTTTAAATAATTAATGTGTGTTTTAACTAGCTTAACCTAGTTACAGAGGATTGTGTTAAATTTAGCCAGTCACAAACTGCTACTGTTTATGAAAAAGTGCTCTAAGTGTGGGAAAGTGTGTTCCTTTGATAAAAATACCCAGTTCTTTCGTTGCCAAAAGCGTCGGTCAAACGGTAAAATGTGGAACTTTACGAAGAATACGTTTTTTTGAAGGATCCCGGCAGATCTGTAAAAGTAGCAGGAAAAAAATCAAGAATTAATGCCGTTAGGTCAATTGTACGCCCTTGACGACTGGTTAGGTTGTCATGATATTTTCGTTAAAAACACATTAATTATTTAAAGTGCTCTAACATGTTTGTTTTTCATTTCTCCAGAAAAAGAAAGTTATTTTTGAAATCAGTGACCAAAACTACATTAGTATACCGATTTTCATTAAAATTCGCTGCTAGCCCCCAAACGGAAAAGATCCATAATATTTTGTTGTAATCTGGACAGAGTATCTGTTCAATTCTGAGAAATTTCTTGTTCGGTGGATGCTTTCATTTCTTCTACTGCGTGTGAATTCTGTCCAAACACTGCATTTTTTAAATAACTCCACAGATAAAAGTCACAGGAGTCTGATGTTGGTGGTGGCCATGATATTCCTTTATCATAAACAGCAGGAAATCTGTTGGACAGGACTCTTCCGTCGAAAGTATCGTGAGCTGAAAGGACATCACGTAGAGTATGTTTTGAACTAAGTGACTAATTGACCATGTGTAGAGAAGGTACAGTAAAAATTTCATGCTTTTATTTCAGTAAATAAGGAAAATACGATGTGTGTGTTTATCTTTTTAAATTTGCTGAAGGTGAATCCAGTTGAAATTCGAAACGTCCTGTTGTGGAATAAATGTTTTACGCAGTCGCCTTGGTCTTCATCTTCCTGTGTAAACTCAGGTTTACTAGAAACTGATCCATACCTGATATATATATTATATATATATATATATATACACTGGGGTAGTTCGAAAAAATTTCGGTGGGGGGCTGAACTTTTTTCAATTGAAGTTTTATTTGTTGATGATACATTACATCGATTCATCAGTCTTGTGAATATCCATCGAACTGGTGAGTTTGGCCCCGAGATCGTTATTGGTGAAGTGGCTCGAAAACAAAGAAAACTTTTGTCAAGATGTTTAGCAAATATATATCGAAGGTCAATTTGTTTGAAGATTTGGTCAGTTAGGCATATTTCATTTGGTCCTCCTTAGTTTAAGTGTCCTGATTTTTTGTAGGTGTTCTGGAACCCTTAACTTCCCCCCCCCCCCCCGACTTCAAAATTTCAGGGGGGGAGCTTTAGCCCCCTCAACCCTCACTTTGCCTACACCTCTGTGTATATATTAAACAATAATTATTAATCCTTTCTATATGCAAAAAGCTATCCAATCAAATGCTATGCCAGGAACAAAGAATAATCATTATCGTTATTATTGTTGTTGTTATTATTATTATTATTATTATTATTATGGATTAAAAGCTGAGCCTCCATAACTATCAATTTCGCAACCGAGCCTTTTCCTTGCTCGTAATCGCGAACAATACTAACTTTAAAAAAAAAAATTAAAATATATCGCGTGAAAATGTGGCGCTGAAAAGCATTAAGAAAATGAATGAACTTTCGCTTATTAAAGGCATTTGCATTTTCGAGGCTTCTCAAAGCATATAGGACGAGTTGTTCTTCGTATAGGAATTAAATTAGGGCCCCCCAGGAAGAACAAAGGGGCTTTGCGGGGAGGGGGGGAGATCACTTTCAGACGCGGAGGAGGAAAAGAGAACGAACACTGACTAAAAAGGGGCTAAAAGAGACTAAGAGAGAATAAATGGAACGAACGTACGCGCCATCTCGGGAGGAAATAAGTTACGAGATAAGGAGAGGGGAAAAGAAATGAGAGCAAACGATCGCATTACCCTCAAATCAAAATAAATAGGCATTGGGCCCCTGCGGAATACGCAACGTAGGGTGTATATATAGTATTTTCTGTAGAAATGCGACGCGCATCATTGTTGGAATAAACTACAATGGCGACGCCTATTCCCGATAGATTACCGAAGTAAAACGACATTGGGGTTTGGTTAGTAGTTCGATGGGTGACCGTCTACAGCACGCTTTCGGATGATGTAGCGGCCCGTGGTTCGGATTCCACGACAAGTAGATTCTCTCTGTCGCATAACCTAGTTCTTTACTCGTGATAGGAGTCTAAACCACGAATGCAATTATATAATAAACCATCAATAAAATCCAAATTCCATCGAAATTATGTATAAAGTTAAGTAAAATTTCAACACTAATGGACACAAAAAAAGAGGAGTTCCTTAATTCATAATGAATAACTTTGGAATTACTACTCTCCTTTTAAAGAATCATTAGTAAATCATTAACAGGAATGCCACGAATATAAATCTCTCTCTCTCTCTCATATATATATAATAAAATGACGAGCTTCTTTTCTTTTCCACTCCGAAGAGGAGAAATTAGTTTGTTCTAATCAATGAAAGCACCATTTCGTGGGACATTATTAATATTATTATTATTATAATAATATCGATTTTCAAATGTATCCATTATTATCTTCCTTTTCCCTTCTGCGCATTCGTTTTTAATCCACAGGATTTAAGAAATATCGCTTATATGATAATATACGATAAGTTTCAAAACATCGCTCATGCGTGATCCAGATGCCTAAATTACAATCTTCAAAAAAATGTCTCGTTTAATAAAATAATATAAAAGTTTTAATTATATATATATATATATATATATATATATATATATATATATATATATATATATATATATGTGTGTGTGTGTGTGTGTGTGTGTGTGTGTGTGTGCCCAAATGTCCCAACGGAAACTTTCAAATTTACTTAAAAGTAAAAATCTCAAAAAAATAATGAAAAAAACTGTACATTACTTTGTTAATTTCCCTCAAACTAAAAAAGTAATATATATATATATATATAATATATATATATATAATATATATATATATATATATATATATATATATATATATATATATATATATATATATATAGTATATATATATATATATATATATATAGGGTGTCCCAGGAGGAAATGTCAAGAATGCACCATTTGACTCTTTGGGTATTTCTAAGTAGAAAGTATTATATCGACATGTGCCTGATTCCCAACCGTTACTGAGATACAGGCCTCTACATTTGGGTAGCTAAAACATAATAAAAAGCCGATCTTAGTTAATATTCAATGACATTTAATGATACATTGGCAACTGTGCAGATCCTCACATTATTTATTTACATTATTTATTTGTCTGGGGGTTCTTGAAGAGTAACGTTTATCAGCCGGGTAAGCCCAAAACTAGGGAGCAGTTGGTCGCACGTATACAGGATGCGTTCATAAACCTCAGAAATGAACTTCGCGTTTTCCTTGGCAAGACTCGATGGATCGGAGGCTCGCCGCGTGCATTGAAGAAGGAGGGGTTCACTTTGAAACCATTCTGCAATAAGTGCAATAGTGTATTGTATGTTTGTACTTTTTATAAACCACAAGTGTCATTAAGTAGTATCTAAGATCACCTTTTTAGTACGTTTTAGTGACCAAATGTAGAGGCCTGTATCTCGGTTACGGTTGGGAATTAGACCCATATCGATATAATACTTTCTACTTAGAAATACCCAAAGAGTGAAATGGTGCATTCTTGACATTTCCTCCTGGGACACCCTATATATATGGTGTTTCATCACATGTGGGACGCACTTTTAGGATCGTTTCAGGACCTAAAAACAATGAAGAACGTTTATATAAACATATGCCCGAAATCGCTTCGTTTCCGAGTTACAGCCCGTTATGTGTTCCAGCAAGTATCCGCCTTACCTTTAAAAGAAGTGCTTAAAATGACCGCCTTGCGCTTGAATACACGCCTGAACACGCCTCGTCATAGACTGCCTGACGCGTTCAAACATTCCAGGTATTGCTCGGATTTTCTGGCATCCTTGTTCTACACGTTGGCGAAGCATTTCAACGTTGTCAATGGGTGTCACGTAAACGATGGATTTCAGATGACCTCACAGGTAAAAATCGAGTGGATTCAGGTCCGGGGGGCGGAGCAGGCCACGCAATGGGTCCTCCACGGCCTACCCATTTATCAGGGAAATGGTCATCCAAATAGTCTCTGGCTACTCGATTAAAACGAGGCGAAGCGCCGTCATACGTAAACCACATACGACGTCGGACACCAAGAGGAACTTCATCTAGTAAATCGCTTAAATCATTCCTTAAGAAATTGGAATAGGATTCTCCTGTAATCTTCCAGGCAAAACAAAAGGACCGATTAAGTTGTCGGCAATAAGTCGTTCCCATATATTGACACTAAATTGTTGTTGGTGCCTTGACTGGATGGTGGCATGCGGATTCTCTTCGGCCCAGTGATTAGTGTTGTGAAAATTTATCACGCCTTTTCTTGTGAAGGCAGCCTCATCAGAAAACAACACGGAGGATAGAAAAAGAGGATCGCGAACACACTGTTGAAGGAACCAACTACAAAAAGCCTCTCATAGTGGAAAATCAGCTTCAGTAAGGCCTTGTACTCTCTGAATGTATATGGTTAAAGCTGTTGTTCCCATAAAATTCTCCACACAGTTGTGTATCTTACACCCTCTGCTGCTGCTATCCTTCGGGTGCTGACACCAGGATGTTCCTCCATGCGATTCAGGACCCGCTCCTCCAACTCAACAGTTCTGGCGCTGATTGGTCTACCACTATCTAAAACTCGCTTGTTCAATGATCCTGTATCACCAAGACGCTGGTCTATTTTTTGAAAGGTCTTCTTATCTAGCAGACGGCAATTCGGAAACCTTTCCGCATACAGACGTTTTGCTGCGGTCGCATTACACACGGCAAGGCCATACATGAGATGCATGTCTGCCATTTCTCTGTTTGAATAAGCCTTCATTATCACTTCAAATGCACATTATCACTGAATAGCACAAAAACTTTTAAGGTTTTTTTTCACTGGACTGCACTTATTCACGGTGAGAAGTTACGAATACGAACAGTGAAACACCGCGATGCACCTCTGACTGACTGATGGCTCTATACTCAACGATATTGAAACATGTCATAGAGTGTACGAAACATTACAATCGGCAAGGCCATATATGAAATAAGTCTCGTAAACAGTCACAAATATTGTCGGCAAGCAGTGTTTGTAAACAGTTTGCGGAAAGAATTGCTGGAACACAAAACGGGCTGTAACTCGGAAACAAAGCGATTTCGGGCATATGTTTATATAAACTTTTCAGGTCCTGAACCCACCCTGAAAGTGCGTCCCACATGTTATAAAACACTTGTATATGCTGAAAATAAAGGAGTTTTAGATATTTTGAACGTTAAATATGTTAATGTACAGGATATCTGAAAAATCCGTTTTTCCCCCCCTTATCGGTGTATAGAGGCGTACAAGTTTACGTAAGGTAACTGCTCAAATAAAGGTCACGAGACCGAGTATTTGTACCGAGGGTCCCCGCCATCTTTCATCACGTTCCTTCATGTCCCTCGACAGGAAGAAAAGGAGTAGTAATCTGATTAGGGAATAATCAGTTAATCAGGTCCTCCTATTGGGAGAAATGACGTAGAGGGACTTCACTACAAATTAAACTCATCGCCCGCCTTTCGAGTCCCAAAAGCGCGGGCACAGCGAAGCTTTGAAATTGGGATGGCACAAAGCTTCGGAATAAGTCAGTATTCATTTGTGTTTGCTTAGAAGGTTTTAGTTATTTATTTATTTATTATATATTTATATATCAAGGATGGCATACTAGTATAAGCATAGTATAGAAATAAATGAAGATACGAGCGTAGATATAAACTTCAATGAGATACGAAATACAGATATATCTTTTTCGAGAGATATAGAAATTTCTTTTTCAAGAGATATATCAATCCTTAATATATATAAATCACAGATGCCTGGAATGGGAAGATAATCAGATCTCCCTTATAACGAGTGTCAAAGAGATAACCGGAATAAACTTCTTCTGTGAAGATTGTTCCACGGAGATAAATTCTTTTGCGGTGTTTAAATCAGAACGAATGACTGAGGAAGAAACCAAAGAAGAAAAATGAAAATGTCAAGAAGAGAGGAACGGGAAAGGAAACGAAAAGAGAGAAACAGAAATAAGGATAAGACCAACGCGCGAAAAGGAAGAAAATAAGAGAGAAATAGAGGTACAAAACATAACACGCGAAGATGAGACGGAAGACACTAACGTAAATAGCGAAGAACAAAAGGAAAGCCCCCATAATATACCGAGGTTATCTCCAAATAATGAAATGAGACAAACACCAGAAACAAAGGCCCCGAGAAGACTGTACGCAAGTAATATGCAAGGGGGTAATTGCAGGTACAGAATAGGATTGTGTTTATATGGGGAGTGAACCGTGTGTAAATTCAACTGTAATAATAATAGTGCATCGTAAATTCGGTAACAGTCGCAAATTCTACCACCCGACCATTTGCAAGAATTACGCGAGACAAGGAAACTCCAAATATGGTAAAAAGCGCCACTACATCACCCACCAACAAACTCTGATGGCAATATGAAGAACAGTAAGAAACCTACGAGTGCAAACCCTGAAACCAATTTTTTCGACATCGCATAAACAATACGGCTACTAAGCCTCATACAACACGTACAACCGACAGAGTTCAGAACCTCTGAGTTGAACCGTTATCAGACAAGAAACTACCAAAACGGGTAAACGGAAACGGATCTTTAGCGGAGAACCACGGGATTACGAAACGAAACATTGACAGATAACGAATTTGGAATGAGCAATGGGCGACACAAAATTGAAAACAAATATGGTGCTAGCAAATATTCAAGGGCTAAAACCGAACCATTCGCTAAACAAAGTTTCATACTTGAAAGGCTTTACGTATAAAACAAGGGTTGACATCGCGTGCCTGAGAGAAACACGTCTTGGGGACTGCAAAGGAGCCCGTGAAAGCTGCGGGTACTGCATAGAAAAAAATAAATCGATGGCTATAACATAATACAAACCGATATATATATATATATATATATATATATATATATATATATAATAAAAAACTGTAAATAAAGTGACGAATGCTTTTAATGATTCAAAGGCAAAAAAAAAAAATGTAAACAAATTCGTAATTAACTTAAACGGTAATTAAGAAAAAAGATCTAAATTAATATCTTAATGCTCAAATAAATCTACGGATAATGGCTTCCACATTTCATTATGTGCAACTTTTAATCGCTCGATTCAGACTTATTTTTAAAATAGTTTTTAATCAGGCAAGATATGACTCAATTACTTCATTAATTACAATACCTAGAATGAGAAGAGAAATTCTGTAGTGTAAACATGTGACTTTAAAACGAGAGAGAGAGAGAGAGAGCCTCAAAGGCCTTCAGTCCACCTGGGGAGGTTCCTATTCTTAAACTAGTGCATTTTTTATTTATTCTTGCAGCAGCAGAAAACTGAATAGAAAAGCATAAGGCTCTCTTCACACCCTTCCCATCAAAAGCGGGTACGGAAAAAGGTTGAAGAAAACACTTTGGCTCTGGAAAAGTAGCCAAGGAAATTTTACAGAAAAGATGAGAATTTAGAAACTAGCTCGACAATTACATTATACACACACAGAAATCGTACACTAGAGACCGCGGTTGTATAAACTAACATCATAATAAGTTTGTATTAATCGTATATCAACTACTTAGTATCGTCACAAAAAACTCGAACATGATTTGATTTTATATAAAATATGTACAGCTCTATTTACCGAGATATCGGGCCAGCGAAGACCCCATGGCCCACTACAAGCTGGCCCCAAAAGGATTAAGCAAACTCTCCATCTCTACACCCATGTTTGCGTAAAGCCATCACGATGACGCTGGCAAGTTGATGAAATGTTTCTACAAAAAAGGGGGTGGAAACAGGAATTGAGAAAGGAAATAAGATTTTCTATGTCATGTCCTCACCCTTCACATGCACCCAGCCACCCAAGAGAAGGAAGAGAGAAAAAAAAAGAAATGAGGGCGGCAGAATCTCGACTTTACCTCACCTAATCCATACCAAGCAGTTTTTAAGTTTTTTGTTCATTAGGAAATTATGTATTTCTACAAAATACTTATCTAGTCTATTACCAATGCAGGCAAGTGTGTGTGTGTGTGTGTGTGTGTGTGTGTGTGTGTGTGTGTGTGTGTTCTAGCCATAACTCCAAAATAGAAGCAGTTACAAACATGAAACTTCACACACATATTGATTAGGTCCCCAGGTTGTGCACCAGGGTGTTAATAAATTAAATAATTAAAATTACTGGGCCCGAAGGCCCCAGCACCGCGATTAAACTACAGAAAAGAAAGCAGCCGTGAAAATTTTGAGCTTCACATTGTGTCAAGATTTCTGAATCTTAAGATTTCCATGACTAATTATTTGGTCAATAAAACTATAGAAAAAAACAGTCATGAAAATCTTGAGCTTCACACGTAATAATAATCTGTCATATAATAATAAAAGGACGCAGTTACAAACATGAAACTTCACACACACACACACACACACACACACACACACATATATATATATATATATATATATATATATATATATACAGGGTGGGCCGTAAGTTTCCATACATAGGAAAAATAAACATTTTTTTATGGACAACCATTTTTATTTATATAATATGCTCTACATGGTTGCCATTGTTTTGAAAACACATTTCAATACGTGTTCCCCACTGTTGATGAACACGCATTAGCACAGTTGACGTTATGCTTGTAATGGCGTTGGTGATACGTTCCTTTAGATGATTTATGTCTCGTATCTTTTCCTGATACACCATGGCCTTCAAGTGCCCCCAAAGATAGAAATCAAGGGGGGTGAGATCTGGGGATCTGGGAGGCCACTCCACAGGACCACGCCGACCAATCCAAGCATCCGGAAACTGCTGATCCAAATACCGACGCACGTGAAGACCATAATTTAAATTTTCCTATGTATGGAAACTTACGGCCCACCCTGTATATATATATATATATATATATATATATATATACATACAGGGCGTCCCAAAAAAATGTATACACACTTTAAATACTTATAAAGGCAGTGTTTATTAAAATACATTTCATTTTCAAAATGTAGTAGAATCTACAGACATTATTTAATTGTTTTGTCAACGCCTGTTTTCAAACTGACGTCCGTTCTGGTCCAGGCACTGCTGATAACGCGAAGCAATGGAATCGCAAACATCACGAAACATTTCGTTTGGTATTTGTGTGCATTCTCGTTCAATGGCTGCTCTCAATTCAGCGACTGTTGCATGTTTTATAGCGTAGACTTTGTCTTTTAAGTATCCCCATAAAAAAAAATCTAGTGGTGTGAGGTCTGGTGAACGCGGAGGGTATTCTACGAAACGCCTTCGTCCAATCCACATCCACATCGTGCCAAGTACCACTCGCAATACTCCACTCTTCGGTCCGGATCATCATCTTCATTAATAGCATGGACTAATCTTGGAATGTAACTTTTCCATTGACAGCGCTTCAAAATGCGTTGGACAGACGATTCTGAAATTCCTACCTCACGACTCGCTTGCCGCACAGATTTTCTTGGACTTTGGTGATACGTTTCCAGTACTCTTTCTTGCTTTGTGGGGCTTGTCGATGTCCGTGGTCTTCCGGAACGCTTCTTGTGGACATTCTGAACAGTTCCATCGGCTTCAAACTTATCTCTAATTCGAGTGATGGTAAGTCGCGTTGGTGGATCTGTTTGAAACTCCCTCCTAAACTGTCTTTGCACTTCAACTGCGTTTTCACACTTCCAGTAGCATTTTAGAATGAATTTCCTTTGTTCAAAGCTTAGTCTGACTGCCATTATTAATTCTAATGGGTTTAACTTGGAAAGAAAGAAACATCAATTGAGCTATCAGCTGTTAAAGTGTGTATACATTTTTTTGGGACGCCCTGTATATATATATATATATATATATATATATATATATATATATATACAGTATATATGCCCGGTTAGGTCAACTGAATGCCCGGTTAAGTTAATTAAATGCCCCATTAGGTTAATTAAATGCCCGGTTGGGTAAATTGAATGCCCAATTAGATTAATTGAATACCCGGGTAGGTTAATTGTACTCCCTTGACGATTGGTTAGGTTGAGTTGTGATATTTTCGTTAGGTTTAACGAAAATATCACATCACGACTTAACCTAACCAATCGTCAAGGGCGTACAGTTGACCTAACCGGGCATTCAATTAACCTAACCGGGCATTCAACACCCAGGTGCACAACCTATATATATATATATATATAAAATTTGTTCTTGAAATTAAATAACGGACTCTCCATCCGTCTCTCCATTGATTTAAAGGCATTGTATACAACAACCGGCCTCGGCATCAAACGACCTCATTTCGATCATGATGAACGAAAAAGCCTTCAATGAAAGCAACTCCCGTCCAAAGGTACATAATGTGCAATCGTTGTTCAATTGCGGAGCCATTTTTAGATCGGTGAAAGGCTAATTATTACCGAAAAACATCATTCCCAATTATCTAATTAGTCAAATGAAACTAATTATGAAAACTGGCCCAACGCCGGTTACGGATACCTGTCAGTTAACTGGTAACTGGAGAATGAAAGCGTGTATAAAAGGAATAAAACAACTACAGGGTGGCCCATAAGCGCCCAATCAGTTATAATTAAAAAATATCAACGAAGTAAAAAATTTATAATAAGTTTAGAAATATTATTGATTATTCAAAATGCAAAATATAACCAATATTCTTTCCTTTTTTTTTAATCCGCTAGATGGATTTTCGCTTTAATTATAACCAATTGGGACTTATGGGCCACCCTGTACGATAAGGAATGCATTTATTAGAACACGAGTTTCCTGTTTTCAACAGGTACGATGAACACCTTCGAGTGACCCATTGCTTCCCAACCTGTGGGCAGTGTTGCCAGGTCTGAATTATATAATTTCCCTCGTTTCGCTCTTAAAATTTCCCTTTTTGGTCTAAAATTTCCCTGTACACCCGCATTTAAAGCAATATGTATAAGTATAGATTTATTTTTTATCCCTATCGTAAGATTAAAGTATTATTTAGCAATATTGTTATAGAGTTTTCAATTAATACAGTGAAAATTTGCGTTTGTGGATCTATAAATATTTATATCCACCCCTCAAAATTTCCCTATTCAGGGAATACTGGCGTTATTTGGTGACTTATTTCCCTGAAACAAGGAAATTTCCCCATACCTGGCAACACTGCCTGGGGGGAAGAATTTGGCCTTCTGCAAGGAAGGAATGCGAACATTGAAAACTGTCTAGTCATTTCAACTTCGGGTTTCTCTTTCTTTCTTTCAGATGTGCAATTGAATGAAATTGAATACACAAAATTTTTAAAATAGTATAGAAATTCAAGATTTAACATTTTGATCACTATTTAAATACAAAATAAACTTATTATTTGTTTCATTTTAACAAAATATTCTCTTTATTGCGTTTGGAATTTTTTAAATAATTCTCTTTTAAAGGTCACTATAATCTTCAGAACATTTTTTTTACTCAAATATTAATAAATTATAAGAGATTGAACGTGGAACCGGATGCTCGAGTAGCCCTTAGTTATACTGTGCTGCCTCTATCGATCGTTTGGTGAAAAATAAACAAGCTCAGACATCCCATTAATCTGTAATATTTACTAAACTGTAATTATTTTGCTGTCGCGCGGATGATAAATAGTCTAAATAGATAATTATTAATCTACGAAAATACTCGTCTTTATTGTTCGATTGGGGGTAATTATCAGTCCGCCTTTCGCGAAGGAGTAGGGGAAAAACTAAACCTAAAAGGTTGGGAGCCGCTGAAGGCTTTAAGACAAAAACATTAAACAAACACCTAAGGCGAACACCTGGGAATAGGTCAAAAGTTTGTGCTTTTAATAAATCCATTTGTCATTGTTTTATTCTCCCTTTATTTATTTAACTCGTAAAACTGAGAATATTCATATAACAAAAAGCAGATACGCGAGAATAGATATTGCTATGCACAGAGAAAAATATTTTATTACAAATAACCAAAGTGTGTGGTTACCTATCTGACAACCATTCCGAGTAGCTAAACCGACCATGAATGACCTATGGTCGCGCACTAATCCTTTACGTTCGTTGCCGAAAATCCAAAGACGTGATTATAGCATGGTTGAATTATACAGGGTGGGCGGAAAGTAGCTCCCTATTTTGGATTGATAAAAAAATACGTATATTATCCATTTATTTCAGAAGAAATAATATGAAAAGGTAGGCATACATAGTAGGTTTTCTCTAAAATTCAATGTGGGCTCCAACTCTTTCCACCAGCTTCTGGAGCCGCCCAGGATTGGCGTCCACTGACTATGGCAGGAACTCCGGCGGGATGGAGGACATGACTTCCCGAATTCGGTCCTCCAGTTCTTCCAATGTCCTCGGTTTGGTGCGGTAGACTTCTTCCTTTACCCACCCCCAAAGAAAGAAGTGCACGGTTACCGCTGAAAAACGGCAGAATCGGTTCAGTGTAACGGTGTGGTGTGGTATGACCTCAGATCAGGTTGTGGCCCGTTCCTTCTGCGCAACACCATGATGCTGAGCGGTACCTTGCTATGTTGCGAAACGAGGTCTGGCCGGTTGTCAGCACATGGGAGAACATCGACGATCTGATATTTATGCAAGATGGCGCCCCTCCGCACTTCGCTCTTGTTGTCCGTGAGTGGCTGGATGCCCACTTCCCTGGGCGTTGGATGGGTCGTCGTGGTCCACATCAATGGCCAGCCAGGAGCCCCGACTTGACACCGTGCGACTTCTTTCTTTGGGGGTGGGTAAAGGAAGAAGTCTACCGCACCAAACCGAGGACATTGGAAGAACTGGAGG
The DNA here is from genome assembly GCA_023014485.1 of Bathynomus jamesi. NCBI lineage: Eukaryota > Metazoa > Arthropoda > Malacostraca > Isopoda > Cirolanidae > Bathynomus > Bathynomus jamesi. The sequence goes on along the minus strand of JAJOZX010000158.1, from coordinate 269,650 downwards.
ACCGAATTCGGGAAGTCATATCCTCTATCCCGCCGGAGTTCCTGCTAAAGTCAGTGGACGCCATTCCTGGGCGGCTCCAGAAGCTGGTGGAAAGAGTTGGAGCCCACATTGAATTTTAGAGAAAACCTACCATGTATGCCTACCTTTTCATATTATTTCTTCTGAAATAAATGGATAATATACGTATTTTTTTACCAATCCAAAATAGGGAGCTACTTTCCGCCCACCCTGTAGTTAACTATTTGGATCCTTTGGCAAATAGTTACAATCATACAGCGTGTTTCACAACCGGTCTGCCATACTTTGGGGGGGGGGGGGGAGTGATATAGAGTAAAAACGTTAATACAACATAGGTGCTATTTCCAACCGTTGCGGAGCTACGAACGTTTTAAGGAAGGTGCACGAAAAAAAATAAACGAGAGTATTAATCTGATGTATTTATTGCTACATTTCATGAGATACACCTTATAAATGTTCAAAATGTGCACCTTGGTTTTCAATGGACAGCCTTGCTCGTTCCAAACAAGAGTCCACCGCCCATTCAATCATTTCTAGGTGTTCTCGTACGTAAGCAGCGGCATCCATAATCTGACGCAAAAGTTTCTCTTTCGTTTGTACTTTGGTCTTGTAGACCATCTCTTTCATAAGACCCCATAAAAAGAAATCTAACGGGGTTAGGTCCGGAGATCTCGGGGGCCACAATATTGGACCAGCACGACCAATCCAACGATTCCTGTACTGCTGATTCAAGTAATCCCTAACATGACGACCAAAATGTGGTGACGCCCCATCGTGCTGAAAGAACATCCTGCGCCTTGTCTCCAAGGGGACGTCCTCCGTCAAAAGCGGCAATTCGTTCGTCAGGAAGTTCAGATAAATATCAGCAGTTAATCGTTGTTCCAAAACGAACGGTCCAATCAGCCGATCTCCAATTACACAGCACCAAATATTCACCGAGAATCGATGTTGAAAGTTTTCTTCAACGATACAGTGGGGATTATCGGCGGACCACAAGTGGCAATTTCGTCTACGGTTAATTCCATCCCGAATGAATTGTGCTTCATCACTAAACAGTATGCGATTAAGAATTTGGCGATGCATAACCATCCACTGACAAAATTGAACACGTTTATCGTAATCATCCGGTTGAAGAGTTTGCGCACGTTGCAAATGATAGGGATACAAACCCTCATCATGTATGGTTCGCCATACACGCGATGCGGATTCACCAATTCATCTAGAAACCTTCGAACAATGGTAGATGGGCTACGTTGTACTAGGTCCAGTATGCGCTCCTCCACAGCAACGGGCCGTCGAGCTACATGTTCTTGGTTACGTGGAACAATTGTCCCTGTTTCCCTTAATCTCTGGTGTGTGTCACTAAACACTTGCCTGTTCGGTATTCGGCGGTTCGGAAAACGTCTTCGATATTCCTCAACTGCCGCTCTGTTGTTACCATCACAGAATCCATAAATGAAATGAATATCAGTGTATTCAGCGGGTGTGAACTGTTGATTCATTTTGATTGTTCACCTTAGCGCAACACAGTGTCTCGTACCACAGATCAGAACCAACTGAAAGAAAAACTGAGGATTAGTAGTGGTAACTTCGTTAACCGAAACTACCACCAGCGCTGCCATCTATCGAATTACACACAAGTAGGGATTTATTGTTTGCACATCTTAAAATGTCCGTAGCTCCGCAACGGTTGGAAATAGCACCCATGTTGTATTAACTTTTTTACTCGATATCACCCCCGAAAGTATGGCAAACCGGTTGTGAAACACCCTGCATATTTTGGTTGTTGTATAACCAATTACTTTTCTTTACGTGTACCGTACAGAAAAGAATTTAAAAAAAATAACCCTCATTACATTTGTGACACGTTCGACTCATCGTCCTCCGACCAGGTCTTTCTCCTTAATGGCTGTAGCTGTTCCTCCCTTTTAAGAAAGGAAGGAGAAAAAAAGGGAGAAAAAAAGGGAGGAAAAAAAGAGAGAAGAAACGAGTGAAGGAATTTTCTCATCGGAATTTGTTCCTTAATAAATCCTGATTCCTTCAAAGGCGAAATCCTTCGAATGAGAACAAAGTTTCTCATTTTTATAAAAAAGAAAAAAAAAAAAGAAAAAAATTACTGAAGTGGAATTTATAGGAAAGAAATTCGCCATTTTTAATATTGCAACAAAACAGTTTATTTTATTAAAAACTTTAGAAATCAAAGTTTACAAGGATCATTATTAATTTTAAACTTCATTAATATATGATATTGTGGAGAAAACTAGAAAAATGACCACCACTAATATATATATATATATATATATATATATATATATATATATATATATATATATATATATATATATATATATATATAAAAACACCCATTAAAAATAGATAAAAATTTAATTTATAAATAAAGTAAAATAATGGCATCCGGTTATTAAAATTAAATAAATGAATAAATAAACATTCCTTAAAAATCGATTCATGTTTGTTCTTTCTCGGTGAAATGGCAAAAAATGTGTAGCACTGAGAGCGCTACGAGTGGGGTTTAGGGGATTGTTTTGGGAGAAGGGGATCAGGGTAGGGAATGGGCCTTTTGAGAACAATGGGAATTCGACGTGTGTCTGACATGGCATTGTTTACGCGGAGAAAGGAAAATATCGCACTCAGTAAAAAACATAAGCAAGAGATGGATGATTTACTGACTCATGTAAGCAAACAATGAAACCAAAGTTAAGTTGCAAGGCACTGCAACACACACACACACACACACACACACATATGGGTGCGAGGTAGCTCACTGGTTACGGTGGCGGACTTCTAGCGCTATGGCAGGTATGGCGCTAGTTCGCTCCCGGACGCTGGCATCGGGTGAAGTTGAATCAACCGCTTACTATGTTTCTGCTCTGATTCAGGTAACCCTTGAGGTATACTCACCCCGACGTCGTGGTGAAATGAGTTTTTTGGATGTTACCATATATATATGTGTGTGTGTGTGTGTGCACAAAGTCCTTCCGAATTATAAACTTTAATTACATGACATTCAAAGACGACACAGTAATGCTTTGTTTTGCATGTTGTTGCATAGCATAACCCATCAAGTTTATTACGTCTATCATTTAATCTCAACATGTGCACCGTTAGTTACACGTAGCACATTCAACAGAAATTCGAGTTAACGCCATACTTTTGTTAACATATCTCTCGTGACACTGTTGATGGCATCGCAAATCCTTGCAGGAAGTGTCAATGTCAGCAACTCAGCAACAGGAGTATGGTACACATAATCCTTTACATAGCCCGACAGGAAGAAATCCAGGGGCGTGATATCGGGAGATCGTGGAGGCCATGGCACCGGCCGTCGCGCCCAATCCATCTTCCGGAAAAGTGGTGTTCAAGAACTCTTGCCATCTTGCTGTAAAATGATGGATGGTTGAAGGTCTTCCAACCGGGGGGTTGCAAAGAACTCGAGCGTGTCCAGGTACACTCGTGCCGTAACATTCTTTTCAGCAAAGGAGAATGGGCCTATCACCCCATCATGCATTAATCCACACCAAACACTGACAAGAAAAATGCAACATGTAAAACAAAGCATTATTGTGTCTTCTTTGGATCTCCTGTAATTATTAATTAAAGTTTATAATCGGAAAAGGCCTTTGTGTACACCCAATCAGGGGCGGACTGAGCGGTCGGGCAATCGGGCATGGACCGAGAGCCCGGGTCATTAGGGGGCCCGGCGGCCCCAGCCCGTAGTCATCATAAAACAGTGAGTGTGTTTGCAATTGGGTCAAGTGTCTAATCGAACTGTAATATGAAAAAAATCGGATTTCAAGGGGCCCAGGACCTCATTATAGCCGAGGGCCAGGTTGCTGTCAGTCCGCCCCTGCACCCAATATATACAAAATTCAAAATTTTGAACTTATTTTGGATTCTAATTACAGTTAATGGACAAAAACTTTACTGTGTATATAAGTGAGCATGTAAAAACAACATTTAATAATAATTTTATGTTAAATGTTCAAAATGTCCACCATTTACACGCAAACATGCGGCGCAACATCCCAAAACAGATGGGCACAGAGTAGTATTCATATTAGTTGAGATTTTGCATATTTTTCGAACAATCGCTTCCTGCAAGTGTTGCACATTTACAGGGTTAGTACCCAGACATGGGCAGTAATGTATTTGAAAATACTTAAATACGTATTTAAATACAAATGTATTTATAAATAGTTTTTGGAGAGTATATTTAATTACGTATTTAAATACTTTCGAAAAGTATTTAGTATTTGTAAATACCTGTTTTTAAATACATTTTTAAAATACTTTTTTGTGAACTGTTCAATTTTGCGAGGATGTACAGTACTAACCACCCAGTATTTAATTGGTACCACAGAACACAGTAAAACATTTTTCAAGGTGCTTGTGCTTCCAGAAAGTTCCAGGCTCAGCAGGCTGGAACTTTCTGGAAGCACCTTGAAAAATGGAACTTCCAGCCTGCTCTAGTGGCGATTGTCACAGACTCACAGCTGCAGTGCGGCAGCCGGCAATCTATCCTGAGGCATCATCATATGTGGTTGTGTAAAGTTCAGCGCTAACTGTGCAATTAGCCTTAGCCTATTGATCATATTAGACGAGGACAACATTTGTAACATGGCTGCAGTGATTATATGTGCTTTTTGAAAAGTATCTAAATTGTATTTGAAATGTATTTAAATACATTTTAGGAGTAATGTATTTAGTATTTAAATACTTTCTGAAAACCTGTACAGTATTTTATTTAGTATTTAATTACTTTTATTTTCAAGTAATGTATTTATTATTTAAATACATCTAAAGTATTTACTGCCCATATCTGTTAGTACGATACATTTTGTCCTTCAGGTACGCCAACAGACAGAAGTCCAGGGGTGTAAGATTAGGTGGCCTTGGAGGATATTCAGTAGCAGTTCCACGACGACCTATCCACAACCCAGGAAACTCTGTATCAAGAAATGCCGCACGTTTGCGTGTAAATGGTGAACAATTTGAACATTTAACATAAAATGACACGTAAATGTTGTTTTTACATGCTTACGTACACGGTAAAGCATTTGCAATTAGAACCTAAACTAAATAATTTCAAAATGTGTCTACATTATTTTCAATCTCTCTCCCCTCCTTTATATATATATATATATATATATATATGATGAATAAAACCACGAAGGAAAGGAAACACCTGTTCCTGAGGATGTCATTAGACGAAAGCGCTTGAGCACCGTTTTGTGTTTCCTTTCCTTCGTGGTTTTATTCATCATAAATATTTTTCACGTGTTACTTTCGTGAAATAATTTTCATATATATATATATATATATATTTTTTTTATTTATTTATTTTTTTTCCTTTTTCAAATGTTCCATGCGATGATTCCTCATTTCACGAAGGTCAAGCTCGTTGCCCCTCCTCTCGAGTTGGCCTGGTGAAGTAGCGAGTTGGTTTCTTGCACTCTCCACCTCACACAGCCAGGTACGCCTGGCTCATCGGGAAGTGTTCTGAGCCAGGCGTCTAATCTTCTTTTGAAGATGTCCACCGCAACACCACTCGTGTTCCTTAGGCCTTTGGGCAGCTGAATAAATAGTCTTGGTCCTCTCACAACAAAACTATTTTCTTTCAGGGTTAAGGATGTTCCCTGTCTAGCCTTTAATTTGAGAACACGAGACAGTCTTCCTTTTCTACTTTCCACTGTTGTTTTTGGAGTTACAGGGTTCAGAGTAAGATTAGGGACTAGTTTCTCCATTATTTTCTAAGTGTAAATAATGGTGTATCTCTCTCTTCTCCTTTCCAGTTAATATAGGTTTAATTCGCGTAACCTTTCCCAGTAAAATAGTTTTTTGCACCCATTGATCTTGGCTGTGAAGCTTCTCTGAATTCCTTCTAGCTGTCTAATGTCTTGTTTTTCAAATGGGCATGTTAGGACCGAGCATTATTTCAATTTGGGCATGATCAGTGTTTTCAGTAGAGGAATCATTATATTCCTATCCCTTCGTTTAAAGGTTCTCCGTATCTGCCCAGTTCTTCTCTTTGCTCTGATTACCGTTATCTTATTTTGTATTTCAAATTTCGCATCGTCAGTCATTACAACTCCTAAATCTTTTGCTTTAGAATTTCTCTGAATTTCCTGTCCATTTGGGGCATAATATTCCATGGATTTTAGGTCTTCTTTTTTTTCCGTACCTAACAGCTGAAATTTCTCTGTGTTAAACTTCATATTGTTGTCTTCCGTCTACTTGTAGATTCTGTTCATGTCTGTTTGTAGAGATCCTATATCTTCTGGGTTTCTTATTTTTCTACGGATCTTTGTGTCATCGGCAAAGGATGTTACTGTGCTGTCTCTGGTAACGTCCTCATCTATGTCAGTTAAATGACTAGTAAATGTTTTTACATGCTTACATACACAGTAAAACATTTGCAATTAGAATCCAAAATAAACAATATATATATTATATAATATATATCTATATAGATATATATATATGTGTGTGTGTGTGTGTGTGTGTGTGTAAACGTTTGAAACAGATCAAATTTTCAGTTTTCCAAAAAGATTTGTTAAAAAAAATATAACTAACTTTCAACAATGTAAATTATTTATATTTCAAACTAAATACGTTTTTAAAAGGAAATTATTTTTGTTATTTGAATACATTTAAAACAATTTTGTAATTGAATAACAGTTTACAAAAATAAAAAGCTGCACACAACTTTATGCAGTGAATTTGAAAATTAATTACCGATATAAAAAATATTATGCTACGACTCAGAATGGCCCATTATATTTTTTGGTCTACTAACCCCCCGTCACACACACACGTGCGCATCTCCGCATAACCGAGGTACCGACTTTTTTAAATCTACATATTTGAAAAACTAATTAACAGAGCTTAATTTAATTTAATGTGGGTGTGAAAGAATGGATATGCATCATATTCGAGCATGTCTGCCTTCTCACACCAACACATTAGGGTAAACGAGGTTTTTGATTATATATCAGTGGTCAACAAAGTTTTTGTCACAGAGATATTTTTACTTGAACTATGTGTAATTTTTTACGTTGATTACGAAAATGAAAACAGAATTTTTCTATCACCCGCAGTTTTAGAGTGACACACGAATTTACATTACTTTGGATTTGAGTGAGAATAGGAAGGGGCGGGGTCTGCCCCTTCCTCTTCCTCTGCTTATAAGTTGCTACACGTCACTGTTGACTTTCATTTGTCAGTTACTCATATGATTTCACTCAGTGAACATCGTGCATTTTATTCGTGATTTTCCTTAATCATTTTTTGTGTCGGTGCGTTCGTATTGTTTCATGACAGAATGCCACGCAAGTGTGTCAACCATCCAAACTGTTTCTGTTATGTGTGCAGAGAGTTAACACTTAAATTTCAAAGGCGAAATTTCATCCCTCTCGTCAAAAAGCATACGAACTTTATTTTGGTTGCAAGGTAGGGGATCAGAACAAGACGTGGGCACCTCATATATGCTGTATTACGTGTTTAAGACTTCTGACAGGCTGGCTAAATGGGTCTCGTCAAATGCCGTTTGCTGCTCCGATGATATAGAGAGAGCCGAAAGACCATTTAACGGATTGTTATTTCTGCTTAACAAATATACTCGGTATTACTGCGAAATCTAAACATATGGTACACTACCCAAATTTACCATCAGCCATAAGACCTGTTTTACATAATAAATATTTGCCAGTACCAAGGCCACCGGAAACGTGGAGTTTAGATGATGAAAATTAAATTGATGTACAATGGTAATGACGAAGCTCAACATGGCTTACTGACGGACGATGTTGATCCAATGTTTGAACCATCTTGTTCATCGACAGAGCCTCACTTAATATCTCAAGCAGACCTGAGCGAGCTTGTCTGTGATCTGAAATTGTCAAAAGATCAATCCGAACTTTCGGCTTCCAGGTTGAAAGTTGGAATCTTAAAGAAAAAGGCACTAAGATATCTTTTTACGGCAAGCATCAAAGAAACTTTCTACCCTCTCATGAAAACCCTTGGCCAACAACATGATCCAAACGAATGGCGCCTATTTATTGATTCCTCGAAGCTGAGTTTAAAACCTGTATTACTCCATAATGGAAATAAATACCCTTCAGTTCCATTAGCACATGCCGTACATATGAAGGAATCATACGACAATATGCACCTGCTTGTGAAACATATCCAATATGATAAATACTCTTGGCATATCTGTGGAGACTTGAAAGTGATTGCACTTCTTGGTTTACAACTGGGTTATACGAAATTCTGTTGTTTCCTCTGTGAATGGGACAGCAGAGCACGGGAAAGCCATTACTCAAAGAAACAATGGCCACTTCGACAAGCGTTGATTCCAGGGCATAAAAATCTCACCAGTTCACCTCTTCTTAATCCAAAAAAGTATTTTCCACCACTACATATTAAACTTGGTTTAATGGAAAATTTTGTTAAGGCTATGGATCAAAATGGCAGGGGGGGGGGGGGGGGGTCTCTACTTGATACTTGAAACAGAAATTTCCGAGAATCAGCGAGGTCAAAATCAAAGAAGGGATATTTGTGGTCCCGCAAATTAAAGAAATCATGAGAGACAGCGAGTTTGATGAAACTCTAAGTGAAGTTGAAGGAGCAGCTTGGAGAGCATTTAAAGTAGTGAACACAAATTTCCTCGGAAACTTCAAGGCCGAAAATTAAGAGTCACTTGTTGAAGAACTTCTCAAGGCCTACAAAGACGTGGGGTGCAACATGTCGTTGAAAATTCATTTTCTTGACTCACATCTCGACTTCTTCCCAACAAACTTAGGCGATGTTAGTGATGAGCATGGGGAACACTTTCATCAACAAATATCCACGATGGAGAAGCGATACCAGGGCAAGTGGAGCCCCAGCATGTTGGATGACTACTGCTGGACATTGTCAAGGGATGGCCCAGAGGCGAAATACAAGCGTAAATAAACAGTAGCCACATTTTAGGTGAATTCAATATGCATTTTCTACTTTGATATTGCTATTACGCCTATAAATTAGTCCAAATTTCATTTTCGATTCACTCAATATTGGTGGGTGATAGAAAAATTTTGAGGCCATTTTTGAACTCAGCAGTAAAAAACCTATAAGATCCACCCATTTTTGTTCATGTGACAAATAAAAAGTTCGATTTTGTCGACCAGTGTTATGTATGTATGTATGTAATTTAACTTAACCTAACCTCAATACCATCGACCCAAGAAGGGAGTGATAAGTGTTTTGGACGCAACTGAGGATTCGAGCGGTGTTTTCTGTTACGTCATGAAATAGTGAGGTACTCGCTAATCTAGCCTCACCTAACCTTACCAAGTCTTGACTGACCTAATTAGGAATAAGATATATTTTTTCTGACAGTAAAAATGCTTCAAAGTTTTTTATATAATTTATTTAATGTTTCAAGGTACCGAAAGTAGACTGGTTCTGGGTTCAGCTACAAAATCCTATTATTCCCAAAAAGCAAACGCTACAGGGAAATATTTTGCTTTCCTTAGAGCCTCTGCTGTGGTCGACCATAACCTTACTCAGTTTCTGCTGGAACTAGTCAAGCTGGTCACCTCTGTTTCGAGGAATTTAAAAAAACTTTGTTCGATCCCCGATTACCAAACCAAATGATGGTTCAGGTTGTACTTGTGCCACCCCATGCGCCGACTGCCCTCAGAAATATGTTGGGGAAACCATAGATTTTAATATATTTACGGAACACAGACAGGATTTATGTTTCGGCAATTTAAACAGCTGTTTAGGTAAACACAGAGAAAGTAAAATCATGGAGTAGATTACAGTAGATGATGCTAGTCCTTTTTTTTTTAAATTCTTGATCTTGAAGAAAGGGAAATTTTAGAAGCCTTTCATATTCTTACAGAGAACACTTTTGAAGGAAACAAGATCTCGTAGAATATGACAATATAATTTGCAATATTCTTAAATTTACAAGAGACGAACACACACACACACACATTCGTCTGCCAAATGTACGAGGTTAGACCTGTGTTTTGGGCCTCGTCATGCTTTTCTTATCATTTCTTTTAAACTTCCTCCGCTGGCTGGTCGGATGATTTAATTTTGCCTTCAACCTTTGGTTTTACTGACTTTGAAGAGGGCGTGGTTGTTGCTCACCGAATTTAATTAGTCGAGTTTTCATTTTCTGAACGTGTGTGTGTGTGTGTGTGTGTGTGTGTGTGTGTGTGTGTGTTAGTAATTTTTTTTAATGAAATACATTTAATCAACTTTGGGTTTACTTCTTGTAAGACTTCGTTTACCGAAACTTGAAAGTTTAAAGTTTAAATTGAGAATCAGAAATGGAGGACGAGAAATTCCTCAAATTGCCCACAATAATCAGGGTATAGTGTCATAGTGGAAAGGAAGTGTGTGATTTAAGGCACACTGACTTGTATTCTTGTATATTTTCCCCGACAACAGTTTTTAAAAACAAATTCAAAGACCTACTTTGATTTTTTTTAACTGAAGAACGTTAAATGCATGTACTGTTTTATTTCAATAATGATGATGATAACAATAATGATAATAATGCTAGTTATTATTGGCAGGAACATACAGTGTGTGTATATATACACACACCGTACATTCCATGTACATTGTACAGTATATGGAGTACAATAAGCACTAAAGGAATAAACAGCTAGATTCATTACACAAACATAATAATACGGTAGCATGTAATTCTATATAAACAGCTGTGTTATACGACCAAATGCAGCCCTCATAGTCGTATACAGGGTGACCCGAAAAGGTGTTCCCAAAATTAATGCGCAATAACTTATTTTCGGGATCACGTTTTTTTTGGATAATCCGTATATTTATATATCTATATGTAATTAGTTAACTCACCTTTGTAGGAAGACAAAAAAAAGTAGCGCCATTTTTCTCCTTTTTGTATGGAGCTTCCCTAATTATGTCTCTTAATGACTTTCCTTTTGAAGTATTTTTAAACGCAATTCCAACCCTAATGAAGACATTGATTTCAGCGGAGAAAAACTCGAAGAAAAACCATTTAATTTCTTACCTGAAAGGAAAAAAGGAAAATACGAATCAAAGAAAAAAAAAGTCAACGTCACGTGACCAATGAGCACATTAGCCTAAAAGATAAAAATAAATTTCTTTTATAATAATGTCTTTCATCGTGAAATTTTTCATTTCTCAGCAGATTATTATATATATATATATATATATATATATATATATATATATATAAATACGTATTAGAGGCCTGCAAAATCGAACGTATACGGTAGTCTGAATCCGCTTTAACTCGTCCAAACCGCTTCAAAAGCAGGTTTGGACTTGCCTGTAGATTGCACCCTTCCAGATACGAATAATAATAAGCCGTAATGAGTGCCAGAAACTGGCACGACGCTTAGACCAAACTAATGCGACCCATTGGACTACTCCCGGATTATTATTATTATTACATCAGAACTCCGCGTCTTCACTTCGCTTATGGGGAAACGGTGTTATACCCACTGAGCCACAGGCACTGGCCCGGATACAAATAGGGCTTATACACCGTCGATATAGTAAATTACAGCCCGAGAAACGGTGCCGCCAATGTCTCCTCCGAGATATCAACGTGACTTCGAGCAAATCTCATCTTTATACTTAACAGTTCTGGTCTAAGGAAACATTTTTGGGTGCTCTTCCAATATGTGCTCTACCTTAAAATTTACATTCCAATACGTGATCTACCTTAGATTATTCGGATTAGCAGCAGGTACGTTAGTTAGCCTTATAAGGCTAACTAACGAAAATATCACGACTTAACCTAACCAATCGTCAAGGGCGTATAGTTGACCTAACGATTGGTTTTAGGTTGTCATGATATTTTCGTTAGTTAGCCTTATAAGGCTAGTTTCATGGTAGAGCACGTATTGGAATATGGTAGATCACAGTTTCGCGATAGAGCACATATTGGAAGAGCACCCATTTTTGAACATCCGCAACACCCTCAACTGATTATCTTCATTTATTTCTAAATTATTCTACTTCACACAACGACTGAACAAACGTTTTTAACGAGTTAAGCGAAATTAAAAATTAAAAGGAATATCTGAATTCTATCATGCTTTTGCGTACCCACATAAATGCAACTGTTGTTAAAACCGTAAAGCGGCTATTTTATCTAAATGTTATTTAAATACATTTAGTCTGACATTAATAATTATTAATGAATAAAGTGACGAACGCATTAAGGCTATATAGTTTAAAAGAGAAAATAGCATAAAATGTCTATAGTTGGTTCAAACTAAACGTGTTAACTAAGCTTACTAACTACATACATTTCTTAGCAGCAGGATACTACTCAGCAGGTTTGAAAAACCACATTTGCTGCACGTTTGCTAGTACTGTTTAAAAAATTATATATATTACATTATATTACCAGAAAATTTTAAACAATATATGTATACTTTATCACAATTTCCAATATTAGGTTGACATATATATATATATATATATATATATATATATATATATATATATCGATTCAAAACAGTAATTCAAAATGGTTCCTTTTCAGAGTATGTTTATGTTTACAGTAATGGGATCACCTGAAGATCACGGCCCCAGCCTTCTTTAGTTAGGCTTATAAAGCTAACTAACAAAAATATCACGACCTAACCTAACCAGTCGTTGTTAAGTCAGGATATTTTCGTTAGTTAGCCTTATAAAGCTAACTAAAGAAGGCTGGGGCCCCGATCTTCAGGCGATCCCAATAATGATTTTAAAATATTCAAAGTCATTTATGTACATATTTTAAAACAATTCACCTCGAAATTAAGCTCAATTATTCAGATTCTTAAATACTTTATTTTGAATTAATTTAACTGTTAAAATATATTTTCTTTTGAAATTATACGTATCATCTTTTGGTCGAAACCGAAGTTTTGGTCACGTGATGAACAAACAACTTTCGAAGACTAAATTAATTTAAAGATGAAATACTCAAAGTAACTGAATGACAAAAAATTACAACCTTATTTCAAAAGGGTTTAATAGGAACCTACTGAGAAAAAGAACTATTTCGACTTATTGCTTTAATCCGAGTGGATCTACAGGGTGGCCCATAAGTCCCAATCGGTTATAATTAAAGCGAAAATACGAAAAAAAAAATCAAACAAAGTAAAAAGTTTATAATAAGTTTAGAAATATTTATTGATTATTCAAAGCTCAAAATCTAACCATTTCGACAAATATTCTTTCCGTAGTAAGTGTCGGTGTTAGTTACGTCAGTGTGAGCTCCGCTAGATGGATTTTCGCTTTAATTGTAACCGACTCGGACTTATGGGATACCCTGTATAATAAATTTATAGTGTATAAATCCAGTTGCTTATAGTGCTGCAAAAGCCAAATCCCGCACAAATGTTCAAATAACTCTAGTTTCTTGTGCCTAAATTTGAAATTATACTAAGACTACAACATAAATTTTGATTAAATACAATAAAATAAACAATTTAAATATTATAAAAATATTTAATTTAGGTAGGAATGAATTACCTAATATTATTATCCTATATTTGAACAATTCAATATACTAGAAAAATTCTTTCTTCAAAAGTTATTTACTTTTTATTCCGTTAAAGTTGGAAACTATTATCAAATGGAACTCGAACCTACGTCCCGTGGTTTCGGAGTCGGCATTCCTACCGACCACGCCATCCAGAACCCCCGAAGAAACGCTTGTTGAAACGAAGCCAATATTTACGCTATTTAACCATGCTCCCTTCAACAACCTAACCTCTATAAAACATATCCGGCATAAATGCTTTTTCAAGCGCAGTTACTGCACTTTAGAAGCACTACTAGTATTTATTTATTTTTATGAATATTCTGTCGACCATTCGGATAAATATAAGAGGGTTTGGAGTTATTCTGCCAAAACACTTCTGATACATACTTATTAATTCTAAATCACTTCGTTTTGGTTATGGATTGATTTCGACAAAAAATAAAAATAATAACACTGGCCAACAAGTATTTTTCATCAGATATAATTATGGGTGGGCTAGATAGCTGTTGGGACGCTGATTCCAAATCTGTTTTCGGTTTTCTTCTAGCACGTCTAGTTTTCGAGATGAGACCGATCATAATATATATAATAAATATAATATACTGTATGTAATATAATACTATATACAGGGTGTTTATAAAGTCCCTATCTATTTCAGTGAAAACGTAGCAAAAAGGGTAAAATTCAATAACAACATAACAGAAGGCATACATTTAATGAATACTTAAGCATATGATTCTACATGAGCACCATCAGTATCTCTACGGAGTTCGAATCTGTCAGCAGCATTGCGGAACACATTTTGGAGCATGACAGGGGTTATTTTTTTAACCTTTCTTACAATGAGAAGAAGAATGATTTGGCGACATTCTTTACAATAGACGGTCCGCTCTGCTATTGCCATGATATCAGTGGACTTTTCGAGAACTTGTCACAGGTACACACACCATCCGAGTGACGCCTCTTCATTGATTCCTCACAGCGAAGCTTGAAAGCGGTTCTCCTGCATAACGGGAACTTAAAGCCGTCCATCCCGATCGCCCACTCCGTTCATCTAAAGAAGACGTACGATAATGTGAATATACTACTCGAAGCAATCCAATACAACACTCATCAATGGAATATCTGTGGTGATTTCAAAGTCATTGGTATATTAATGGGCATGCAAGGAGGGTTCACGAAATACTGTTGTTTCCTATGCCTATGGGACAGCCGTGTTACCGCGAATCATTACATCAGACGTGACTGGCATCAAAGAAACACATACGAGCCAGGAACGGGCAGTGTCCAGTGTGTTCCTTTTAGTTGCTCCAAAGAAGATTTTCCTGCCACCTCTCCACATTAAGCTCGGCTTCATGAAAAATTTTGTGAAAGCGATGGGTAAGGCGAATTCGAGAGGGTTTCGATACCTTATTGAGAAATTTGAAAACATTATTGCCGCGAAATTGAAGAAGGGAATCTTCGTGGGGCCACAAATCAGGGAAGTTCTGCAGGATGATGGCTTTGAAGAAAGCCTCAATGCCTTGGGACTAAACGCATGGCAGGCTTTCAAATGGATTTGTGGAAACTTCTTGGGTAACCTCAAGTCTCCCGTATACAAAGATGGAGTTCAGAAACTGCTCGATGCATATCAAGAAATGGGCTGTCGCATGTCCTTGAAAATACATTTTTTACATTCGCATCTAGTTTTCTTTCCCGAAAACCTTGGCGCGGTGAGTGACGAACAGGGTGAACGCTTCCATCAAGACAGCCAGTGAATGGAAAATCGCTACCGAGGTTTCTGGAACGAAAATATGCTGGCAGACTACTGCTGGATGTTGTACCGCGACGATCCGGACAAGGTTTACAAAAGAAAATCGTACTCGCAACGTTTTTAGGTTGGTGTACATTTCTTTTTATGAATAAAGTTGTACTGTTACGATAAATTGTGCTGAAATTAACACCAGTCGTATTTCGATAACTAGATGCGCTAGAGGAAAACCGAAAACAGATTTGGGATCAGCGTACAAAACTGGTCTAGAAAAGTGTGTATACATCTTTGATGAGAGAAAAAGTTCGATTTTGTCGAACAGTGTAATCAATAAAAAATAAAAAATTAACAAGGTTATCGATTGGTTACGGAACTAATAACTTAAAATTGTAACATCCTTAATGTGTACGCATTGATGACTGCGATTCTGTTAAAAAAAAAGCCACATCAAAATGAGGAAATGTCATTTTTTAGAGAGTAATGTTTGTTTTGAATTAACGAAATAATTTATTGCCGTATTAAGATTAAGCCGATGATATAATGTTGAACAGTATCTTCAGACTATGGTACATACTGTAAGCTTAAGCCCTGTATTTATAAACTCAAAATTAAAACATAAAAATCTCCCCCTCCCCTCGAGACACTTTTCCTGAGATGCGAAATTATACTTTTGCAGTCTAGTAGAAATTTTGCTACATTAATTTCAGATCCCGCCAGGTTCCTTAATGAAATTATAAATTAAATCTGAACGCTCATTATCTCAACTTTATACTTAAAAAGTAAGATAGTTTTGCAAATTGGATTCAATTCTCCGTCTTCGCTGACTTTATAATAACTTCGGAAACTTACTTTGAAGATACTCCCTGAGGCTGATCTCATTATGACTTGTCGTCATGTTAATGAATATGGAATGATCGATCGGATATCTTTAAAAATGTGTTCGCCCGATGCGGCACCAATTAAACAACGAACTAGCTCATTTTAACTAGACCTCATCGACGCTAAATCCAGCCATGGACTGTTCCAAATTAGTCTGAGAAATGGAGACGGCGATGTAGTGACGATCCAGCTACGCGTAGTGTATGTGGGTCGACTCGGCTCTCCTTTTAAAGAGAACTTATTTTTCTCGGTTGGTGGCCATTATCGCCCGTTTCGACGCCCTCCGGTGGACGAAGGACATAAAACGGATCAACCAACCAACCGACACTTTTGCGTTGTTTAACCTCCTCCATAACAGCAAAGGTCGCGTAACAGAGGGGACCTACAGCTTTACGTAAGATCCGAACCACGGGTCGTTACATCATCTGAACGCGGAAGACGGTCGCCCATCAAACTGCTACTCTGATTCAATGTCACTTAACTTCGCTAATTGACAGCAAACGGTGTTACGACAATGGCCACGACTTTATTCGACATGAATGCCTACTTAATTAAACCCAACCTAAATTGTAACCTAACTTTCCTAACCAAGTATTTAGTCATCTACAAACATCTGTAATAAAACTAATAACCTATCGTGTCTATAGGTGGAGTGACAAGTTTGACCTTTGTCAGAATGAACAATTCGGACGGAAGCAAAACCAAAGTATAACCAAAGTATAATATAAACTCATTCCTTTAACTTGGTATCAAATAACCGAAACAGATATTGGAAATAACCTAACGGGGCATTCTATTACACATAAAGGATTACCCTTTTCTAACATTACAAATACTACTGGGCAGCCTGGTATCACAATATATAATGACCAAATACCGAGTATAAGTATATTGACCAATATAACTAGGTTTAATTTACATACGTAAAATCATTAAATAATATGCAATTACTTTAAAATACCAATAAATGGTATTAAAACTATAATTCCAACAATTAAACTCTTTAAATCACTGATGCTGACAGGTCGTTGTTAATTTGAGACGACGAAGAGCCGTTTTCTGCCAAAACCTTATGGGGAAATAAATATAATTTTATTTTGGGAAGCATTTGTTATCGACAGTATATATATATATATATATATATATATATATTATATATATATATATATACCTTGGTTAACCTTGGTTTTGCTTCCGCCCGAATTGTTCATTCCGACGAAGGTCAAGCTTGTCACCCCACCTTAGGCCTACAGTTTAACGTGGAATCTGAACCACGCTCCACCAGTAGAGTGTGCTACTTTTAATAAATGTTTGAAATTTTGAGGTGCAATATTCTCTTGTGGTGATCCCTGCTACTTTATTGGCGAATATGAAGTTTTAACCCATTCTGAAAATTTTTGACCCCGGATCGGGGGCAATGAAATTTGAAATTTTGACTCCAGCCTGTGACGACGTCACACCGATTTTTCATATGTATTTGGCCATAAAATCTTTATTTATTAACCGATTCGAATGATTCTTTTGTTAATTGATTCAGAATTTAAAGTTCTTTAGTTATTAATGTTATTGCACTTATTAATATTAATTGTTATTAGTAGTTATTAATGTTATTAATGCATTTTAATTATTGATGTTTTTGTATTTCTTTTCAGATCTTTTTCTTTTATTGTACTTCTTTTCAGACTATGGATAATAATGCTTATTCGCTAAGGCGAAGTGTAGTAAATGTCAGTGATGATTCCAGTGATATTATTGGAAAACTTTTGACTGACATAAAAACTGGTAAAGGCACTGTGTTGCCATCCAATGGTGATGTGTTGAAGTATTTTATTTATTTAACTAGAGGAGAATACCAAAATGCTTCTCAGGATGAAGTGATTGCGATTGCTTTGAGGAAAATGAAGGTCGTCTGGGATATGGCAAGCATTCCTACCAAAAATGTAATAAAGAATCCTCTGCCTAAAGCCAAACTCAAAGATTTGATAAAAGAGCGTTCTTCACTAGCTCGTAACAGATGTAAACCTAATTTTGAGCAAAAACAGAAAGACTTTCTAAGGAAGTTAGAGAAATTATTTGATATCGCGGCTAGTGACGCCTTAGATAAGATAAAAAAAGACAAGGTTAAAGACGAAAATCAAAAAATGATAGACGTAACATTTCTCGAAGATCAAAGGACAGAGAAGATATTGTCTGGGAAATGTTGACAAAAGTTACGAGAAAAAAGTAGTGAAAAACATAACACGAAAGGAAAGCTACAAAAAATTTGAAAGAGAAGAAAAAGAAAGGACACTGCAGAAATTGCAAGCACTTGAAACGCCATCGAAAGCCAATTCTTCTTCATCGACGTCCAGCAGTGACAACGATAACGATGACGAATTCACCGTTCCTAAAAACACACCCAAAAGACAGAAAATTTTTCGTTCCGAAAACGTATCCTCTATGGCAGATCGCCTTAACATCTCTTTGGGACAGAGGACAGCAATCCTCTGCTTGTGGAATGGATCTAAGCAAGCTGGCCTTATCTAAAAGTTCTGCCAAGCGTGCAGCAGAGATGGTTCGAGATCAAGCATCGAGACAAATAAAAGAGAATTTTATTGCCCCACCTTTCTCGGTCATCCACTGGGACAGTAAGTTGATAACAGATAAAGCAGGAGGCAAATCGGAAAGACTTGCCGTGCTGGTATCGGGTGCTCCAAATGCCAAAGAGGGCGAGCTGTTGGCTGTTCCTGAAATCCCAAATACTAGTGGCGAGTCGCAGGCTACTGAAACTTTTGATATGATCAAAAAGTGGAACTTGGAGCGCCATGTTATTGGGTTTGTTTTTGACACTACAAGCTCCAACTCAGGGCGCCATACTGGAGCCTGTAAGAGACTTGAAGAATATCTATGTAGGAAAGTATTGTGGCTTGCTTGTCGGCATCACCTATATGAGCGGATACTCAACAGTGTGTTTATAGAAATATTTGGAGGAAGCACTTCACCAGATTATGAAATTTTCAGAGTTCCGGGAGGAAAAGTGGCAAGGCATTGACACAAGCATAAAAGATTACAGAACACTGAAAATCAAGGATAGAAAGCTAAGGTCTAAACGGCCAGAAGTCTTTACATGCATTAACCGATTTGCTGACTGAGAATGCATTCAAACGTGGTGATTATCGGGAATGCACTGAGTTGACAATCCAAATTTTAGGTGAAGTACCCCCAAAAGGAGTATGTTGGCTCCGTCCAGGAGCAGCTCATCGTGCACGATGGATGTCTGCAATCCTATATACGTATAAAATGTATGCTTTTGGATACCAGGCTGGCTACGATGAGAATATGATGAAAATGCTTGAGCAGATATGTCTTTTTAATGCATTGTTCTACGCTAAAGCATGGCTACATTCAGACAACGCCGCAGATT
Organism: Bathynomus jamesi; assembly: GCA_023014485.1. Classification (NCBI taxonomy): domain Eukaryota; kingdom Metazoa; phylum Arthropoda; class Malacostraca; order Isopoda; family Cirolanidae; genus Bathynomus; species Bathynomus jamesi. The sequence goes on along the minus strand of JAJOZX010000158.1, from coordinate 250,030 downwards.
CTTCTTTTAATGATTTAAGCTTATATCACGATCTGAAAACCTATGAAAAACATAACAGTGAAGTGGCAGTTGCACGTCTAAAAGCCCTTGATAGGCAAATGTGGCACTTTGTGGAAGAAGTGATACCACTCTCCTTATTTTCACACAAGGTCAACAATGCAGAGAAGGCTAAGATTGCCAATGCCTTAAAAAAGTCAGAAAAAGATTTATGACATGAAAACTGGCCATCCAGTCTTCCCTATACTCAGGGAAGGAACCAAGCTTTCCGACCTTGCTGGTCCAAAATCATGGCAGTTTCTGAGGCTCTTTAAATCAAATGGGGATTGGTTGAGAAGACCAGTAGAAGAATGGGAGAAACACGAGGACTATATTCGCTTAGCTTCTTACGTGCGAGACATGAAGGTAACAAACGATACGGCTGAAAGGGAAGTGAAACTTATTGAAGATTATGCTAAGAGCCTCACCATTAATGAACAGCAACGCCATTTCCTCCTTCAACTTGTTGAAAATGAAAGACGACGCCTTCCAGACATCTACAAGAAGAGCAGTTTGCGAAACTACTTGAAAAAATAAAAGGTGAGTGTTCTATATACTGTTTCATGCATTAAAATATTTTCAGTATTTAATCTGGGTTAATATTATGAATTATTATTAACAATTTCTCCTTTTTCAGGGTCTTCCGAGGGCAACCTAATTGGCAATAAACTGGCAAGGAGGGTTCAAAGGAATGTTTTTTATATTACTTTTGTATGTTTAAAAAAAAAAAAATGGGATTTTGATCATGTCATTGACAATTTTGACTTTTCATTCCGTTTCTGTGAAAGGTTTATTTCAACTTTGACATGTTCAAAATTGTTCCCACCCATCGGAATAAGCCTATTTCTTATTATTATGCTTTTCAGATGGGCCCATTGCCGCGAAGCTGATCTGGGATGATGCTTCAGGGTGGCGGTCACACCCACAATGTCTCCTGCATTGCACCAAATTTGTCTAATTTTTATAGATTACCTGAGTTTTCGACCAAACACTTATAGTAAAAGCTACTGTTTTGGTATGATAAAGAAAGTATTTCCAATTCTGCATCAATTGACACCAGAATCATTCGAATCGGTTAATAAATAAAGATTTTATGGCCAAATACATATGAAAAATCGGTCTCATGTCGTCACAGGCTGGGGTCAAAATTTCAGTGCCCCCGATCTGGGGTCAAATATTTTCAGAATGGGTTAAAACTTCATATTCGTCAATAAAGTAGAAGGGATCACCACATGAGAATATTGCACCTCAAAATTTCAAACATTTATTAAAAGTGGCACACACTACCCACCAGCAGCCCAGCGTCTTAACCACTAGGCTACCCAGGGTACCCATTTATCTACCAACCAATTTCTTTTATTGTGTGGAAGGATGAACAGCTGGGTTTTACTGGGCGCCGCCTGCCGTCACCGGGTCTCGATCCCGGGGCCGATGGATTCATAGTCAGCGACTACTACTACTACACACCACCGAGGCGCATTATGTATATATATATATAGGGCCTACAGGTTGTCCGAGAAGTGGGATGTAATTCGAAGAATAACCTATTTTAATCAAGCATTTATAATTACTTATTTGTTTTGCTTCGCCCGAATTATTTATTCTGACGAAGGTCAAGCTTCTTGCTTCTGCCTGTCATCGCCAGGAATCGGACCAGAGACTGGTAGATTCGTAGTCAGCGATACTAACCACTAAAATAGGTTATTTTTCGAATTACACCCCACTTCTCGGACCACCTATATATATATATACACACAGGGCCTATCAGATGGGGGGTAAGAGGGCCATTTGGCCTGGGCCTCAAGCTTAACGGGGGCCTCAAATTTAGAAATTTCAGGTTTGAATATAATGTTTTGCAGTGAAAGTAATAATTGGGTTTAGCTATGGGCCTCAAAAGCTGGAAGTGGCCCGGGCCTCTCTGGACCTCTGAGGGCGACTGTGTGCGTGTGTGTGTGTGTGTGTGTGTGTGTGTATACACACAGTAGCGTTCAAAAGTCTGTGTCCACCTCAGTTTTAGACAATTTCTAGAAAATACTACAACTCTGAGAAAGTATGTCCGCTATATTAAGGTATTTTCTTTTACGAGAAATGGTATTTCATATATTCAACTACATGTGTAAGTAATGTAGCTTTTATTTCATAAAAAAGGACACATTAATGAAAATGGCCCTTTTTGGTCCTGTTACGTTTTCTTCTTTGTAGTATAATAACACCGATTTTAACCCAGGTATTGGTGACAGACCATAGCCAAATGTTATTAATCCTCAAAATAGTGTATTCATACAGTAATTTTAACAAATGGTCTATTATAACTGATAAAACCAATTAGTCAATGACATTGTAGCAATTTGATTAAAAAATAATTAATCATTTTCTCTATTCTCTCTTTACAGGTCGTAATTGAAATGTCTAAAGAACTAAGTTTATCCCAGAGAGGACAAATAATTGCCCTTTCAAGAGAGGGAATGTCCCAACGCCAGATCTCGGCAAAAATTAACGTTTCAAAAGTGGCTGGTCCAAAGAACTATAAGCAGATAGATATAAAGAATCTGGATCGTGCTCTTCAAAGACAAGTTCTGGCAGACCTAAAGTGACTACTGATTCTGAGGATCATTACATCAAGGTTACATCACTGCGTGACAGAAAAGCCACAACTACACAGATTCAGGCACAGTTGAATGAACAACGGGACTCTCCAATAAGTACAAGTACTATAAAAAGAAGACTCATAAAAGCTGGTCTCCATGGCAGAGTTGCTGTGTCCAAACCCCTACTGAGGAAACAAAATAAGGCTAAAAGATTGGAGTGGGCAAGAGAATATCGAAATTTTACTGGAGACGACTGGAAAAAAGTTTACTGATGAATCAAAAGTGGAACTTTTTGGGTCTCATAGAAGAATTTATGTTAGAGACGTAGAACCAACGAAAAACTGATAGATCCCTGCATAAAACATTCAGTAAAACATGGTGGAGGCAACATTCAAGTTTGGGGTTGTTTCACTTATTCTGGAGTTGGAGATCTTCACAGAATCACTTTCACTCTCACAAAAGAGAAGTACCACTCCATACTAGTGAGAGATGCAATACCATCAGGATTGAGGCTTTTTGGTCAAGGATTCATTTTCCAGCAGGATAACGACCCAAAGCACACTTCTAACCTTTGCATGAACTATCTCAGCAAGAAAAAAGTTGAAGGTATTCTACAAAGTATGAAGTTTCATCTACAAAGTCCTGATCTCAATCCAATAGAGCATCTTTGAGACCATTTGAAGAGTCTGAAAGCTAAAAAGAATACAACTTCTCTCGATTCTCTCTGGGAGAATGTAGAAGAATGCTGGAACGGCATAGCACAAGAGTGGAAGCTGTCATCAAAGCAAAAGGAGGCCATATCGATTATTAATAAAATTATGCCATTAAATTGTTAATTTCTTCACTAATTTATAATAATTACATTTAGAAGCAAATAATGTAACAATAAAAAATACAAAAAAAATTTGTAATTATCATATATATTTGTACAATTTACAGTAAATTCGGTGATTATAAGGTGGACGCAGACTTTTGATCGCTACTGTGTATATATATATATATGTATATATATATATATATATATATATATATTGATGTTCCATAGTGTTCCAAAACAAATTGTGCAGTGAATTATCGATAATTTATGGCCATATTTTCTCAATCAAAAAAAAAAAAAAAATTCTATTCAAAGGCCATTGGAAGGTAAGACAAGCTTAAAAACATCGCTTATGTGAGCAATACACGCACTTTAAACGAATTAAAACTCGAGGTTCCTCCTATCATTCACAACATTCATTCACGGATGATTGCAGCGCGTGTTTTACAACATGGACCAACGTGTCTCTGCTTGGAAGCAAGAGGAAGATCTTTATTTTTAACAACTGCTTTAACTCTTTCAACTTTTTTGTTATAATAATTAGTTATATATAATATTATTGTAATATAGGTTGAAATTCATTTATTTTTCATTCGCTGTATAAACAATAAACATATACTACTAAAACCTAGATTCTTCATGTAATATTCAAGAAAACAAGAAGCACAAGATGAAAATATATTTAAACTCTACATGATCGACTTTGACTAAATTTTATATACAGGGCGTCCCAAAAAAAGGTATACACACTTTAAATAATTATAAAGGCAGTGTTTATTAAAATACATTTCATTTTCAAAATGTAATAGAATCTACAGACATTATTTAATTGTTTTGTCAACGCCTGTTTTCAAACTGACGTCCGTTCTGGTCCAGGCACTGCTGATAACGCGAAGCAATGGAATCGCAAACATCACGAAACATTTCGTTTGGTATTTGTGTGCATTCTCGTTCAATGGCTGCTCTCAATTCAGCGACTGTTGCAGGTTTTATAGCGTAGACTTTGTCTTTTAAGTATCCCCATAAAAAAAAGTCTAGTGGTGTGAGGTCTGGTGAACGCGGAGGGTATTCTACGAAACCCCTTCGTCCAATCCACATCGTGCCAAGTACCACTCGCAATACTCCACTCTTCGGTCCGGATCATCTTCATTAATAGCATGGACTAATCTTGGAATGTAACTTTTCCATTGACAGCGCTTCAAAATGCGTTGGACAGACGATTCTGAAATTCCTACCTCACGACTCGCTTGCCGCACAGATTTTCTTGGACTTTGGTGATACGTTTCCAGTACTCTTTCTTGCTTTGTGGGGCTTGTCGATGTCCGTGGTCTTCCGGAACGCTTCTTGTGGACATTCTGAACAGTTCCATCGGCTTCAAACTTCTCTCTAATTCGAGTGATGGTAAGTCGCGTTGGTGGATCTGTTTGAAACTCCCTCCTAAACTGTCTTTGCACTTCAACTGCGTTTTCACACTTCCAGTAGCATTTTAGAATGAATTTCCTTTGTTCAAAGCTTAGTCTGACTGCCATTATTAATTCTAATGGGTTCAACTTGGAAAGAAAGAAACATCAATTCAGCTATCAGCTGTTAAAGTGTGTATACATTTTTTTGGGACGCCCTGTATATATATTATATATATATATATATATATATATATATATTATATATATATATATATATCACACACACACACAGAGAGATACAAGGAGTTACAAGGAAAAGTAGTACCTCAAAAAGCCTTGCGGCCCATACCGAGGAGGTACCAATGGCAAAGGGTGCAAGGGAAAAATTCTGTCACCCTCAAATAGTGTGCAAGATTCGGTCTAACCTTTTCTTGAACAGATCCACAGAAGAACTGTTCAAAACTTCTGAAGGTAGCCTGTTCCACAGGTCACAGATCTTATACATAAAGTAATTCCCACACACACTATTCCTAAACCGTTTCAAATCCAACTTCCAACCATTGTTGCGAGTTGGGTTATCATTTAAACTAAAGATGCTTCTAAAATCGACATTGTTGAACCCGCCGAAGAACTTGAAAACCTCGATGAGTTGACCGCGCAGCCTCCGAGTTTCCAGCGAAAACAAATTCAGGGCGCGTAAGCGTCGATTGTAGCCCACATGCCTAACGGAAGGGATTAACTTTGTGGCCCTCGCCTGTACTCGCTCCAGCCTCTCAATATCTTTAATGAGGGTGGGCGACCAGAACTGCACTGCATACTCCAGGTGCGGCCGAACCAGGGAATTGTACAGCGAGAGCACAATCTCCTTCTTCCGAAACTGAAATTGCCTCCTGATATAACCAAACAACTTCTGGGCTTTCTTTTCCACCTCTACGCACTGTTTCGTAAACTTAAGGTCGCTGCTAATTAGCACACCCAAGTCCTTTTCCAAATCAGTCGCCTCGATATTACTCCCCAACATGGAGTAGTCCGACTTGGTATTGGCGTAGCCAATGTGCATCACCTTGCATTTAGCCAAGTTAAACGGCATTTGCCATTTTTCGGACCACTCTCCTATCCTACCTAGGTCCGCACGCAGTTCCTCGATCGCCTCGGGCGTCCCAACATTGGCCCCAAGCTTCGTGTCATCAGCGAATTTCGCGATCTTACTGACGATGCCAGCGTCAATATCATTATGTAAATGATAGACAACAGTGGCCCCAAAACGGAACCCTGAGGAGCCCCGCTAGTGACCGAGGCCCAACCCGAACTAGCCCCTTTAATTACAACCCTCTGCCGCCTATTCTTCAGCCAGTTTTCAATCCACCTACCTACTTCCCTACCAATACCCAGCGCGCGCACTTTGGCCATTAGCCGGCGGTGAGGTACCTTATCAAAGGCTTTCTGAAAGTCGAGATAAAGTATCAGGTCATCCCATAAGTAATGTCGTTTTTTAGATCGGAATTTGAAGGACAAAAAAAAAAATCAACCGACTTTTTAATCTAGTATATATTTTCCATCGGAATCAATAACACTCTGCCAACGTCCTACAACCTTTTCAATGCCATGTTTATAAAATTCAGGCGGTTTTGAGGCAAAAAACGTACAAAGACTGGTGTGCAGGTCATCTAAAGAAGTATACTGTTTCTCGTCAAGATAGTTTTGCAGACTCCTGAAGAGATGCTAATCTGAAGGCGCAAGGTCTGGAGAATATGGAGGATGTGGAAGTTTTTCCCACCCAAGCTCCTCAATTTTTGCAGAAGTGATCCGAGCGGTATGAGGACGTGCTTTGTCGTGGTGAACACGATTCCTTTCCGATTAACCAAAGAAGGTCTCTTTTAGTGCAGGGTTCAATCGATCCAGTTGTTGACAGTAGACTTGAGCGGTGATTGTTTGGTTGTGTGGTAAGGTTTCAAAGTGTATTACACCACCTTTATCCCACCAAACAACACCTTCCGAGGGTGAAGATTTGGTTTTGGCTGTGGTGTCGCTGGTTCTCCGGCACAAACCCACTGTCGACGGCGCTTAACATTCTGGTACAGTATCCACTTTTCATCACCAGTCACTAAACGGTGCAAAAACGGATCTTGGAGTTCACGGGAATGAAGAGCTGTGCTAATGTTTACCCGCACCCTCAGATTGTCGACCGACAATTCATGTGGCACCCATTTTCCTAACTTAGGCACTTTCCCGAGTTATTGCAAATGTCGATGGATGGTGGACGGGGATGAATTGAGTTTCTGGGCCAATTCTTCGACAGTTGTTGAACAGTCTTCTTCAAGTGCGGCTAACAGCAGGTCATCATCAAACTCAGCAGGGCGTCCAGAGCGTGCTGCATCTGTCAAACAGCAGTCACCATTCCTAAACTTTTGAAACCATCTTTGACATTTCCTCACATGCAGAATATCGTTGCCATAAACGTCCTGAATGTTTCGCGTTGCTTCAGTAGCACTATTCCCTTTTCTGAACTCGTAAAGCATTATATGCCTGATATACTCTTCTGATACCGCCATGTTTATGAGGGGTTCACATAAAGCAAAACACACGTCTTCACTGGTCAAGGTCTGTAAAGTATGTAGCGAAACACGATAGATCTCCTCTTAGATATAACCTTCGGAAAATTTATGCTTAAACCGAGTAGGACTAGTTTAAACTTAATCTATCGTAAAAAACGATCGGAACTGGCAGTCAACCGGACTCAACGTGTCCCTCACGTATATTAGTACCCCTCCCCCCTCCCCACGGGTGCGATCTTTGTGAAACATTCTATACCCAGGACTCGGTGATAGCAACGATATCCTGGTATTCTGATGCTAAGAGCGCCCGTAGCTCGCAAAATTTATTCCTAATCGACCTAGCATTAAAAAGTACTGCACGGAGGGAGCCTTCCCTATTCAGACCGCCCCCTAGCACCATCCGTTTCCCGAAAAGCCAGGGATGCCGGCTCAACATCATCTCTCCCTGGTGGGGGCCCATTAACAATCCCCGGGCTTGACCTCACCATACGGTATAGGTGCCGGTCAAGCAGCGTGCCTAGCACACCTTTACCCTTAACAGTGAGGTGGACACCATCCCTCTGATACAGGTCCCACCTTCCCGAAAACGCGTCGAACGGGTCAACAAACCTCACGCCCAGTGGGACGCACAAGTCTTGCACCCTCTCGTTGATGCCAATGACCTTACTGAGCGCGTGGTCACTGGCATTCATCCGCGGTAAAATACCCATCAACATTCCCCTGTCTTAAGTTTTAGATCATCCACAAGAGACGATCTCGGTGATGATCCCTTCTGTAAAACCTACCCTACTGCTTTTGAGTAACAGGTCGTTGCCACCAGCGTGGACAACGATCGCAGTCCTCCGACTAGCCACGCGCAGCTTCTCTAGCTCCTTCCTTAAGTGCGCTGTTCCCCGCCCAGTTAAGCACCTTACCTTCCTCCTGTCCCGGTTTGCAGAAGCAAAGTACTTCTCCTGGCCCCATGATCTGCGAGTCTCCAATCAAAACGGTATCTTCCTCCTTCGAGCACAGGAGACTAAAGCGGTTGGAGGTCCTGACAGGGGCAACCGGGGTCTCAGGCTTCGGCTTCGCAGCCTTCTTGCCCGAGACCTTTCGATACCCGTCGCCACCCATAGACTCAGCCGCATTTACACCACCCGACCCACCCCGACCGACAGCTACATCCTTCGGCTTCTTTGGGCCATCAGTTGGCCCCTTCTTTGCGCCGCGGTTCCGTGCATTCCACTTGGGTCGCTGGCGATTCCTCACACTGATTTTGTACCCTGGACCCCGGTTGCACCTCTACCCTTTCTCCGTAGCCCCGAGCTCTGTTCAGTCCATCGCTGGACCGCCTTTCCAGGGCAGCTATCCTATCAATGAGCTCTGGGGTGGAGGGCGCAGCCACGTCAGTGACCGCCGCACCTCCAACAGTCGATCTGGACGACTCGAGCCGCCGGACCCTCTCCTCTAGCTTCTCGTAAAACTGCATGAGTTCGCAAAAGCGGCACACGCTGGAGTGGTTGATCTTCTCGAAGCAGGCTTCTTTGAACTTCGCCACCCACTGGTTTACTCCACACCTCACACATTCAGCCTTCAGTTTCTGCGGTCCAGTCATTGTAACTTTTTTTTTTCGAACTCTGAATACACTGAATAAGATAAAGCGTTCTAGCAATGAAAACTATCAAAAACGTTCTGACCAGTATATAAAAAAGGAGGGGAGGGGGGGTGAATTCTTCCCGCGCGTAGACGCATCCACCTATTTGCAAGTAACGTTCATCCCTTCCAGAAGACTACACCTTTCGCTGCTGCCGCACCGACCAAAGGTCTCCCCAGGGCCGGACAGTCCCAAACGTGTCGCAGCTACCAACTGACAAACATTCGCGACGCAGGCGTCACGGATTTCCCGCCAGGAGCGACAGCGAGATGCAGCCCCTTACTAAGTCTTACTAGTCACTCACAAGCGGCCAGACTCTTAGAATCCAGTGTTCAAGGGATATCCCATCAGACCCAGAGGCTACGCCCGAGAGTTTACACTGGCCTGGCAGCCAGCTTGGCAGTAAAGCTCTCTCACCTAAGAGCAGTACAGCCAAGCACTATCAGTTGGTCACCAAAGAACGGTCGCAGGGGGCTGGTCAGGCCATTACGCGTTAGGAATGGGCTTAACGGGGCACTAGCCACACTCCATTCATCGCGCCCCTACGCCTGGGACCCCTCCATCCCAGTCTCTCACGACCTACGAGCGTTAAATGGTGTTATTTATAGAGGTTCCAAAGCCTCTCTTCCCACGCATGAGGTAGCAGTAGGGTCCTAATAGTAAAAGTAGAGAAAAAGACTAAATACTAAAAGTTTTTTTTTTTTTTTGCAGTCAGAGGAGAGCATCCTTAACCTAAGCTAAAAGGACAGAATAGGGATGGGATGGGGTCCTATTAACCCACGGGACAGGATTGTACAACAGACTTCACCCGCCTTCCCGAAAGAGAGTGAACCTAAAGGAACTGGCAGCCAATTTCTCTAGAATCCCACGACTCGGGACCGGAGGGCTGTCACACTCCAAGTATAAAGTTTACAACACCTAGAAGCTAGAAGGAATGTGCATAACCTTTATTTATACCCCATGCGGAGTTACAAGGAGTTACAAGGAAAAGAAGTACCTCAAAAGGCCTTGCGGCCCATACCGAGGAGGTACCAATGGCAACGGGTGCCAGGGAAAATTTTGTAAAAGTTTATTTTTCTTTCAACTATCCTAGCAGTAGTAGAAAACTGGATAGAAAAGTAGAAGGCTCTCTCCCCACCCTCCGCTCCCTCCCTGCCAGAGGCAGGTACGGAAAAAGGTTGAAGAAAATACCTTGACCCTGGAAAAGTAGCCAAGGAAATTTTACAGGAAAGTGGAGAATATATAAAAAGCTCTATATTTAGCTTGCTCACAGAGACACCGAGCAAGCGAACTCCTGCAGAGCTTTCTGAGGTTTTAATCTTAAACTATGAGTGTGTTCAGTGCTTTGTCTAGCCTATTTTTAAACAGATTTACACTGACTGGAAACAACCTCTGAGGGAAGTTGGTTCCAGATATTAACTATTTTATAGGAAAAGAAATTTCCGCAGACTGAGGTCCTAAATGTCTTTACACACTCAAATAGTGTGCAAGATTTCGTCTACCCTTTTCTTGAACTGATCCACAGAGGAACTGTTCACAACTTCCGAAGGTAACCTGTTCCATGTGTCACAGATCTTATACGTAAAGTAATTCCCACACACACTAGTCCTAAACCGTTTCAAATCCAACTTCCAACCATTGTTGCGAGTTGGGTTATCATTTAAACTAAACATACTTCTAAAATCGACATCGTTGAACCCGCGTAAGAGCTTGAAAACCTCGATCAGTTGACCGCGCAGCCTCCGAGTTTCAAGCGAAAACAAGTTCAGGGCGCGTAACCGTCGATTGTAGCCCATATGCCTAACGGAAGGGATTAACTTTGTGGCCCTCGCCTGCACTCGCTCCAGCCTCTCAATATCTTTCCTGAGAGGTGGGCGACCAGAACTGCACAGCATACTCCAGGTGCGGCCGAACAAGGGAATTGTACAGTGAGAGCACAATCTCCTTGTTCCGAAACTGAAATTGCCTCCTGATATAACCCAATAGTTTCTGGGCTTTCTTTTCCACCTCTACACACTGTTTCGTAAACTTAAGGTCGCTGCTAATTAGCACACCCAAGTCCTTTTCTAAATCAGTCACCTCGATATTACTACCCAACATCGAGTAGTCCGACTTGGGATTGGCGTAGCCAATGTGCATCATTTGCATTTACCCAAGTTAAACGGCATTTGCCATTTTTCGGACCACTCTCCTATCCTACCTAGGTCCGCACGCAGTTCCTCGATCGCTTCGGGCGTCTCAACATTGGCCCCAAGCTTGGTGTCATCAGCGAATTTGGCGATCCGACTGACGATGCCACCGTCGATATCATTTATGTAAATGATAAACAACAGCGGCCCCAAAACGGAACCCTGAGGAACCCCACTAGTGACCGAGGCCCAACCCGAACTAGCCCCTTTAATTACAACCCTCTGCCGCCTATTCTTCAGCCAGTTTTCAATCCACCTACCTATTTCCCCACCGATACCCAGCGCGCGCACTTTCGCCATTAGCCGACGGTGAGGTACCTTATCAAAGGCTTTCTGAAAGTCGAGATAAAGTATATCAATCGCCCTACTCTTATCGTACTCACCCAACATGAAGTGGAAAAACTCGAGCAAGTTGGTGAGACACGACCTATGCCGTCTAAACCCATGTTGGGAGTCCCCAAGCAGCTTGTAGGAATCCAAATGGTCAACGATCCTATCCGCTATTATCCCCTCTAATAATTTACCTACAACTGAAGTGAGACTAATGGGACGATAGTTCCCTGGACTTTCGTGATCCCCTTTCTTAAAGATAGGGGTCACGTTGGCTTCCCTCCAGTCACCAGGCACCTGGCCCGTCTCCAACGATTTGTTGAAGACTGTAGCCAGGTGGGGAGCCACCTGGTCGCGCACCTCCCGCAACACTCTGGGGAGAAACTGGTCTGGCCCAGGAGCCTTAAACGCGCTCAGTTTGTCTATTCTATCGGCAGAGAGAGAGAGAGAGAGAGAGAGAGAGAGAGAGAGAGAGAGAGAGAGAGAGAGAGAGAGAGAGAGAGAGAATCTCTAATAGCTATTGAACGCATGAGGAAATCCATTAAAATACTTTGTGCTGGAATTCAAATCAAGTGAATCAAATGAATGATGAAATAATGTATGAACGGTGAATATTTATGAAGGGAAATATCAAGTTTAGTTTTCCTTTTACATTGCACATTATTTTACAAATTTTCAGTGGTTATCAGTTGTGGTAATTTAAAATATACTTAATAATAATAATGACTTTTGACAAACATCTTATTCTACAACGCAATCGATAATTAGCTATGAATTTATTAATTTAATAATTCAGTTCCTTCAGATATTCACAAAATTTTTATCTCGCTAATGAATATTTATTCCATAATAAAGTTATATTACATAACAGCGATATAATTAAACGTATCCTTTCGCTGTAAACGCCTCAAATAGCTGAACTTAGTAAGTGGTTCGTGTTAAAATCTTTGGAGACCTTCACTGGAAAGCGTATAGATGTTAGAGTATATCCATTTAGGAAAAACTGTTGCAAACGACTTCAATTACCTGAGAATTGAAACTCTTATCTAATGTCTCGTGTTTTATTCGAGTGTTCGGTAATGAGGGGTTTTAACGAGCCACTGAAATTTTAATCTTTGAGGAGAAGAGATGATCAACCGTAATATATGCGAGGACAGCGTCAGTCGAAGGTATTACAAGGCACAGTCACGAAGTTAGGACAAGAAGGTTCGGGAAAAGTATTAATGTTAAGAAATATTAGAAGCAATAATGTTACTGAAAATATGATATTTTAATATGTTGTACGTCTTTCATTCGCTTTTATTACTGATTTAACCCTTCGACTCATACTGTCTACAAGCCGCTTGCGAGTGTCGCTGTCGATCTTGTCTCATTCGTTATTTACTTTTTCATGCAAGTTAAATTTCGATGCACTCAGATTCTTTAATTTTTTAATATTTTCCTTAAAATTCTCCATCATTTTTTGGTAGGATTCGGGTCTTAGAGACTGAGGAAGCCAGCCGCCGAGACGGCGTACTTTTTCTTTTGTAAGTCACCTCTTGCTAACACGTGATGTATGACATAGGCTATTGTCCTATTTAAAAATAGTCAGATTTCATCGATTTTGAAAAAATGTCATCGATAGAAGGGTTCACGACGTTTCCAAGCACGTTTGCAAAGGTTTGAAAGTTTATTCGGCCTTCACATAAAAAAAGGTCTAATAAGGCCTAATAAGGACATGTTCCCAAAACCATAATTCTGCCTCCTCCAAATTTGACATTGGGACAATACAGTCATGACTGTAGACTTCTCTTACTCTCTTGCGAAAGTTAGACAAGAGGTTGCAAAAACAAGCATAATAAAATGGAATTATTGTACATAACACGGATAAACTATAACTCGGCAAAAACATTTATTAGAAAAAAAAAAGTTATCACAATGGATGCTAAGACTTTCCTTTAATTATCTCGAAGTTACTTTTATCAAACCAAAGGGGACCAGCCTAATCCTCAGAGGTCAAACTTCTATGCTCCTTTGCCCATTGCAATCTCGTTTAGCGAATGGTCCTCGACAGCCAAAGCTTCTTCCTTACCTTCCTTTGAGCCCATCTTTATTAAGTCTTCTTCTGACTGTACTTGCAAAAAACAACAGTTCCCGATGCCTTCTGTAGGTCAGAATGGAGGTCTGAAGGCTGCTGCTTTTCAACGATCTCTGAGGGAGCTGAGATTTAATAGTATGTCTCCCCGGCTGGATGTCATCTTTTTCCCACCACTTCGATGCTTATGTGCATGGCAGTTAGTCTCTTTATAACCTTTTAATGTAGTTTCAACAGCCCTTCTGGAATATTTTATTTATTTAGCAACTGCACCTTGGGGAAACCTTTAAGATGACAGTAATACTATTTGAGCATTTCCACCTTCAGTTAATTCTCTTCTTTTTACCATGTTATACACTAATTCACCAACCTTTACTACTATAAATCACAGGATTGAAGCATGACATTCAATAAATGTGGAAAACAGATCCAAACGACCTTCTCCAAATGCTTCTCCACACGAATACAGCAATCTTAAAAACTTATTACTGATATAAACTTTCATCAAGTAAAATTTATGAACGTTGTAGAGCTCGTTATAGTACTCAACCACTATAAACTACATAACTATAGCTATTAATGTTTTATACGAGGCGTTCTACCTTAATGCAAGCATGTATGAAGACATTTTAAAGCTGCCTAATACTTTTGACTGGACTATATATATATATTACAGTGTCTCAGAAGTCGCGCACCATATATTTATAAGTGCGGATGACTTGAATCTGGTGCGCGATTTCTGAGACACCCTACATATATATTAGGTTTAAAGTATACATTGAATGTAATGGCGTAAGACTCGTGTTCTTCCGTTTAGCATTACAGTTGAAACAATACCAAAAGAATATATAATTAATAAAACTTTTAATTTAAAAGGAAACGAGTCTGAAATGTAATTTTCTTTCAAAACACCAAAAATTACCTAAAAAAATTAAAGGTCCTTTTTTTAATTAAAATATCTCTTACAATTTGATGTAAACATTTTTTTAAATGTGGCAACACCATTTTTCTTTAAACTAAGAGATTTTTGGCTTTGTGCGTAATGATTAATCCACCACGACTAGATAATTAAATATCTAATCGTAAATTGCGGGCGTTCGCCCTTGGCCCCTACTCCTTGTATAAAAAAAAAAAAACTTGGAAAAGAAACAATTATTTTTCAGCAAACTAAGTCAACATCAGTTCACTAAGATTACATAAATATTTCGTAGAGGACTTTACGGAGTATAAGTTTCAAATCCAACACACCGAGAAAGGTGGCTTAAAAGTAAATTTTTGAAGAAAAGTGTGGATCTGAGACCTTCCCAAAAAGAAGCAGGAAAATTTTTCTTAAAGCTTAGAGTCAAAAGGTGCGTCATACTCTTCCAACCAACATACTCACTTTCGAATTGAAAAGTAGCCGTGATACGCTTTCTTTTACTTGTTCATTTTCATCTTTTTTTACATCTAAACTAACCTAATTGAACCTACGCCTAACCGAACCTAAATCTGACCATAAATAACCTAATTTAAATTAAATCTATAACCAAATCAAACCTAATTTAACTTAAACTTAACCAAGCTTCATCTAATGCATCCCAGAGCCCAACCCAAACGTTTTCAATCGGAAAGGAGATACAAGAGAATTTGATCAAAGTGGATTATTAATGTGAACATTGAAGGGCTTTATTAAGGTCTAAAAACCTCAAAACCTCTCTCTCTCTCTCTCTCTCTCTCTCTCTTCTCTCTCTCTCTCTCTCTCTCTCTCTCTCTCTCTCTCAATGGTGGCGTAAAGCAATTTAAATTAAATAAATCAGTTATAAGATTACAGGATCTCTCTCTCTCTCTCTCTCTCTCTCTCTCTCTCTCTCTCTCTCTCTCTCTCTCAATGGTGGCGTAAAGCAATTTAAATTAAATAAATCAGTTATAAGATTACAGGATTTTTTTTTGATTTTTTAATTAAGCGAAATCTGATGAGGCAATTTTCGTGTTTGGAAGTTTAACAGCTTCGGGATATATACTCGTACAACCTTGATTAACCTTGGTTTTGCTTCCGCCCGAATTGTTCATTCTAACTAAGGTCAAGCTTGTTACTCTACCTTAGACCTACAGTTTAACGTGGGATCCGAACCACGTCCCACCAGCAGCCCAGCATCTTAACCACTAGGCTACTCAGGGTACCCATTTATCTACCAACCAATTTTTTTATTGTGAAAGGATGAACACCTGGGTTTTGCTGCGCACCGCCTGCCGTCACCAGGTCTCGATCCCAGGGCCGATGAATTCGTAGTCAGCGACGCTAACCACTACACCACCGAGGCGCAGACCCTGATATATATAGATATACGACTGTATATATATATATATATTCATTTTGGTCCGGTTTGTGTAGAGTAAGCCTGGGTAGTACGAATGCAACCGAGTGATATGGGTAAACCTGTACTGCTTTGGACTGGAGAGGGAACACAAACTCATTGTGATCTTGTTCGTGAAGAATCATGTGCCTTCACTGATAATAACTTGGGAGTTCTGCAATACAAACTAACGAAAATTGCATAAAAACTGATACGGATTTGGATACTTTTTTGAGAGCAGGGAGCATTGACGCTTTCATTGGTGATGAACTACGTACGAAGGCCTCGTCAGTACATTGACCCCCACGTTTGCTTAACAATGCCGCTGCGAGCTGCTCGTACCCTGACATGGGCGTATGGGTGAAATGATGCGTGAAAAATGTTAAACTTTTCATCCTACCTCCCACTTGAGCTATAACTATAAATGTCTTAGACAATGATATATATATATAAGCTTTACACACAAAGAAAAACTGAATAAATTTCACAAAACACTGTTGTAGCTATAAATCTAAGCAGGAGACAAGCAACTCGCATCACTACCGTCAAATATATAGAGGTTCATTCAAGATGGCACTCACTCGAATGAAATAGGTAATGCGCCTCGAGAGGTTAACTGATAAAAAAGCGAGTAAGATTTACATAAAATGTAGATAAGACGAAACATTTTCTTTCTCGTTTGGGAAATGTAGTTTGTCGACTTCAGGGAAACTTAACGCAAATGGAGGAATGAATAGTAACGTTCGGAATAGTTTAAAAATAGTGTAATTTTTAAGGCGATAAAAGCGTATGAAATAAGTTTAGCGAATTTAAAGAATTAGTTCGTGATGAAAATTACGACATTATGGAAATAACAGAATTGTGGATTAATAATAATCTTTATTGAGAAAGAACGCATTACGTAAGATATAAATTACATCCATACTGGTTTACGCCGTAATGTTGGGATTAACGTTTAATTTTTTTGTAGTTTAATTACAGTATTTAATTACTGTATGCCCGGTTAGGTCAACTTATGCCCTTGACAATTGGTTAGGTTGAGTCGTGTTATTTTCGTTAGTTTTAACGAAAATATCACGACTTAACCTAACCAACTGTCAAGGGCATACAGTTGATCTAACCGGCCCGGTTAGGTTAATTTTAAGTAATAGCTTCGGTGACTTGGGTCAGGTCAGGTACTGAGGTCAAGGGGCCATTTGGTAATCTGCAGGTAATAGCTTTGGTGACTTGGGTCACGTCAGGTCAGGTAAATGATAGTTGACGTTCTGGGAATATGTGACATTTTCCGAGTCGACATAATGGGAATAGACAGAATGAGAGTAGACGAAGTGGGAACCCAGGTGTAGACAAAATGAGAATTTGGTAGTAGATCAACTGGGAGTAGACGAAGTGGGGCATAAACCGGGGCATAAACCATTTTAACAAGAATAGAGTGGGCAAAATGGGTGGTTGGGTATTCTTATATTGTAGAGAAAAAGACTGTTAATGCTCGTGGCCAGTTAGATATCATTATTTCAAAAATTATTGCGAATAACTTAATCTTTAATTTTGCGGTTGTACGAATATTTAGGTCTCCTTCAAAAGGAGTAAAATTAGATGTCGAAACGTATAACATTTTAAGTAGAATAATTACGTAAAGGAGTCAATTGTAGTCGGGGGCTTTAACTGCTCAAATAATTTTAATACCTTAAACAGCGATGCTGAGGGTACAAGTTTGACAGATCTTTCACAAGATAATGTTCTTTTTCAAAAAACATTAGAACCGAACCGGGACCTTTTCCAGTTTGTGTACCGTTTTTCATATAATTTATTTTTGAGAATATTTTTGTTAAAACTAACGAAAATATCACGACTTAACCTAACCAATTATCAAGAGCGTACAGTTGATCTATTAGTAAATAGTAAATACTATTCCAGAAATAAACAATGTTATAATTAATAATAGATCAACTGTACGCCCTTGATAATTGGTTAGGTTAAGTCGTGATATTTTCGTTAGTTTTAACAAAAATATTCTCAAAAATAAATTATATGAAAAACGGTACACAAACTGGAAAAGGTCCCCGAACCGCGGTGAGAATATATTAGACTTAGTTTTAACAAAGAATGAAAATTTAATTTAGAATGTAGACGTCGGAGAAAGTTTATGAGCGATCATAGCACGAGACGTTTTGCGGTTAATATATATAGGGTGTCCATAAAGCATGCTATAACTTTTAAATAAACACTCGTATTCAAACACAGTTTTAATCATAAGTAGATAAACATACAAAGTTTTGATACATAGTTAATGAACTTAATAAGCTTCTACATGTGCACTAGGGCGGCTCGTTTTTACACTTTTTTCGATATTTGATTGGGGGTAGTGCGGAAAAGTTGCGATTTGGAGAGAAAATAAAGTGTGTAAAATTTTTTTGATCTACGTCAATACCTTCCGGTGGCGGCGAGTCCTTAAAAATCGAAAAATAGGCCTAACGGGGTAGATTGGAAAATAGTTTTAAAGACTTACAAAATAAACAATAAAAATTTCAGCACAATCTGTTAATAACTTCCGGTGGCGTCTTAGCCGTTAAAATATCCAAAATATTGATTTAAAGCAAGTTTTAACAAGATGTTATACAAATGTTAATTCCGGTATATTTCTGTGCAAACAACCCTGAGAACACTATTATAGGCTTGAATAAATTAATAGCAGTCATTGAACAATGAACATTATATAAAAATTAAATAAAATTATATAAAATTTTTGTGTTTTTAGGCCTATTTTTCGATTTTTAAGGACTCGCCGCCACCGGAAGGTATTGACGTAGATCAAAAAAATTTTACACACTTTATTTTCTCTCCAAATCGCAACTTTTCCGCACTACCCCCAATCAAATATCGAAAAAAGTGTAAAAACGAGCCGCCCTAATGTGCACCCCTAGCGGCACGTAAAATGTTTAAACGGTATTCACACTCACGCCACACATTTTCCAACATTTGTGGGTTAACTGTTGCAATTGCATCCGTAATGCGTTCTCGCAATGTCCTGATATCTGGAACAACTGTTGCATAAACCAAATCTTTAACATGACCCAGGAGAAAGAAATCCAGCGGGGTAATGTCTGGTGATCTTGGGGGCCATGGGATTGGCCTGTCCCTGCCAATCCATCGATTTGGAAATGTTGCGTCGAGAGTTTCACGAACAACATGCGCCCAATGAAGGGGTGTCCCATCTTGTTGGAAGATGACAGTTGGCTACCTGTCCTGCAGCTGGGGGATGGCGTAATTGGTGAGCATATCCAGGTACACAGTTGCGGAAACAGACATTTTACGACATTTTACGTGCCACTAGGGGTGCACATGTGGAAGCTTATTAAGTTCATTAACCATGTATCAAAACTTTGTATGTTTATCTACTTATGATTAAAACTGTGTTTGAATACGAGTGTTTATTTAAAAGTTATAGCATGCTTTAATCAGGGTAATCATTTATGGACACCCTGTAAAACTTTTAGTCCTAGAGCAGTGGTTCTCAACCTTTTTTGTATGGTCACCCAAAACGAATTCTAATCCAGCTCCATTACCCCAGTCATTAGATATTATTTTTTTGTAACTTCTGGATTATTACAATATTATTTTTTATAATTTCTGGATCGCATATCATTACCCCACAGAATAGTTGTCATTACCCCAGTTGAGTAATTTACCTGTAGGTTGAGAATCACTGTTCTGGAGCATTAAATAACTTTAAGGTGCCTGATTTTAGGAGGACAAATTTCGATGATTTTAGAACTTTATTAAGTTCAATAAAGTGGGATGAACTGTTAGCGGTAGATAGTGTTCTTAGCAAGTGGGATAATTTCAAGAATCTATTCGTTAATTTGGACACGTGCTGCGTGCCTAGGAGATATAAGAGGGGTAAACTCAATGAGCAGCCTAAATGGTAAAAGAGAAATGAGGCGTCGCGCGGCACAATGACGAATGTGCCAAAACAAAGTTTGGAGGAAAACGGCTTTAAAGATTGTGAAAGTTTAAATACTCGTAACTTTATTAAAATAGATGTAATTTTGATGTTTGTTTTTTTTATTTTCTAAGTAATTTTATGAACATTGAATGAGTGAATGATTAAATGATAAAAAAGAAGTGTTTAAAGTTTTTATAAGGTAAAATAGCAATAAGGTTATAAAAATTGGAAGATGATTATAATAACTTTATAAAGAATGGACGAATTTTGATTGGTTTTGTGGCATTTTTCCTGTAATTTTGAGTGAATATATAAATGAATAAAAAGACGACCTGGTGCATGATAAGAGGAAAGTTTGAAATTCATTGTGTAGCGCGATGCCTCAAATCTATGAAAAGCAATCGCGGATAGAAATGTAGCCTACAAGAGGTATAAAAGGACCGTGCGAGGCAGCACTTTAATACTTATATAGATTTACATAGAAATGTTAAACATTTAATTAGAAGTGCTGAACGCGAATTTGAAATTCAATTAGCCCGTAGATGTAAAGAAAATCCTAAATAGTTTTATGATTATGTTAGTAATAGAAATCCTTTGACGGTCAATATTGGTCTACTGGTAGACTCAGGTGGTACCTCAATAAATAATTATTGGGGGATAGCTATAATTTTAGCCCTAGAAGGCCAGCGTAGGCTATTAAAATAAAAGTACATTTGTTTTTTCTGGAAATGATGTATTTTATTGTACGAGAGTTAATTTTTATTATTGTTTAATAACACTAAATTACTGAATTCAACCTATAAATGTAAGTTTCATTATTGGGTTACGTAGACCCGACACTAGTCGCTATGGGTGCGGTCCCACACTGGCCTTATACGGTTAAATAACTTTTTTACACCAGTTTTACAGTTGAGGATATATCTTTTATTCAGGAGGCTAGTAATATGTTCAGTGACGTAAATGGGGTTTCACTGCTTACTGACATAAATGTTTACATTGAAGAGATTTTGTATTATATAAGTTAAAATTTATAAATCGCCAGGCGTTGACCTTTTTTACCCAAAGCATTTAAAAGAATTAAAAAATCAAATACTGGATCCTTTAGTTAAAATTTTTAAGAAATCTTTATCGCGGGGGTTTTGTCCCTTTGAATTTTAAATTAGCTAATGTAACTCTAATATTCAAAAAAGGGGATAAGCAACAAACCAGAAATTATAGGCCCATTAGTCTAACTTCTGTTATAGGAAATCTTTTGGAATCAGTTATTCGGGATCGTACTGTATAGTCGAACATCTTGAAAGCAATAACCTTATTAAACAAAGTCAGCATCTTGGATTTCGTAGAAATAAATCTTGTTCAACAAATTTATTATAATATTTTCACGATGTAATCGGTATTAATGATTGCAATAGAACGGTAGATATATTTCGATTTCCAAAAGGCGTTCGACAAAGTTCGGCATAAATGATTGTTGGAAAAACATGAAGCTCAGGAACAAGAAACCAAATTCTCAATTGGATTGATAGATGTTTAACTGGTAGAAAATAGAGGGTAGTAATTAACGGGGAAGAGGGTGGGATAATGGAACAAACGGTGTTTTGGAACAATTACGAATATTTTTCACAATATACATTAACGATCGAGATGTCATTTCAGTAAGTAAACTTTCTAAATTTGACAACGATACTAGCGGGTACAGCAATTAGTTTACTAGATAGTGTGTGTGTGCAACGCGATCTTAACAATTTAGTAGAATGGTCTAATAGGTGTCAAATGAAATTTAACCTACATGAATGTAAAGTCATGCAGAGAGATAATCACACAATAGTAAATTTAATTATATTATTTCCCGAGTGTGTTAAACAAGGCCTTCGAAGAAACAGACTTTGGCGTCATTGTTCTCAAAACAATGTTCAGTCGCGAGCTGTAAAGTTTATCGGTTACTTTCCTGTTATCCCGGACCCCAGACTTTTTGCCAGTTGCCAGAGTGGGCATTCAATTAACCTAATTAATTGGTAAGGTTAGGTTAAGCCGTGATATTTTCGTTAGTTTTAAAGAAAATATTCTGTCAAAATTGAAGTCTGGCAACTGGTAAAAAGTCTGGGGTCCGGGATAAAAGTAAAGTACCGTTTATCCAGTATTAGGTTTTACTTCTCGTAATTTTTGAGTATAAATCTAAAGATATTGTTTTGTCACTATATGGGTTACGCGTTAGGTCTCACTAAGAATATGCTGTTCAATAATCAGTGCACGTATGTACATATATGAGTAAGGATATAGAAACGGTGCAAAAGGTTCAGCGCCGCGAGACAAAGCTTATTCCACCATTAGGGTAAGAACACAAAGAAAGCAGGCTACCCGCTTGCCGGTTTCCAGCGCCGGCAGTCAGCGCTGGTAGGCAGACACAGAAGACGCAGGTTTATCTGCGAGTTGTGGTCTAGCTCGTCGTCTGACGAAGATTTTCTTTTGCTCGATAATGCTACACGCGCGGCAAGCGAGAAAAGAATGTTTTGTTCATTCCGGCAAACTTGTCAGCGCGGCCAACCAGCGCCGACAAGTTTGAACATGCTTCTACTGTGTGCGGCTACGCTCGATAGCATGGTCACATTCATGACGCTTATCAGCGCCGGTCGGCACCGGTAACCCGCAAGCTGGTAGCCTGCTTTCTTTGTGTTCTTACCTTTACGTGGTAAACCATACGAAGACAGACTCAGAGCTGAATTTGTATGCGCTTGAAATTCGGCGTTTGAGGCGAATTAATTCAGGTGTTCAAACATTTTAAATCGTCTTGACAACGTAAATTATGACAATTTTTTTTTTTTACCTTGACGATAGGAATATTACAAGAAAATGGTTTTAAAATAGAAGGCAAAAATTTTCAGATAGACATTGCGAGGAGCTTTTTCATCCATAGGATAGTCGAGAGGTAGAATAGCCTTCCCGCAGGGGTGGTGGCGAGCACTTTGGTAAATATGCTGAAGAATAAGTTGAATAGGTATTTTAATAGCATAAATTTGCATCAAAGGGTGGGAAAATTAAGGATGCCTATATTTATTATAGGGAGTAGCCCCATTTTCCTTTTGTAGTAAATGTAGTAGGAGGTGCTCATCGGGTCTGGTTGCAGAACATTGGGAGTTCTCAGATGATACTCAATTGGTAGAGACGGAAAGCTTGATAGGAATTCCTAGAGTCAAAACCTCCGAATAGTAATTAAGTATAAAGGATGGCTAGTCTTTAGATACATAGTGTTTATGTATTCAGATATAAGCAGTGTATTTCTTTAGATGTAAATGTAGTAGGGGTCACTGGACTGGTCTGGTTAGAGAGCAATGGGTGTTGTCATTGTGAGAACACTCGGGAGTCAAACCCTTCGCATAAGCTTACGAAGGAAGGTCATGGTGGGAGTTGGTTGGGGGCGGAGTTGAGGATGGTGATATTTCTTTTCAATGTAAATTTAGGAGGCGCTGGCCGGGTCTGGTATCAGAGCACTAGGTTTTTTTTTAAGTGACTGACAGCCTTATTTTTACTTTATTTTTATTTGCATGTTTTCAATAGATAGAAATTCTCGGGAGTCAAAACCTCCATACAGCTATATTAAATTATTTTGAGAAAGCATCCTTGTTTCCCCTTCTCTCGTTTGCTCTTCTTTTTTTTTTGTTATTACCTAGGAAGCTGCTTGAGGGAGGGCCAGTTCGGATAGGGTAGAAGTAGTAACGTTCCCTTTGTCAATATATATACTGTATATATAATAGTAGGCGCTGGTCGGGTCTGGTTTCAGAGCACTGAGAATTCTATGATGATGTTCCATTGGTAGAGAAGGGAAGTTGATGGGAGCTCTCGGAAGCCAAAACCCCCGAATAAAGGTTTTCAATTTCAGGGATACTATTTGGGTATACAGAGCAGGATTGTTAGTAATTTTTAGGCAAATAGCTGCAAAAGGTTTTGTAGTTTTATATAGAAATAGTGATGTTCCCTTTTACAATGAATGTAGTAGAAGGCGCTGGTCGGGTCTGGTTTCAGAGCACTGGGCGTTCTCAGATGATGGGAATAGAAGACATATTTGTCTTCAGGGAAGCTACTTAGCTGGAGTAGAATTTTAGTTTTAAATATTAAGAGCATTTCATAAAAAAAATTGCATATGAACACTGTCGGGGATTTCTTAAATTGGAGTGTGCTGGCCAGCTGGAGGTGCCTCTGGATCAGTACTTCCTCATCTAATTAATTCCTATGCGGATGCAATATAAATTACATGATGATAAATCGTCCTTGAAAAAGGGAGGAAATCATACACTTGATGTACACTTTCGTGCGAATTCTTAAATTGGGGTGTGCTAACCAGTTGGTGGTGCCTTTGGATCAGTTTTCTCTTATCTAAGTACTAAGGGTACTCAATATATTTTTCCCCACCCATTTTCTTAGCTAAATAATAGGCCATGGGCCTGAAATGTCTTTTGGGCCGTAAGTTTGAACTTTCTGCGCTTCACATAACCGGATTTTTCCAGTTTGAATCTCCTCTCCTTGTATAAAAACGCTTTTAAACGCCCTTGTATAAAACTGATGGTTAACGCAGTTTTGAAAATGGCGTCTGACAATGATGTGCGTTGTAAACAGAGAGCTGTTATCGAGTTCTTAACCGCAGAGAAGGAAACAGTTGGATGTTGGTCTAAACCAGGGGTCACCAACCTGGGCGGTAGCGCCCACTAGTGGGCTCACATTAAAGGTAATTAAACATTTATTTCATTATTTATTTTATCGATTATGTTGATTTATTCTTTTTGATGTAAGGTGGGCGATAAGCTTTTTTAATTTTCAAAAAATCCTAAAAGTGGGCGGTGAACAAAAAAAAGGTTGGTGACCCCTGGTCTAAACGTTCGAGATCATCGGAGAGAGGGAGAGCCAGCCTCGATGATGAGCCACGAAGCGGTCGCCCGGCATCGGCTGTGACATCTCACACTGTGCAACGTGCTAACAGCATCATTCGATCAAATCGGCGCGTCACATACAAGGAGCTATCACTGGAGCTAGGAATTAGTGAAGGAAGTGTGAATACGATAATTCAGCAACTGAGATACTCAAAAGTGTGTTCACTGTTTGTTCCTCGCGAACTGACTGAAGATCACAAAGCCCAAAGAAAAGAAATTGCTTCCGAGTCGTTGGTTCAATACGAGAAAGAAGGGGATGACTTCCTTTCACGAATTGTGACTGGGGATGAGACTTGGGTATACCACTTTCAACCTGAAACAAAACGCCAATCTATGGAGTGGCATCACGCAAACTCCCCACGCAAGAAAAAGTTCAAAATGGCTCCCTCTGCAGGAAAGGTTATGGCCACCATCTTCTGGGACATGAAAGTGGTGATTCTGGTGAACATTATGAAGGACAAACAATCAACTCGGAGGCATATATTGCTTCCCTACAGAGATTCCAGAGACGTATAAAGCGAGTTCGACCGGAGAGAAAACTGGAAGACGTCCTTCTTTTGCACGATAACGGACGGAAGACCACACAACAGTTTGCAGTGGTGGGCACCGTTAACCAAAAAGTTAACTTCGTTAACCGCTAATCCGTTAACCAAAAAGTTAACTTCGTTAACCGTTAACCCGTTAAACATGTAACGGAAGTTACCGATAAACCGTTAACGTTAACTTTTATTATAAAAAAAATGAAAAACACAATATATATATAATTTAATTTTCCCTCTTCTTCTCGTTCTCCATTTTGTCCATGAGATGCATGTTGCCCTTCATGAAAATTAGCATATCAAAGTTTTCATCAGACAGGGATGATCTCTTGGCCCTCAGGATGTCCTTGCCCATAGAGAACAAACGCTCCACTGCAGCACTGGAGGGGATGGCTGTGTTGAACTTGATGAACAAGTCCACCAACACTTGCTCACCCAAGAAGGCAGCATCTGTCAGCAAGTCCTTGGAGTTGGTCTCCAGCCAGGTCTTGACCAAGTTCTGGGCCTTGCCCTTGAGTGACCTGTGGCTTCTGCTGCTCTCTTTTGTCTGGATGACAGCACTGAAGAAGTCATCCTCCTCCTCCTCCTCGTTGTTGCTGCCCACTTCGTTGGACTGCTGCTTCATGGCCTCCTCGACTGTACCCTCCATGCTTTTCCTCACCCTGGCGACCTTGGTGTTGTCATACTTGTCCAACCAGATGAGGTGAAAACGCTCCCATTGTAAGACATCAATTGACTTAATTTATGTCATCAAAGTGACATGAGAATTGAAATCTTACCTGATCAGTTTTATGGTTCTTGAAATGTATCAAGGAGACTACTAATAAGGTACTCACAGACATATTATAAATATACATGACTTACTTGACAACGATTATTTTTAAATATTCACTAGCACAAACATGTTGCGCAAGAGACAGACTGCAAATGAAACGAATGTAGTTATTTGTTGTAATTGTTACATATATATTATTGAAAGTGCCTTAAAATGCTCGTGATATTTCTTGAAAGAAGTTGAAACATTCAACTCTAATGGCAAATCTTTCCACCTGATTTTACAGTCGACCATGTTTTGCTCAAACCAATGCCATAAATAACTACCATATTTGGTAAGACACAAATTGTGGCGACGGAAACAAATATATCGCCTGATTTTGCACTGCGGAAATGGAAATTCGTTCATCACTATTAACAGTGGCGGATTAATTGCGCACCTGCTCAGCACTGAAAATAATAGAAACTTTTAAACGTTTATTTATGAATTTTTTGGGTTAACGGACTTGAATTAACGGAAGTTAATTAGTCTGATAATGATTTTCAAAGTTAACTTAAAAGTTAAATCGTTAACGAAAAAGTTAACTTCGTTAATTAACGATTAACGGATTAACGGTTTGTGCCCAGCTTTGACAGTTTGCAAACAAGAGAGGCCATCACCAAAATGCGCTTGACTGTGTTACCCCACTAGGGTGTGTCGAATTTTTCAACTTTCAAATTCCAAATATGAGGGGTGCTAAAAAGTTGCAGCATGACTTAGGAATTCTAAAGATATTTTTGTTAATTTAATATAATTTAATTTTGCTTGGTAAAAAGCTACATAAAAATAGTGACTTTTTTGACGTTTTTGTGGAATTATATAATAATTATTATATTAATAATTATATATGCTGTGTATATATAATGCACTGCTGTTTTTGCTTATTTCACAGGTTGAAACATATTCATCAGTGTGCTGAAGATTACTTGTCCGTCAGTGCTACCATCCTAACCAGTGGGAATTGACCTACAATGGCTTCTAAAAGGAGGACAAGACTGGGGACATTCACACATATGAGCAACCTAATTGGAACTGGTAGAGAGTTGTTGCCCTCTGAACTCCCAACTCTTGCGAGACGTTCTGAAATATGGGCTAGTGCTAAGAGAACAAAGTGGTGAGGATGTGAGAAACTACCCAGCAGCCAGTCTTGCAAAGGACATTTACCCTAAAGTGCTTGAAAAGTGGGAACGAGCAAACAGTTCTTTTGTAGCCCCCGTTGTAAATTCACGAGTCACAATCTTAAACAAGATCCAAGAGAGCTGGGAGCAGGCCAAAAACATATCTCTTGGGAGAGGAAAGCTACATGTCAAAGAGGCTTTCATTGCAAACCTTGACAAGCTTTTTGACATCCTCAGTTACAAGTGTAAAATTGTTCTCTGCTCTGAATTTGGCTGCCCTGCAGATGCTGGTTGCAAAAACGAAACTCACATTAACTGTACATGCCCTAGGGAGATGAAGATCCCTGTGAAGGAACTTGCTTTCATTAAAGGTCAGAGAAACAAGTCTGGTTCTATTGGACCACATCAGATTGGCTTGCCAGATCAACCTGAGCACAACAGACAAGTCAAAAAGCAGAAGCGGCAAGAAGACGAAAGAAGAAGGCTTGCTGAATATAAGCAGACAAGTAAGCAGGATGTTTCAATGCCATCAAATGAAATAATTTTCTCTGATGATGAAAATGAAGAACAAATAGCTGATGCTCAAGATGGAAATGATGGAAGTTATGAAGTGACATTAGAAATACCAAGCACGTCTTCAACTTCCAATAAAAAGCCAGAGTACAACACATTAGAAATACCTAATGTTGCTATGCATAGCATCAGATATGGTGTTGGCCTGCGTGCCACAGCTGCCATCACCACTGCTGCCTTTATGGATGCTGGCTTGATCACTGAAGAAGACAAGAGACTTGTAGTTGATCACAATAAAGTCAAGAGGGCCCAAGAAAAAGTTATGAGATCCCTGGATCAGGAATTTGATGATCTTTGTAAGAAGGGTGAAATTGACTGCATCTTCTTTGACGGCCGTCAAGATACAACTAAAGTTATGCTGAAAGCAGACAATTCAGATCGTCAGTTCCCCAGCATCATCAAAGAAGAGCATTATTCTGTGTGCAGTGAGCCAGGTGGAAGATATCTCTACCACTTCACTCCTGAGAAAGGCTCAACGAGAAAAAAACCTGCTGAAGTTATTGCTGATAATCTTGTAGATTTCATAAAGAAGAAGGGCATTGATAAAAGCCTGCAGGCCATTGGAGGTGATTCTACAAATGTTAACACTGGCTGGGAGGGTGGTTCCATGCATTGGGTAGAGGTCAAGCTTTGCCGTAAGCTGATCTGGTTGGTTTGTGCCCTCCACACTAACGAGTTACCCCTGCGACACTTGATCACAGCACTGGATGGGAAGACCTTGTCTAACAACAAGTGGACAGGTAACATTGGCAAGATGCTAGACACTGCAACCGAACTTGAAATTGATCCTTCATTCACCAAACTCTCAATTGGAGAGCCTCTTACTTCACTGAGTGACAATGTCGTAAAGGATCTCTCTACTGATCAAGCGTACGGGTATAGGATCACACAGGCCATAAGGACAGGAGAACTTCCCACAGATCTGGCCCTTCTTGAAATTGGTCCAGTGAGCCATTCAAGGTGGTTGACAACAGCAAACAGGCTTTGTCACATAAGGGTTTCAAAACATGGCCTTAAAGGCAAAACCCTCAACAATTTAAGACTGATAGTGGAATACATTGTTGGTGTGTACTACCCCTGTTGGTTCAACATCAAAGTAAAACACTCTTGGGTGGAAGGCCCACGCCACATCTTGTTTCAGCTGCGGCTAGTTAGGCTGCAAAAGAAGGCTGTAGTGGATGCTGTTTTGCCAACCATCAAGCGCTCAGCATGGTATGCATTCAGCGAAATGATAATCCAGACACTCTTGTGCTCAGATGACAGTGAGGAGAGGAGAGCTGGTGTCCAAAAGATTGTTGACATGAGGGGTGGAGATGATGACACACTTGGAGATCTTTCTGTACGTCCCAGGAAGACACCTTCCATCAACCCCAGTGCTTCTTCCGTGTTGGAGCTGACAGACTGGTCTGACTGGGTATTTGAACCTCCTTTGACATGTAAACTGACTACAGCGGAAGTAAAGAAGTTCTTTGACAAGCCTATACAAGTTCCACAGTGGCCCTGTCATGCTCAGTCAATAGAGAGGTGTGTGAAACAAGTCACAGAGGCAGCAGGCAGGGTGTATACACATGAGAAACGTGAGGGCTATATCAGAGGCCAAGAAGCAAGTCGGCGGCTGATGTCCAAGAACGAATCAAAGCAAGACTTGATGAAACTTGTTGTTTAAATATTTTTTTTTTTTACTGATGACATTACTTTCTAATGTTGTTTTATGATTACAAGGATATGTTTTATGATTACTAGGATATGTTTTATGCAGAGAAACTAAAATTTTTATAGCATTACCTGACATTTTGAGAAGCTAAAATTAATAAATGTTGTTTTCCGAGAGCAATTTATGTGCTTTTTAATCAAACGTAGATTTACCAAGCTAAATGTTGAGCAATCACAAAAATAATAGCAGATTTGAATTCTTCACATCCAAAAACATATTTTTAAAACCCCTCAGTGAAGGAATTGGCAAAAATTAATTTTCACCTCCCAAATTGACACACCCTATTACCCCACCCTCCATACAGCCCGGATCTGGCACCTTCAGACTTCCATTTGTTTATTTGTTTGGGCCAATGAAGGAATACTGAAGGATGCTATTCGTGGAAGAGAGTTTCAGAGTGACGATGAGGTTGTTGAGGAGGTTAAGAGGTGGCTCCAGCGGAACCCAGTGGACTTTTACCAGCAAGGAATAAAGGCCCTTGTTTCGAGGTGGAGGAAAGCCGTAGAAAAGGATGGAGACTATGTGGAAAAATAAAAACTTGTAAAAAAGGTATGTAACTACTTGTGTACAAAATTTCTGGAATTTACAAGGAAACTTGGAAAGAAAAAAAAAAGGTGGGGCAAAATATATTGAATGGCCCTCGTAGTTCCAGTATGAAAGATAGTAATGTTATTAATTGATTTGTAAAAGTAAGTCTCTGAGCACGATGGCCTTAGCATTCATTGGAGAAATGATGCAACGATGAAATGATGAATTCTTACATAAATAATAAAACAATCCTTAAAAAATGCATAGTGTACATTAGATTAAGTAGTTTAGTACTTCACGTTATCTTTTATTTCCCACTGTCTCCAATGGGAGACCTAACCTAACCTAACTGGGTAGGCCTACACGCGATAAGTGTGCGCATGGTGTGAATGAACTCTAAAGCTATTCGTTTCATTACATTTTTCCCTACATTCCTATAAGTCTTCTTTCACAAATATTTTCTGCCAGCAGTAGCTGGCGGAGGAGGGAGAATCTTGTCTGTTCTATATTTTACTATTACTACTATTCCTTTGTGAAAGTTTTTCACGTCTACAAGTAGTGATGGATTTAGGCACAAGCTAAGTAAGCTAGAGCTTAGGGCCTCACACAATGATGGACCTCTTTGAGTTCGGGTTTCTTTTTTTTTTATCAAACCTAACTTATGCCCGGTGGCCAACTGGCTGGGGCTAACCAGGGGCTTCCTCCAAGATAAATAGTATTTTAAATCTAGTGTTATCAAGACACTGGCACCGAATAATGGGGGACCGTTTAGTATGAGTGGTCAGTACAAATAGTGACTCATTTAAAAGCTTTGCTGGAAAAAAAAAAAATTAACAGTCCGCCACTGCTTAGGCTCTAGATTTTCTTAGGATTTTTGAAAAATTTCTTGGCTCTGGTGTACTGAAATCCAGTAACGGATTTACGTGGGGCGGTGAGGGTGGCCCCCTTTTTGTCAATCTTGGCGCCCCTTCCAAATGCTTTATTTTTTTATAATAATTTTTTTTAATTTCTAAAAGCAAAAATGTACATACTTTTTTTAAATTTAAAAATATCAACACCGCCCTCGTAAATAGTGGCAACTTACCTTTCAATTTTATTTTTAGAAACTGTGTATAAAAATATTTCCCTTCGTATACTCAATTAAATTATGCTTTCCAGCTTTACATATTCATTTACTAATGGTTGTAAGCATTTGTAGACACAAGGTTAATGTGCTCGTAAACCCTTTGCGTAATATTCACATTCACGATCTTCCTCTCTCTAAATGAGTGATTCAGGGAATACTTTGAACAGATGGATTAGATAACGTCAATCAAATTAGTTCCAATATTTACTACCAGAAACCTGGTCTTTAACTACCGTACATTTTAATAAACGCTAAAAATTTGCCTGCTGGTGCTTAAAGGGTAAACATATGTATTTTTAATTCGTGTATGTAATTATATTTATATATAATTAAACATTATTTTGGCGCAATTTTTACATATGTAAAGCCCCCCCCCCTTCGAAAATCCTAGATCCGCTACTGTTGAAATCAATACTTTATTCATTTTTCATACTGTGGAAAACATTCCCAAGAGAACTTCAACATAATTGAGAGAACTTCAAGTTTGGAAAAGATCCTTTACCTATATATTGGGGGCGTGGCTAGTGATACTGACTGTAGATCTGGCATAATAAACAGTGCCTAATTACTGTTGTGTTTGGGCTTTGATTGCTGGGCAGATCTAGTTGGTCGGTTACATCAGATCTCTCGCCATTCTTATTTGCCTGCCATACAGTTCGTATCATTCATTATTTGCCTGTTATTCTTTAATTATTTGAGTGTGCCGAAGATTAGCCATATTACGGTTCAGTACGAAGGCCCTCCGCTTCTGATATTATTAGAGCAACTTGCTTAATTTTATACTGTTTCTATTTATTTTATGTTATTTTATATGTATTTATTTCTTATAGCTTACATTATTGCAAGCCCCTATATAGAGGCGGGGTAGGATTAATCATTTTACCTTCCTAATTTAATGTCAAACATAAGCTAAATTTGTACCCCTAACATAATAGTGAAGTTACATTGTTTCATTTTCCATTTCTATTTATTATTTTATTTTATATAGGGACTCGTTATATTATATTCCCTATTGGCATTTTTAATTTCAACTTTTATTAATTTCAAAGAAGTTATTTGTTTCTCTTATTATTTTGGAGAGACCTATCAAAATGAAGAGAACTTTTGAAAGTGGATTTCAGAAAAGAAAAAAGCAGCAGCAGCTTGAAAGGCAGATAAAACAATTACTGAAAGTTCACAGTTATTTCACTGTTATAAAGGAGGGATCTCAGACAGATCCACAACAACCACAAGCATCCACCTTTTTTACTAGAATAGATAACACAGACGTGAATGTGACTACTTCATCAGATCGTGTTAACAGAGGCTGAAGTCCAGGCTGAAAACAATAAATACACAAAGTTCAATGATCTTGGCCTCTGGGGAGTCTTAACTGAGGATGATATTACATTCTGGTTACAGAAAGGCCCCTCAGAGTGTCAACATTGGGATAGTTTATTTGAGAAATCGAAGCGATCATTCAAAAATAATATCAGATTGTCCAAGGGGTCTTTTTTATTCAACGAAAGCTAATGGGGGGAAAAATACAATCGGGAACGGTTAGTATACTCTCCAACAACCGGTTTGTGTTTACTTTTTGTTTGCAAGCTCTTTTCCACATCATCAACTGCACTGGCTAGGGATGGGTTTGATGAGTGGCGAAACCTCACTGCAATTCAAAATCATGAGAATCTGGGGAGCATAGAACAGCTTTCCTTAGATATTTGACGAGGATTCGCGGGTTAACCTTTGATTCACACCTAGCTGAAAAGATGAAACAGGAACAAGAGTACTGGAGGCATGAACGTATTACTGCACTTGTGTGCACATTAGCAGAACGTGGATTAGCAATTAGGGGAGGCAATGAAAAGCTTGGGTTGCCCCATAACGAGAACTTTCTTGGTTTGATGGAACTCACTGCTAAGTTTGATCCATTTCTTTCTAATCATATGAAGCATTATGGAAGTAGTGGATCTGGAAAGCCTTCGTATTTGTCTAAAACAATATGCGATGAACTCATCCATTACAATCCAGCTGGTTTGTAATGCGTTCTTATTTTGGTTTGTAATGCGTTCTTATTCTGGTTTGTAATGTGTTCTTATTTTACTTCTTTTCATCTTCCACCCCTTTCCGGCAGAGTGGGGTGCATCCTCTACCTCCCTATGGAGTGGAGGACCGGTCTGCAACAGCTGGAAGTATTCTCTTCGACTATTTTTCCGACTTGTCGGCAGTGGCCGGCGGATGATGATGGTGTCCTTCTTTCTCTTTTTCTGAGTGAATTTTAACCCACGAGTGATAGGTTTTGTTACTTACTTAACCCCATATTCTCCTCTTTTAACCCCTTACTTTCTTCTTTCTCTCGGGCTAACCTTAGAGTGGATCTTAGGGTCTTTGTTAGCCTTAGCTTCTGTAGATCTGTAGAATCTATTTTGGAAGACTTGAGAAAAGCAGGATACTTCAGTTTGTCTCTACACCAAATGTTGATCAACTAAACTGTTATTGTCAGATATGTGTCACTCGATGATGGTCTTCCCATTGAATGCTTTCTATCTTTCCTTGAATTAGAAAAGCACAGTGGTAAAACTTTAAAAGTATGGCCAACATGGTACTGGAGGACAGTCATATTATAATGCAGCGAACATGTCAGAAACTTCTAGAGAAAAATAAGTACGGTATGCCATATATATTCCTTGTGCTGGACATTCATTTAACCTTGTTGGTCGTGCTGCAGTTGATTGCTGCCTAAATGCAGTAAATTGTTTTGGTGTGTAACAGTTATACACATTTTTTTCTGCCTCTATAAAACGTTGGGCAGAACTTAAATCATATTTGGGTTCTCATTCCACAGTATAAAAAACGCCTCTCTGACAGTAGGTGGGAAGCACATGCAAAGGCCACTTCAGCCATAGCCAAAGGGTATGACCCACTTATTGATGCCCTCACTCATGTCCATACTGATGACAGTGGAAAGGGTGATACAAGGAGAGAGGCTGGTATTCTGTTGGAGAAAATGGAGGAATTAGAGTTTGTGTTATGTTAATTCCCTGGAACCGTTTAATAGATCAGTTCCACAAAACTAGCAAGGCCCTACAGGATGCACAGATAACCCTCAGTAAATGTGCAAAGCTTTACACGTCATTTACTCACTTCTTGAAAGACATCCGTGAAAGTTTTGGTGAAACTGAATTAAAAGCAAAGGAGATCCTGCCTTCGGTAGACTACAAGTGGGCGAATAAAGGGAAAAGATTGAGAAGAAAAGAAATCAACGATGGTGATGCACCTAATGCCGATGAAACTCTTTCTCCAAGAGACAAGTTTCGAATTCATCTTTTATTCCTATGATGGATGCTCTTCAAACAAATTTAAATAAAAGAGCAAACATACGAGTATACGAAAATGTTGCAACTTTTCCTTTTTGGTTGATGTAGATGCTTCGGAAGAACAGTTGAGTGAGGTGTAAAGCTTCTGGTTAAAGACTATCCTGAAGATGTTGATGTCATTCTTGTTGGAGAATTAAAACACTTTCATGCTTACATCAAACAAAATTACTCAAATAGAAGACATTTTTGCCACGAAGATCTACATCAAATCATCATCCAAGATAATATTCAATTTGCTTTCCCTAATATAG
Organism: Bathynomus jamesi; assembly: GCA_023014485.1. Lineage (NCBI taxonomy): Eukaryota > Metazoa > Arthropoda > Malacostraca > Isopoda > Cirolanidae > Bathynomus > Bathynomus jamesi. The sequence goes on along the minus strand of JAJOZX010000158.1, from coordinate 215,182 downwards.
AAGAAATACTGCGGCTCTTTTCGAGTCGAATGGTAACGAATTGGCTCAGATAATGCTGCAAGAAAAGCTGTCTGTACTGAGCATTTTGTGCATAGAGAGTGACAAACTTCGTAGTTTATCCTTGACAACATTATCGATTTTGCCATCCAAAAAATCACGAAATAAAACGTTTTAAATACAAATGGGATTTGTTTCCATTTAATAACTACTGAACTGCACAATTGCTCTACCGTTGTTGTAGAATAAAAATGTTAATACTAAATTTTGAAATCGTATTAAGATATCTTCATTTGAGGGTATCTCGATCGTAATGCAAATTGGGTTACTGCAAGATAATTTTTTAGTTAGATCATTATTTTTTTTAAATTTGTCGCAACCTTTGCCTGCCTCTGTATAATATATACATGAATTAGAATATTTTTAATTGATAACGCCATGGGATCTCGTAATCTAAGCATAGCTTAGGGCCTCAGTATTTCTAAATCCGGCACTGTCTACAAGAGTAATCATGGTATAAATTTTCAGTATTATTTTCATTTGCTTTTTTCGCTTTTTCCCTCTATTCCCCTTTGTTAGCCCCCCCTCTCTCTCTCTAACTATATATCTATCTCTCTTAAAGTAAACAGAATGGTTCAATAATTACTATTAATTATAAAGGGTGATCCAGAGAAATGGGACCCAAAAGAAACCCCTGTAACTCTTAAAGTGTAAGCCCTTTTATAAAATCATACGCATCATTCGAAAGAGTATTGTTACAAGTTTGTACAGGATTGTATAGGTTTTGACAATACAAGACAAGATAAGATACAAAACAAAATAAAAGTGTTAGTTAAAACTAACCCTTCAAGATGACTGCATGGACTGTGGAACAGCTGCGTTTCATAACTCAGCAATATTATGAGCATGGAAGAAGTGTAGTTTCAGCTCAAAGATCTTTCAAGACAAATTTTCAGATGTCAAAATCTCCTTCTAAGAAAGTAATCCGTCGGTGTGTCAGAAATTGGTGGTGTCATTTACCTTCTGTTGGATCCATTGACAGAATTGTCGTCTTCGTGCGAAATCTCCATCGTTTAGTTGTTGCACTGTTTGAATTTTATATGGAAAGAGCATTAAATTTTGCTTGAATATACGGTGTGTTGTTCCATATCCAACTCCTAACAGCTGAGAAGCACGTCTGATGCTTATGTTAGGATTATCCTGCACAATTTCATGAGTTCCGTTAATGATCTCGTCTATCCTTGCTGTGCGCACTCTTCCAGTTGGTTTTCTTTTTCCAATGCTGCCAGTTAGGGAAAAATTTCTGACACACCGACGGATTACTTTCTTAGAAGGTGATTTTGACATCTGAAAATTTGTCTTGAAAGATCTTTGAGCTGAAACTACACTTCTTCCATGCTCATAATATTGCTCAGTTATGAAACGCAGCTGTTCCACAGTCCATGCAGTCATCTTGAAGGGTTAGTTTTAACTAACACTTTTATTTTGTTTTGTATCTTATCTTGTCTTGTATTGTCAAAACCTATACAATCCTGTACAAACTTGTAACTATCCTCTTTCGAATGATGCGTATGATTTTATAAAATGACTTTAACTTTAAGAGTTACAGGGGTTTCTTTTGGGTCCCATTTCTCTGGATCACCCTTTATAACTCGAAGCAAAAGTATCATTAATACAAGGATAAACTTGGAATTAATTTTATAATTGAGGATTACAGATAAAAAAAAAATTACAAAAAAATAAATTTACCACATCTGGCGTATTTATCCATAAATACCATGTTAACAATAAAAGATGCGAAACTCTAATATAAAGTTGCTGATGGGGAAAAAAAAATAAAAAAATAAAAACGAAGAGAGTTGCTCAACATGGTGGAAAACTTGTTCGCATGAGGATCGTCTTTTTCTGTATCCAGATTTCCCTTCTAAAAATTTTTTTATTTTTTTTTATTTTCTTGTACGAAAAAAAAAAAATTATTTTCTTTTATTTCTACGTTCCTCTTTTCTCAAATAAGGACGCCTTTTTTGTGTATCTTCCTTTCTTTTTCTCTTTTTCGCTGCGTAAGTCTTTCTGAGCCCATTAATTGCTTCCTTCCCTCCCTCCTTCAACGTCGAGTGGAAGACACCGTTCTTGAGGTGCGCTCAGCAAACGGCTAAAACAGAACCTACAGACGCGATAGGAGAACGCGATCGGAGGAAGGGGGAAACGTCCGCCGATATGACTCTTGGGAAGTTCGGCATTAAGGTTCAAAACGGCGAAGCGAAACGACAGGCGGGAATTCTCGTGCCAGACAGAGAGCTCCACCTCGCCTCGTCTGAAATGTTCTCAGTCTAAAATTTAAGTAAAGAGGCAAGAGGAAGTATACTGGGTCAGTACACAAAGTGTGGGTATAACTTGGTTACAACGCTAAACTCACTTATCAAATGTTTCGGAAAACTACTCCAAATCGTAAATTCAACAACCGATGTTACGCATCTAAGACAACGAAATAAAAAATTCTACAGCTATCAAGGGGATTGTTTCTTTACACTTTAGAGCGCTAGTCTCGCGTATCATCGTACAGTACTTAAAGTTGCGAGTCCATACTGAAGAAAACTGTACTTCTTTATTCTCTTTACTTATTTTTTGAACAAAGATGAATTTGAATTATGTCATTTTTGTCCAGTTATAAATCATTTATATTTTAACTGAAATAAAGCTCGATTACGTACAACGCGAAGTCCCAGTAGGAGTAATGTTATAAAGGAATAAGGACACCAAACAGCAACTGACCGCCCGGTCCCTACGACCAGTACTCTCGTACGTTAAGACTGTAGAGCACAAAAAAAAAGGCTGTTACAAAAGATGCGTTTATTTCAGAATATAGTGTAAGAATCAAGCAACATTATGTGAAATCAATGAAACATATAAATCATAAATATCTTCACCATAAATTAACTTCTGCAACATCCACCTTATGAATAAATCATAACCTTAATCTCTTTCTTTATTAATAAACAGGCGTTTGTTCTGAAGGCCCAAGGAAACAAACACACACACACACACACACATTTTCGTTGGTGGTCATTGGAGTTACATTCGCTCCTACATATGATGTCTTTTACTTTTTCTAATTTTTAATCACTTACGCTCGTGTTTAAAGTAGGGAAAAGTTCCATTAAAAATTTTAGAGAATGGCCCTTTTTATCGTATAAAATGACTATTTTTCGAATTTTAATCTCGTTAGGATTTTAACTAAAAATCTCGAAATCAAACTACTCTACTTCATGCTACCTAGAGATTTCACACACACCCCGTTTTTTGGTTTTATTCTAACCCTTTCATGCCGTAGGGGCGCAAATGAGACCATCAACTTTTATGAGATTTCAGTCATTCTGGAGATATAACACAAGTTTCTTTTTTGACGTGAAAAGTAAACGAAAATCAGACATGAAAGGGTTAAGTTTGATTAACCTAACCTAAACCCCCCAAAAAATCATCTACAAGTAGGAGTAATTTATTTTCGAATACAAAGAAAGCGATAGAAAAGATCCGTGTGCGGAAAATTTGTACGTCAACATTTGTACGACGGAAATTTATACGCCAGCATTTGTACACCAGAACATTTATACGACTGGAAATTTATACGACTGACATTTGTACGACGGTAATTTAAGTATGCGCTCTACCAGACTTTTTAGACTTAAGTATGCGATCTACCAATGATGATAACCGTGACTTCATTTTTTTATATAAACATAATCACAGGTGCAAAAAAATAAATAAATAAATAAATAAAAGTAAACAATTATTTAAATATTTTGAAAATAATTTCAATTTGAAGAATTTTAAATGTTATCATGTATCACAGCGCATTAAAGGATTAACAGGTAAGTAAATGGTTATTGAATAGGTACATGTGGTTAGGTTAAGTTAGGTCAGGTCTGGAGATTAATGAGAAAAACTCGCAAGATTTGTTCTCCGATTTTTTTAAATGACATTCGTTCTGTATATCGCTAGTTACAGTTTCTCTTAAATTGATAAGCTGAAATCTAGTTTAGTTCCAATTATGCATTTAATTATTGTAATATGTAATTTCATAATTTGTGATAATTTGTGATAATTTATATTTTAACTTACCTAGTTTCAAATTCAATTTTATTAACTGATCATGAATTTCTTGCGTATAACGCATAAATTACCGTCGTACAAATGCTTGGCGTATAAATTTCCAGTCGTATAAATGTTCTGGCGTACAAATGCTGGCGTATAAACTTCCGTCGTACAAATTTCCGGGTTTCAGAAAAGATAGCACCGACTAGGAGCGAACACAATTTTTACTGACATTATATATATATATATATATATTATATATATATATATGATGAAAATAACCACGAAGGAAAAAGGAAACAAAGAATGGTGCTCAAGCGCTTTCGTCTAATGACGAAAGCGCTTGAGCACCATTCTGTGTTTCCTTTTTCCTTCGTGGTTATTTTCATCATAATTATTATTCACGTCTTACTTTCGTGAAATAATTTATTTTTATATATACACACAGAGTGAGTCAAAAGTCTCCATACATAGGCAAAATGGTCACTTTATTATGCAATCACTTGTAACTCACAAAATATGCTCTGTGTGGGCACCATTACACTGAATGCACATACGGATGCGTTCCTCCCAGTCATGGCAAACGCGCATTAACACGTCTGGTGTTATGCGTGCACACTAGGGTGGCCCACTTTTCAATTTTTTTTGAAAAGTATAGGTGATCGTGGTTTTTCCCATTATTTGGCACTATACTAGCACATTGGTACCACTTTTACAAAAATTGATCAATATTTAGGGGTCTCGCATCGACCTTGAAATTACTAGTTTTTTTTTTAAATGTGTACTTTTTAACTTTTTACTGAATCAAGATAAATCATTAAGTAGGGATGTTTTCTGAATCCTCTTAATGAGAGAAGTCGTTTTGTGTGCCTGCCAATGTCATACGACTAACGGTTTAAAGGTTGTGCCTGTATACAGGTAATACCAATGTGCTAGTATAGTGCCAAATAATGGGAAAAACCACGATCACCTATACTTTTCAAAAAAATGAGTCACCATACCCGGGCGGAATGTATAATGTATATAGGTAATTAGAAAATGCACTATGCCTGTGCCAGGTACCTAACCTATTTCTTTTTTTGCAGATCATAATATTTTGGAATTCTGTCTGAATTCCTCATCCTTTGTCATGGACAAATCGATGGCAACCATAACTGGAAGAACTCTTGAAGCTACAAATAGAGAGTCATCAAAAGGAAAGGCGAAAATAACATCGCTACCTTCTCTAAGATCGGCCTCGGAAATTTTTTTAGTTGGCCAACCGTTGTCCTCCATCAGTGGTAGCAAATTGCCAACAACACGGCAGGTTTTGCAATACTTCTTCAGTGTTATCCAGTACACTGCTAACAGGAAAGACGCATTCAAAGAAACCGTAAACAACGTCTTAAAGTTTTGGAACATGGCCCGCATTAAAACAATCACAAAGCTAATCGTGGGGGGCAGTAGCCGTCACCGTGCTCGGAAGGACTACGGCACCAACTGATCCTTTGTTTCAGCAGTTGAAGAGAAGGTTAGTTCATTTTTTGTGCAAGGTAAAGTTAGGACACACATGATATTCCACTAGTTTATAAAACAGCAAGCCAAACCGGAACTTCAGAGTTTTCTCACACAATTTTCTTGTTTATTATTTTTGAAGATGGGACGAGCTCGATCTCTCGACCTACTGCAAGCTGCAGGTCGAGAATCTGGCGGAGTACGTGGCTAATAGAACTCCGGGACGCGGCGGTCAGCTTCCTGAGCACAGCTTCTGGTTTCGTCAGAGACGATTACCGGGAAGTGGCAGAGATCACGCTCCTGGTACTCGGGACACAACCACGCCGTGGCATTCACCTCATGCGCCCAGGAGCCTACCACCACGCAAGATGAATGGCTAAAGTTAGTATTTTCAAACAAAAATAATCTAGGGATAAGTTTAAATGTTATTCAAATATAAACATTTCATTATAACGCAAACAAAGTAATTGGTAACAATAAACCTGTCTTACTTACCTGTCTTTCCTCTCACTTTTTCTTTGTTTTTCCGCCGAGATATGCCCTTTTAAATAGAGGCGAATCGGTTCTTCCCGAACTTAAAATATATATATATATATATATAATTTTTTTTTTGTTTCAAAGTATGACCGCTCATGGCCACCAAAAGAAAGATGGATAGCAGAGCGAACACACGACGAAGACTATGGAACAGTTAACGGAAATGAACAATAGACAGGGGGGGGGAGGAGGAGGAGGAGGAGGAGGAGGAGGAGGAGGAGGGAAAAAAAAATATATCATAGCGGAGTCACAGCCGGTAAAGAAGTCGGGAGCGAAAGAGGAAGGAGAACAACCCGGTTACCGAAAAGTAGGGACCTTCAGATAGAATAGCGCCAAGCCTATCACAAGGCCCGACGCTCACCAAATAGGGAAAATATTCTGCGCTGCGCGCAGAGTAAAGCGGACACTCCACCAGGAGGTGGGCAAATGTAAATGAAACGTTACAATTGGGACATCGGGGCACCCGATTCCCGACCATCAAATAGCCATGGGTCAGGTGGGTGTGGCCAATACGGAGGCGGGCCAGAGCCACCTCCTTATGGCGCGACCGATGGAAGGAAGAGGCCCAACATCCCAATTTGGGTTTAATCTTGCAGAGTTTGTTATTTGTAGCGCCATGCCAGCGACTCTGCCACCGGGAGCGCAAAAACCTACGGGAGCCAGGGATATAATCGGAAAAGGGGAGGGACACGGGTGAAACTTGTAGTCGGCACGCGGAACGGGCAGCTCGATCGGCAGCTCGATCGGCAGCCTCATTTCCAGCCACGTTAACATGTGCAGGGACCCAGCAAAATACCACCTCCTTGCCACCAAAAGTGACAAGGGTGGGTGGACAGGGTCAAAACACTCCAGGCCATCCAGGGCACTGCGGGAATCCGAATAGATGACAAACGACCCATCCGGATGCTCCCGCACCACCTCCAGAACGCTCAGAATGGCATAGAGCTCCGCCATGAAAACGATATATATATATAGCTTCTAGGACAAAATCCCCCCGTGGACAAAATCCCCTCGTGGACAAAATCCCCTCGCGGACAAAATCCCCCCGGACACAATCCCCCCGGACACAATCCCCCCGCGGACAAAATCCCCCTAAGGCTTTATTAAAAAAATAAGAATACGACTGACTTTATTAAAGTTTTAACAAAAATATCACGACTTAACCTAACCAATCGTCAAGGGCGTACAATTACCTAACCGGGCAAACAAATAAGAATACGACTGACTTTATTGAAGAAGAAAAATTAAAAACACAAAGTCAAACAAAATTCAAAATTTAAAAAGACAAATTAAAAGCAATTCCCTTAAGAAAATCAAAATAGACCTGTTGTTATAGTCTTGTACAATTTTCAAAATGCGAGAAGAAGAAGACTTATACTTCTTCCTTTGCGGTTCTGTCGGCAAGCCAGCGATAATTTGAGAAATAAATGCCTGTTGGTAGCTTATTTCTTGCCCTAAATAACTTCCAACACCTCTGGAGATGGAAAATAAACTAAATTTATGTCTAAACTTAAATTTCACGAAGCCTCTTTTCTTATTCTTATTGTGTTTTTAATTTTTCTTCTTTAATAAAGTCAGTCGTATTCTTCTTTTTTTAATAAAGCCTTGGGGGGATTGTGTCCGGGGGGGATTGTGTCCGGGGGGATTTTGTCCATGGGGGATTTTGTCCGCGAGGGGATTTTGTCCTGATACCATATATATATATATATATATATATATATATATATTATATATATATATGGGATGAATTTCACAATTAAACACGTGAAATGAATGAATGCTGCAAACCCACAATCGTTTCTTTTTCCTTGTGGATTTGCAGCATATATATGTATATATGATTTTTTTAAAACATCTGACACTAAAAGGTTTGCATTTTTTTATTAACTTAAATAAAAGCATGAAATTTTTACTGTACCTTCTCTACACACGGGGAGTTCGTCCCCTAATGCAAACCATGCTGTAATGTCTTCTCAGCTCATTAACTCTACACGAACATCAAAATTTTGCAGTACTTTCGACAGAGTATCTGTTCAAATCTTGAGAAATTTTTTGTTTTTCTTTCAATTCTTGTATTTTGTATGGATCTTGTTTAAACACACTATCTTTTAAATAACCCCACAGATAAAAGTTACAGGAGTTTAGATCTGCTGATGTTGGTAGCCATGATGTTCCTTTACCATAAACAGCAGGAAATCTGTTGGACAGGACTCTGCCGTTGAAAGTATCGTGAGCTGAGAGTACATCACACACTTATATATGTACCTCGTTAACTCGTTTTGGTTCCGTGTATTGGTCTCTCTTCACACAAAGGTCAAGCTGGTGGCCCCGCCTCTAGGCCTGTCTTGGTGGAGGAGCGATTTGCTCTCTTGCGCTCTCCACCGCACATAGCCAGGTACATCCGGCTCATCTGGTACCGTCCTGAGCCAGGCATCTAGTCTTTTCCTGAAGACCAACTTTGACCCCTGTAACGTTTCTGAGGTCGTTTGGAAACTGGTTAAAAAGTCTTGGCCCCCTGACAACCAAGCTATTTTCCTTCAGTGTTGAGGAGGTCCCTTGTCGGGTCTTTAATTTGGGAACACAGAAATTTTATATATTATATGAGGCGCTCGGGCGAATAGAGGCGAATTAACCATTTTGGGATTTTGGTTAATTCGCCTCTATTCGCCCGAACGTCTCGTATTAATGAAAGTAATTTCGGATAAAAGTTCGCCAGGAAACGAAAATTTCTAAAAAGCGTAAAAAAATATTAATTAGTAATGACCGCGTTTGGGTTTTTGAAATTTTATTATTTGCCAATTAATATATATACAGGGCGTCCCAAAAAAATGTATACACACTTTAAATACTTATAAAGGCAGTGTTTATTAAAATACATTTCATTTTCAAAATGTAATAGAATCTACAGACATTATTTAATTGTTTTGTCAACGCCTGTTTTCAAACTGACGTCCGTTCTGGTCCAGGCACTGCTGATAACGCGAAGCAATGGAATCGCAAACATCACGAAACATTTCGTTTGGTATTTGTGTGCATTCTCGTTCAATGGCTGCTCTCAATTCAGCGACTGTTGCAGGTTTTATAGCGTAGACTTTGTCTTTTAAGTATCCCCATAAAAAAAAGTCTAGTGGTGTGAGGTCTGGTGAACGCGGAGGGTATTCTACGAAACCCCTTCGTCCAATCCACATCCACATCGTGCCAAGTACCACTCGCAATACTCCACTCTTCGGTCCGGATCATCATCATCTTCATTAATAGCATGGACTAATCTTGGAATGTAACTTTTCCATTGACAGCGCTTCAAAATGCGTTGGACAGACGATTCTGAAATTCCTACCTCACGACTCGCTTGCCGCACAGATTTTCTTGGACTTTGGTGATACGTTTCCAGTACTCTTTCTTGCTTTGTGGGGCTTGTCGATGTCCGTGGTCTTCCGGAACGCTTCTTGTGGACATTCTGAACAGTTCCATCGGCTTCAAACTTATCTCTAATTCGAGTGATGGTAAGTCGCGTTGGTGGATCTGTTTGAAACTCCCTCCTAAACTGTCTTTGCACTTCAACTGCGTTTTCACACTTCCAGTAGCATTTTAGAATGAATTTCCTTTGTTCAAAGCTTAGTCTGACTGCCATTATTAATTCTAATGGGTTTAACTTGGAAAGAAAGAAACATCAATTGAGCTATCAGCTGTTAAAGTGTGTATACATTTTTTTGGGACGCCCTGTATATATGAGTATATGCGCCTCGGTGGTGTAGCGGTTAGCATCGCTGACTATGAATCCACCTGCCCCGGATTCGAAATCCGATGACGGCAGGCGACGCGCAGCAAACCCAGCTGTCCATCCTTCCACACAGTAAAAATTGCTTGGTAGATAAATGGGTACCCTGAGTAACCTAGTGATTAAGACGCTGGGCTGCAGTGATCTGAAGGTCGTGAGATTGAGTGCGGGCGAGGACTCCGTAATCTCTGACCACTCGTGGTGGGGCGTGGTTCGGATTGCACGTTAAACTGTAGGTCTAAGGTGAAGTGACAAGCTTGACCTTCGTCAGAATGAACAATTCAATCGGAAGCAAAGCCAAGGTTAACGAATGTATACCCTCCAAAAAAAACGTTCCCAATTACTAATTTTTTTCTTCTTTTCAGAAATTTCACGTTTCTAAGCGAACTTCTTTCCGAAACTAAATGAAAACTAAAACATTTCGCGGGACCCTGTTGGTAATTAATGAAAAGAAAAAAGTCTCGTTCAAATTTCCTGAAAGCAAAAGAATTTCGCCCATCAATTAAGATAATTTGCATACTAAAAAGCGTTTCATGTTCTAAAAAGTTTAATAAATTCAATGAATTTATCGGATGACAGAGCTATATATACTGTGTGTGTGTGTGTGTGTGTGTGTGTGTGTGTGTGTGTGTGTGTATAACGTTAAAAGTAAATTAAAGTTGTCGTTTATTAAATTAAATACACGAGTACGACATTAATTTCGTTTTTGTTCAGTTAACAAGAATGTGAAGCAGGCGAAATGCAATAAGCGAGTGAAAAGGTTATCATAACAAATAACAATAATAAGAACGTTTCTACAACAACAACTTAGGTGGAAAAATATAATATCGAAAACAGCGCATAATTGTATTTAATTTTTTAAATAAGTTATTAAACCATTATTATTTTATTTACGACCAATTTACCAATTTAACATTACATTAGCCGTCTTAAAGATGATAGATTGTTGTTAATTCTGGCATAAAGGAAACTGCTACACTCATGCGGGGTTTCCATAATGAGGACCTGATCTGAAAGGGTTTAATCAAAGTTTGAGGTTGTTTGTTTAACGAAGGTTTGGAACTGTTTGACTTCTTTCGTAATATCTAAGGTCGTATGTCGAAGTATGTTTGAAGAGACCTAAGGACGGGGAATTTCATCTACACTGTAACCTACTGTAACACTGTGACTTAGTAAATTTAATCTGACCCAAAACAACAACTCAAAAATGTAACTTCAACGAAGTATTGTAACTCCTCTATGAAGGTACACAGGGCGAACAGACTCCCTTATATGATAGGTACGTACGGTGTACCGTACGTTTTGTGATGAGATCCTCTTGTCTAACTTTATTACAAATTTCCACAAAATACATGGAGGAAATTTAGTATCAATCAAACCGATATAATAAGTTCTGGAAAGAGATAAATTTCTCAAATAACTTCAAAGTGCTTTCTGCACTAATACCGAGGTCTGGAGAACTCGCGATTATAGAATTCGCAAACGAATACTTCCCAAATGAATACACGCGTCAAAAACAGAAGACAAACTCTATTACGAAGAACTTACAAGACTCACTCATAGAAAAATACCCGTTCGTTATTTCCTCGTGAATAAGAAAGTTGTAAATGATATCTTTTAAGCAAATTCCCATAAAATAAATTCGTGACAACAGCTATTAAAAAAAAAATCCTTGCCTAATGATTTTAGAACACTGAATGGCAATGATTATCCATCGCAAGACGAAAATTAAAATTTATTTTTCTTATTCTTTTCCTCTCATATACAGCGGTGGGACGAAGGTCGTACAACGGAACAATCAACCAACCAATACAACGGTGATTTTATCGGAAAAAGACGCCGGATATTGCTTAAGGAAATAATGAAAATGGCTCTCGAGAAAAACTCGTATTGGAAGCATCATTACACGCTACAAAAACATGGGTCATTTTATTATATATATACAGGGTGTTTCATAACATGTGGGAAGCATTTTCAGGATGGATTCAGGACCTGAAAACAATGAAAAAAGTTTATATAAACATATGCTCGAAATCGCTTTGTTTCCGAGTTTTAGCCCGTTTTGTGTTCCAGCAATTCTTTCCGCAAACTGTTTACAAACACTGCTTGCCGACAATGTTTGCGAGTGTGTACGAGACTTATGTCATGTATGGCCTTGCCGATTGTAATGTTTCGTACACTCTATGACATGTTTCAATATCGTTGAGTGTAGAGCCATCAGTCAGTCAGAGGTGCATCGCGGTGTTTCACTGTTCGTATTCGTAACTTCTTACCGTGAATAAGTGCAGTCCAGTGAAAAAAAACCTTAAAAGTTTTTGTGCTATTCAGTGATAGTGTGCATTTGACGTGAGAATGGAGGCTTATTCAAACAGAAATGGCAAACATGCATCTCATGTATGGACTTGTCGAGTGTATTGCGGCCGCAGCAAGACGTCTGTATGCGGAAAGGTTTCCGAATCGCCGTCTGCCAGATAAGAAGACCTTTCAGAGAATAGACGAGCATCTTGGTGATACAGGTTAACAAGCGAGTTTCAGATGGTGGTAGACCAATCAGCGCCAGAACTGTTGAGTTGGAGGAGCGGGTCCTGAATCGCGTGGAGGAACATCCTGGTGTCTGCAGCAGAGGGTGTAAGATACACAACTGTGTGGAGAATTTTAAGGGAACAACAGCTATACTCATATCACATTTAGAGAGTATAAGGCCTTACTGAAGCTGATTTCCCACCACGAGAGGCTTTTTGTACTGGGTTCCTTCAACACTGTGCTCGCGATCCTCTTTTTCTATCCTCCGTGTTGTTTTCTGATGAGGCTGCCTTCACAAGAAAAGGCGTGATCAATTTTCACAACACTCATCACTGGGCCGAAGAGAATCCGCATGCCATCATCCAGTCAAGGCACCAACAACAATTTAGTATCAGTGTATGGGCAGGAGTGACAGGGCTGCCGAGAGGGCGGGGAAGCCGGTTAAATCACCGGGGCCCGGACCTCTAGGGGGCCCGCAAAGATGGGGGATCAAATTTAAAAATATTAATAAAGCAATTGATTAAGTAACAGAGAGGAACATACATTTTAGAGAGATTATCATAGTCAAACTGAAACAGATAAAATATTATCTGCGGTCCACCAATGCCCAAGACCGACTGACAGATCTGGGAAACATTGTAATTGAAAGCCAGTTAGCCCGTACTTTAAATTTCATCAGAATCATTTACCACTTTGCTAGAGAGAAGGCAAAGAAACTACACTTCTAATTATGAAAATCTTGCAGTAAACAATTGTCTTGTCTGCATGGACTGGTATTGCATTTATAAATTGTATGGTGATAGAATTAATTATAATTGATTCGAAAAATAAAATGGTCATTTTCTTCTGAGTTGTTTATTCATACTGTATGTTTTGAATAGTGACTTGGACATATAATCAGTTTGCTTGTTATGTACACAAAAAACATTCATAATAAAATACTGAGTAAACATGGGGGCCCATATACCAATCCTTCTCCGCGGCCCGTGGCAGCTCTCGACGGCCCTGGGCAGGACTTATTGCCGACAACTTAATCGGTCCTCTTGTTTTGCCTGGAAGATTAACAGGAGAATCCTATTCCAATTTTTTAAGGAATGATTTAAGTGATTTACTGGGTGAAGTTCCTCTTGGTGTCCGACGTCGTATGTGGTTTATGCATGACGGCGCTCCGCCTCATTTTAGTCGAGCAGCCATAGACTATTTGGATGACCATTTCCCTGATAAATGGATAGGCCGTGGAGGACCTATTGCGTGGCCTGCTCGCTTCCCGGACCTGAATCCACTCGATTAATACCTGTGGGGTCATCTGAAATCCATCGTTTACGTGACACCCATTGACAACTTTCAAATGCTTTGTCAACGTGTAGAACAAGGATGCCAGAAAATCCGAGCAATACCTGGAATGTTTGAACGCGTCAGGCAGTCTATGACGAGGCGTGTTCAGGCGTGTATTCAAGCGCAAGGCGGTCATTTTGAGCACTTCCTTTAAAAGTAAGGTGGATACTTGCTGGAAAATTATGAATGGGTTCGATAACGTAGATATAGATTTTTCGAAATATCGCAATATAATAGGACTAGAAATAACGGGTGTAAATTGACAAGTAGAAGGTTCGAGACAGCAGTTGCCAAAAACTTTTTTACGCATAGAATAGTAAATAGCTGGAATAGTTTGCCGGTAGAAGTAATTAGTATCACGTCTATAAACATGTTTAAAAATCGATTAGACGCATATGTTGATAGATTGGGTAAAGTTTAAGGTAGTACAATTAAGGGTTGGATAAGAGAGATTTTGATTCTCTTTTCATTAAAGATCACAATAACCAGACTAGAGGTCATAGTATGAAATTATTTAAGCCAAGATGTAGAATAAATTTAAGAAAACATAGTTTTACAAACAGAGTAATTAAGTTTTGGAACAGTCTGACAGAAGAAGTGGTCACTTCAGATACAACTGATTCTTTCAAAAGAAGGTTGGGTTGTTTGATGTCTGCAAGGGACATCTGGTGATAGTGTTTAAGCCCATTTTTATTGCATGAATGGTACTGGTTTATTTCATATATATTATGTACATTTAGGTGATAGATCCCACAGCTCAACACAAGTGTTGTGGGATATAGGGAGGCAACATCTTGGGTTAGGGGATACTCTCTGTCCTTACACACCCCATTTAAAGAGATTCCTCTGCCGAGCGGTGCCCCCCATAGTACTGTGAGGTATTGAAAAACTCATGATCTTCACTTGCCCCACAAACACCTTTAAATGGGAGACCCAAAATGGGTGCACACACATTTCTACATTACTGTACAGTCTTTACAGCCAACCTACACTTTTCCTCCTAAGTATATATATTGTAATGTACATGGTTGTAAATCGTGACTTGGTCCGCAATTGATATGGACCGTGGCTTATTTTTGGTTGGCAAGGTACTGGTATTGATGGATACCATAATGAAATTGACTGGATTCTTTGGATTTGATATATTTGCATGTCGGCTATAAATAGATATAGTGTAACATATTTGTGGAGAGTAGTCTATTATGACTTGATCCTCTAGATCCAGAGATTCTATCTTTAGTTTCAAATTGATAATTTAGTTTTGTAAAAATTGGTCGTTGCCAATGTACAGGCAGTTTTTACATAGTAGAGCCACCTCGATGGGCCGAAGTGGCCCCGTGTGTGCCCACTATAAAAAAATTTGATGTTCTTATGGTCTTGTGGTTCGGAACCCACGTAAAATTGTAGGTCCCCTCCGCCACCACGGACATGCACAATACACAATTACGAACACAGTTAGGTAGACCAGCCATGAGTGGATCCTAGGGTCTTTGTTGGTCTGAAACATTATAACACATAAGGGCTGTAACTCGGAAACAACGATTTCGGGCATATGTTTATACAAACTTTTTTCATTGTTTTCAGGTTCTGAATCCATCCTGAAAGTGCGTCGCACATGCTATGAAACATCCTGTATATATACATTATGCCCCGACCAATGAAAAAAGGAGTGTCTGCAACACAAACTAAGGGTACAAACAAGGAAATAACTATGGGTTGTTTTCAGTGGAGACGAACACACATACGGAAGCCCCGTTACTACGTTCACCCTCTATAATTATCAGTGGTTTACAACCTCTTCTGGCTCAAGGCACCCCAACACCATTTGTGCTTTTTTCGCGGTATCCCGAAAGGTTCTACCACTGCTCAAACACCTAATTTCCCATCCCCAACAGCAACCTCAAACTGAACAGTTTCCGTATGACCGTAATAAATCGCAAATGTTTTTTTTATTTGGAATTTCCATATGTTCGGTAACTTTTAAATTTTCACTTACTTTTTTTTGTTGTTTTCGTGAAATTTCGAGGCATCCCGATTTGGAAACTATATAAATGGTGTCTCACTTGAAAGATGCCCGGCAATTCATTCCGTCATGTTTCCTTTTGGATGTTGTCTTTCGCCAAAGTGACGATATTTTGACTTTGTTGTGGTACTGCGTGAAAAGCGTGAAGACTCGGTATTTAAATCAACGGTAGCCAATTACAATATCTGTGACATGTTACTTCTTGTTCAGTTATAAAAAAAAAAAAAAATTGCCGGATTACTTTCAAACGGGACACCCTGTACTAAATCTTAGACAAGGGTGCTGCGAGCTGTTCAAACTCTGAATAAAACCTTTGCTTTCTATCTACAGCTTAATCTATAAACATTTTGTGCTCAAGAATTGATTATTATGTATACAGAAATGCAAATTCCCCTACGCCCACTCGCCCGAGGCGACCAAAATAACGCAAGGGCAACAAGATCTTACGAACTGGTTGCTCAGTTATCGCCCCGCAGACAAGTTGCCCAACGGTTTAGTAAAGTTTAGTAAAGCTAGACTCAATTACGGTAAGGCATTAGACGAAATGCTTGACCAAATCATATGATTTATGATGATGCCATAAAATAAATAGTTGTTTGTAATAAGTTTTATTTAGATGTGCACCTATTCCAGTATTATAATTGCCTTATGGTTTTACATTGTTCCTGGTACTAAATATATTATATAACATTAACAATATCAAGTTGTAAACAGAACTTTCTATATACTCGGCAACTGCAAATGTTGGAATTTTTTACTTGTTTAAGGGATAGTAAAAAATAAGGGATAGTAAATGTTAAATTAATTCTACTAGCCCTGCTGGCTACTTTAAAAAAATGGTGAATTTTCATCCCTGATATACAGTATCAGCTAATGCTATATATATATATATATATATATATATATATATATATATATATATATGTAAAGAACGACGCTTGTATAGAAGACATTCCGCGCAAGATGAGGAGGGAGAACGAACAAATGAATAAATGAGGTAACCACCCGGGAATCGAACCCGGGATCTTCCGATTGCCGGTCAGATATGATAACCATTACACCATGGGCGCTTGTATAGAAGACATTCCGCGCAATGTCTTCTATACAAGCGTCGTTCTTTACGTTAATTATACTGCGTGTTCTTTGCAGTTGAAAATGTATATATGTGCGGCATGCGGGAGGTGCCCCCCTCGGGGCATTGGTTTCTGCGAGTATGTAGGAGAATTACGACTTCTGATCGAGTGAGGCCCGTGGTGTAATGGTTATCATATCTGACCGGCAATCGGAAGATCCCGGGTTCGATTCCCGGGTGGTTACCTCATTTTTTCATTTGTTCGTTCTCCCTCCTCATCTTGCGCGAAATGTCTTCTATACAGGCGTCGTTCTTTACGTTAATTATACTGCGTGTTCTTTGCAGTTGAATATATATATATATATATATATATATATCGTTAAAAGTTTCGTTCGCTCCTTTTCTTTTGTATCACTTTTTTCCTACTCAGAAAATTACTCCTACTTTCTTGTAAATTATGCTTCTTGGGGTTCAGTTTAGGTTAAACGTTACGGTTAAAAGGCACAATCTCTAAACTTTTTAATGGAACCCCTCCCTACCTTAACGAAAGCGTAAGTAATTGCAAAAATAAGACTCTCTGAAGGAGCTAATGTCAACTTCAATGACCACCAACGAAAATGTAGGGAGAATTTGGCATCATTGGAATACCTGTACTGTATTATATATATATATATATATATATATATATATATTACTCGGATATTCTGTTTCCGAAAGATGAATTTGACATATCAAATTAATCTCAGCTGCTTTCATAACGATTGCGTCAATAATGTCCGTTGTTCTCTCCAATAAAATAATCTATGTATAGTTGGGACAAATGCCTGCAGCTTTGCTGTTTCATCCAATCTCATGAATTAGCAATCGTATTCATTCACGCTGAAAGCTCAATCGATGAAATGATGTGATAGTTAAATAGGAGAAATTCTCTCTATTTCACCAAATTATACTGTTAATTGTTACAGTTTGGTGTAGGTATAATTACAGTTATAGCTACGTAAGTAGAGTTACAGTTGCATACAGTTCTGTAGCAGTATTTATTTAATGTTTCTAAAACTTGTTCCTTAGCCTAAAATTGAATTTACACTACTGTTGTTAAAATTACAAAATATATGAAGGAGAATGGCTTCTGCATTACATATCGAAATATCAGTTTCGTTACGGAATGAAACGCAATATCTCGCGTAACAAATGCGATCGCTCGACATTCTATCCGGATCGATATCGACAATGCCAACCTTGTAGAGGGATAGAAGATTATCGACCGACTGTGCTACATCCGAGATGGAAATGCTTCATGCTGAATTTTTTACGAAGCCTCCATCTCCTCGTCTCTTCTATTAACCTTGACATTCGAGAGGTTCTCGCAACTTAAACGATGACTGGGACTGGCCTCCATCTCCTCGTCTCTTCTATTAACCTTGACATTCGAGAGGTTCTCGCAACTTAAACGATGACTGACTCACAAAAGGTTTTTCTGCTTCTCACGTCAACAAGTCTAATTTCAAGTTTACGTGACCTCTCTCTCTCATATATATATATATATATATACAGGGCGTCCCGAAAAAATGTATACACACTTTAACAGCTGATAGCTCAATTGATGTTTCTTTCTTTCCAAGTTAAACCCATTAGAATTAATAATGGCAGTCAGACTAAGCTTTGAACAAAGGAAATTCATTCTAAAATGCTACTGGAAGTGTGAAAACGCAGTTGAAGTGCAAAGACAGTTTAGGAGGGAGTTTCAAACAGATCCACCAACGCGACTTACCATCACTCGAATTAGAGATAAGTTTGAAGCCGATGGAACTGTTCAGAATGTCCACAAGAAGCGTTCCGGAAGACCACGGACATCGACAAGCCCCACAAAGCAAGAAAGAGTACTGGAAACGTATCACCAAAGTCCAAGAAAATCTGTGCGGCAAGCGAATCGTGAGGTAGGAATTTCAGAATCGTCTGTCCAACGCATTTTGAAGCGCTGTCAATGGAAAAGTTACATTCCAAGATTAGTCCATGCTATTAATGAAGATGATGATGATGATCCGGACCGAAGAGTGGAGTATTGCGAGTGGTACTTGGCACGATGTGGATGTGGATTGGACGAAGGGGTTTCGTAGAATACCCTCCGCGTTCACCAGACCTCACACCACTAGACTTTTTTTTATGGGATACTTAAAAGACAAAGTCTACGCTATAAAACCTGCAACAGTCGCTGAATTGAGAGCAGCCATTGAACGAGAATGCACACAAATACCAAACGAAATGTTTCGTGATGTTTGCGATTCCATTGCTTCGCGTTATCAGCAGTGCCTGGACCAGAACGGACGTCGGTTTGAAAACAGGCGTTGACAAAACAATTAAATAATGTCTGTAGATTCTATTACATTTTGAAAATGAAATGTATTTTAATAAACACTGCCTTTATAATTATTTAAAGTGTGTATACATTTTTTTGGGACGCCCTGTGTATATATATATATATATATATATATATATATATATATATATATATATATATATATATCTTACGCAAAGAATTACCTTAAAAATTGATTAATTTCAACTCGCAGCAGGAATCCTCATCATGATAAGTAATCTAAAGTAAAAGAAAAACAGAGACAAAATTTTGATGCTTTTGATAGCAAGGAGTTCAGTGCTCTTAAGAGCTTTCCAAATTTTATCCTTGTTATTTTTTTTTTTTTTTCCGTTTGCTTTTTCACCTAATTTGAAGGATTCCCACTGGCAATTGAAATTAATCAATATGTAAAGTATGTCTGCGAAATCAGCCAATATGGGTAGTGACTGGTTAATACAGTCATTACTTTCACGAAAGTAACACATGAAAAATATTTATGATGAATAAAACCACGAAGGAAAGAAACACAGAGTGGTGCTCAATCGCTTTCGTCTAATGACATCCTCAGGAACACTGAAGTAAATAAAGAGTTCAAGACTATATATAGGTTACAAAAAAAAAAAATATATATATTAATATATATATATATATAATAAATATAGAAATAAAAATTGTGGGAGGAGCATACAAATTTGTAAGGAAAACTACAAATTTTAGCACTTTGCCCGAATTCAACACAAGATCAAATGGATTGTTTACAACCAATTTTATAGATAATGCCTGAATGCTTATATATCATTTAGGCATTATCTATAAAATTGGTTGTAAACAATCCATTTGATCTTGTGTTGAATTCGGGCAGTGTTAAAATTGGTAGTTTTTCCTTACAAATTTGTATGCTCCTCCCACAATTTTTATTTCTATATTTATTATATATACAGGGTGTCTATAAATGATTACCCTGATTAAAGCATGCTATAACTTTTAAATAAACACTCGTATTCAAACACAGTTTTAGTCATAAGCAGATAAACATACAAAGTTTTGATACATAGTTAATGAACTTAATAAGCTTCCACATGTGCACCCCTAGTGGCACGTAAAATGTCTAAACGGTATTCACACTCACGCCACACATTTTCCAACATTTGTGGTTAACTGTTGCAATTGCATCCGTAATGCATTCTCGCAATGTCCTGATATCTGGAACAACTGTTGCATAAACCAAATCTTTAACATGACCCCAGAGAAAGAAATTCAGCGGGGTAATGTTTGGTGATCTTGGGGGCCATGGGATTGGCCCGTCCCTGCCAATCCATCGATTTGGAAATGTTGCGTCGAGAGTTTCACGAACAACATGCGCCCAATGAGGGGGTGCCCCATCTTGTTGGAAGATGACAGTTGGCTGCCTGTCCTGCAGCTGGGGGATGGCGTAATTGGTGAGCATATCCAGGTACACAGTTGCGGAAAGTGTTCTCAGCGAAGAAGAAAGGACCAATTATCTGGTCATGCATTAGTCCACACCAGACATTGATCTTCGAACTGCCCCGAATATGCTCCCTTACGGCACGTGTGTTTTCCAATCCCCAAATACGCACATTGTGTCTGTTGACTCTACGACTCTACCACTAAGATGAAACGTAGCCTCGTCTGAAAAGCAGACACGTAACAAGAAGTCATTATCCTCGTCAATGCTGTTCAAAATGTCAATAGCGAATTGTTCACGTTTTGGACGGTCATCAGGCTTGAGTTCTTGAACAATTTGTACCTTGTAGGCGTGTAACTTCAAACGTTTGTGTAACACCTTGTGCACCGTAGACTTCGGTATCTTTAGTTGGCATGAAGCTTGTCTCACCGATTTCCTTGGTGACCGTGTGAAAGCAGTTTGAATGTTTTCCACCGTCCCATCGGAAACTGAAGGTCTACCACTGCTCTTTCCCTTTTCCACGTTTCCAGTTTCCAAGAATTTTTTCATCCACGACTTAATTAACTTCACATCAGGTGGATTCTTTCCATACTTTGTTCTGAACCTTCGCTGAACACTGACAGGAGATTTTGTTTCTGCAAGCCACACAACACATTGTGCCTTCTCTGTCACAGACGCCATCTTAACTGAACAGCTACTACAGTGCTCCTAGCGGCGAATGCGGTAGACGAAACACACCAGCACAGAAACTCTATGCGTGTACGAGATCACCTGTAAAAAGAAAACGAATGTAAGATTCGTCATTAAAACATGAGAGCATACTGTTTTCAGGGTAAACATTTATGGACACCCTGTATATATATATTTTTTGTAACCTATATATAGTCTTGAACTCTTTATTTACTTCAGTGCTCCAGAGGATGTCATCAGACGAAAGCGCTTGAGCACCACTCTGTGTTTCCTTTCCTTCGTGGTTTTAATTATATATATGACGCAAACCCACAAGGAAAAAGAAAAATGATTCCAAGGTCTTTCGTGTATTCAGAAGTACAACTCGTCAAGGAACGTCATTCCCTGACGAGGTGTACTTCTGAATACACGAAAGGCCTTGGAATCATTTTTCTTTTTCGTTGTGGGTTTGCATCATTCATTCATTTCACGTGTTTAATTGTGAAATTCATCCCATATATATATATATATAAAAGAACAATATAATTAATTTCAAACTTTCCTTTATTGAAGTGAAAACAAAATACATAATGAAAGCAGTTAATAACATTCAGTAAAATAAATATGAAATAAAGATGTTACATCATGCTTGCAAAAGTCTGTTCGTCGTTGCATGGAAGTACATATTCAGTATAAACACCTCTGCTTGTTTGCTTTAAAGCACAACATCCATATACGAGCGGAGTTGCCAATATGGATAATATGGAAAACCAGGAAATCAAGGCCAAAAAAACCACTATGATTCAAGATTCAATAACGCAAAATATCACGAAAAACAATAAAATTCCAAAGCAAAAATACCACAAAATTCTTAAAAAATGAAAGCAAACAGAAACTAAGAAGCAAACCATACACTGAATACTAAATTTGGTGTATTTCTTTATTATGAGCCCTAACTCTAAGAGATTATGTGAGAATTCAGTCACTTTAGCGCGTTCATTCCTCAAATGAGTGACAGTTACTCGTTTTAGTGCGTCAAATTAATTATTCCCGAAATAAAACGCGGATATATCATACGCATACAGGGACTAAAGACGGGTATGTACGACGCGAGTAAACGGTTTTTTTAGTGGTTTATTTTTAATGAAATAAATATTTTAACTTTTTAAGATATCGGAATTTATCATGAAAAAATGGGAACACGGAATTTGATAGTAAAAATCGGGAAAAATTCCGAGAAAACGGAATAGTTGGCATGTATGTTCGAGTAACGCTGCACAAATTTATATCAACATCGCTTCGTGTGTAACCTTCACCATACACGCATCTTAACACTGTACATCAAAGTTTACACCTGAAGTAATGACGTCATGCAGAAACGTCAAAGGTAAACCTTCTACAATCGCCTTTTATAAATATAAACGCTGATGAGACGTTCTAAATCGGAAGTCTCTTTCCAAATGACGAATACACGGCGTCGTGGCGCGTTCTTCCTTCCTAAGTTTCGATTGAGAGAGAGAGAGAGAGAGAGTTACAAGGAAAAGAAGTACCTCAAAAGGCCTTGCGGCCCATACCGAGGAGGTACCAATGGCAACGGGTGCCAGGGAAAATTTTCTATACACTCAAATAGTGTGCAAGATTTGGTCTAACCTTCTCTTGAACTGATCCACAGAGGAACTGTTCACAACTTCTGAAGGTAACCTGTTCCACGTGTCACAGATCTTATACGTAAAGTAATTCCCACACACACTAGTCCTAAACTGTTTCAAATCCAACTTCCAACCATTGTTGCGAGTTGGGTTATCATTTAAACTAAACATGCTCCTAAAATCGACATCATTGAACCCGCGTACGAGCTTGAAAACTTCGATCAGTTGACCGCGCAGCCTCCGAGTTTCCAGCGAAAACAAGTTCAGGGCGTGTAACCGTCGATTGTAGCCCATATGCCTAACGGAAGGGATTAACTTTGTGGCCCTCGCCTGCACTCGCTCCAGCCTCTCAATATCTTTCCTGAGGGTGGCGACCAGAACTGCACTGCATACTCCAGATGCGGCCGAACCAAGGAATTGTACACAGAGAGAGAACAATCTCCTTGTTCCGAAACTGAAATTGCCTCCTGATATAACCCAACAGCTTCTGGGCTTTCTTTTCCACCTCTACGCACTGTTTGGTAAACTTAAGGTCGCTGCTAATTAGCACACCCAAGTCCTTTTCCGAATCAGTCACCTCGATCTTACTCCCCAACATCGAGTAGTCCGACTTGGGACTGGCATAGCCAATGTGCATCACTTTGCATTTACCCAAGTTAAACGGCATTTGCCATTTTTCGGACCACTCTCGTATCCTACCTAGGTCCGCACGCAGTTCCTCGATCGCTTTGGGCGTCCCAACATTGGCCCCAAGCTTGGTGTCATCAGCGAATTTGGCGATCCGACTGACGATGCCACCGTCGATATCATTTATGTAAATGATAAACAACAGTGGCCCCAAAACAGAACCCTGAGGAACCCCACTAGTGACCGAGGCCCAACCCGAACTGGCCCCTTTAATTACAACCCTCTGCCGCCTATTCTTCAGCCAGTTTTCAATCCACCTACCTACTTCCCCGCCGATACCCAGCGCGCGCACTTTCGCTATTAGCCGGCGGTGAGGTACCTTATCAAAGGCTTTCTGAAAGTCGAGATAAAGTATATCAATCGCCCTACTCTTATCGTACTCACTCAACATGACGTGGAAAAACTCGAGCAAGTTGGTGAGACACGACCTATGCCGTCTAAACCCATGTTGGGAGTCCCCAAGCAGCTTGTAGGAATCCAAATGGTCAACGATCCTATCCGCTATTATCCCCTCTAATAATTTACCTACAACTGAAGCGAGACTAATGGGACGATAGTTCCCTCGACTTTCGTGATCCCCTTTCTTAAAGATAGGGGTCACGTTGGCTTCCCTCCAGTCACCAGGCACCTAGGCCGTCTCCAACGATTTGTTGAAGACTGTAGCCAGGTGGGGAGCCACCTGGTCGCGCACCTCCCGCAACACTCTGGGGAGAAACTGGTCTGGCCCAGGAGCCTTAAACGCGCTCAGTTTGTCTATTCTATCGGCAACGACTGTCGCGGTACATCGAACACTATCCAGGCCAGCACCTTCGTGCCTCACGCCTGGCTCGGGGATGATGTGGGTGTCCTCCCTGGTGAACACTCCCGCAAAGTACCCATTAAGCACATTAGGGTTCCCCTTGCAGAGGCTTGCCACCCGTAGTTCTTCGTTACGTTTCGCTAGCCTAACCTTCGCCTTCACTTCCCTACACAGGCGGACATACGCTTCAGTGTTCTCATGGGAACGATTGGCCTTCGCCCTCCTATACGCTACTTTCCTATTTCGGATAGCCGAAGCGATGTCACGATTGAACCACTTAGGCTGCGTTGAAGCAGGGGTGACCGGTTTTGAGGGTATGGCAGCAGACTGCAGCACCATAAACTCGTCCCGGAATGCACTCCACACTCACTCAACATCGCCGCCGACCTCGAACCCCATCTCACCTACGCTATCCCGGAGGCTAAGAAAGTCCGCCCGCCGGAGATCGAGCTTACTGCCTCTCGAGTTACTACGCTTCACCCGAGGGACGCACACACGGAACCTAATCAGACCGTGATCACTCCCGCCCAACGATTCGTCAACGGTGAGGCCAGTGACGAGGTTGTCTTCGGTCGTGAGAGAGAGAGAGAGAGAGAGAGAGAGAGAGAGAGAGAGAGAGAGAGAGAGAGAGAGAGAGAGATACAAGGAAAAGAAGTACCTCAAAAGGCCTTGCGGCCCATACCGAGGAGGTACCAATGGCAACGGGTGCCATGGAAAATTTTGTCTTTCAACTATGCTAGCAGTAGTAGAAAACTGGATAGAAAAGTAGAAGGCTCTCTCCCCACCCTCCGCTCCCTCCCTGCCAGAGGCAGGTACGGAAAAAGGTTGAAGAAAATACCTTGACCCTGGAAAAGTAGCCAAGGAAATTTTACAGGAAAGTGGAGAATATATAAATAGCTCTATATTTAGCTTGCTCACAGAGACCGAGCAAGCGAAACTCCTGCAGAGTTTTCTGAGGTTTTAATCTTAAACTATGAGTGTGTTCAGTACTTTGTCTAGCCTATTTTTAAACAGATTTACACTTTGACTGGAAACAACCTCTGAGGGAAGTTGGTTCCAGATATTAACTATTTTATAGGAAAAGAAATTTCCGCAGACTGAGGTCCTAAATGTCTTTACACACTCAAATAGTGTGCAAGATTTCGTCTAACCTTTTCTTGAACTGATCCACAGAGGAACTGTTCACAACTTCCGAAGGTAACCTGTTCCATGTGTCACAGATCTTATACGTAACTTAATTCCCACACACACTAGTCCTAAACCGTTTCAAATCCAACTTCCAACCATTGTTGCGAGTTGGGTTATCATTTAAACTAAACATACTTCTAAAATCGACATCGTTGAACCCTCGTAAGAGCTTGAAAACCTCGATCAGTTGACCGCGCAGCCTCCGAGTTTCAAGCGAAAACAAGTTCAGGGCGCGTAACCGTCGATTGTAGCCCATATGCCTAACGGAAGGGATCAACTTTGTGGCCCTCGCCTGCACTCGCTCCAGCCTCTCAATATCTTTCCTGAGGGTGGGCGACCACAACTGCACAGCATACTCCAGGTACGGCCGAACAAGGGAATTGTACAGTGAGAGCACAATCTCCTTGTTCCGAAACTGAAATTGCCTCCTGATATAACCCAATAGTTTCTGGGCTTTCTTTTCCACCTCTACACACTGTTTCGTAAACTTAAGGTCGCTGCTAATTAGCACACCCAAGTCCTTTTCTAAATCAGTCACCTCGATATTACTGCCCAACATCGAGTAGTCCGACTAGGGATTGGCGTAGCCAATGTGCATCACTTTGCATTTACCCAAGTTAAACGGCATTTGCCATTTTTCGGACCACTCTCGTATCCTACCTAGGTCCGCACGCAGTTCCTCGATCGCTTCGGGCGTCCCAACATTGGCCCCAAGCTTGGTGTCATCAGCGAATTTGGCGATCCGACTGACGATGCCACCGTCGATATCATTTATGTAAATGGTAAACAACAGTGGCCCCAAAACGGAACCCTGAGGAACCCCACTAGTGACCGAGGCCCAACCCGAACTAGCCCCTTTAATTACCACCCTCTGCCGCCTATTCCTCAGCCAGTTTTCAATCCACCTACCTATTTCCCCACCGATACCCAGCGCGCGCACTTTCGCCATTAGCCGGCGGTGAGGTACCTTATCAAAGGCTTTCTGAAAGTCGAGATAAAGTATATCAATCGCCCTACTCTTATCGTACTCACTCAACATGACGTGGAAAAACTCGAGCAAGTTGGTGAGACACGACCTATGCCGTCTAAACCCATGTTGGGAGTCCCCAAGCAGCTTGTAGGAATCCAAATGGTCAACGATTCTATCAGCTATTATCCTTTCTAATAATTTACCTACAACTGAAGTGAGACTAATAGGACGATAGTTCCCTGGACTTTCGTGATCCCCTTTCTTAAAGATAGGGGTCACGTTGGCCTCCCTCCAGTCACCAGGCACCTGGCCCATCACCAACGATTTGTTGAAGACTGTAGCCAGGTGGGGAGCCACCTGGTCGCGCACTTCTCGCAAAACACTGGGGAGAAACTGGTCTGGCCCAGGAGCCTTAAACGCGCTCAGTTTGTCTATTCTATGAGCAACGACTGTCGCGGTACATCTAACACTATCCAGGCCAGCACCTTCGTGCCTCACAGCTGGCTCGGGATGACGCGGGTATCCTCCCTGGTGAACACTCCCGCAAAGTACTCATTAAGCACATTAGCGATGTCCGCGTCGGAGGTCCGCAGAACACCGCTTCCGTCCTTTAAAGGACCTATCATGCTTCTAATGGGCTTTCTACTATTAACATAACTGAAGAACTCCTTATAGGGTTCCCCTTGCAGAGGCTTGCCACCCGTAGTTCTTCGTTACGTTTCGCTAGCCTAACCTTCGCCTTCACTTCCCTACACAGGCGGACATACGCTTCAGTGTTCTCGTGGGAACGATTGGCCTTCGCCCTCCTATACGCTACTTTCCTATTTCGGATAGCCGAAGCGATGCCACGATTGAACCACTTAGGCTGCGTTGAAGCAGGGGTGACCGGTTTTGAGGGTATGGCAGCAGACTGCAGCACCATAAACTCATCCCGGAATGCACTCCACACTCCCTCAACATCGCCGCCAACCTCTAACCCCATCTCTGCTACGCTATCCCTGAGGCTAACAAAGTTCGCCCGCCGGAGATCGAGCTTACTGCCTCTCGAGTTACTACGCTTCACCCGAGGGACGCACACACGGAACCTAATAAGACCGTGATCACTCCCGCCCAACGATTCGTCAACGGTGAGGCCAGTGACGAGGTTGTCTTCGGTCGTGAATACTAAGTCTAGAACGCTTTCGCCTCGTGTAGGCTCGTTGACCCACTGAGTGAGGAAGTTCTCATGAGCAAAGTCAACTAGCCTCCTCCCTTCAGCATCGGCAGTCCTGTTTTCCCACTTTATGCCGCGACAGTTGAAGTCTCCTAAAACTACACACACCCTATCCCCTAGCAGGCTACTGAGTTCGGTGTACAGAGCTGTATCGTCCTCGAGGAGGAGATGCGGAGGTCTGTACACCAAGATTAACCTATAGTTCGTCCCTCCCACGTTCAGATCGACGCCAAGCAGCTCCCGTTCCGACCGGAACTGGCAGTCAACCGGACTCAACGTGTCTCTGACGTATATTAGTACCCCACCCCCCTCCCCACGGGTGCGGTCTTTGCGAAACATTCTATACCCGGGAATTTCGAACTCCCCAACGTAGTCCCTACGATCAGTATGAATCCAGGACTCGGTGATAGCAACGATATCCTGGTATTCTGATGCTAAGAGCGCCTAGAGAGAGAGAGAGAGGAGAGAGAGAGAGAGAGAGAGAGAGAGAGAGAGAGAGAGAGAGAGAGGAAACCTTCTAACAGTGAATACCTGAAATGAAGGAGGGGGAATCCAAAGTATAAACACATTTTACTCTTACATTTTTGCTGCGCTTCAAAGATGCAAGCAAACACTGTTTGAAGTCATTTTTCACTTTAAATATTTACTAATGCGATATTTATCTCGCAGATACTCGATGAATTCATATAAAAGGGGCCTTACATATGTAAACGACTACGCAGTGATCCTAATATATATATACAAGCCTCGGTGTAGTGGTTAGCGTCACTGATTACGAATCCATCGGCCCCGGGTTCGAGACTCGGTGACGGCAGGTGGCGCGCAGCAAAACCTAGCTGTTCATCCTTCTACACAATAAAAATTGGTTGATAGGTGAATGCATAACCTGGGTAGCCTTGTGGTTAAGACCCTGGGCTGCTGGTGGGGCGTTGTTCGGACTCCACCTTCGTCAAAATGAACAATTCGGGTGGAAACTGAACCAAGGTTACCAAGGTTATATGATGCAAATCCACGAGGAAAAGGAAAAAAAAAGACCTTGGAATAATTTTTCCTTTTCCTCGTGGGTTTGCGTCATTCATTTATTTCAAGTGTTTAATTGTAAAATTCATCCCATATATATATATTAGTGGTGGACTGGATGTCAGTTTTTCAACATCTGCGGATGCGGATGCAGATTTTTAATTTCAATATCTGCGAATGCGGATGCGGATATTTAGTTAATCTATCAATATAATATAGAATTATGAATATATGACAATTTTTCAAATTTCTGATATTACTATTATGGCAAGCAATGCATAAGAATTAAAATTAATATTAATGTTTTCATTATGATAAAAAATAATAACTTTCTCAAGAGTTTCAGCCACAGAAAATTCAATGAAACAAGTTTCATTCAATTTTCTGGGTTACCAGGTATTTATATTTTGAGGTTTATATATTTGTTTGTTCATTAATAATTAATACTTTACATGAAATGTGCATGACTGGGCCTTATAAGCTACTTTATAAGCTAATTTAATTGTAAATTGCATAATTTATTAGAGGTAATATCCGCGTAACATCCGCAATCAGAAGTGCGAATGTGGATGTTAAAAATGATGCGGATACGGATATCCGGTCCACCACATATATATATATATATATTTTTTAATTGAATAACCCTTATTAATAATAAAATATATACATTCGTATCAACTGACAATGACATGAATAATTGCGAAGCTCGACTATTTATTTTATTTTATTTGCCCCTTAAGCTTTAGGCTTTACTGGGCTCTTATTAAAAATAAACAGCTAGTTGTTATTAATTAATAATAAATAAATAAATAAATAAGTAAAAAAGTAATATTAATAGTTAAAACATGTATTAATCTTAAATTATCACTACTGACATGACAAATACAGGGTCACCATTGAAAGCACTATACCAATACCATACAAAGAAACCAATATTATACACGAGAGATAAGAACTGAACAATCCCAAGAAATGTGTTTTTAATACTAGATTGTACACGAGAAATTAATAATTAGTAAACAATAGTAATGGACATTAATCCTGGATTTTTGTTAGTATGCCATTATTAATCGGGATTTCAACTTGGTTTTAAACAAATTTACATTCATAATATTTTTTTATATCGGCATTTAAGTCATTCCATAGTTTCAATCCAATGAAAATGGGTAGTTTTTGAGATGAAGACAATCTAAATTGAGGTATAACAAGCTTTGATCTATTTCTGGTCTGATACGAGTGGATTGCTTGATGATTTACTGAACTTCATAATGTTTGCAGATGATACAACTGTCTCTTTTTCTTGCAAAGATGTTGATACAGCTAAGAATATATTTAATTCAGAATTCATCAGTGG